>OW387789.2:6007500-6665000 GCA_936446665.2 Synanthedon andrenaeformis
ATTAGTTTCAAAAAATAAACATTTCTGCAAATTATATCGTTTAACACTCTTTCCAAAAATGAAAACCGCATTAAAATCCGTTGCGCAGTTTAAAAAATCTAAATGTACATACAGAAGACCAGACGGCGGGAAGCGTATTTGTCTTATATTATACTATATAAAGATACACACATTATACACTTTTCAAATACATTTTATTACGCAGACAAAGGCGGGTTAAAATAGGCAATATAAAGTAAATACTTACCACAGATTGAAGTGTGAACCAAATCAAATGAGAGTCTGGTGATGAAAGACCGATTGATGAAAAATCGGATGAAGGTGGTGGATGCGGTTGAGGGACAAACCTGTCCAGTGAGGGCGCCATTTTGGCACTGAAAAGTTAAAAAAAAACTCATATAAGTAAAATCATGATAAACTATTTAATATAATTTGACACAAAACCTACTATGACCACTATATATTAATCAATACTAATAATAAATCTGTAAGGGTCGGTCATGGAGTAAGTTACTTTGTTTTCAGAGATATCGTGTTTATAGGCTCTATACATGATACTGAAACTAAATTGACGATTTTTAGAATTTTTCCTGTATGTATGTATGTTCCTCCATAATTCTGAAACGAATTAATTGATTTTCATGAAACATGGTAGATAAACATTTGGACGTACGGGACACAGGATAGGCTACTTAATATTTTTAAACGCGGACGAAGTCGTGGGCACCAGCTAGTAAGTAATAAATTTTTAGTTTTTCTCATCCCAACATATCTTGTACTAGCGATCCAATTCCGGCTTTGTCCAGGAAAAAAAAAGAGTTTTATTAAAAAATCTGTAAAAATTTATCTAATTTATGGTGAACTGCATCAAAATCCGTTGCGTGGTTTAGGAGTTATAGCGGCCATAGACAGACGCGAAAAGCGACTTCAAATTATGCTATGTATAATTGTTTTTGGTTTGTAATGAATAAACTCAAAAACTACTGGACCAAATTTAAAAAAAACCCCATAGAAAGCTACATTATCAGAGAGTAACATAGGCTATATTTTATAAGGTTACGCGGACGAAGTTATGTAAACAGCTAGTTAGCAAATAAGTAGTTAGTTAGTTTGGCTGAAAATCAGCGCTGCAGGTGCTTGTCTAGCACCTCAGTATCCGATTCACTGCTGCGAGGATACACACATCTTTTGCCTGTTTATTAATTTCTATTTTGTGGTTTTTGTGTTATGTTTGTGTCTTTGTGTTCCATGAATAAAATTCCTTCTTTCTTTATTTTTATTTAATTTCTAAAACTCATAATTATAGAAAAATAATGAAAATCAGTTGAAATAGTTGTTTTTAAAATAGTACTTTTAAGTAATGCTAATAATATTGTAAAGGTCACAATACTGGCCTCAATTTGTAAGCATAAGCAGTATGATGAACTAGTTCCTGTGAAAAATGTTTAAGAAAACTGTGTTCTAGTAACTCATTAGTAACTCTATTATTTAAATGTAATGTTTGTCAAGAACAGTGTAACATTACAAATAAATAACGCGTTTGGTGAGTTACGTCATGTACGCTTGAGTAATAATTTATTACACCACGCCAAGACTTAGAACTTTCAACATAGATTTTAAATTGAAACTATTTGGATTACTCAATTTGCATTACAAGATATTGTGCAATATTTTCAACAGTGCATGCAGTTTGAAATAGAAATAAGATATACTTTTAAAGTACCATAATAGCCAGACAATTACAATACTTTTAAAAAAGTGCTAACAACATTAGGTTTATACTATGAAAACACACAAGGAAATGGGGGGTGAAAAGTAAAACATCTAGACTGAGTGTATACAAATTAGACGCTTGAAAAAACACCATATTCATACTAAAAACTAAGAAAAATCAACATGCTTACAATCAATTCCAGCTGCAACAAATTTCATTTGCAAAAAATAAATTGGAAAAAAAAATCTTAGCAACACACAAAGTATCGACAATGTGTATGGAACATGAACAACCCTAACATTTGAATGATTGATGGCCCAGTGTGCCAGGAGCATTTGCATTCACTATACCTATATTCACACAGTGCCAGTCTGTCCTTTGTTTTGTTAATTTATTGCCAAATCACTAATGAACAATTTAAACAAAATATCTTTTAATAAGTAATTTATTAATCTTTTAATAAGAATAAAGGTGGAAATTAAATTGTGAATTAGACTCAGATCAGAAATTAAGATTAATAATGTTTGTAATTGATAAGTAATGCAATGTATGACCTGAATGTAACCTTATGTGTGAATGTTGTGATAATAATTATTACATTGCATTATATTATTGTATTATGGTGACATGAGTTTCAACTAGTTGATTAACAATGTTAAATTAACAAAGTATTCTAGTCAATTGATTGATACCTTCAACATGTCAGATTAACATCATCCCTTCTCATCCTCCCTCAACATCTGGACTGTTTCAATAAATTGTAAGAGCAAGAACCACCAAATCTGGATTACAACACATTGTGGTTTTTTTCCACTGCACTGTTTAATTACAACACCACCGTTACTGTTGTAACTAAAATACAAATGAGTGTAAATGCTTGAATGTGGCATCAAGCCACAAATAGTACCTATGCTTGACAAGCAGTTTTGACCGTCTAGGGCAGGGACACCTTTAATTAACATCATGTTGTGACGAATCGGATAAAATGTTTCTAATTAACAAGTTGGGTCAAAATGTCAAAGCAGTGGATACGCACAGCCCGCCGAACATTTACAAGACTTGATAAGAACATCGTCGGAGTTTATTATTGAGTGTAGTGGAAACGTACGCTTACTCACTCATACAGAGAAAGCATCAATATCGAATCTGAGTGATTGCGTAGGTATGTGCATGTACTCCATGGCCTATGTTATGGGAAGCGTTGGTGACTTGTTGGTGACTACCGTATGTATACATACACATAAATTAGTTAACAATATAAAGACAACTTACAACATGTTTATTACGTGTGGTACGGCACACATTGGTGTGCAAACGCTAGGAGAACTAGTAACCCATCTTAACACAATATTAGCACGAGAAAAACAAAATATACACATTCGTTAACTTCGAGCCATTGGTGAGTAATAGAAAGAAACAGACTACTAGTCATTAAATTTGCATTAAATGGCCCTCATGTGACATTGACGTATTGAATATAGTGACTTGATAGTGACGTCATTGTACATTTAATACTCTGTGATTTAGACTAATATCAAAGGCTGTGAAACAGAATATCAAAGGTGTATGTATCCGCACTATGGAAGGTAGAGGTCCCTCCACCCTCTATAATCCGCACACATAAGTAAAGTGGCGTCAGTTCCGTACCGTACAGCCTGAGTGAAAATTAATTAATTAAGTTTCATACATTTCTCGAGACGCCATTAAAACTTTTCCTGTGTCGGTGACGTTCAGTACCGTCAGTGACGGCAAAAAGTAGCATATCGAAAGTAATATTGCTAACGGTAGGTCTAATAGTTGTGTAGACACCCTGTAAGACAAGGATCGACGGCCTCTGTGCTCGCTATCTCCCTCGACACGTTTTTTCATTGCATGGCGTTGGCTGTATGTAATATGAGTTCTCCCTATATATTACTATACTCTTTGATTATATACACAACCAACACCAAAGAGTATATAATCACTACGTTACCTACACAGAACACAATATATTCACAAGGTAAGGTAAATTTGAGTTAAATAAATATAAATAGTGCTCCTCCTGTACATTCACTGTATTTATCATATATCATATCCAAATCATATTATTTAATTCATTATCCAAAGAGTATATAATCACTACGTCATTATCTGTTAAAATTGTAATATCTATCCATATCTATCTATTTACCTATAAAAAATAAACAATAGTGCCTAGCCTACTTACCATGTATTCTTTAAGTATGTAAAGTTTGTTCACAAAAATGAGAGTATGTATTAAAATTATTCTTAAAAACATGTTTATTTTTTGTATTATAGATAGTAGAAGAGACAGGTCAAGATCTCCCACAAGAGTGGAGAAAAATCATCGTACACGAGATGTTAAAAATCAGGATGGATCGCCCAAAGTTGAAGAAATGCGTATGAATCAAAACCAGATGAATTCATTGATGGTGGCTAATATGTATCCACAAGGTAAATGTAAATATTTGATTGAGACTTTGGTCTTTGCTTTGCTTATATTATTTTAACGAATACCCAAATAGGAGAAAAAAATTTCACTAATTGTGTTCTAATACAGTTTTTTTGCAATTAAGAGCAAAGTAATTAATAGATTCACACATTTTAGGAAACATGATGATGAGTGGTATGTATCAAAACATGATGATGCAAGGCAACTTAATGGGGGGACCAATGATGCCACCATTGCCACCTGCGGCTATGGAAATGTTGCCTACAGCTGATATGGAGTTAGTTTCATCAGGTCAAATTGATATGAACGCAGTGGGCGGGCCACCTATCCCTCCTACAGGCACTGCCATAGATATAGGAATGATGGGTGGGATGATAATGGACCCTTCAATGATGGGAATGTACCCCGCTTTACCGAGCGACATCCCTGAAAAAAAGGAAATCACTTTTAAACATTGCATATTGACTCCGCCTCACCCAAATGTTCCACAAATACCTAAAAGAGCACGTCCCCCAGGGTGCAGAACTATATTTGTCGGTGGATTACCAGATAAAATAAGAGAGTCCACTGTGAGAGAAATATTTGAGAACTATGGAAGAATACAGACCCTGAGATTGTCTAAGAAAAATTTCTGTCATATAAGGTATGAAAGAGAGAGTTGTGTGGACGCAGCTATGGTTTTATCTGGATATAAACTTCAATTGATTAATAAAAAAGAAAATGACGATATGGATGAAGATGAAGATTCCCATGCTTATTCGGGCGTAATACATGTTGATTATGCATTAGTGAGTTTATTATCCTACTATACTAATAAAAATTTTTTCTTATATTGCAATCTGACACAGGACATTCAGATAGTGTTGTATTAATTATAACTTATATTTTAAATCCGAAAGTTTGTAACTCTCTCACGCAATAACGGCTGAACGGATTTGGATGTATACAAATAGGATACATTTTATACTGACAAGAATCTTAGCTTCCCGAGGGATCTTCTGAAAGTATAAAAAATGGGCGCCACTGTTGCCGTGGCAGCGCCATCGTCATCACAGGGATAGAGTCGTAAGTTATATACATATTCTTTTTCAATGCGAATGAAGTCGCGGGCACCACCTAGTTTTGTTATAATGTTTCTATCCGCAGGTCTCTTTGAGCATTGTAAATGACTCGCTCTGTTTGGTTCTTTTTTTTATTTGTAACTGGTTATTTCCAAATTATCTTCATAAGAGTTTTCTTTATGTATAATTGTATAGCTATTTTCCACTGGGTATGTTTATTTAATTATTTTTTTTGCAAGGTATTTAGTATGTGAGGGACATACTAAATACCCTCCAAAAAAAAATTAATTTATCCTCTTAGGGCTCTTTAATCCACTTATTAACTAACTAAGAGGGCTTTGCCTCTGAGGCAAACTATCCAAATAAAACAATTGATGTATTCTAACTGTTGTTTATTGTATGTTATTGGTTAAACACTTAAAGGCATTTTTATTTTATTTATTTTACAAGTAACTAAGTACATATTTTGATTATAGAGTCGAGACGATCAAAATGAGTTTGACCGACGTCAACGTCAAGCTCTAAGATTGCAACAGGCGCAAATGGAACAGCTGAATGCACAACACGAGATAATCAGTCGACACATTGATTCACCCCAGAGGAGGTCGCCGTCCCCTGTTAGGGTGCAGCCATACTCACATGGTGCAATTTTACAACTCGCAGATAAAATCAAAACTGAGGAGCAATTTCCTGAAGCATTAACTGTAAGTGTTAATAATTGTTATTTCTATTATAAATTTATTTCCAACTAGCTGTTGCGCACGACTTCGCGCAACTTTATAAAATACTAGCTGGTGCCCACGACTTCGTCCTCATTGAAAAATATTAAGTAGCCTATCCCGGGTCCCCTACGTCCAAATGTTTATCTACCAAGTTTCATGAAAATCAGTTAATTCGTTTCAGAGTTATGGAGGAACATACATACATACAGAAAAAAATTCTAAAAAATCGTCAATTTAGTTTCAGTATCATGTATAGAGCCTATAAACACGATATCTCTGAAAAGAAAGTAACTTACTCCATGACCAACCCTTACAGATTTATTATTAGTATTGATAACCTGTTAAGACAAATCACATTTGAGAAGCCTTCATTATTGGAGAGAAAAAAATATGAACTAAAAGAATATTCAAACATCATTCGCAGACATTACTCGCATGGCTGGAGAGAGGAAAGTGTTCCAAGAAAAACTCCAATCAGTTTTACACAATGATACAAGTGACAAATTCACATGTTCGTAGACTTTACAACGATAAAATGCAGGCAGAAGAGGAGTACAACGAGTGTAAAGATAGAATCAAAAACAGTATACAGAAAATTATCGTACAACGTGAGTAGTTTATTTATGTTATAATTATATCGAGTCACATTATTTAACCAAAACATACTCTTTTGGTCGCAAATCATCAATACGCTAATGTATCTATTCAAAGGTAAGTATGTTTCATAGTCTTCAAACAATAACAGATGCAACATAGAGAAAATTTTGCAAAATTTACCTTAGAAATACATATCTAAGATATCTCACTTGTTTAATTTTATCAAATGTGGTCTCCCAAATGGCATTCGCCATTAAGAGCGCTTAACAGTTTAACGCTAGTTAACTAGTTAACTTTAGCGTGTCTATTAAAAAAAAGCATATAAAATATATGTTAGTATTCCATAATAATATTTATTTATTTTATTACATATTAATCATTGAAATTTGATGTACATGTATTGTTTTTTCAATGAACGGTCTGAATTTATAGAAATAGCACAAAATGCAACATTTGCACAACAAAACATGCAACAAAAAGCAAACATCAAGCTATCTATCATAACCATTTTAAGTATTATTGTAAACATTCCCCAAGTACCTACCTAATTTTTTGCTTTGTTGTCTGTGTAAGTAACTGTCGTTATGTCTCGTTACATCTGTTACTGATTTTGAAATCAGTGAAATAGTCCAAAAATTGTCTCGACCCAAAAAAATGTTTGTGTTTTAAGTTTTAAAATTTAATACATATATTAAATTAGTGATGAATTAATTTTAAATTCATGAATACACTGATGAAATATTTTTTAAGGAGTGTGAATTTAAAACATAAAACACCTAATAAAAAGCCAATAAAATATTTTTTTTTCAAAGTAAAAAAAAGCTAAGAACAAGGACTAAAAATTGTTGAAGAGCTAAGAGCTCCATACGAAATATTGTGTAATTTTGAATCACTTTACATATTATGACTAATACCACTACTTGGGACTGCATATTCTATTAGAGAAGTATCTGGCAAGAAACCACTCTTTATTTATTATTAGAATGACCAAATTGGTCAATAGTCGCCTATATCGAAAACGCCATAATCGTCTACATTTTATAGCACTATCAATATTTCGTTATTTAGTCCTTGTTCTTTAGAATACATTTCCATCTGAAATTTCCGGTCACTCTATGCCACATTGGATCAGAATGGACCGTGGTTACTGGACAAAACTCTGGAAGCTCTTCTGAATATCCACAGTGTTTTAATTGTAAATTGGGGTCTTAACTGTGTAAGTTATTAGTTTTGGCAAATTACACATTATACGAAAACCAATCTTTTGTATTCCACGCTTAAATATTTTAACGTGGCTACGCAGCTTGGCGAAACACCAATTAAATTTACGGATTCGGGATCCTCTTGTATAATAGATAATGGATCTTGTATGGATTCCTCTTGTAAAAAATAAGGTGTAACTAACGGATATTAATCCCATATTTAAAGTACCTATATTTTTCAAAATCTCAACATTCAACCACTTCTTATAATGTGTATTTTGCCTTACACTGCAAAGGATCAATATCTATCTTCGTGCGTCAGTCTCACTTTGGTTCTCGGGTTCTGGGGCTCTTCATTAAAGTCGCCAAATGGAATTGCGGATAATGTTTCATCATATATAGTTTTAGTCTCGTATTCACTAAGCTCATGATCCATGAGTGATACCATTTCTATGGTTCTTTTAAACATTTTATATCGACGACTCTCATGAGTAATATTCATGGAAATCCTGGCCTTTGGATTATATCATAATTTGTTAAGAAAACGCGTGGATTCCTCCACTAAGACATGCAATTTGACAAAATATTTGTGAAAGTAACCGCTCAAGAAGATCGTCCCATGTTCTTGCAGGAGCTACAAAAGATTTAGAGCCGACAGAGCAAGGTAACTAACATATTCATCACATATGATATCATACACATTACGAATGCGTTACGCCTAGAGACATCTATCTCGAATACATCATCTCCAACTGATCACTGAAACTGTGTATATCGCGCGTGAATACGAGACTTCCGCAATTTCGAGGTTTGGCAAAGTCCCGGCATCAGGGTCGACGGTCGCATCTTGGTGAAGGTCTAGGCGGAGGGCCCGAATTCAAGTGTTACGTGTGTCATAAATCGCGTCGACACCCGTAACATAATGTTTGTGACTCTCAGTCGAGCAGGTGGCGAAAGTTTTCTCGGCGGCCACACATCAACGCGTCTGGGACCACTTCACAAAGGCGCAGAGGAAAAACATTGAGACGTGGCAAAAATTGGCACAGGTTCGTTACAATTGTACACTCCCATTTTCCCACTAATCTAGGCGATCGCAGGGACCGGCGATAGCGGCAACACCATCGATGTGCGTGCAGTTGCAGCGTCAAGTAGCTTCACTATATCATGCACTATATATACACCTCCGGTGTACATATAGGGCTCTGCTCTGCCTTCACGACCTTTTACATGTCCACACAGGTGATTTTCAGCGCAAAAGAATTCTACGCATCTTAACTATTGGTTTGTCAGCATAAATAAAGTATTATAATATATATAATGTGATAAATTAAACAATTGTGTTGCTCTGTAAATTTAATCAAAGAAGCGACAATCATAGGCGCTGGCAGCAGGGTGCAAGGGGGTGCACTTGCACCCCCCTGTCAGGAAAGAACAACATACATAGAAATAATAATAAAAAAATTCGTTTGAATAAAAACTGAAGGCGTCTAGGACTACAGAGATTAAGTATTTTTTCGATAAGCTTAATATATCTAAATACCTGCGCGATTTGAATTTGACATTACATTTATCTACATTATACCTATACATGTATAATTCTATATTTTATATTAGTTAATATAATATGTAGATGCAGATGCACCTCCATGACAATAATCTTGGCAGCGCCCATGACAACAATATAAGTTTAATATTACCAATTTCTTCATTTTGTAATCTACATATTGTCAAAACAATTATATTCGAGTCGGAAATATCTTGGCACCTCGAAAGAATGCAATAACGCCCGCTACAGTCGGCAATGGAAAGACTGCAAAAGAGTTTATTTATATTATAATAAAAATAGTTAATGCATGTGTGTGTTTTTTTATTTAATATGTGTCATGTCATTACATTTGGATACAAAGCAAACTTAGAATACTTTGTTGCAAAGTGCCCAGAAATTTCCGACGGATTGTACTTACGCCAGAGATGGGTTGTAGAGACTGCTTTCTCTTGTTAATTAGCAGTTATCAGTCATATTTAGTTCGTTTGCCAGAAGACAGCTGTGAGGTAAAAGGTAAAATGTATGAACAGGGGTCATGGTAAGATATTTTCTGGTCACTCAGTTCATCATGTTAGTGTGGAGGTCACTTCTACAACAAACGGTGGGTATACGCAATAAGGGCTCTGAAATAGCTGAACTTATGGCCGATTAGAAAGAAAATTCAATAATTGTATGTAACCCATGATGTGATTTGTTTTCTCCATGTGGATTATATTCGTGTATTTAAGATACAGAAAACGCTATTAATTGAGTGTATAATATTTCAGGAGTTCAGCAATTTGAAAGATGAATTCAACGAGGACAGCGATTTCAGTGACTCTAACAACAAAATCATAAAGAACCAAGATAATTATGAAGAATACGAAAAATTAAAGGTAAGCTAAACTTAGTTCTTAGCTTCACATGCATTCAAACATCAAATATTATAATATCGACTGTAGTGTGGTCAATTACACGACTTTGAAAATGTAAATAAGACATTGTTGATATACCTTAATTAATGTATTACAATAATATAAATTTAAATTAAACATTTTTAATTTAAAGTAAAAACTTCTTTAAACGCGGGTGGGCATCGAAATAAACACAAACAAAACCAAAGGATTTCTCCGGGCTTATAAAAGCGAAAATAGAAATCTTGTATGAAAAAAAATGCAGTTCATTTTGAGGAACGAAACGATAGCGCGTTATAACCTGCCGGCACAGCAAAAAACTGCGAAAATAAAAATCTTGTATGAAGATTGAAGTTCGCGTTGAGGAACGAAACGATAGCGCGTTACACCTGGCGGCGCTGCGACAATCTATCGTCGTTTTTTGTGAAGCTAAGCTTTCACTTCTGACGTGACGTCTTACGACTGATGTGTTTTTTTTATTAACATTTCAGAATGAAAACGAGAGTCTTCGATTTCAACTTGAAGCATATAAAAACGAAGTGGACGTGATCAAGGCGGATTCGGAGAGAGAAATGGAAAAGTTCAAAGCTCAGTTTATAGCAAGGCAAGCCTTACAGGGAGCTAATGTGGATAATAAAATTGTGAGTGTGTTCATTTAATGTTCATGTATCAAAATATTATAATTATTATAAAAGCTGAGATTCTCATTGAGCCCAATGAAGCTTCTATCACGAAATTTTGAAGAGTTCCCGACGACATACTCAATATGAGCGAAATCCACGCGGATGAAGTGGCGGGCGAAATCTAGTCAATTAATATCCGTATCACTAGCAAAATTAATTAATGATTGTTATCTATTACTAATATTATAAGGAGAGAAGTGATTGGATTGTATGGTTTATGTGAGATGTTATTATAGGCGTCACCAGCACACGAGGCCGTCTCGGGTGTCGCTTCTTCAGATGCTGAGCCGCTGGATTTGGAGTGCGGGGAGGCGAGGCTAATCGGAGTCCTGGCCGCATTCTTACAGGTACTAGCTAGCTCATACACACTAATGACTTACTGAGCTATATATGAAAACAGTTTCACATATGATTAAATGGTCAGATAGTACGATTTAGTACACATTCGTCAGATTCCACTTTCGTCATAAATCGAAATTTATGAAGATTTAGTTCGCTTTGGTCATGAATGACGAATGTGGAAAACCAATAATGACACTCGTCAGTTTCTACCAAATAGTGTAACAGAAGGAACCACAAGTCCGTTTTTAACTTCCGAACTAGTTGAATTAAATAAATCTTTTGCTTTTAACAAAGACAATACCATCGTCATCCATTTTCACAAAAATAAATTTAATTTTTAAAATGTAAAATGCGTAGCCAGGCACTTATTATTCAAGTACCTAGGTGTTTACAACAAAACGATTTATGAGAGGTATAAAGGCTGTTAATTGCGAGATTAGATATTATGAAAGGTTCGTCCAACTAGTTATCTGACGAAAGCGGAATCTGTCGAATGTGTAATTACCATAAGTGCGGTTTCGTCATCACTTTTAAAATTCTGACCTATACGGAAAAATAAAATAATCTGACGAATGTGTACTAAATCGATAGTACGGGATCCGAAGAGAGGTCGCCCTTCACCCATCTGTTTAACAGATGAAAAGTATATTTTATCAATTGTTATCTATGAGAAAATAAATTGCCATTTTAATGCCTATTCAAATATGCTAGCTGCTATGCTACGTTCTTCTCTAATACATTGAACACTTAATGGCTTCTGTGTCACTTCTTTGTTGGCTCCGGCTTTCATATTATAAAATTATAAATCCATTCATGAATTACTATTTCAAAGCTTTGATAAAATATACTTTTCGTTTGGTAAACATATGGGTGAAGTACGACCTCTCCTCGGATCTTAGACCAGAGTAGTTTAGACAAAACTGGAAATGCAAATATACCTGACAATTTATACAATTTCGTTATACAGTCCGAAAGTCTCTCTGGATTCTGTCACCGCTGCTTCCCGGCTTGTTAATTTACAATTGCAGTTAATTTAGTTTTCTTTTTATTTACGAAAAATTCTCAGTCAGATTGAAAGCCTTTGAAAGTGGTCAACTCGTTTATTTATTCAGGCTACGGTAGCCACTACCATCAATCAAGTGGACCGTCTAAGATAACTTCGGTGTGACAGGTACACCCGCGAGGCGCGAGCCTTGACTACGTGGTGTCGTATGTGCGCGCGTTGTACCCGCGAAGCACACAGGCGCGCGTGCTCAAAGTACTGCAACGGCACTCGGACGTGTTCCGCCCGATCACAAGCGGCGTGGGCGCATCCATCGAGACGCGTTGGACCTTTATCGCTTTAACCGACACCAAGTGAACCGTTAGTACTTCTCATACGACGCGCCGGTTGTACTGAGATACCGAACTGGCCGTTTTGTACAGACACTCAGCTCGTGAATTTTACAGCGATATCCAATGGCTGCATAGTTTCTCAACCTGAGGGTCGCAATTCCTAGTGGGGTCGCGTTCCACTCCGGCTGCCATCTCAACCGAATTTTGCAACCCTTCAGGGTTATAGGGGGTCGCAATATGTTCATTAAGTCCCTTATATTAAATATCTTTTTTTTATATATATATTTTAATTTCACAAACAAATGTTTACATGTATATTAAATTGTGAACGCGCTCATAAAAGTTTAAAAATAAAAAAGAATCTTAAATCATAATACTGAAAAATAGTACGAATCTTCGCCGTGTTTGTTAGCCGATGTAAAACTTTGATAAACATCTAAATTATTAACAATATTTTAGTAGGGAGTCGCGTCATTTTTACTTAACTTACTGAGTTGCAAAACTAAATGTTGAGAAACAATGGCACAGAGGAATTAAGTTCTTTTTTGTTTTTTTTTTTTCTTATGTTTAGAAAATGATAAGACTCAAGTTAAAATACCATTGTTAAGCAATTTCATCATTACAAAAGTTGCTTTAGCCAAACCGATTCCGTAATAGGTAATGTAAACAACTAAGAATTTAAGTAATGATTTCTACTCTCAGTTACTACTGTTTCTTTACATCATGTTTGTACATTTTGTACATTTTTCCACTGACAAAGTGGCACGAGGCGAATTTACTCCACGAATGGAGGAATAATTAATTGACGCTGTTTGTGGCGAAAAATTTTTTTATGACATAATACATGGTTGTATGTATGTCGACTGGAAAACTTAAAAGTTCATTTAAACTCTGCGTGTGTCTTTATTTTAGACATGTGTGCGCTCTTTTATTTTCGCTTGCTAGAAACATTTTATTAATCTATATAAAAATATAATTCATATAGATTAATTAATGTATATGAAAATCCGTTATAATTGTCGGACTTAAATCTATCGCGACCATCGCACGATTCGCGTGTGTTCGCGTGTTTTCCGATTTTCCGATGTTTTCCATTTTTTTAATCTATTTTTGATACATATTACGTTACGATACACTTATGTTAAAAATAATGTTGTTAAACTTTGACAAATGTCAAAGACTGAATTAAAAATTGTCTTTTCTATAATGACTATTATTTACCTACCCGTTCTTTAGCTTAGATTAAAATTGATATTTTTTGCACTTAAATTAAGCCGAAATTCATGACATCAGCAGCTTTGAGTAATGGCTGGTCGTCGTTGAAGCTGCATGACATTGGCTGCTATTACATTGCCGGCAATGCGATATTGCCGTGTCGTGGACAGAGCTTCACTGGTTTGTATGAAAGCTGCAAGCAAGCGTACCTACTACAGTCGTCAATTGACGAAAGCATGCGTATGAAGAGATGCTACGTGGATAGCAGGCCTTATTGTGAAGGTTGTTGCGCGGTGGTCGCACGACGCAAATCTTCGACGGCCTGCAGGTATTCGGCCTCCGCGTCGCGCAGATCGCGGTCGTCCGTGGCGCCATCTGTTGCCGCCATAGCGCCCCCCGCCCCCGCTCCTAACGCTCCCTCCCGCTCGCGCTCCTGACGCATCCTGAGTCGCAGCTCGCGCGTGCGTGCCTCCAATATGCGCTCGCGTTTGTTTTCTCGATCCAACACCTATGCATCAAAACGGGCTTTAAAGAAAACATTCTCTAAAAATCATCCATTCATTATTTAAACTAGAGTATGTCCACTGCTGTACGTCCACTAATTTAAGCATAGTAAGGAACCAGGAATCAACATCTACACTAATCATTTTCAAACCCATCGGTCAGACTCATTGAATCTTAATTGACTACCTAAATCCTCATTGAATTTACGATTGTCCATGTTTTGTCAACATCATCATGGTGTAAACTACTTAATAGGCAAAGGTTTATTCATACACTTTTGCCTCCACTATAATAATATTTTTTCCGTGGCAATTCTGCTTCTAAAGCAGGACCTGGAATGCCAGGAATAATCTACACGCAAACCTATTGTTTAAATTTGTAAACAAAATCATGACTTGTGATTAATTAAACCTTATTTCCTGAGCTTCGACACTATTATCTATAAGTACGGCAATATATAATAGAAAAATTTGTTATTATCACTTGTACCTACCCTAATTTTTACAAAATCGTGCAAAGAAATTATTGAGACTATATTAATTTTGTTTAGATTACACGTAAATTATACAGATAGGTAAATTCTCACGTGTGTTAAAAGTTGCTTGTCATTTTTGTCAGCAGTTCCGAGATTTTGCGACAATTCTGCCAAGTAAACGGTTCCCTTGTTACTGCCGCAAGCTACCAACAGACCCTGCAAAATAATGTTAATAAAACTAATTATTTTCACTAAAAATAAAGGTTTTCTGTTTATTTTTTGACTAGCTTTAAAGATGAAACATATAATCCATCACAGTGAATCGTGAATTTTTTTAGTGTTTCATTACTATTTTCATAAGTGTTGTTTGTGATTCAGCATCACGTCGGTTACTTTTACTAATAAATTAAAAATAAAGTTTCATCAAATAAATCATACTAATAAATTAAAAATAAGTTTCATCAGGTTATTAATATGAGTGGCTTTTTACCCCCTCGTGAGGTCTAAGTCGTAATAGAGGCTCGTCACATATCTGCGCGGTGACGATTGGCGCGCTGCGTCTGCGCAGCAAATCCCAACACGACAGGCATCCGTCCCATTGAGTGACTAGCATCAGCGAAAATCTAAACATTTTTACAATTTATAAAATCTCAATTTTTTAAATTGTTAAAAGTTAAACAATATTTTCTTTGGATTATTAGACGTAGTCAACTGGTTCAACTGCTTTACCTTATAGGGTTCCAAGCCCCGTCAGTCAATTTCGTCTTATGAGAATAAGTCCAAAGAATAGATGACTCTCTGCAGTCTTCGCTCCACACCCGAGCAGTCCAATCTCCCACGGTCATGAAGTTTTTCAAGAATGTCGGGTTCCGTTGAAGAGCGTATACCGGGCCTAGGTGTGCCTCATACTAAAAGGAAAAGCTTTTTTTATAAAGTAATATCATCTATTTGGTACTTTTTAAATATTTTCAGTCAATAATATATAAAAATATATAAGTAAAAGAAAACCTACTACAGATAGGTACTATAATAAGCATACTAATAGGTTGTAGTTTAGTAATAAATCTAGGTACATATAAATCTTAAATCTGCAGTTAAATTTAGACTTGATATTGTTAATGGGCAAGTGAACTCATCGTAAAATAAGGTAACAGCTACCTTTTACTTGTCTTCTTCTACTCCATTTATGGGCGCCCAGAATATTTTTATTATTATTTTATCTTTTCTTTTACTACTTACCTTTGTAGGCAATTTCTCTATAGGTGTCTTCCCTTTACGGTTTCCACCAATTACCAAACCCGTTTCAGTGCCAACCATGAATCTAAAAGTAACAATCATTTCATTCACCTCCACATAGTTCAAAAAAAGTCCTTTAATATCTACTTACCGTGTAGGTATAGTTGGCTCGTATTCAAGCGCCGATATTCCTAGCGCATTTTCAGTGCTTTGTGTATCGGTTGGTAATTTTACTAAATCTATGATCATTGTGTCTGTTGGTTCATTTAAATTTCGCGTGTCCCACCTGAGTGAAGAGATAATTTCAGTTACCTATACTCGCGCCCAGCATTCTTGATATGCTACATACTACTTATAATGTGGAATATTTACCATTTTACGACTCCATCGGGAGAAGATGAAAAGAATTCTGCTCCAGTTTTGGAATTTATGAATAGAACATTTCGAACTAAATCTCGGTGTGCGACGTGTGGGGGACACAGTCCTATTGGTTCTCCTCCTTTGCGAGTATCCCACCAACCTACCTGTGACACAACTCTCGTACTTAATATGTTTTGGTATTCACAAAAACATGTAAACTTTCAATAAACAAATTTAACAAACACTAACCTGACCATTCATCATCCCGCCGACGAGTGTGTGCTGGTCTCTAGGATTGTATTGCAAGTCAAGTAGAGGTTGTGGTGGCTTTATAATAATTTCTGGCTCATTTGCATTCTCTAAAATTAAACGATCTTATTAAACTTGCATTTTAGGTATAGACTGAACAAAGTTTATAGATTTTCCGCAACTATTGGAATAATTAAAAAATAGTAATACATATTTTTAAATAATTTTAATATTAGATATTTAAAAGTACTGGATAAACAATATTTTATCGATGCCGTAACGTAGCCAGTTGCAAGTAGGCCTGTTCCTTGTTCTTCTATACCTATGTTCGAAATTTCGTAATGTTATCCACAAATTTCACTAACTTTTTAGGCCGTACGGGCCGCCGAATGACTGAGAAACGCAGTGTACCCTGCCACTACTGCCAGACCCAGACCAGAGCCACCTATGAAAAGTTCATTTACAAAGTTAGCCCTGCCGGGTTTCGAATCCGGAACCCCTAAATCAGAGCGCTAAGACAAGCAGCTTAATAACTCGACCAATGAGTCGTCTACATCTAGGTACATCAGTTTTATTTACATTATTGGTACTACTTACATCAGTTCTCGCTTGTATGAGAGAGGTGTAATGATTTTGTCGATTGCTACGTCACAAATTCTCGAAAATAATTACCTACATATGAGTTATTAAAAGTTGAACTTGAAATATTATAATTACAAGGACGTAATTTAAACGTTCACTGCCGTCGATGATTCACAAAAATATTTAGGCATAACATTTTCTGTCCAAACTGTTTTATCGTAGAACTAGTTGGACTAACCCAGAATTAAACCACAAGTCTTACCAATATCCCAGATATAAGAAAAGTGCGTCCCTCTAGTAACACCCAATACATTGATGTCAGCATGTGCGGCGGCCAGCCTTGCGCCGCCGTCCGCCTGCCAGGAAAGCGAGCGAACTGCACGCGTGGCGCCCGGCTCGCGGTATACGTTCACGGTATGGCAACTACTGCGTTCTACTGGCGGTATCGAAGGTAGTTCCGAGTAGTATGACTGGTACATATCTAATGCGTTGTTTTGGAGAATATTGTGCTCCATGCTCTGTTTAAACCATAATAGAATCTATATTCTAAAAGGGCCAATGGTTGGGTAAGCTTACAGTAATTTATCAAGCCTTAAATTTTTGTCATCCTAACTAATATTATAGGTAACTATTAATATAACTAACAACCTATTAACTTATTTATAGGTACCTATAAACTCATATAGGGCATACCATACATTTCATCCAGAAAAAATACTATTCCCGAAGCATATCCTAAAATATATATAAATCAATGCCTGACAGAAATATATGAGCAATAAAGATTGAATAAAATTTTATTGCTCATGTATTTTTGCAGTGTTGATTTTTTATTTTTCATTATATTTATCGTTTAAGTAAAGGCGCACTTGCCTCAAACCTACCTACATTTTTGTGCCATATGTATACACATAGTTGAAATACGTAAAAGTACATAATGCAACCACAGATATCTGATTTATAATACGGGTTAAAGTATGAAATTGCCGTTTTATTGTAATAGGTACTTCGAATTGACATAGAACCTTCATGGTTTGAGATTTTTGAGTGAAACTTTTTTCATACGGTACCTATGTAGTTCTTCTTTTAAAAAATGTGCAACATTCGATTATCAACTTTCAGTTGTTTTTTTTATTCAGCTTAGACAATAAAGATGGATACTTCGAAAATTCGTGTGATTTTTGAATACGAGTTCCGACGCGGAACTAACGCGGCAGAAACAGCTCGCAATATTAATGTTGCGTTTGGAGAGGGGACTGCTAATGAACGCACTGTGCGATTTTGGTTTAAACGCTTTCGTGATGGAAACTTCGATTTGAAGAACGAACCACGTGGAAGACCGCCCACACAGGTGAATAACAATGATTTGAAAGAGATGGTGGAAGCCGATCCGAGCCAAACTACCCAGGAATTAGCGGCATGGTTTAACGTTACCTTACCAACAATATTGACTCATTTGCGTCAAATCAATAAAATAAAAAAATATGAAAAATGGGTGCCTCACGATTTGACTGATCTGCAGAAAGAAACGCGTGTTGAAACTTGCGTTGCCTTGTTGAATCGATACAGAAATGAAGGAATATTAGATCGAATTGTGACATGTGATGAAAAATGGATTCTTTACGATAATCGTAAGCGGAAAATGCAATGGCTGACCCCAGGTCAAACGCCGCAACAGTGTCCTAAAGCAAAGCTTACCAATAAAAAGGTAATGGTAACTGTTTGGTGGTCTCAGCGTGGTGTTATTCACTATAGCTTTCTCCGATCTGGTCAAGCAATAACGGCAGATGTCTACTGCGCCGAACTCCGAACAATGATAGCGAAACTAGCAGTGAAACAGCCCCGACTTATGAATCGATCTTCACCATTATTGCTCCATGATAACGCGAGACCTCATACAGCACGAGAAACCGTTTTAACTCTACAGGAACTGCAATTAGAAACCATTCGTCACCCTCCGTATTCGCCAGACCTTGCTCCAACGGACTACCATTTTTTTCGTGATTTGGACAATTTTCTGCGTGATAAAAAGTTTTCTTCTCAGGAGGCAGTGCAAAATGCTTTCACACAGTTTGTCGAATCTAGATCACCAGAGTTCTATCGCAAAGAGATAAATGAGCTTCCTATTAGATGGCAGCAATGTATAGATAATAATGGTAATTATTTTGATTAAATAAATATGTTAAATTTAAAAAAAAAACGAATTTTTATTTTTCAGTACAAATCGGCAATTTCATACTTTAACCCCTAATACTTGTTCAGTGGAAAAAAAAAAGGAAACATAAACATAAGTTCTTATTAGTTACTTACAGAAATTAATTGCCTACCCACAGAAGTTTATCAAAAGTAGGTATATCAAAATACTCCTTACATGTCCCAGATTCATTACTGCGTGAATATAAGCATCGTCTTTCTCTATTTTTCGTCTGTACCTCTGTGTAGCTTCTGGGTCGTTCATATTAATATCTTTCGGCCAACCACCTTCTATGTGGTTTATTCCAGAACTAGTGTACTCCGCTCTAAATGAATTGAAAATTACATTATAACAGTTGCAGGCATACACGAGCGACTACGAAACTTCAACTGGTTAAATATATTTTTACGTTACCTTTCAGAATTGACGCTATGTTCAGACATTGTGCATGAATTTTGTATAGCTACATGAACGGGGTTCCGTAGTATGTAGTACTTGTACAAAGATGAATTACTGGGTATACTTGCGTTTAACACAGGTCCGTGGTCTTCGAACAAGGTTTGTTTGCCGAATTCTTTTCTCATCTTTGTATATTCGTAAGTTAATTCGTTTTTCTCTTGTTTTTCCATATTCAAAACAAAATTTGTGGATTTAACTAAGCAATGTCAAGTAACCGTTAGATCAATAAAGAGACTTGCTACGGTTTCTACGACTCGCTGTTGTTATTGTCGTAACTTTAATTATTTTTGTTGACTGTTTTAACTGAAACCTTAAATTTTATTATTACATGTGTTTAGCTAAACAGTTTTAACCATTCTTCTAATTAACATTAGTTTAAGAGGCAAAGTACCAACTCCATCTCGCTAGAGAGTAGTTGTATTCTTTGGACTCCATTGACGACGAGATTTTGACGAGTGATTAAGGTGCTTGCCTTAACACTGTATCTAGGGTCCCGGATTCGATTCCCGGCAGAGCCAACTATGGAACGATTGAACCATCTGTGCATCGTGTCGTAACATAAAGCACTTGCAAAAAGTGAATAATAATATATAAGGTACATAAGTAGGTGATTAAAAAGTACCTATATAAAAGGATAAACAAGTATCTTTCTTAAGGCCAAGCGCGTTTGGACTACACAGGCCAAACATCAGGTTTTTATTTCATTTAAATGCCTTTTGTAGCTTAAATTTCAGAAAAAGTTTCAGCAATATAGAAAGGTAATATATATTTCAGATTTTAAGATAGGTTTTGTAGTCTTTAATGCCTTTTTCTCTGTGGTCTTCTGTTTAATGTCTGAGTGGGACATATCCTTATAATTCTTCTGCAAGGCAGAGTTTATGGAGAGTATAGGTAAAAGGCGTTAAATAAGGGTGGCGCTAGCAAGAGTGTAATTTTTATAGAAAGCGCCACAAAATAAGAGTAGGATAGAGAAGTAAACAAGGAAAGAAAAATTTCTTCTTTGTTATGGCGAAATTTTCAAAAAGAATACAAAATCGGAAAACAATGATATATTCATTGGATATATTTAAAAACATTAATGATATTTTCTATCACTTAAGTGTCTAATAATTGATTAAAAATTAAGTAAAAATGATTCTGAAATAAACAAACGTTCGAGCGAAAATTAAATCGATCAATACAAAAATATTGAATTTTTCAACATCGCATTTCACTCCGCCAACAACTGCTGCATTCATTTCATACATTCTTGCTACTCTAGCGCCCCATTCTGGTCAATTTATTTAATGCTTGTAGCTTGCCACTTTTTCTGTTTAACACCCATGTAAGTTGGTCCTCTCAGAGTATATAATCACTGCGTTTTAGGTCCTCTTTTACCTCTACCCGTCATAGTAGAGTTGTTCACTTTATTTGCCACCATTGAGATATTAATTCCTCTACCTACTGTGATTGATACTGGGCAAAGCAAACGGAGATGAGAGTTGCAGGACTGTAATAATGTAATTCGTAAATCATGGCGAAAAAAATTTCTGCGACTGGGAAAATTAATATTTAAAGAATAAAAATCGAAGCCATAGACAAATGATCAATTCCCAGATTTTGAAATGATCTGTTCACATATATGTACCATGTCTCTGACATATATCTATCTATCTGTGAGGTTCAAAAAAAAAAAAAACAAGAGTACACAGAAGAGTAACTTATAGCATTTGAATTTGACACAAGTAACCCAGTACCACAGAACACTATATACTTACCCCGGCATTCGCGCGGGTTTTTATTATATTATATGACTGGTGACCACTGGTGACCTAAGAGTATATAATCACTACGTTTGTATAAATATACGAGTATATAAATAAAATATGCTGGTGACTATTTTATTTGCTTGCACAATTTTCAAAATTTTACATTGCCCCCAAGCTGCAGTTAGGGATCATTTCCGTATATATTATAGTACTTTGTGTTAGGGATCTTGCTTGCTCATCTTGCTTGTGTTGTCCATACAAATCGGTGCTGTTATTAATAAGTTAAGGTGGAATACAGCTAACTAGCGGTCCATGACTGTGCTGTGAACTGTGAAATGTCCTTCGAAAATAATATAGTAGAAATATAAACATACCTTTTTATATAATTAAGTAAAATGTTTTCTAAATTACTAGAAAAGTCATCTATAAAACATGAAAATGAGTTCGAGACGACGGATCTTACAAGAACAAATGTTGATTTTAACGACTGTTCAAAAAGATTCTATCAAGTGTCCCGCGATTTCTCAAAGCAATATGCACATATTTATTCAGCCAGACTGAATACGTTTCGAAATATATTGGGAAATTTAATCCAGAAGAAATGGTCAAACAAGTATCAAGTGTTAAAGTTATGTGAATTGCGTGATAGAGACACTTGTGTTATAATCGGAACTCTTTTTAAACACCAAAAATTGAAGCCAAGCATTCTGAAAGAATTGTCTGACGAATTGGAAATTATACATCAACCGGAAAGGTTTGTTTATTTCAAATTGTTGCACAAGAAATACAATCATAAATTAACCGACTGTTACATGTGGCTATGTTACTGATAACGTAGTTTATTATAGGTGAAAGAATTTTTTAAATCGGTCCAGTAGTTTTTGAGTTTATATTACTATAGATGTATATAACTGTTTACTGTGTGAAGCTTACACATTGCAATATGGCCTATATAGTTTTGTCATTGGACTCAGTTTTCCTCTTTTTTTATGTTGAAGTCGACAGACAGGCTGGCGGCCCACCTGTTAGGTGTCAGTATATCATCAATCAAACCTGTGGAAGTCAGTGAAATCCCTTCGTCAACTAGGAAATGGGCTGATGATCTTCACAAACTAAAACTAAGAACCTGCAACTCGAGAACATCAGCTTTCAAACAAAATAAAAATGCATGAAAATCGGTCCACCTGTTCGGGAGCTACAATTCCATAGACAAAAACAGTCACATGTCAAACTTATAACACCCAGTTTTATCGTCGGGGATTAATAAAACAGCTGAATAGTATTACTTTTATTTCAGGAAATACTTTGTTCATGATTCAGACAGCCTTGTATTGGAAGATGAACTACAAAGAATAAAATTAGTGGGAGATTGTATCGATGTTCACCAGGTTGTTACTGGTGTAGTCTGTGCTGTCTTAGGTATTTGAACCAAAAAAAATGGATTTTTATAGAAAAACAATTAGTTATACCTACTAACTATTTAATATTTGCTTTAAGGTTCTGAGGATGAAGATGGTATTTTTACTGTAAAAGATGTGTGCTGGGCTGGATGTAGTATACAGAAACCTCTGCCTAAACTAAGTGATGATAAGTATGTTTTATTATGCTTAAAATATGGCATACACTATGACTTAAATATGCTTTCATATATCTGTATACCGGAGAAATACTATCCTGTCCATTTTTTTTTTAATCACTATGATGCCATTAGAATAAGTATTGTACACTCTATTTACTGGTACCTATACTCTTTTAAGTCCTATCGAAGAAAACAAAAAAGTTTCGCTTCTGATTATATGTTACAAGTCAAACTCATTACTTATTGGGATTGGGAAGAGATAGGCAAATGGGCACTGGCGTCCTCACTCACCGTAACACTGTTATTATTTCACATTGCTCTTTTGTAAGGGGGTTTCACAGCTGCCAGACAAATTGCCCTACACAGTTTAGGTGTAATATTTAATAATTATAAGTATGTTGTTTTGTTTACAGATATGTAGTGATAACATGTGGTCTAAACATGGCCTCAAAATCTGCTGAACATTGGTTCTCACTTAACCTTATGCTCGAGTGGATTGCGGGTGCTTCCGGCACTGTCCAGTACCAGGAACAACTGTCCAAGATTGTCAGAGTTATTGTTGCTGGTATTTAATTTATTATTTATAAAGTGCGACAGGCAAACTGACTGTGAATTTGATGGCTAATAAAGCACTTGAGTTACATAACTTATATTTCTAAATCTGCTATCTAATCTAATCTTATTCTAATTATGATCTATTTATCTAATTCTATCAGGTATATCTGTTTAGATATCTAATTCTTATCTGGTATGCAGAATTAAACGGATCTTAAGGGGGTGTATCCTATCTTTAAATTTTATTTAAGGCTTATCCTTCCAAAAAATTAAATTTTTGCAACATTTTGTAACAGTATTATTCATTATATATACGCCTTTTCTTCAGCGAAAAAAATATATGTTTATCTACAAGATATGAGAAATGATTTGTTGGGATTAAAAATTTTATTTTATTGAAATTGATTCAGGAAAAAAATTCTAAACTCACCCCTTTTATTTTCAGTTATAACAATCTCACTTCTACAATATTTATCAAAAGATTATGAAATTTTGTACACTTATGAAGATAACAATGTAGCATGATTTGTTGAAAGCGCTTTTTGAAAATTCGTAAAATTGAATTTTATATAATGTTTTTATCAAAAATATTTCCCCACTTACTCAGCGCTAACCCGTTCTCGTCCATAAAATCAGTGCGGGGCGAGTCGTGATGCTAGACGGACCTGTGCCGCGTTGCGCTTCATCAAATTATTAATTTTTACATAATAAACAAAGAATAAACATTTTAGTGGCAGAACAGACAGTGCATGATAGTGTATATAATACTTTAATAGGTTTTCTTTTTTGTCTTTTTAATTAAATCTTTAAAAAACTAAATATAAATTATGTTGTAATATAATATTCAATTTATTAATAATCTGAAATATTCAATTTGAATATTCAATTAATAATTCATCTGTATATATACTTGTTATCTAAATTTAATAAAGATAGGAAGTAAGCAAAGGAGGCAAAAGCGTAATATATCAAAAATAAACCAAACGAGGAAGGAAAGTTTTCATGAATTTTAATTAATTAATTAATTAAATTAATTTTAATTAATAATAATAATTATTAATTAATACATATAAATTAATAAGCCTAATAAATAAATAAATAATAAAGCCACTATAAAGCCGGATTCCCACTCACGTATCTAGTGACTCATCGAATTGTTCTCCTAGAAGGAGCGGTGGGGGGTTTCCCTATTGTAGGTGGTCGCGTAGGGGACGCCCCCGTGACCTCCAGAAAAATCCGATATCCTCGGTACACCGTTCTGGTAAAAAGTTGGTGAGTGGTTCTCGGAAACTATGAGGGATAGAAGGGTGGCGTTTGCAGAAGGTCATAGAGGGTGATCGGTAGTCACCAAGGAAAGTGTCATCCGGTCTACCGGGGCACCAAAAAAAAGCCCCCTCCTTGGACCCCCCCGACCATAACTCGGAAACGGCGCGTCACAGCCGTGTCGTGTTTGGGCTCATCGGGAACGTCTCGACGAGATAAAAAATTTGACGCCCCCCTCGGAGCCCCCCGACCGTGACTCGGAAACGGCGCGTCACAGCCGGGTCGTGTTTGGGCTCATCGGGGACGTCTCCCCCCCCCCCCGCGGACCGCCCGACCGTAACTCGGAAACGGCGCGTCACAGCCGGGTCGTGTTTGGGCTCATCGGGGACGTCTGGACGAGATAAAAAATTTGGCGCCCCCCTCGGACCCCCCCGACCGTAACTCAGAAACGGCGCGTCACAGCCGTGTCGTGTTTGGGCTCATCGGGGACGTCTCGACGAGATAAAAAATTTGACACCCCCTCGGACCCCCCGACCGTAACTCGGAAACGGCGCGTCACAGCCGTGTCGTGTTTGGGTTCATCGGGGACGTCTCGACGGGATAAAAAATTTGACGCCCCCCTCGGACCCCCCCGGCCGAAACTCGGAAACGGCGCGTCACAGCCGGATCGTATTTGGGCTCATCGGGGACGTCTCGACGAGATAAAAAATTTGACGTAACCATGGTCAACGGTTACAAATAGACCCCCCATGTTAGGTATCATTTGAAAGGATGAGGGTAATCTATCAACACCATCCTCCCAGCCCCCCTCCGCTCCCCCCTTACTCCCTCCCCCCCTCCTTTAAAATTACACAATTAATAATAATAAGACCCAAAACCAAACCAAAACAATTAGACATGGCAAAAGACAAGACAAAACGAAAACAAAATGAAAACGTGAATAAATTTTCTACAAGTATTTGTTTTTTTTTTTTTTAATTCTATTGACATGAATTTTAAAAATTATAAAAAAGGGCTTTTGATAGCTTTTAGAAAAATCAAGCGCTGAATCAAAAATATGGAGAAAATAATAAATGTTAAGTGTGCCTTTTACAGTTCAATATACCCTAAAAAGCCCCACAGAGTTTCCATTTAATCCACTCAGCCGCTTTTTTGTCCCACTCGATAGATTTTTTGAAAAAATTGAAGAAGCAAGATTCTCGCTTTAAAAAGTTCGTAATCTTTATCAAAATGAAAAAAAAAAAAAACACTTTTTGTCTCAATTTATTGTCACTTCACTCACTTGGTGAATTTGAAAAAAAATATCAAAATTAAAGAAAAAATTATTACCGCCGGCATTAGCGTTATCCAAACAAAACGTACCACGCGAAGTTTGCACGGTTGGTGCAAAAACTCAATTGTTTTTACTGAAAATTAAAAAAATTGTTAGTTTTGATAAAAACTTTTGTTTGGCTCTTTTACCATATATTTTATATTCGTATAAAGAAATATACATACATCTATACATATAAATAAAATTGGAGTGTCTGTTTGTAATATTGAAATAACCGTTTTTTACTACATGCATATGAATATACAGGGCGTCCCACGACTATGCCACATGGAGGGAAAGTACCTTGAATATTGTAGATGGAACATTTTACTGAAAGAAGACTTTATTTTAATTTAAAAAACAATTTAAACTGCATTCATAGATTTTTAAATAATTACATGGTTGAACCGGGAATCGAACCCGCTACACGAGAGAAAAAATTATCCTGTAGCTTTATCATACCGATCGAAAGGCTTCATCATAAAGATTATTTTTTGCTAAATAACATGGTGTCAGAAATAAAAGGAAGACCATGAATTTTAACATTTGATGTGAAATTTTGTTCAGAAAAATGAAAAGCTGACACTGCCGTAAGTACATACAACGGCATTATCATAAGTACCTATTACTAATAAATGTACCCACTTGAGAAGTACGCATCATTTCCCTATTATAATTTAAGTGCATGATAAAATGTAATTAGTAGGTACCTGGTTGTATGCAACAAATCGAGCCGTATCCTGAGCCGAGACGCGTAAATTATACGCGTAAAAATTTAGTTTACAAGAACCAGTATGAAAGTGTCCACGAGCTACAAACAGAACTTAGACGTATTATTCTAAATATCCACCACAAGATTAAAAAATCGACAGGGAGTGAAATAATCAAAAGAGTGCGACTTTGTATTCAACAGTATGGGACTCATTTTGAGCATTTGATAAAATGATTAATTTTGTATTAAAAATGTTAAAATTCATGGTCTTCCTTTTATTTCTGACACTATGTTATTTAGCAAAAAATAATCCTTATGATGAAGCCTTTCGATCGGTATGATAAAGCTACAGGGTAATTTTTTTTCTCATGTAGCGAGTTCGATTCCCAGTTCAACCATGTAATTATTTAAAAATGTATGAATGCAGTTTAAATTGTTTTTTAAATTAAAATAATGTCTTCTTTCAGTAAAATGTTCCATCTACAATATCCAAGGTACTTTCCCTCCATGTGGCACAGTCGTGGGACGCCCTGTATATACGTACATACACCATATATGAGTACATACACCAAAATAAACCAACCACATAACCAAACCAAATTTTTGTCTGTCTGGGTGTCTGTTTGTTCCGGCTAATCTCTGAAATGGCTGAACCGATTTTGACGGGACTTTTATTGGCAGGTAGCTGATTTAATAAGGAGTAACTTAGGCTACGTTTATTTTAGAAAAAATCCAAAATAACATTTTTTACAATTTTTGTCTGTCTGTCTGTTTGTTTGTTCCGACTAATCTCTGAAATGGCTGGACCGATTTTGACGGGACTTTTATTGGCAGGTAGTTGATGTAATAAGAAGTAAGGCTACGTTTATTTTAGAAAAAATACACCCCGGGCCAAGCCGGGACCGCGCCGCTATACACTCTAAAAACATAACCCTCGTTGTGGCGCAGACGGGTAAAAATTTTTACTAGGTAACATAATTTACTACCTAAATAACAAAACACGCTTCATTGTTACTGAATTATCCCTCTACATTGTAAATAATTATAAATTTGTAGTATGTATTTGCAGTAAAGTAGGCTCAGTCGACTATGTCGTGCCTTTGTCGTCTAGTCTCCATACTACTCTTTGCCATCTCTGTACGGTCGATCTCTTGTAGAGGGTGGCGCGGGGAAATTAGCCTATTATTTCAAGGCCAAATCGGCGTTATACACCTTAAGTAAGCAAAGACCAAATAAAAAATAAATAAATAAATACATTAGATTTTAGATGTAAATAAAAGTGAAAATGTAGACAGAAACTATAATACAATGACAATTTATTGATAAAAAAAAATCAATAAGTTACTTCTCATTTCTATCAATTTTTGTTTTATTTTCAAAATGAAAGTATGTTGTAAATCTAAAAATTTTATAAAGTTACGCGACTATGCCCGCGTAACTTTATAAAATATAAACTATGTTACTCACTCGCTGATAACGTAGCTTTCTATAGGTGAAAGAATTTTCAAAATCGGTCCAGTTGTTTTTGAGATTATTCATTACAAACGTACAAATCTTCCCTCTTTATAATATTAGTATAGATTGTATTTAATATACAATTTTAATAATGAGAAATTTGTTAATTTCAGGTGGATTATTTGTAAGTAGTTCCAATGAAAAGGAGAACGCTTTGAACGAGGCTGATGTGATATCGTGTGTGGACACGGTTGACTCGTTGTGTACTGCGATCTCTGCGGTGGCACCTTTGGATCTGATGCCCGGCTGCAAAGATCCCACCGGTGTCATGTTGCCCCAAAAACCGTTTCATTACTGTAAGTTTTTTTAAATTTATGTTGGATTGTCTCTGGGGTACAAGTGTCATCGGGTTTAAGCATAGCAAAAAACACGAAATATTAGACTCGATGCTTGCTTGTAAATTTTAATTACAATTTAAAGGTGAACGATTACAGAGACGCATATGGATTTAAGTTGAAATGTGGTGACGATAACCAAACATCTTTGTTATAACACTTTACATTTTCAGGTTTATTTCCAAAGTCTGTTGAGTACAAGTCTTTCAACAGAGTGTCTAATCCATATGAATGCGACATTGGAGGTATGTACGTTAATAATAATAATAAAGCTTTTTAATTCCAATAACTATAACCTAATACAAAATAAAATTTCATTTTTTTTTTAATATAATTTCAATTTTATAGTTTGGAACCCGTCTGGGTATAAGCCTCCTCCATCTTCAACCAGTTTTCCCTGTTTTTAGCAACCTGTAACCAATTTTTACCAGCTACCGCCACTATATCGTCCACCCAGCGCATCCTTGGTCTGCCTGTGTTCCTTTTTCCTACAGGTCCGGTCCACTTTGTGGTTTGTAGTGTCCATCTTTTATCTGTGTAGCGAGATATATGGCCTGCCCATTTCCACTTCATCTTTAATGCATATTCGAGTGCATCTGTCAGTTTTGTCCGTTGTCTTATAACTTTGTTCTTGATTTTTTGTACCTTTTTTAGACTTAAGATACTTCTCTCCATTGAGTGTTGTGTAGTCAGTAGCCTATTTCTGATCTTATTTGTGTATATCCATGTTTGGCTTGCGTAGGTCAGGCTTGGCAGAATACAGGTTTCCATTACTGTTCTTTTCATCTCTATGCTGTAATCTCCCTTTAAAATTTCTTTTTGTGCCCAAAACTTCTACCATGAAATATTTATCCTTCTGTTGACTTCTTCTTCATTACTATCTAGGTTTTTTTTTTAATAATTTCCCCCGGGGGTTACCCCACCCCCACGGGCCGTATATTTAGATTTCACAATTTTAAATTTTACAATTAGGTTGACAATGTTACGTTGAGGGGTCGGGGGGGTTCACATGTTCCCCTGGCGAGAGTCAGGGACATTTTCCATCTATTTTATTATCATCTATGAATATTTACTGTACATTAATTAATT
Organism: Synanthedon andrenaeformis; assembly: GCA_936446665.2. Classification (NCBI taxonomy): domain Eukaryota; kingdom Metazoa; phylum Arthropoda; class Insecta; order Lepidoptera; family Sesiidae; genus Synanthedon; species Synanthedon andrenaeformis. The sequence goes on from OW387789.2 coordinate 6,037,430, forward strand.
CAGTACTGTCAGTTTTTGTTACTGTCTATTGACATCCGCGCTATTTTCGTGCAATATTTTATAAATTTTTCTCGTTTTGTGTTATCCGTCATAATATATTTAATTACATTTTTATTTAATGTTACGTCTAATTTAAATTCGAGGTCTAGCCTGGCCAATGCGAACCTGGGGCACTCGAGCAGCAGGTGTTTCACTGTCTCTTGGACCCCAGGTTCGCACGGGCAATCCGGGCTAGATTTCTTTTTAATACGATGAAGGTACTCGGCGAAACCGCCATGCCCGGTCATGAATTGCGTTATTATTGAGTTCACTTTAAGTTTTGCTATGACCTTGTGTGCAACCTCAGCGTCCGGTAGAAACATTTTTGTTATTTCAGCAGTGTTTGCTTCTTGGTACACCTTATTCCACAGGGCGACGGTCTCCGTTCTAATATGTCGTTTAACATACGAAAGTGGACACTCGTAATAATTTTTTGCCGTTTTGATTTTAAAAGCAGCTTCCTTCGCTAGGAAGTCAGCTCTCTCATTTCCCCGGATTTCTACATGCGCCCTCACCCAGGAGAATCGAACTCCCCTTCCCTCTGATGTAATCTGTCTCACATTTTCCATGATGTCATGCACCAGAGGGTGGTATGGATTTCGACTCCCCCGGAGCAGCTCCAAGGAGGAAAGGGAGTCACTCAAGATGCCGACCTCCATGTCTTTACTTTTTATTGCAATTTCCGTCGCCCTGTAGAGGGCGACATTTCGGCTTGAAACACCGTGCAGAAGGACTCTAGTGCGTACTTTTTCGCACTGACCTCCACACCGCCCCTCCAGCAAGAGAGCGCTGCTCCGACCCTGCCGTCGATCTTGCTTCCATCGGTGAAGATGTTTAAGCTTTGCGTCGTGATATCTGACTCTATTTCGACTTTAGCAAAATCGACGGCAACCTCGGTAGCTGGGTGAGGGGCCATTAGAAATGATACCCTCTCCTCCACCGTCCTACCTTTTAAATACGGCTGTGGTCTGCCCCTCTTTGCCTCGTAGATTCGGGCCGCTTCTGCGATGCGCAAGTCCAGAGGCAAGAGGTCCGATAAAATAAGAGCCGCATTCAGGGAGACGGTACGGTAAGCCTTGCAGATCTTCTGCGCAAAGCCCCTCTGCACCGCGTAAAGCGCTTTTCTTGTGCGCCATTTTCTCGATGCTGAAGCCCAGACGCTGGCTGCATACATCACAATAGGTTCTATTACAGCAATGTACATCGTTCTGATGATCTCCGGATTCAACCCCCAATTTACTTTTGCAGCTCTAGCCAACTGTTTATATATATTTGTAGCTTTTTTGCATACATATTGAACGTGAGAGTTAAAAGTTAGTTTGCTGTCAATTATGAGACCAAGTATTTTAAGCTCATTTACAAATTCAATTGTCACTCCGCCCATGCGAATGAGCGGTTTATCCCATTTTAATTTTCTTGTTATTACCATCCCTTTTATTTTATTTGGGGCAAATTTTAATTTATTCTTAATACCCCACTCATTCGCATGGCTCAGCACCTTATTGGCCTCATCCTCGACAGCCTCCATGTTTACTCCGGAGAAAACCAGAACGACGTTATCTAGGTTAAAGGACACTTGTTTCCCTAGGTAAATATATTTTTCCACATATTCGATTTGGTTACCATCTATTTGTATTAACGTTACGAATATTAAATAATTTTACTAAATAAAGAAATGCATTTAACTCTTCAACCGCTTGGTTTTGTAGGAGTTGTCGTGCCCCTATTTTTTTTTAAGAGAAAGCAACTCAATTTAAAAATAAACATTATACAAGTAGAGGAATTTTTCGTATATATCCGGCTCTGGCGAAATGGTCACGAAAATAATTGTCGGATAAATGCGACTCTGGCGGCTAAAGGGTTAAACAATAAACCAACGATTTTTTTATGTGAAACATCTTTTGCGGCGGGTGAGACCGGCTGTATTCTCGATGTTTCACATCTGTCAAGTGTCCTACGGCGGTTCAATTTTTTATTAATATTTTGTAGGTTACATATGTTTGGGTTCATCGGGGGAGCCGATCAAAAACATAATGCGGTACAGTAAAGTGGACAAAGATTTGGAAGTGATGAAGAAGACTCTAGAGTGGCGCCACCTAGCGCCCACCTGCCCCGACACTCTGCCCACTACTCCGTGCGTCGATACGGACCCATTCACTATATACAGTTGTCCGTCCGTCTATTTCTCTGGTAACTGCAGCGAGTTTGCAACGGACTTGTATCAAGGTGAACAACACGCATCCTTTCCTCTCTGTTAATATTATAAACTTCGTGCCGCCACAGAATAAAAGCCAGTTCCATACATAATGTATGGGAAAACAAATTTTGTTAACATTTTCGTTTTCGTGAATATTTTTCGATGTTTTAATTTAATATGTTTATATTAAAGATGATAAATATCAATCTAGCTGTCTCTAGTTATAAATGCTGTAACTGACGCGACTTTGTTTTTGTATGTTAAGGTCGACAGACAGGCTGACGGTCCACTTGATGATAGGTGGCTACCGTCGCCTATAACACAAGCAACGCCATAGGTGCTGCAAGTAATGGGCAATGCGCTCGGGTTCTGGCTTCTGTCCCTTTGTATGTGACTAAATTCCTAAACGGCTGGACTGATTTTGATGAGATTTTTGTATGTGTTAGATTCACAATTGCACCCGATAGGTGGCGCTACAATCGGGTTACATTTTTTTTTCCGTTCGGGCAGAACGACGTTTGCTGGGACCGCTAGTTTTTATATAATGTTTTTCCTATGTTACAGGTGACGGAGGCCAGCGCATTAGATTGGTGTGCGTTCCAGATTTTTGTGACACTAAAACTGTGGCATTGGTTAACTTAAATAATTTGGACTGTTATAGTGTAACATTTTCCTAGAATTTGTAATAAACAATTTATTTTTAAGTATGTTTTGTCTGTATTATTTCAATTTCTTGCATCATAAAATAAAAGTAGTTCTAAAAATTTGTAGTAGGTACATATTCCTTTTTTTCTGTGGGCTACATTTAACAGGCTCACCTTGTAGTAAAACTTTTTAATGTATTTGGTTAGTTATTCAATTTTCGTTAGTTAATCTGAGAGAACCATAAGGGAAATAGTTCAGTACATAATAGTATTATGGCGAACCCTCCCAATAGCGAGAGAAATAAAATTGCGGCCCCTCCATTCCTAACTGGCAAGGGGCGCTGAGAATCCCCGGCAGAGATACGGCTACCAAAAATAACGACTATAACTGGCTTCTCTAAATGTAAGGACCCTAAGGAAGACGCAGCTGTGGAGAAGCTATACCTAATGCTCCCCTTTTTGTTTCTATCTACCCACCGTTAATTAAGTCAGGGGATCATAGAATTACCTACTTCTATGCCAGTGACCTCACTGACGATATTGCTAATTATAGCACGTTAATTTGCTTAGTGTATCGGCTGGCTACATCTTTATAAAAATAAAATAAGCCTTTAATCACTGAAGTTACAGAATTTATACCATAATATGCTTCTGTATAATGAAAAAAAAAAGTTAAAATCTTAATTTGTTTATATATTTTTTAATTTTAAATATTTAGTTGTATATTTTACATATATTTTGAAATTCTTGTTTAAATTGGACATCCGCAACCTTATCAGATTGTCCGTAGACATAGGCTTCCTCCAGATCATGCAACCTATTGCGGTCAAGCTAGTCTGTCTACACCTTTACACTTTTTTAAATTAATTTTTTTAGGACTGATTTTACACTAGTCTGTAAAGATTTTACAGACTAGTGTAAAATCGTTATCTGTATCTACTTGGTCGCCACAGACTAACTAGTACGCTAACGCTATTCGTCGCGGGCGGGCTTCAAAAACGTTTTTCGTTTTTCTTTATCCCGTGCTTTTAATTGATGAATGTTTTTCTATTCAACTAACTTATAAAAATGTTTATCGTAACTTCAATGAAAGACGTTATAAGAGTAACTCCCAATAAATTTCATAAGAAATCGACAGACTCTATTACTACAATATTAAATACAAAATTAGCCAACAAGGTAAACGTTTTATTATTTATTTACAATAATTTTTATTAACTAGCCTTTGCATATGCTAATTAACTTGTTCATTTAATATATATATAAAATATTATGAGTGCAACATATCTAAATCTACAAGCAATCTACTTAATTTTGGGAATATAAGTTTTAGAACAAATATTAAGTATGTAAATTGGTTTCAAACAGAAATTAATTGCAATCAACGTGTGCTCTTTTACAGGTTGTATTAAACGTAGGCTTATGTATAGCTCTGTTTGAGATAACTCATATAGGACATTCATATATATTTCCTGGAGATGGTTCATCACATACAGAAGTGAAATTTCGATATATTGTATTCCGACCTATGGTTGAAGAAATACTTATTGGGAAAATAAAAAATTGCAGCAGAGAAGGAGTTCATGGTAAAGTAATTTCTGAAATGAAATCTCAACACCTTGTGATATTGCAAAATTAAAATAGAATTTTTAATTTTTTTTAGTTACATTGGGGTTTTTTGATGACATATTAATCCCAGTGAATGCTCTGCAACATCCTTCAAGATTTGATGAAACAGATCAAGCATGGGTGTGGGAGTATCCAAAGGAAGATGGTGAAAAACATGATTTGTTCATGGACTCGGGTGTGTAGAAAATGTGTTTTTTTTTTCATATTGAAAAAGGTGGTAAGATATCTGACAGTCAACTTGCTTGAAGAAGCTTAAGTTTAAATATCTACTATGTTGATCTTCATTTTTTTTTGCTATTTTTTGAGTAATTTTAAAATCCCTTTCATAAAAGTTATGTAAAGTCACATGCATGTATAAATCACACCTTAAAATCTTTAAATGACTATACACAATACATTTTTGACTATAGATAAAACACATTAACAGATTTTGATGCAGCTTTCACCGTCATTTCGATAATTTTCACAGATAATTTCTAATTCAGTTTCTATGTAAGTAGAAAAAAAAAATCAAGTTGTCAAAACTGTCAGCAGCTGTTTCTCTGCTAACTGCTTGTAAAGCACCTTACGAAATTTAATTAAGTTTTCACTTTGGAAAGAGGGATAAACAAGGAAGGTTTGTGTATATTAAAAATTGCATCTCAGTCAAAGTTAGTAGCGAGTCACTAATATTATATAAACAATAAATAATTTAATTAAAATCATCTTAAATTGTTGAAATTGTTTTTAACAGGTGAATCAATAAGATTCAGAGTTACAAGTGAAACATTTGAAGAAAGTTTACCAAACGGACCGCCCGGAAAAGACTGTCCTGTACAAAATGTGGCGCCATATAGAATAATAGGAGGCATCAATGAACCTGGACTCGGCTTATTGACTTGGTGGGAGACACAGGGAGGTGATGATGACTATGATGATGATGAATAATGTTACACTTTGTTGGAATTAGTCTAAACATGTGAGTGTTGCTTTATATTGTTAGTACCTAATTCAAACAAATCTACTTTTATTTTTTTATCTTAAGGTCGGAAATCAGGCTGACGGTCCACTTGATGGTAGGTGGCTACCGTCACCTATAACACAAGCGACGCCACAAGTGCGCTGCCAGAAGGGATAGGCAAATGAAAGACTCTTAACTCACCGAAAGACAATATACAACAACACATTCTGTTATTTCACTGTGGAACGGGATGGTTGCTGCCACCAGACGGGCTGCCTGCAGTGTAAATGACTTAAGTATTTCTGGTGAATCTATTCCACTTTTGCCAGTCTATTCCACAAAAAACGTTGTCCAATACTGCATTCACTACTTTACATAAATATTAGTGTGATTTTAGAGTGTAATATTTATGGATTGTTCTTCAACAAGTAAATTAGCAATTATTACTTGTAATAAAAGATTTTTTAAGTGTATCTATAATATAAAAATGAATCCCTAAATGTGTTGCTAAGCGCAAAACTCGAGAACGGTTTAATTCTGTCTTCACTCATGGATAGAGGGATAATCAGGGAAGGCTTTTACGTAAAAAAAAATGCACCCGGGCGAAGCCGGGAACAGGCCGCTAGTATAAGATAAATTTGTCAAACTTAAATAATTATTCTAAGAAAGTGTCTCATCCAAAAATTCGACTAATTTCAGCCCCCGGAGCATTCCGGGTTACATAGACTATTTTCTTAACGCCGATATATTATAGTTTGCCTGTGACTGATTTCTTACCCGTTTTTGAAGATTGCTTTTATATTTTCCAGAGTAACCAGAATCGAACTATTTGGAAGAGAATGTTCAGCACCAATGGCTCTGTCAAACACTGCTGAGCTTGAAGATATTTTGACAATCAACAATCAACACTGATAAAATTATACCTATTTTTTTTTTATGTAAAGGCCGGCAGACAGGCTGACGCTCCACTCGACTATAGCCTATTAACATGAGTAACGCCATAGGTGCTGCTTTTGCGGTGCTGAGTTTAGTTGAATAAAGGAAATTATTAAAATTAATTATGAAAAATCCTTCTCAACAAGCTCCATGATGAAACTTATTTCTGATTATTCTGAAATAGAACTGTGGTAAACTGAAAAATCTTTGAAATAAAAATAAATAAATGTGGGTATAAATAAATAAAAGCATTTTTAATTTGCAACAATTATTTTATTAATTCATTTTTTTGTAATTTTTGTTCATTGCTCAACACAACAATAAAATATTATATAAGTAAATATAATATTACACAACATTAAAACATTAGCTATAAGATATACTAGCATTTAATATTCCTAGCTAGAAGCGACATAGTTAAGTCTCATACTGTAATATTTCTACATCTTTAATATATTTGAAGTAATTTGCATTGTCAATACATGATTATAAAATTCATAATAAATAAAAAACAATTATCACACATTCAGGAATATAAACCACTTAATAAACTATAAAATTAATCTACAATGTCATGATTTAAGATCCAAAGAGAGGCCCCGTCCTGCACAGAAAAGTATATTTTATTAATTGTTATCTAATGACAACATAAATTGCGATTGTATTGCCTTTTAAAATATTCTCATGGATATCCTTAATTTAAAAAAAAAAAAAAACTAACTGCTATGCTGCGGCCTTCTCTATTACACTGAATTTTCAAATTTCAAAGCCTTTCAATAGTGTGAAAAGATTTTCCCAGACGACTACACACTAGAACCTATAATTTTATAATTAAAAAATCGGAGCAAGCAAAGATGTGCGACAGAGAAGCATTAAACTTAGTGCAGTGAAATAGAGAAGGACGCAGCATAGTAACTAGGTTTTTTTTAAAATTAAGAATATCCATGAGCATATTTTAATAGGAAACTCAATCGCGATTCATTCTCTCATAGATAACAATTGATAAATTATACTTTTCGTCTGATAAACGAACGGGTGAAGAAAGACCTCTATTCGGATCCTATACAATTGAGTGAAAATGAGTTAATTTAAATGATAAAAAATTTCACAGCTAACAGCCAGTGATATCACAAAATTACAAATGAAATTACTTGTCTTAAAAAAAAGCAGAGATCATTTTTACCTTCTCTTATATATTATATAAAACAGTAAACAAACATAGAATCATAGGGGCGGCAATATAAATTTTAAAATAGTTAAAAACTGTAGAATTATAGTTCCAAATAAATTTCTCTACCAACATACATACACAGCCTTCGATAAGAGCAACTTAATAAAACCTATGAGACATCTCTTTGGTCAAAAAGAGCACCTTCTAATAAAAAAATAATAATGCAAACTTTGCTTTAACTATGCTATAAAAGTGAATAAAAACTGGATCGATCAAATTTATATTATGTTATATCACATAACAATATAGGTACTTACGAATATGAATATAATTTGATATTTTATAATATGTAAAAGATAATATTCTGGTTGGCCCAGTTGGTAAGCATGGATTCGTTTTTGTTTTTTTTTTTCAGTGATTATATTAAGTGTATTATCAATTTAATGAATAGGTCGGTACTGTTGGTATTATTGCACGAAAGATGCATAGATGTCATATCTATTTGAAAAACGACAATTGGCTTTATAGGATAGCATGGATGTTTGAGTTTTCTCTCTTCTGATTGGTCCGAATTATAATTATTAATGTTTAATTGTTTCATAATGATTTGTTAAGTAAGTAAGTAGTGATGAAGAACAGTGTGTGTCACAAAATATTTTGTTCTCGGGCGGCTTTATTTTGAATTCCTCGCTACGCTCAGGATTCTACTTTACTTTACTATAGAATCTTTCGCTTCGCTCTGAATTAAAAATAATGCCCTCGTATAACAAAATATTACTTTGTCCCCTTGTAACATAGTTATTTACTATTTTGGCTGACATTTAGAAGTAGGCGCCATAATAACTTAAAAATATCTATCTAACAGTATAATTATTGCAAATAGCTATGTGTAATTGTGTATGGAGGGAGGTACCAATAAAGACGTGTAGACGGAGTGGCCTAGACGAAGGTGTAGAGGAGCGGCGAGTCGGTGAAGTGGTGCGTGTTGTTGATGTGCGCGATGAGTCGGCCGTCGAGCAAGTGGCGCGCGTACGTCGCTGCGTCACGATAGTCGCGCGCCCAACGCATCTCCATCAAAAAGACGTGTAGATGGGCCTAGACGAAGGTGTAGAGGAGCGGCGAGTCGGTAAAGTGGTGCGTGTTGTTGACGTGCGCGATGAGTCGGCCGTCGAGCAAGTGGCGCGCGTACGTCGCTGCGTCGCGACGGTCGCGCGCCAAACCCACCTCCACCAGCCAACGCGACAGGCACGCGCCGCGAAACGCGCCGCGGTACGTTCGCATACCGCATCTGTACCGATCAAAAAAAAAATTACAATATTGTAAACCAAACTTTTTTATTATTATTTATCAGCCTTACCTATAAACGTTACTTAAATTTTAAGTAATACTTAGGAACCACTTAAGAAAATTTTTTACTTATAAACTTGCTTAACTTTAATTTGTTGCTTAGCAATGTCTTAATGAAAAACACTACTTAAGAAGATAAGTAGTGATTAGTTAATACGATGCTAAGAAGATGATTAGTTGATTTTTATAAGTAAGACAGTATTTATTTACACACAAAAAAAATACAATTGGTGGTACACAGTTTAGGTGTACTATAGACTTAATTAAGTTTCTACCGTACACCTGAGTTGTTGAACAATAACAAAAAGATATTCAAAATTAATGCTATAAACAAATAAGAATATATTTGTAGGTAGATACAATTTTTCTCCTTCAGTGACCATTACCAACTATCAACAATTTGCCTATACAAGTCATCATTTCACGTGTGCTGCGAATACTAGATGTATTCGCGACTTAGATGTATAATGGATATGAACACATATACACTTAAATGTATATGTGTTCTAACGTGGACTAGCGATATTTTAGTTTCATAAATTACAAGTATTTTAATACACTACATACTGACGTCCAATCCGGCGACATACTCTGGACTGTTTATTATACTTGTAAGTAATATAACTATTTTGATATTTCATGTTTATACCTGATATCCTTGGCAATAGCTTTCTTACAACGTTCAAGGTGATGTGTTATAAACTGGTCACAAACATGTTTGGTTTCAAAACTGAGATCATCCACTTTCGGCAACACTACCGTGTCTGCGCCATACCTAAACCAATCAAAATAGTGTTATACTAATTATAAAATCTATATAAAAAAAATCTATATATATAAATAAAAAAAAATCACTAAATCCGTTGCTAAACGCAAACTCGAGAATAGCCTTTTTTTCATATATTCGTTGAAATCTAAAGATGCAGTTCGGTTCAGCCTGTCTGCAGAACATTACATAAAATAAGGACAAGCCCGTTAAATGAGCGGTTGGGTGCTGTCTTAACGCTCCGTGTCTCAGGGTACCCGAGTTCGAATCCCGGCAAGGTCAATTGTTAATTTCCAAAGCTGACTGGTCTATATTTAGACAGTAGTGGAAGGGTACACTGCGTTTTGGGCAGCCCGTCTGGCGGCAGTAACCACCCCCTTATAGAAGAGTACTATGAAATAACAGCATGTGTGCTTTTGTGTTTCAGTAAGTGAGTAAGAGATGCCAGAGCCCCAATCCCTTCCTTAGTCCCTCTATGGTCGGCAGCGCACTTCCCCATGGCGTTGCTTGCGTTATAGGCGACAGTAGCCACTCACCATCAAGTGACCCGTTAGCCTGTCTGTCGATCTTAAGATAAATAATATTAAAAAAGTGTGTGTGTGTCAGCTCCGATGACGACTGGAGTTTACTCCTCACGAACGATTATAAAATACATAGATTAGTAAATGAGGGTAAATGAATGCATTTTGTTAGCTTAATTAGTTTGTTAATTTTCTTAATTCACGAATAAATATCAACTGATATAAATATATTATTTGTATTATATTATATTAATATGTATTGAAGCATAATGTAGCCTGTAAGGCGTAACGTGTGACATTTGATTTTACTCCCATAAATTTTCACACCCCGGGATTGCATATACATATATATGAAAATCGATTCTTAAGGTGGTTTCTCTCGCTCCGAACAAACTGCAGCGCGGATAGATGGCGCTGATTTTTTAAATTGATGTTTTTAATTTTTTTCTGAATGAAAATGAGCATATAATTTAAATGGAATAGGGTAGGCGGTTAAAGTGTAATATTAGTAATGTATTTTAGTATATTTCAAGTATATATATTAGTTTTAAATTACTTGTAATTCGTAAGGACAATATCGCCATCCCTGCAGTAGTCACTCACGCACACTTTGAAGAACTTATTACGTACTAAATTGTTCGCCAATTTCGTCGGCTAGCTAAGACGCGTGTTAGAGCCAACGAGTTGACTATGCGCTCACAATAAGGAAACACCGGTTCCAATCTGTAGGTCCTTTCTTATTTCTTTTTTTATTTTTTTGCTTTATAATTACAAAACATCCATACTCATATACGAACACCATAAAAGCGAGAAGCAACTTCGGAACGACACCAGTGCCTTCTGAATATATTTTTACTTCTTGTAGTAGATTATATTTTCTTTTTCTTTGTATAAATATAGGTGTTTTTGTTTGTACATAGGTTTTATTTTGGAAATTTTCTTTGTTTTTCGAGCAACGGAAGACCAGCGCAGGTTATATCTGCATTATGCTGAGTTGGAGCCGCTTTGTGGCTTTCTATATGTTGGTGTTTGTCTTTCCATATGTTACTTATGTATGTTTTAAATGTCCTTTACTACCAATCAAATCTTATTCTATTCTATAAATGTGAAAGTAACTCTGTCTGTTTGTTACCTTTTTACGTCTACTCAACCGATCACCATGAATTTTTGCATACGTTGTCAGGGATACCGGAAAGGACATATAAGTACCTTTCGTCCAGAAAAAGGTACTGTTGCCGAGGGATCATATGAAATTATAAAAATTAACACCTGGCAGAAGAGTTATAGCAATAGAGATGACATGCGTTATATCGCTTATTTATTTTTAAATTTGAACGCGGACGAAATCGCCGGCACCAGCTTGTCTATACTAATATTATAAAGAGAGAAGATTTGTATTTTTGTATGTTTGTATTTAATAAACTCAAAAACTACTGGGCTGATTTTTTAAAATTCTTCTACCTATAGAAAGCTACATTATCAGTGAGTAACATAGGCTATATATTATTTATAAAGTTACACGATGAAGTCACGTGCTATTATATTTATAAAAGACTAGTTGTTGTTGTAGTTTGAGTTTATTCATTATAAACATGCAAAAATACAAATCTTCTCTCTTTATTATAATAGTATTTTAGTAAAAAATAATAATAAAAAAGACACAATTTTTAATAGGTACTTTTTATTTTAGGCCCTTAGAAACCCAACAAAAAAAAAACATTCAAATCTATTCATTATGACAGGATAAACGTCTAATTGTGCTGAACTATTGGTGATGTGATGATGTCATCTCAGTCCATCGGGATTTGTCGAAGTCTTCTTCTGAAACAAGAGAGAATGTTAGGGGTGTATATAATATGCGAGAGCTAACCACTAGCGGATTGAGAAGGTTTACATGGGGTCATTGTATGCCTGCCTATGAGCCACGTCAGGTTTATGTGAGAACCGTCCGGTTATGGGGAGGTCCACTAAAATTATTATTTCAATTGATTTATCTTACAGATTAAATTATCTAAACTTGAAGAACTGTTATTTGTCTCTAAAATACTCTTATTTTGTGATTTTGAGAAACCGAGGACACAACCTTACTACTACCGAATAGTTTGTTTCTGTTTACAACATGTAAAATATTTTGATTTGTAAACAATACTTTTGCCTGACAATATTAATAAATAAGTAATAAAAACACTGATTTTAAAATAAGTAATTAATTAGTATGTTTTTATTATTACTTGATGTTGCATATTTTGACACTTTTCATCAATCCATGCAGCAAACTTGAAATAAAGTTAATCTTTTAAATTTAATTTTACTATAAATAAGGTATACCAAGTGAGCTATAAGTCTTATTATTTAAAAAAAAACTATTAAATGTGATTAGAAATTTTGTCCTGACATGTAAACTTAATTTACCTTACAAACTTTCTTTCCTACTTGTTTAAATAAATAAATAATAAATGTACTTATTCAATAATGGTATGTTTCCAATATAAATAAAATTCTACTAGAGAGAGTCGCAACAATAGTTGTTCAACATAGAACTATGTTCAAATGCATTTTTCTCGTAGATTAATTAGCACTATAAAGTTCCATGTTTTTAAAGGATAGAAAGAAAAATACATAGAACTTTGTGACATTCATAACTCAGAAAGTGCAAAAATTGTAATATAGAACCTTGTAATAGTGAGCCAACGATATGCCATTATTATAGCCTCCTCCTGTTCCCGATTCTTGGTGGTATCATGGTATACCCATTGGTATTCCGCCGTAAGATGGCCCTTCGCCGTTCCAAACATTGCCTAATGATTTTTCAATACTTGATTGCAGAACAGTTCCATAGTTTAGATACATAAATGCAAAACTAATAAAAACTCAGATTAATAAATTACCAAATAAATAACTTATTTAATAATAACTGAGATAATAATCGTGAGCAATATTATCAATTATAAATAAATAAAGTGACGTTGACACTACAGACAAATGGGTTCAGTTCAGTGTTGCCGTATCTATAAAGACTTCTTCCCTAAAAATATTTTGCTAAAATATTTATTTTAGGTATTTCTATTTGGAAAATAAAATTGTAATATTACGTCATATAACCCGGACTCGTTACAACAATTATCGTTTAATAATTATATACCTAAATAAATTAATACAAATATTAAACCACAGACAAAACAATTTGAAAAGTATAAATTTTGTGTCTGTGACATTTTAAAATGACTAATAGTCATTTTAATTTTTTGGAAAGTCATAAAAAGATAATTACAATATACGAAAGATAACGAGAAACGGATTTTTGTTGTGATGTATTTCCCCTTATTTCTTGCTAAAATGTTTGCAGTTAGCAACACAGGTGTCCAGTCGTCGAAAGAATAGTCGATGAATATTGTAATGAATGTAGACAGTGAAATAGTGCAATACCTGCTATCTCGCTCTGACTACAGCAATGAACAGTAGTAGGTGTTGAATATTGGCAACTATGCGCGGACGGCGAAGTGCGATCTGGCAACGTACTTGTTTGCTGTACACGTGATCGTAGCTAAAAGCGTACGACACTATCGGTGTTCACTCACACATTGACAAAAATGAACAAAAATTACGGTCTCATTTATGCTATTTATCTATTGTTTTCTTTGAGGAAATATAATTTGGCGGAAATAGGGATTAAATTAAACGCCGTAGGAAGTAATTTCAGTGTAAAATTTTGCTCCGTTTGTTCATATTTGGTAAATTTTATTAGTATGAAAATCGTCCCCCCTTAAGGAGTAAACTCCAAAAAAAGTCTCACCATTTCCTCTTCAAGTATCTAATGAGCGGTATGAACGTTTCCTCCAGATCGAGACCAAACAAGACAAACATAATGAGCCCCTGTCCGTAGTTGGCTGCAATGTCCAGGAATTCGATCTCAATGAATACGCCCGTTTTGTCCTTTTTCATCATAGTCCATGTCGCGTAAGTTATTCCCTATTGGCAAAAGCAAACGTTGTCTTATGGGAATTTTGTATACTTAAAGCTATAATTAAAAAGTATAACTACTAACCCCCGACTTTCTGTTGGGCCCAAACACGTTATACATATATGCTGTAAGTTGCTGAGGAGCTGGAGTATTGAAGACTACTTGAAGCTGCAGCATCAGGTTATGGTTACCATATAATGAAAATACCACTCAAATAATAGTATATCAAAATTTCACATCAATTGAACATGTGGAAGTTAGTGAAATCCCTTCGTCAAGTAGAAAATGAGCTGGTGGTCTTCAAACGCCTAACTAAACGATTCCGTCAGCTTTTAAACAAAAAAAAAATGGATCAAAATCGGTCCATCCATTTGAGAGCTACGATTCTACAGACTAATACACGTCAAACTTATAACACCCCCTTTTTGCGTCGGGCGTAATTTTTTTTTTTTTTTTTTAATTGGCGTTCGTATCGGCTATAGAATTTATTTATTTTTGAGATTTTATTCAAATATCAATATTCATAAGTAATAAATCAAGGCCATGGAGACAACGCAAACATTGTAAACAAACTTTTAGAATTGAATAAATTAAATGAGTTATGTATATTTTATAAAGTTGCGCGGACGAAGTCGCTGGGCAAAAGCCAGTGTAGAGTAAAAAAGTGATTGGATACTTTACAATGAACATGTTGAGCGTGTAGAGTATGATGAGCACAGTGTGGCGCAGAGACTGAACGGAGTGAGCGCGGGCGGCCTCATGCGGCAGCAGACCGAGACGGGCCGCGTCTCGCAACGCCTCCGCCGAGTACGCGCACTCGCCCGACGCCCCGACGCTTGCGCCTGCGCCCGCGCACCGGGACGGCGACGGGCACTCGCTGCGCACACAAACTTATTCATTGGACGAGTCCATTGGTGGAGTAGGTTAAATAGTGGGAACCTAGATTGTTCATGATATGTGGAGGGTATCTCTGAAAACCACTTCATCTAATTGAAAAATACTTTCACTATTTGAAATGGTAAATGATATGGCCTGACTAATTCCCTCAAGGACACCGGGGCGCGTCCGTCTGATGATTTCTGTTTACTCACTTTTCGTTTTTAATGATGTCCTCGATATCATTTGAACACGAGTTAATGACGCCATTGTCGCAGTTCGGATCATCGGAGCAACAGCCGTTGACGCTTCTGCTCGGCGACGGAGTTGTAGTTATCGTGCCGTAGCAGCCTTTAATATTAAAAAAATTAAATCATCATTTCATTATAACGAGAGTATATTTCGAGTGAAACTAATTTTTAATAACTATTACGAACATCAAAATAAAAAAAATGTACGTCGTAATTAAGACAGTCTGTTCATAAGACTGTAGTATCTATATTATATATCATTGTATTCACATTCTCATACAAATAAAGTTATATTATTATTATATTATAGAAATTCTGTATGGGCATGTAAGCACTTGTATAGTTGTGAGGTCCACCGTTTTTAAAACATAAGCTTTTAGAACTTCTTCGATTGTAAATTCTAGTCACTGGCGACTTTACCAATACGCTTGTTCGCTACGCTACTCGCTTGATGACTAACTAAGCACCTAACTTGGCACGTCGTTTGCAGTGTGCCCAACTGCGATAGTATACAATACTTTTGTTTATTATTAATAAATATATAAAATCTGTCACTAAGCGAGAGGCTTGGATCTTAGCACTAAGGGAGGCTCTATGTAATGTGGCAATAGTCTGAAGAATTCACGAACTTTTGTTATAATGTGATGATTAATTTTGCGTGCTTACACGAAAAATGGCGTGATAGGTGATTCAACTAGATTGCTCAGCAGTTTAACGTCGGGATTAGATCAAATAATTACATATGTATTGAAAACAGAAAAGTCGAGGTGTCAATGAAAGCGTGAGCGATGTCAATGAAGAAGATAAATTTGGTTAAAAATTAAATTAGCCGGTTCATTTACCTTGGTCTTCCAGTCCTGTTGCTGAAGTAACAGAAAGAAAACATTAAATTCGAAAGGCGTACAAAAAGAATAAAAAAAGGCTACGAAATGTAAGGTAAACTCACCATTGTTGGACACCGATTGGGAGTGAGATGTGGACTCCGCGTTGTCTATGAGCCCGCTCAGCTCATCCGACGATCGCTCTGAAGCGGATGTTCGCCGTCCGACGCGTACGTATATTATAGTACAACTTAAGGTCACTGAAATAAAAAATATGACTTAATTTATTTACTTGGTATCATGTTTAAACGTATATTATAATTACAAATACAACCTGTGCGGATTCTATTATGAATATAATAGAATTATGAATTATATTATGAAGGTTTGGTTGAGCTATATCACACGTAAAGGAGAGGGCTGGTCTCGTCAATATAAAATATAAATCCAAGCAATAATAAGTTCAGTTATTTCAGTTAAGACTGAACTTGGTTCTGGTCGTGTTACTCGCGAATTGGACTCCTTCCTGTGAGTAGACATACCTATGATAGAGAATATCAGCAGACAGAGTCTAATGGCGTTTGCGGCGTTGTTGTTTATGTCTTGGTTAGGTGCGCGAGTGAAGAGTAAGACGCCGGCCATCATCGCTGGCGCACCCCACGCCACGAACGCCAACACCGGCGACACCATAGACACGAAGCATGCTCCGCGACTCTAAACATAAACATCTATAGTGCGCACGCGACTTTATGAATGCGCTTAGTGCTGCAACCAAACTATAGTTAGTAGTAACGTCTATGAAATAGACACTATTCAACAACCTTAAGGTTTATAATTACAAGATTTTTTTTTGTTAATTGACTCTAATTTTTGTTTAATTCGTTTGTTTTTTAATAAACACAAACACGTTTTTTGAAGCGCTCAAATCAGTGATTTTAAAACAAAATGCATACTAATATGTAATATGAGCAATAAAGGTATAGATACAGGTGAGAAGAGCGCCGCACCTCATACTCCGACTGTACTCAAGTCGTGCGCGTTCAATATACTGGCCTATTATGTCCTCCATCAAATAATCTATACTTATAACATAGCTACAGCATAGCTTTATTTTATGACATTAAGCATATTCAAAACTTTTTTTGAAAATTGTACCTCTGGACGAAACCGGGGGCGGCTCGTTGGTATAATTAAAAACCGTGAAAGTTAGGCACAAATCAGCAATAATTTGTTTGCTCCAAATAGTTAGCAAATCTTTTTGCAGGTCTCGGTTTTGTTGAGTGAGTGAGGAATGCCAAAGCCATTTGCCCTATTCCTACTATTGTCAGCATGTCTGTCGACCTTAACATAGAAAGAAAAAAAATACCTATCGCCATACAAAAATTTACAGAAACTCATCAGTGGAGTTTTTGGTAATGTTTACACAGTGACTTTCAAATTTATAAAAATCGTTTGTTAATGCAGAATTTCGATGAAATTGATAATCTAACCTGAAGAATAATCAGTCCAACGGCGAGCATAGATGTCCACAGCAAACAAGAATACATACTGAACGTTCTCAACACCTGTTGCAGAACCGAACCCCACGTTGGGTTGTAGTCAGTAAGGGGACCTCCCCATATCACGCTCGCAGCCAAAACTAACTGAAATTTATTTACTGAAAGGTACACCAACAGCACAAACAAAAAATCTTACAATAGGTATAAGTAACAAGGCAATTTTAAGGCATACAGAGTAAAAATTAATACAATGTTAAGTGAAAATTTACCAGGCTTTAGAAGAAAAAAAAACACCTGGCAAGTGTAATAGATGTCAGGCGTTGTATTGCTTATATTATTTTTTTCTAGTATTAGCCCAAATAAACCAAGCATTTTTTTTACCTGTGATAGCACCAAGCACATTGTGAGCCTGTGCGGCATCCTCTTATATTTCTTAGTGACAATAAACACTATTAAGACCCACAAGGTTGCAATGAATGCAACTATTGACAAGTCATAACCGAATCGCTTCAACTGCTTTGCGTAATCTTGGTTTATTGATATCACTTTTGCCGATATAAACATCATTGGCGCTGACAGAAACGTACAAATCACCATTGAGGAGGCCATCTGAAACATTATTCATTCGTTTAAGAGCAACAATTGTGTAATGAGGATTGCAAATCTATTTTTAAAATGAATAAATCGTCGATCGACTATAATACTGGATACACGGTCTCATACAAAACAAAAGTGTGTGATAAGTGGCATAACCTATATTAGATATATATCATGCATTTACAAACTATATAAGAAAAAGTCTTATACAGTTTTCACAAAATGAAACTTATACAATGAGGTCGTGAGATTGTAAAACGCATACTTTTGGTTCAAGTGCTCATTTGCTCATTTGCTAAGGACGTTTTTTTTGTAGCTGATTATGTACATACATAGTATTATAGTCGATCGACAAAATAAATAAATAAATAAAATCTTTATTTGCGCGAACACATGTTTACAGGGTTTTAATTTATACACTTTTTGTACACTTCCAAAACTCGAGAATGGGTAGACAGATTTTACTTCGATTTTCACATATAGATAAGAAGAGGGACAAACGGGAAATGCATTACTTTTCCTAGTTATTTTGAACCCCATTTCGCTATTTTTGACAAAATACATAATTTGGATACTTTCTAACAAATACACACAATTTCCTTATATGCAAGCATAGTGAGGGAAATATGTTTGTGTAACTTGTCAAATTTATAACACCCCGTTTTTTGCATCGGGCGTCGGTAGTTAAAAAAATAAAAAACTTCTAATAGTTAATTACCAAATCAATTTCGAGCTGATACAAATTAGAGAAGACGAATACGGCCGGTGCAGTTGGTATCGTGCCGTACAAGAACGCGTACGTTGACAGCGAAAGAGTTTCCGACTCGTTAGAACCTGCATTCAGGCCGCTGACGAACTCCCTCATTGCCACTGGCAACACTATCCTAAAAAAAAAACACGAAATAAAACCACACTACACTTAGCCTCGGATTAAATATTAGTTACTACGTAACAGATTCATCACTCACATACAATACCTACGTTATATTAGCCTACAAGACGCTGCATGAAAGAACTTTCGCGGGAAAAAATTCCCGCGTACACAGCGCGTTTGCGTCATCGAGTGAAAACGTTGGGGTTGTACAAAAAACAATAAATTAACAAAATGGCTGAACTTAAACTTTTATTTTATTATTTATAATATATTGCAACTAAGTGATTGCGATATAAGCCGCTGACTTAAATGTGCTTTATAATTTTATAAAACGATCCATATTATTATTTTTTAATTTTTATTTGTTTTTTGACTTCGACATCCAAAAACTTCACAATAATTAACCATCGTATCGTTATTCAAGAATTTTATAATAATAATACGTAAGTATGAGAGCATTTTGCGCGGGAAATTTGCATAACAGTCTCGCTCTCGCGTGCGGCGGCCCGCTGCCGGTCGGCTCGGCTACGAGCTACTTAGCGGTAGGTACTATAACGCTGCATTGGGCGAGTGACTGGGGCCTGACAGCTTACTTACACAGGACTTACTTGCTCACCTTAACTACTTTTCCGCCTTTAGCGCAGTATGGAAATCATATCAGAGATAATCAATCTAACTACACTTATAATTTTTTTTGTCCTGATTGACTCAAATTTGGAATATAAGTTTATTTTATAATGTAAGCATTCTATTTTTGAAAATTTAACCTCTGTACGAAGTCGAGAACGGTTGTTAGTATTAGATAATATCAGAGATGGTCCTGATTGTACAACAGCAATTTTCTTAGATGTCAAAGTAAATAGCAAATAATGACTGTTAAAATGGCAACTAGGTACATATTTTTCTGGCTGCAAAAATATGATTTTATAATAATATCATCGGATAAAATAAGAATTAAAAAAAGAAGCCCTATGGACGGCAGAGTGAAGTATCCAAATGAAATCAAAACCCTACTACAAAATACTAGACTTTGTAGTTTTGGCTGTTGATAGTCAGGACAAATGAATATACAATAAGTATATATACAAAGTTACCGCAAGGTCATTTTTTTATGCAGGACTTAAGCGCGGCGATGTCCGGGTTGTTATTATCAAACGGAAGCTCGTATGCTACATTGTCTCTTTCTATCTTGTGTCAAATAGATACAACATAGAAAGAGATAATAGATTGTCAGTTCAAGTAAGGTGAATAAACTTTTGTATCTCACCAATTTGGCTCTACTTTAGATGATTATACTCACAGTTTAACCATAATCAAAACAGATGGCAAAACTAGAGCAGGTCCCTTCAGTCTGTGTATTTGTCCAACCATACGCAGCCCAAGTAAGAAAAGAGCAGTTGCCGAAAAAGATTGACCAAATACCTGAAATCATATTTTCATAAATAATCGTTCTTTTTTAAGATTTGTTTGTAACTTTTGCGAAACAATAAAAACATAGAGATTTCTTTTCTTGTATTCTATTTTCTATTTAAACTATTTAAACAACTGGTTTAAAGACTTTCGCCTTTTCATCTCACATTATTAAATAAAATATAAAAATACTTCTATATTTCTTTTTATATGAAACGGTCAACTTGATGGTAGATGGCTACCGTCGCCTATAACACAAGAAACGCTACATGTGTTGCAAGATTAAGGATAAGGGATTAGGAGAGATCCCGGAGACTCCAGCATCCCTTAATCACTCACCGAAACACAACAGCACATATGATCTCATGTAAGGGGGTGATGGTTACTGCCGCCAGACGGGCTGCCCAAATGTCTGCATTCACAGTGTGCCCTGACACTTCTTAATTTAATAATAAACAAATTAAGCTCGCAGTTAACAATTAACTATTAAATAAGTTAATTTAATAATTAAGAAGACTAAAAGGGACACAGTTAGTGTCCCATTCGGTAAAATTCTAAATATTTTTTAAATGTTATCAAAGTTTGTTGTTGATTGTTAATTTATAGCAGGTGTTATAATTAAATTATAATATGAAACGCAAAAAATACTATGATTTTATAATTTGTGCCTTTGAGGGATTCTGAACAAAGACAAGTTGGTATAATTGGTTATCTTTATAGTTAATATCAATTATAATCCTTATATATTATATAAAAATTACGTGTCACATATTTGTTCGCGATGAACTCCTAAACTACTGAACCGATTTTGATAAAACTTCGTAACTATGTGTAATTTGGTCCAAGTTAAAAGAAAGTATATATAAATTGCACCTCGGGCGAAGCCGGGAGCGGGTCACTAGTAGTAAGTATATAAGCGCCTATTGTATGATCATTGACTAGAGAACCAAATTGTTAGCAATTGTTACATTATAATAATATTTTATCAATTGCATACTTAACTGTAGCATGAATATAGATCAAATGAAAGGATTAAGTTTTAACTAATAATTAAGTAAAAATAAAATGTTACATACATCCAAAAGGCCTTCAATGTAAACAGTTAAATTATGGTTGCAGATTATGTTTCCAATTATACCCAAAATGGTCATAATCGAGATTGGGTTTAAAACAATCCCTTTGGCTATTTGTTTGACGAGTTTGCACAAATTGTCCTTTCTTTGGCCTTCAACCATTATAGTTGGCGTTGTGGCTTCTCTCTGTTTATTTATTTCCATTAAAACAAATGCCACTGGATTCAGGATTGCAAGTGAGATGGGCGCCATTAGGTAAAGATATAAAGCATAATCTGGATGTGTTTTTTCATATATGGCTTTAACTGAAAAAAATACAAATTATTTTACTAATTATTATACTATTTTGTACACTATAAATGTAACAGACTGTCCTCTGTCCTTCTGCAAATTAAATAAAATCATTTATTTACAAGTAACATGGGTCAATGTAAACCTGTTCTTATTAGTTTTAATATGGATGTTCATGTACTGCCACGTGTGGTGTGTAAAATCATAACAATACAATATCTACTTACTTAATTAAAATATATAAAATGAAAAATAAATAAAAAGAATCGTTATAAATTGTAAGATATAATTAAATGTTTAAAACAATATTATACTCACTTATTGGATATCCCAATGCAAAATCATTACTTTGAGTGCAGAAGATTGCAAATATTCCCGCTCTTCCTAAATTTATGGGCTTCGTAATAACTAATGTAACTATTATGACACCAATAAATATAAGCCCCTTCGCCAACAGTATTGCCAGTAGGAATGACCAATTCACTGTACTAAAATCTAGTCTTGCCAGTGAAAGAAATATAAGTGATGGTAGAGCAAATGTGCCAACAAATGTAGCTATGCCTTTTGATTCCGTTGACGAGACTACATTAAGACGGCCTGTAATATACCTGAAATGAAAAGTATCTATATTGAAGTAGTTATACAATGGAAATAGGTTCTACTATACCCAACTACACCCGAGGATACGGAACTTGTATTATTCCAGGTTGATAAATGTGTATAAATAACATTTATGAACATGGACATTGGACATAAATGTCATTTGATCATAAACAGCCAACAGTATATGTTAGTAAAATTCAACTTAAAATCTATGTTAGTATCTTTAAATATCCAAGAATAATAATAAAAGTTGTTAAACTGTTTAAACTTGTTTAACTGTTACCTTGTTTAAACTGCCTATTCTGGATTCCCGCAGTCAGAAAGTCGGGAGAAATAGTTCACATATAGGAAGACAAGCTTGCTTGCAGTCCCACACAGAACTTGTTGTGTCAAAATACTTATTTTAGAGTAGACCACTGTGAAATAACAGCATGTGTGCTTTTGTGTTTTGGCAAGTGAATAAGGGATGCCAGAGCTAATTTACTTATCCCTTCCTAATGATAACCACTTATCACCAAGTGGATGTGCCTGTAAGCCTGTCTGTAACCTAAAGAAAAAAAATTGTCATATAACTTTAGACATTCCCATTTATTAAATTACATTTAAAATTTAACTATTCACTATCATAAAACTTATTTAACTTTTATAAATTGTATATAAGTATATGAAGAAAAAATTTAAACAACTTTACATACCCACATAAGATGACAGTAAAACATTGAAATAGTGCTGGATAGAGGTTGTCTGCTGTTGCATCACCTAGATCTAGAAATACTGATTTTTCCATAATTAATGTTGGTTTAATTTATATACTGGATACAGCTACATACAACTTACATCTGAAATAAAAGCCAATTCTTACTATATAAATTTACAATATCTCTCAGTAACTAATTTAAAGTAGCCACAGCCAACAATATAAAAATCATTCTAGGCTCATTGAAGCCAGTTTGATAAATACAACCTATCGGAAATTTCTTGGCACCTCATAACAATGCAGTATGTACGGCACCCACCCTGCGGTCGGCAAAGAAAAAACCTTACAAAATAGTTTATATTATAATAAAAATAGTAAATGTGTTTTTTTTATTTAATATGTGTCTCATGATACATTTACAAAGTAGTTAAAATAGTTTGTTGTGAAGTGCTGAAAAAATTTCAATGGGTTATTGTATATGGTAATGAGACATAAAAATGATCATTTCATATTATAAGGAACAAAGGGATAAAATTAATCAGTTTAAATCAATATGAATGAGTTCAACAATTCAAAACAGACAAGGGTAGTTTAAAACACTAATTTCGTAAGTAAAATTTTCTAAATAAAAAAGAACCAAGCATTCGATTAACAATGAAATCGAAATCGTCCCATGTAAAGAATTCACTAAATATTATAAAAGAAAAGAGGAAATTGTTTAATTTTACCACGTACATATCACCGACAAAATAAATAGGTATTTAAAAAAGATTTCACTTTCAAATCCTAATTTTTCTAATATTGATAAGTAAATATTTATTATCACTATAATTTAGTAAGCAACAATATTAAAAAACGATTTAATTAAATTTCGTAAGTAAACAATAAAAAACTGCTGCGAAGAAATGCGGCGTTTCTTGTTTGATTTTGATCATAATAAGTTACTCTATGATTTTGATCACAAAGTAGTATATACCAGGCTGGCGCAACTCAAAGGAAAGAAAATGATGTATGAAACACATGGAATTGGTAATGCCGGAATAACCCGACCAAGTCAAGGCGATTGCGAAACCCATTAAGTTATTAAAGACATCACCGATTCTCTAATTTGGCCGTATTACGTCAAAACCACAAACAACCATCGGCGCCATATTGATGTGTTGCAATATGGCGTCTTTCATTTCATTACTCTATGATTTCAACTGTCTTTTTGTTTGTTGTTTATTTTCGGATTTTTCGGCAAGCAGAGTATTGATTTTTATAAAACTTGCCAAAATTTTAGTGTTTAAATACTCTTTCTTCGTAGTGTTATATTTGGTGTATAGTGTTTAGTGTTCTAGATGCCGAAAGTAACCTGCGAAATATGTGGCCTAAGAACGAGTCGCATTGATAATAAAAAACTAATATTTTTGGCCCAATTCCCGCTGGATGAAGATAGGTTAGTAAATATTATATCTTGCTGCTGTTCTAAAACCATGTATAATATAGTTTATTGGGAGTTTAGTTCAAATTTTCCAATAAAATTGTGTTGCATATGTGTTGCATGTAAACAATAGTGCAGTGCCATTTTTTATCGACAATCGGCAAAAATTTCTTTTTTATTTTATTGCACTGAATGATAAGAGATGAACACATGCATACACCCCAATGTACCAATTGGTTTGTTTTATTTTTATTTTGCCTTTATTTTTTTATTTATATATTTAACTAAAAATAACATTTATTATTCATTTACTTTCTAGGTGCAGGCAAGACTGAAAAGAAAAAAAACAGCTGTACAAACAATAAATGAAATGCTGTTCCATATATCGGAATATCTTCCAATCCATTGAACGATGAAGTTTTCAGTGAATTTACGCTCCATATTGCTAAAAATCCTGTACAAACAAATGAAATGCTGTTCCATGTATCGGGCCAATCCATTGAATTACTTTATGAAATTATTATTACGTTATACATGACATAATCCAATTTTTATGTGTGTTACAGAACCTTCAACGTCGACCTTGGATACTACCGTAATTAACTTAAAAATAAATAGATCCTGCAGTCCTCAAAGATTTTATGTGAAGTTACTCTTATGGCTAGGGAGCTGGGTGCCAAAATTTCTATATGATTTGTTCGTGTTAGGGTGATTGTACCATGAAAAAAACATTAAGGACCGCGTCTGCCACCATGACGGCCCTGCGTTGTCAATTGACAGCACTTTGAAAATGTAAAAAAAACTGTGTGCTAAATCATTTGTTCGTGTCTGCCTCTTGGACTGATGGTCAGAATCATCCTCAAAACGATAAACATCGAAGAGGCAGACGTGCATGGCTCTGTTTTATTACGGGGCGTAGTTGCAAAAATGTAAGCGCTGTAACTCAAAAACGTTTTGATTTGTTTGACATAAACTTTCATCCCTATCAATATGAACGACGAACAAATCATATACCAAAATGGTGCCCAGCTCTGTAACCATTGTTTTTTTTCGTTCACTACTCTGCTACTCCGTCAGTCGGCGATAACCGTAAACTGTATGATAGTAATAAAGCAATGATTGTAATTATTTGATTTTTTATTTGTCAATAAATAATATTTAAAATTACGTAAGGTCTTCTTTTTAGGATTTTAATAAAACCATAGACTATAGAGTCAATTATACTATCGACTTCATTTATCGTAACAATAGCAATGCAATAGCACATCCTTATTTTTTTGTTCGTTATGTTGGCAGCATCGTACTTGTTAATTTTGGTTAGGTTGGTACTGGAGCAGTCCATGTTTGTCATAGAACAGTGGATTTCATTGTATGGGAGACGTATGGGAGTCCCGTCTCTTAAAACGTAGTGATTATATACTCTTTGGTATATACGTAAGTATCACTATATGAGTATAACACAAACTACTGGGTACTTGGAAGATACTACTATAGGTTACTATAATACATTTTGAATTGATGGATTGTGATAATTATTTATTAGGAGCATATAATGAATAAACGCAGTGATTACATACTCTTTGTAATGAACAATATTATCTGTGTAAATGTCATCGACGTTCCAAACTTCACGAGCGTCTCGCGACAGTAACGTTTTGGCACCCGACATCATCTGAAGGCGCGAAATTTTGAATTAGAACGAACATACACAAAGAGTATATAATTACTACGTTAAACATACATCAAAGCATCAAAGACATACATCTATGCCTGTGTCGGAGTGGGAGAATAGTTTATTTTTGCATACCGTTTTTTAATACTAGCGGCTCGCTGTCGGCTTCGCCCGAGGTGCAATTTTTTTATTCTTTCTCCATAAGAACCTTCCTCAGACTTCATCAAGCACAACAAAAAAAATCACTCAAATCGGGAACGTTCTCGAGTTTTGCGCTTAGCAACACATTTAGTGATTCATTTTATATATATATTGGAATTGGAATTCACATCAGACCATGACCGAATGTATAATTGTATTATTGTTTTGTATTGTTGTGTCTTCTGTTGGTGTACCTTAATAAATATATATATATATATATATATATATATATATTAATGTATTTATTAAATAAAAGAAAATATGTATGACCAAAATTATGTAAGTATTGAAATTCAAGAAAGTATGATAAAAACTTAGTTCTATAAATATTTATAAGCACCTATCTACCTATAATGCAATAAGCAAATGTATATTTTGTATATCAATAATTATGACTATAAAATCACTGATTATTATAGGATACCGAAATGTATATTATAATAATCAAATAGTCGAAAAATCTACTTATAATAATAATAGTACCGGTAGCTTGGGCCTTGTCCCGCTACCTGCGGATTACTAGTTTTAAGTTTTTTGTAATATTTATCGGTTTTTATATTTATATTGCAAATAATTTAAAATTAAGGTTAATAAATAAAATATGAGAATAATAATAATGTTTTATTAATGAGACAACAAAGACTTATGTAAGTACATTGATTGTTTCGCCATAGTATTATTCAATCCAGTTCTTAATTGTAGATAGTATGACTAAGTACTAATTAATTAATATGATAATGTACATATTCCGGTACAAATGGTCAAATACATATTTACATTACATCATTAGGACTATTCAATCCAGTTCTCAGCTCTATAAATTTTAATAGGCACATAATTATGCATACCTATTACCCTTACCTGCATACCCTTTAGCCACTTGGTTTTGTAGGAGTTGTCGTGCCCCTAGCGCCTGATTCGTAAAGCGATTATACCTACAATAAATAAAGATGTGCAAATATGTCAAAATAAAAAACCCAAGAGTGTTATTTACATTTATTTTCTCACAAAATCAAATCAGTGTAATCTGAACCTACGACTGATTAATAATTATCAGCAAGTAGGACAAAAACACCAAGTACTTTAGGAACATTATTTTAAATAATGTTCCTAAAGTACTTGGTGTTATTATAATTATGGTGTTATTATTTGTGATATTATAAATAATATTTATAATATCACATTTATGTATTCCTTCACATTAAAATTAGTCAACAGATACCTATATCTATGAAACTTTCAGAATTATTTGATAATAATTAAAACACGGGAGCATTAAGTAATGCATATTATTTATTACAATTATTCTTTTATAATGAAATCAGTTCACAAATACTATAACAAAATACCATATTATAGCTATAGTGGTTTATTGATTTATTCTATAAATAAAATTAATATAGTGTTATATGAATACATTGATTAGTGGAATATAGTATAGGTATCAAAAAGACGTGAAATTTTAAAGTATTTTAAAGTGTATTTTAAATTTTAAAGTGTCATTCTCTGACGTCGAAAAGCGATTTTGTAAATCCTATTTCGAATAAAATGATTTTGAATTTGAATTTATTAAATTAAATGTATTAAACAATAACAATAGTTAATAGTTGTTTGGCGCGGATCTCAATGATCAATGAATCTCAAGTGTACAAATGGTCAAAAGAACTATTTACATTGATTGTTTCACCATTGAGATTATTCAGTCCAGTCTTTATAGCCCCTTGCTCAAAGTTCGATGGTTTTTTAAAGTTGTTCCTCTTTACAGTTTTTTTTCTTGTTGAATATAGGCAATAATTATTTGATGTATTTGATGAACGATTTTTTTTTGAGCTCATTTTTATATTTCTGTTAGTTGCTAATAAACGAGCCTGTTTAGCGACTTTTTTTTGGACATTGATATCTACTACTTCTTTCAAATTTATTTCTTTCTTTTTATTTAATATGTCAATGACTTGGTCCAATTTTTTTTCTATCAGTTTTGTATTTTCATCATCTAAGGTAACAGTCTTGAACAACTCCATCAAGCACTCTATTTTCTTATTGATACAGTCTTTGTTGTTATTCCTTTTACTGCAACTTGGTGTCGGTTTTACAATTGAAAGTTCTGATATTTCATTTTCATAGTTTGTGTTTAGTTTTTGGCTTTCAGTACCAGTAAAGAACTTTTCTGCACAGAAATGTATATGTTTACAAATATTCATTTTTATAACATTATCGGTGCAAGAACATTTAAATGTGTGTATGCAAATGCTACAGTATGTGCATTTGAGGCAAGGATTAAGACAGGATTGTTGAACTTGTATTACATAGTACTTTTGCATACAGTTTTTAGTCGATGGTACCATCCAGCTTTTTCGTTCTTCAACAGTCTCAACATATTCTGATTTAATATTTTGACTCTCTCTGTGGCTTTTGTGAACATCTTGAACTTTGCTAGCAGACAGATTCTTGGACAATTTGATCAATCTGTTAAAATAACTATCTCGAGCCAATTTCATCACAGCACTAATACTTTTGTCAAGACGCTTAACTTGCTTACCTTGCAAATATACATGTTTTAATAATTTATGAAATGATTCCAAATACATGTTGGTATTTATTCCAAGACCTAACCGGTAACAGTAAGCCCAGCATTCGGGGCGATTGAAATAATGTTTTTGAAAATACTGGCCAAACACTTTTGTGTCTTCATCTGTTAAAAGATTCTCTAAGACTTGTTTTAAGCAAGTTTTAAATTCGTTTATATCTCTTAATTCAAGTAACAACCTTAGTGTCTTGTACACTAACCCTTGCTTTTCAGGTCCTCCTTTAACTTTGTTTAAATTATTCCTCCAATTTTTATCCACATGCCAGGTACATAAAAGTCTGTTTGGTACCTCTGTCATAACGAAATGCCAAGCATTATAAAAAGCAGGGTAATCATCTGTCATAAAGACTGTAGCAATAACTAATCCAACTTTAGACTTAATTTTTTCAAAAAAAATTTGAAAAATTTTTTCATCTGCACGGTTTGAGAAGCAAAATGATACTGGACATCCTGATTGGAACTCATCAACAATCATTAAAGTGTACAGTTGAATATCGTACGCATTTGTACCATGAGTACCGTCAATACAAATTTTGTCATGACCAAATTTAAGTATTTGTTGTGCTTGGAACTTTGTCATTAAAATTAAGGCAAAATCTTGTTTTTCCAAAATGAGGTCCTCCTCATTTTGCCCTTTATAGAATAAAACAGGACACTCATCCCCCAGATCTTCCATTTCCTTCACCCATAACTTAATGCTGATTGCATCTTCTTTGTGACGTTTTGTTGTGTAATCAATGCTAAAATCTCGGACTATATTGTGCAAGTCTTTGCGCATCAGTAAACTGATGCGATCCATGGTGTCATTATCTAAATGGGAGTCACGAACTGAATCCAGGATGTGTTCAAAAGTAACACCTTCTTTAAGTTTATCTGTAAATGAGAAAATTATTTCACAATTATTATATGTATAGATTATAAAACAGATTTTTATTAAAACATAACACCTAACTATAACCCGACCCATGGCATGCAATGCCAATTCAAGCAAGGCCCTCTAACTCTAATCACCTTAATAATAAATAATTAAAGTAGTTACATAATTCTATAATGATAACCAAGCGCTAGTCAGACTCATGCACTAAGGGTTCTGTACTTCCACATGATAATATACCTATAACTAGGTACTGCAAGCAAATGAAACTAGAAATGAAACAACCCATAAAAAATGTTTATTTTGATCATAGCTTACAAACTTCATAATGAATACCACATCAGGGTAAGAAAAAAATTCTTTTCAGCTCCTTTTTCATGTATGGGACCCTGCCTAAAATAATTTAATTTAATATCTTATTCAATATTTTTGGGTCAACATTCTACTTAAAATATCCAAATTTTGGTCTAACTAATTTTGTTTGCGACCTAGAGACCCGTGACATATGGACAGATGGACAGCAGAGTGATAGCAATAAGGCTATGTTTTGCCCTTAAGGTACGGAACTTTACTTCCATCCATCTATAGCAGTCAAATTTCGTCTACTGCTGGACACAGGCCTCCCCTACAGTAATGTTTGAGAAGGAATTTGGGACCCACCACACTGGCTCAGTACTTGTTAGTGGGAAACTGAAACTGAACGAAAGTTATTTACTTATTTTTTTTTATTTTTTTTCTAATATAGATATAGATATCATGCAATCAGTCCTTCCGACTATGAGCAGGTGTGTGGATTGACTATCGTTCATGAGGAGATATATTCCCCAATAGGAACATCCTCCATATTAATATATTTAAATTTACTTATTTAAAATTAAAATATAACATTAATATTTAACACTCACCTGCAATTTGTGCCCTTGTAGTTTTATCCAACATGATCCTCCCAATTTGGGTCTCATGTCCGCCGTGAGTTTTATAAAATATGACAGTAACTTTTGACTTGTCATTTTCCACTTCAACCTCAAGCCTTGCTGGACAAGCTTTATTTATTTTATTGCTGCCCATGGATTTGACAGCTCTTTTATTTTCACCTTTACTATTATACTTGAGTGAACGGTGGCAATTATAGTATAACTTTGTATTTCCATTTGCTAAAGTTTTTCCAGCTGTGTCCAGTGTATAAAATGCAAGACTTTGTGATTCTACATCATTTTTCCAGTGTTTAAATTCTGTAAAAATAATATAATATGATTAATTTATCATACAAAAACTTATTCGTTCTCAATTTTTATTATATAGGTACAGTATATATTATATAACGTATATATATATATATATTATACAGTAACTATTTACTAATCTGTGCCTAGGGTGGTGCACTTTATACTCTGATTGAGAGCTCCTACGATAATCGATGTTATAAGGAAACACTTAATATTAGTTTGTTGGTAAACTGACTGTATTTATAATAGTTTCCTTGCTACCTACCTTGCATTGACACAAAACATAGTTCTTCCCTTTCTATATTCAGCTCGTGGTGTTTTTGTAAATGGACGCGATATTGGTTTTGATTCGTAAATTCACATTACATTCCTGAAAACAACATATCAGACGAGTCTTTCTCATCGGCTCTTCTAAATAATTATGATCTGGTAGTGGCCAATGAAACTTTTTTGAATGTTGAGTTAAGCTACTTTTTCTTGAAAATTGTTTATTACACATTTCACAGTCAAACTGTCGTACACTTTTGTCCAGTGGCTCAACATTGTGGATATTTCGTAGATGTTTGTATAAACTTTTCTTTTGTTTAAAGGTTTTTTGACAAACCGAACAAATAACACTATTTACCGTTACAGTCTTTACGTCTACAGTCTCCTTGGTCTCCATTATGACAATTTAAATTACCTAACCTATATCAATCACTAGTCAACCAAGTCCAACGGAGAATGCAATGCAGTATTG
Organism: Synanthedon andrenaeformis; assembly: GCA_936446665.2. Taxonomy (NCBI): domain Eukaryota; kingdom Metazoa; phylum Arthropoda; class Insecta; order Lepidoptera; family Sesiidae; genus Synanthedon; species Synanthedon andrenaeformis. Next base: position 6,069,295 of record OW387789.2, read on the forward strand.
TTCGGTTCGGAAATCGGAATTGGTTCGGAATGTCGGGTGATGTCGGGCAAATGTCAGGTGCCAAAACATTAGGGAGCGAGCCGCTAGTAATAAAAAAACGTTATGTAAAAATAAACTATTCTCCCACTCCGACAGAGGCATAGATGTATGTCTTTGATGCTTTGATGTATGTTTAACGTAGTAATTATATACTCTTTGTGTATGTTCTAATTCAAAATTTCGCGCCTTCAGATGATCTCGGGTGCCAAAACGTTACTGTCGCGAGACGCTCGTCCAAACTTCCAACCCAAAATATCATACTTGATCTTAACCATAATCACAACCCATAGAGGTATAATTAATAACAAGAGCGCTCGCGGCGCTTGTTGTCCATTATGCCAAGTGTAAGCAGATGTTCTATAGATACTGATAGATAGATGTAGCGGTTGAATAGTGATGTGCCACGATTGATATCTGAGCGTAAATGTCAGTACTTAATTAGTTTAAGTATTACGTAGGTATGTACATATTTTGTATGTATGTATTTTTTTGTATTATTTTGTCGTACGATCTTGTATGTATTATTTTATTATATATTTGTAGGTAAGTAATACTTACTTAAATGGCTTCATTTGTTATGGTATTTATAATATTATTTATAAGTATCTATTATGTAGGTACGTAACATAATCATGTAGGTAAGTATTTATAAATCTCATATTTTGTAAAACTAGAATAAAATAATGATTTTAAAGTAAAGAAAAATTTATATGTTAGCGATATTATCTTCAGACGTAAGCAATATTTAACAGTAAGCAACCCTGGCAACACGCCTGGACGACAGCGGGGCGTAACGACGTGAAAGGGGAAGTAGGTATATAAGTGGCGGCGTTTGGGACGATCACGTCCTGTGACGGTTACGTCCGGTGACGTTTCCAAAGTCCCCTTAGGACTGAACCGTACCCATCTCGAGATGGAGTTTTAGTGCGCTAAGAATCCCACATAACCTTATGCCATTTGCGTTGCATGCAGCATTTGTCATAAGGTACTTTTCTTCGCTCTTAAAAAAAAGTCAAAGAAGATTCCGTTCTACTGTTTATTCCGTGTTATTATTTATTCATATGGTCATAGATAGATATTTACTTAACCGTAAGTATTTAACTTCACTGAGTATAATACATACAATTCAAAAGTTTTATTTTAAATATTGATCAATAATTGGTTAGTAAATAATACAAACAATACTTACATATTATTATAACGGAAGAAATCATGTTATTACATAATATTCGAGTACAACGTGGTACAGCACTATCTTCAAGGTTGAGGAGGTGTGAAGCGGGAGGCGCGGAAACGCGTCCTGCGTGGACCCGCCCCCGCGCCTCCCGCAACCTCCTTTCTCGCCATGAGTAATTTTGTTAAAATCCATGTTTTCTAATCAAAATATTACTTACCGATGAAAAGAAATATCATTGTTCTTTTTATTTTGCTTCCGTGAATCGTTCTAACAGTTTGCTACTGCACATTCACCATTATAACATTAAATTTAAATAAATATCGGTGGGAGAAACAATCAGCGCGCGTGACATTTGTGACTAATAGCGTCGCCATTGCAATGTCGATACTGTTCAAACCCGTGCTTACAGTTCATACTCGCTAACTAGCACTCTATAGCTTGCTAGCTTATATAAACTCTATGTCACAACCATAATCTACCCACAAACTAAATAAATAGTAGATACTAACGTATAATCTACCCTTCATGAAGATTAGAGTTTAAACTACAGTGAAAATACCATAAATTGTACAATCAAACCTAACACTAAATTATGATTGAGGCTTCGCATAATATCATATACCTAATCCTTGTTCTTAAACTTAAACCAAACGTGTCTAGCCAGGGCAAAGAATATAACTACTCTCTAGCGAGAGCATGTCCATTGTCGTCCACCCAACGATATTCTTTAGTTATAGAATATCGTCGTGTCCGCCCCGTTTACCAAAACTAAATAACCTGGAATAACCAAAACTAATAACTTCTTCTATTTTTACTAATACTTATTTTTGTGGCTCGCTTTCCTATATTATTATACCATTTTATAATCTTGGTTAAGCGCTTATCACACTTTACAATTTGAAGGAATCCAATTTAGGTACCTAAGTAGTGAACCTAGTGATTACACTACACTAAATTGATTTCTAAATCGAAGACATAGAATTGGATCGAAAAATAGACAAAATCTAAATTGGATCCAATATGTTCTAACTGCGATTACACTTTCCAATTTCCTAAATTGGAAACCTTCAAATTGTAAAGTGTGATAACCGCTTTAGTTGCGTCATTTTTTAGCTATAATAATCTTACACAGGTCATCGCATTTCATAATTTTGATTCTTGTTTCCTAGCCAATTCTATATAGTGCCTATTTTTATTTTATTTAAGTCTCTGGACCCCACCCGATCTACTTATTTCTACCAGATTTGTCGTAAAGTCGTATTACTAGAAATTATTGATTTATTTTCTCTCCAGGTAAAACAAACATGGATAAATAAAACCAATAAAATGGCAACACGGTAACAGATGAGCAAACAACTTTATTTTAAAACTATTTGTATAACCTTCCAATTTACATTCGTGAATATCAATAATAAGTTTTAATGAAAGTTATAAATAATTTGGTAATATTTCTCTTTCAGAGTTAAGGGGAAGTTCTTATTTTTTTAAATAGTTAGTTAATTGACTTCCTTCTGTGATGGCTTCCGGTTCCGGCTATCTGTCAATTAGGCTGGCTGGCTGGCAACGGCAGCCATTTTAGTTCTCCGCCGGGTCTGACTTCTGAGGGTCACAAGTTATAATTGAGTGAATGAGAAACCCAAAATAATTTTCATATTCTCTCATTATTGAGAGGTACGTTTTTTTATATTTATAATAAGCTTGATTCTAATTATTTTGACATGTAAAATAAAATCATATTGTCAAATTATATTACAGATTACTCAACCTTTCCAATTAGAACACGTACGGATTATTGCTAAATAGCATAATGCAGTACGGCTATGAAGGCTTCCACTATCAAATGTGAGTTCTCTACAAGTCAATTTTCTTATTTATGTAGAATTTATAACATTGCGATACGTGATACATACATATCTGCCTGATATAAATTTTCCACGGCGGCCATTTTGTGAAACGCTGCTTACTACTCACAGCTGACCATGTCTGTCTTCTCATTTTGAACTTGATATATTTTGTTGCCTGAAAGCGATAAGATTGGTCTAAATATATTTCTAATTAGAATTACATTAGCAATTAGAACAGAAATAATGTTCTAACGTTTGACCTAAAACCTACCTCGGTCACTAACCTACTTTAGAAATTTCACTTTTTTTCTAGAACAATTTGCAAGAATATATATTTAAAAATACCTAGATATGACATCTTCTCGTGATTATTAACACCTAGTTTCAAATCATAGATAAAGATTACATGGGAACAAATAGTTACCACCCACATTATTATACACACCTACACTTTTTTTGTGAAAATATAGTCTTGCTCTTGTAATTTTTCTAATTTATAAAATGAGAACATGATAAAATCTCGAAATTTCTTAGTTATACACAGTGTGTATATAACTTGATGCTGCAAAGCATAAATGATAAGGGTGGTGGCTACTTAGTACGTTTATACTTTGTTTTATTTTAACATTCACTCTTTATTTAAGTTCGACATAAATAGTCATAAACAATCACATTATTAGTAAATAACTAGGTACCATACCTATGTATATAATGTTCTATAAACTGTTAAAGTTATTCAATTGACATTATTGAGTATTCAAATATTTTATTACTTATGTATAAAATTTTACTTTTACTTAAGTAGATGCTATATGAAGTGTATTTTTATAATTTGCCTTTTATTGCTATACTGGATTTTTGCTATGTTTGTTACAACGCTTGTAATACAAGCTCTTAAATTCTTGATGTCAGTTTACAGCTAATATTTAAGTCGGTTTTGGCTCTATTAATTCAAAAAATTATAATTTTCATTACAAGATTTTGACAATTTAAAAGTCATTTTCATTGGAAACTGACTAAAATTACACTGGGAGTAAAAGGAGATTATTACACCCTCAGATAATTTATGTTTAAATTTTATTTGGTTTCTAGGATGAGACCAGCACGCCCAGATCGCAATGAACAGTTCAATAAAATGCCTTGCTTTAATGGCATGGGGCAAGATTTTGGAGGTCCCAAAAACTTTGGAAATAGAAATAACATACCAAACAAAAATAACTTTCGTCCCAGAAATGACTACAATAACATGAGAAATGACATGAATCAAAAAGGAGAATCTGGAAATCTGAATGAGTTTGGTGGACCCAAAGAATTCAGACCTCGCAACAACTATAACAATCAAACACAGAAGAGAAATGAATATGAAAATGATAAACCTACCGGAAATGTACAATTTTTTAATGGAAAACCTGAATTTGGTGGCCCAAAACCTTTCCAAAAAAATAATTTCATCCCCAAGAATTTCAATCAAAATGGTCACAATGGCCAACAAAAGTTTGTTCAAAATAAAGTTTTTAACAACACTAATTCAAATGGAAGACAACAACAGACCGATTTTAATGGGCGCAAAATGCAGAGCATGAAAGCTAAGCACCCTGGGGACAGTCTTGTTAAGCCAGTTTGGGATTTGGCTAATTTGGAGCCCATTAAGAAAGATTTCTATAAGCCGCATAACAATGTGGACTCGCGTTCAGAAGATGATGTTCAGGTTTTCCGTGCAACTAAAGAAATTACAGTGAGCGGAAATAATGTGCCTCGTCCCAATCAAAAGTTTGATGAGGGTAATTTTCCGGATCACGTAATGCAGACTATCAAGGAACAGGGTTGGCTGGAACCAACCGGAATACAAGCACAAGGGTGGCCCATTGCTCTGTCCGGTCGTGATATGGTGGGCATTGCTTCAACTGGGTCTGGAAAGACACTCGCTTACATGCTTCCAGCCGCTGTTCACATTGTCCACCAACAGAGACCCCAGCGTGGAGATGGACCGATTGCTCTTATTCTTGCACCGACAAGAGAGTTGGCGCAGCAGATTCAATCTGTCGCACAAGCCTACAGTGCTCATGGCTGTATCAGAAATACTTGTCTTTTCGGCGGATCTCCCAAAGGGCCCCAAGCGAGGGATTTGGAAAGGGGTGTAGAAATTGTGATTGCCACTCCCGGCCGATTGATTGATTTTCTTGAACGTGGCACTACTAACTTGCGCAGATGCACTTATTTAGTGTTGGACGAGGCAGACAGAATGTTGGACATGGGCTTTGAGCCTCAAATTCGTAAGATCATTGAGCAGATACGTCCCGATCGTCAAGTTTTGATGTGGTCTGCTACTTGGCCCAAAGAAATTCAAGCGTTGGCAGAAGATTTTCTCAATGACTACATTAAAGTTAATATTGGCTCTCTGAATTTATCTGCCAATAACAATATCAAACAGATTATTGAAGTGTGTGAAGAACATGAAAAGGAAAATAAATTGACAAATCTTCTCAAAGAAATTGCTACCGAGAGAGACAACAAAGTTATTGTTTTTGTGGAGACCAAGAAAAAGGTAAATATAAATAATTAGTGTAAAAAATTTTTAGCTACCGATCTTGCTGACCTTAATGTTTTTTAGGACTAATATTTTGATATAATTATTATATTTAGAGTGTATTAATCTGCTATCAGTCTGCAAGTACCCCAACTACAGGCCTACAGGTGGCTGTAAATTCATTAATATATATGTCACAAATATTTTAGAAAACTGGAAAACTGTTTATTCTAACATTTCCAGTCCAGTCCAAAACAGTTGCATTATTTTGGGAGGCTATTCTGAGAAATGAATTTTGTTCATCTTTGACCTGAACTGAACGAAAGAATGTTTTAGGTTGACGACATCGCTCGGGCGGTCCGTCGCAACGGCCACAAAGCTCTCGCCATTCACGGTGACAAGTCCCAACCGGAGCGTGACGCCGTTCTCACCGAGTTCCGCAATGGCTCCACCACTATCTTGATAGCCACCGACGTAGCCGCTCGGGGCCTCGACGTTGAAGACGTCAAGTTCGTTGTCAACTATGACTATCCTAATTCCTCGGAAGATTACATCCATAGAATTGGTAAGCATAAGGTTGAATACTTATTTATTCAATTATAGACCATTGGACTGAGAATCTTCTTGGACTTATTTTTGGACATTATTTTTGTGAGTGAAAGTGTGACCCGAAAAACGATCAAAATATTTCCTGTTTTTGAAATATTTTATTGTCGGGTAAAGTTGTAAACATCGTGTTTTGAACCGTAAAGTCATCAAAGATATTTATTAATTATTTCTGAGCAAAACTAAGAATTTTTTATTGTTTATCACTGAATCGAAAAAAGATTGACTTTGAATAGTCTACCCTAAAATGTGATATTTTGCACACAATGTATTAAAACTGAAGAAATGAAATTTGAAACAGGTCGTACGGGACGATGCCAGCAGTCTGGCACGGCTTACACTTACTTCACGAGTGGTGACGGGCGCCAGGCGAGGGGCTTAGTCGCCGTACTGCGGGAGACCGGGCAGACGCCGCCCCCCAAACTCAACGATATGGCCCGCAACAACAACAACACTGGTAAACTAGTTTATTCTATTTACTCCTTGGCTGTGTATGCCCTTAGGCTACATTTGAAAGGGAAAAATCACTATTTAAAAGGTAGTGGCGTATAATTGTGAATGGCATCACACAATAAAGATGCGTTTTAAAGAAGATACATGTTGATATTATAATTTTTTGTAGGCCAGATGCACATTGATAAATAATGTGATATTCCATATTACGGTCTGATATAGACCGTAACATCTTCTCCATAACTGTGGTTTAATTTTAAATAATAATTATCATCTGTTATTTGGTACCAACCAAGTTTGAAGTCCTCAGCGAGTTACCAAGTTTATTAATTTAATATTTTTTAATAAATGTCCCCATAAGAAGTGAAAAAAGATTTAAAAAAAATATCAATTGTATAGGACGCAATCGTTGGCGCAAGGATAACAATAGCGGTTCTAGTTCGCCCCGCCAACAAAACAACAGCAACCAGTGGAACAACAAGATGGCTACCGCCACCAATGATGACAACAATCACGCCAATCAGAACCATCAGAACACTTACCAGAATCGCAATCACAACCAACAAGCGCCCCGATTCAACAATCAGAATCAACCCAATCAAGGTTACAACAGGCAGAATAATTATCAGAAGCAGATGCCTTTCCCCAACCCGAGTGTGTTTGAGTCTATGTCCAACTATCAAGGTGGCTACAATAATGGCTACCAAAACGGATACAACAGTCAAAATGGCTATGGACAACAGCGCACCTACAACAGTAAGTATTTAACCTCTAGAAAAACACTGTTCTTTCTTAAAAAATAAAAAATACTAAAATATTACAAGTATACCTTAAATGGCAAGTAATGTTTTTTTCAAAATATCGTCTTTTTAGAGCATGTTTTGCTACACTCCATGTTACGTCATTTCTTTTTGTCAATTTTTGAAGTAATGTAATGTACAAGCTAGGTTTGTATACTTTGCAATTCGTGATTTTATATCTGAACCTGTGCTTCATCCTCATATTAAAAAAAAAAACCTATGTCGTGTTAGTCTTAATCACTTTAGTTTTATCAAAATCAATTCAGTAGTTTTTGCATGAAAGAGTAACATGCACATCCATCCTTAAACTTTCGCATTTAAAATATTAGTAGTGTAGGAATTGCATGTCTGTAAGCAATAATGCTTACAAATAGAGAATACATATTTCCCTCCTTTGTACTAAATGCTACTTTCTAACATTGCAATTACACTTTTTTTTTTAAACATCTTTAAAAAAGTTTTGTTTCTTTTTAGTTTGACTTACTTTTATTAATGAATGGAACAACGTAAACATGTTTCCCAACAGACGGGCGCAACATGGGCCAGCAGTACCGCAACAACATGGTGAACAAGTCCGGCGGCGGGTCGTCGGGCTCGTCGTACGGCTCGCCTCCGCCGCACTTCGCCGCCCCGCACACGCCCCACACGCAGCACACTCCGCAGCATTACACGCAGGTGCACCCGCACCACCAGGACATGCTCGGTTAGTCCACTCTATATCAACGTTTCTCGGGAAAAACTTTTCATACTGTATACTGTAGGTATACTAACTTGTCCATTCTTTTTTTCCCATCGATTTCCCATCTCCCAATTTCAAATCTGTTCTTCTGAATTGGGAACATTGTGTCTTTTTAATCGAGAATGTCTCGTGCTCCCTGACCCTTTTAGTTTTGTAGCCAGCTGGTTTATGTGGGTTTTTGATATTGATGTCAAACATGCTTTGCAATGCTTTGTTTTGAAATCGTTGAAGGATCTCGATATTGCCATTTTAGATTAGATCGCCATTTTACTACTATCACAAAGCTGTGATCTTCCGGTTAGCCAGTAATATTTCTAAGCTTTAGAGATCAAGCTGCTTTCGTTTAGTCCATATGTGCTTTCGCCAATTAAGTGTATTCCCAAATATTTTGCATCTTCAGTTTGAGGAATTGCTATATTGTGTAGCAAATCAGGTGGACAATCCTGCCTATTTAGCGAATGTAAAGTGAGTTGACTCGCTTTCATTAGCACTAATGCGCCAAGTAAAAATATTCGTTCTCAGTATTCTCTTAGGGGACGGGTGCACCTTGACCTTTCTCTGTATCGTGGTTTAAAACTTACAGTGTGTTTTGTTGGTTTCCAGGCGGCAAGTTCTACGGGGGAGGTATGGGAGGTGGCGGCCCTTGCGGCTACCAGGCGGCCGTCGGTGCGGGAGTGCCGTATCCCCACTTGCCCCCTGGCCCTCTGCTCTACGCCGCGCCCGTGCAGCAGTAGATCACTCTTCACGTAACATCACCATACCTATATCTACATTCATATTACCATGTCGTGTCCTGGCCTCATTAATTTATTTTAATGCACTTTTTTTGTTTATTCAACTCATGTGTGTGTGTGCGTTACATACAGTTGAATTAATTCACAAGATTGTTCAGTAAATTCGCAACTGTACAATCGAATTCACAAGAGATTGTTCAATCGAATTGCTGTGTACATGTCTTCGGTAAAGTAGAGTTCACAGGAGACTTTTTAGTAGATTCGCTGTGTGCGTGTCTCCGATACAGTTGATTTCACAAGAGATTGTTCAGTACATTTGCAATTGTACAGTCAAATTTACAAGAGATTGTTCAGTAGAATCGCTGTGTGTGTTTTGTGTACGTGTCTCCGGGACAGTCGAGTTCACAAGAATTTCTGTCGTCTTGTACCTTTTATACTTTACTTATATATAGCAACGAATCACTCATGTATTTTATATGTTTATGGATATCCTATATCAATATATGCCCTGGCAAAATGCGTTTCTCTAGTCCAAAAAATACTGTTATAATGTTATTGCAAATAATATATCAACTTGGCATTTTTATAACTGGCTGTACTTAAGGCTGCGTGCACACAACTATTTATAGCCTCGTCATAACGTCGTCGTGTTGCGCCCGCCTACCTTAGAATCAATAGTTCGGTCGCAATCGTTGAAACTAGTTCAGCAATTAACAAGGAGTATATAAATATCTTGTAAATAAATTCATAATATATTCAAAAAGATTTTATTAATATATTTAGAATATGTAAAAAAATTCATATATTCTTCATTGAACTAAAAGTTTTTGATGAGACCATGATAATCTTCCTTGGTTTATCTGATGAACCAAGCAAATCTTTTTTTTTTTAATTTTTTTTTATGATTTTGAGTACGCCAAAAATGTCTTCTTAAATACCAATGTCCGAAAATGTCTGTTATTTATTCGCTTGAAAGGCCATTAGGTTACGCTTTGACTTTGTACTATAAACTGTAACGTTTGACGTCATAGTCCAATGAGTTATGGCACGACATTGTAGTGTGAATTCACCTTAACTGTCACACACACTTTCACCTTATCTGTAGGATGCGTGTCTAAACAATACCCCCCCTATTAAATAATTTTTCGTCAAATCTGGGGTGTGTTGAAATTTGAAAAAATATATAATATTGTCTCTTTATTAAAAAAAAAATAAGTTTTTAAAACTAGATCTGAGTGTAGCATAACTTGGGCTTGCTACTCTATAAGCTTGACGGGTGACGTTTTGAACCACCCTACCCAAACCCAGTATAGTTTTTTGAAAATTGATGTGAGATCATATTCAATTGAAATATTTTGAAATATAAATGTGTGTTAGTTTTAAAATTAGCTATATAAATACGGTGAAACTTTGGTTGTCTTACAGTTTCGCCAATAGATTTAATCATTATATAATATTTGTTAGTATATAGTCGGTGTGGGTACCCTCATTGTGTAATCCCGGGTGCCTCTTGTTATTTTTTTTTCTTTCTTTTCTTTTAAAAGTGTCTGTATGATGTACGAAATGCACGAAACATGTAGAAGATCAATAAGATTTTTAAGAGGTAGTTTGGAAAACGACGATTTTTCGCTAAATTAATATTTTGTACGAATGGTTTCTTTTTTTAATCCGCGCGACCTTATCCGATTGTGAAGTGGGACAACCTAGTTATTAGGGAGAGCGTATAAATGTGTTAAAAGTGGTTCTTTTTTGTTTGTCGATATATTAAAAAAAAACTATAAATCTGTATTGCCAGATAAAATTGTGAATATTTTTCTTTCGTGATGTCAATGACATTTCAAGTCACTGATTTCGAATGTTGATTTATTTAATCGAAGAATATAGATCTTGATACATACAATGGTATTTATACGTAGGGTTATTAGTGAGTCTGTTTTTAACTATGGAACGCGATGGCTCGATATTACCGTAACGTTCTCGAAACCGCATAAAGGTGTGTGTAGGTAAAAAATACATGCATTTATTGTAAGAGAGTTTAGGGCGATACTGAGAGACAAGGTTGCTTTAGTTCTTAGCGAAATAAGTGACATCTCCATAGTGTGTTTTCTATTGCAAATTTTTTTTTTACATAACTTGGGTTTCAGATGATTCGTCTAGTTTATTACTGGCGTTCTTTGTGCATAAACGGGTTTTATAGGGAAAAACGTTACGCACGGAATAGTATCGGTTACGGTTATTTGATTATTTTGTATAGATGGAAGCCCGTTACTGTCCAAAGATTTGGAATAATCTGTGATATTTCATTACTATATAAACCTGTCATAGCGTTTGTCAATTGTTATCGCATTAAGAACGCGTCGCGGAGGGAACGTGTTTTTTACTAGACAAAAAAAATAATAATAATATATTTTTTGACTATTTGAAACAATTACAATGGATGATTGTAACTGTTGAAAGTTAGAAAATCATTCGCAGATATTAAATAATATAAAAATAGGTGTAAGGTTTATAATTTATTGTTCAATTTTAGTTTTCAGTTTACCTTAGGTGACGAAATTGAATCAGTCTGAAAAGGAAGGACGTAAGTTATTATCTTTTTAAGCCCCGTTTTAAATGTACGTCTACGCGAAGCATATAATACGTATGGTCTAAGATCCGACGATAAGCCATCCTTCTAACATCTGTTTACCAAACCAAAAGTAATTTAATATAAACTAATTTAATATTTAATACCAAACGGATTTAATTAATATAAAGCATAATTAACATACAAAAGTTGTTTTGCCTACATTTTTCTGTTCCCTATTGCCGGCCAATCAGGTATTAACAGAAGTGATTACATTTATCTATCTACCAATTGAAAATATACATGAAAATAAAGATGATATTATTGCAAGGCTTTGAATTTTGAAAATCGGAGCAAGCAAAGATGTGCAACAGAGAAGCTTTAAGAATAGTGCGCATTGTAAGCAATATGCTCATAGATATCTCATACAGATATCTATGAGCATATTTGAATAGACAAGACAATCGCGATTTATTTTCTCATAAATAACAATTGATAAAATATATTTTTCGTCTGATAAACGGATGGGTGAAGGAAGACCTCTCTTTGGGTCCTGTGCTATTAGGGATGTATCGTATGTACGTAGTAGTGGCAGAAAAAAAAGCGGGTCGCTTGAGGTGTGTCGAGCAGCGTGTAGGTTTGGGTCTCGCGTTTGTCAACTCGTCGGCATAATTATGCGGGATTCACATGTTATTGTGTACATTGTAAGTGTACTGCCTCGATGAAGGGTTTTAAGATGTGTGTTTATAACTTACACGTGAATTAGTTTCATCTTAAATGAAGTCGGCCGACTTGTCCTTGGCGTTGATTTTGTTTTAGTTTAGTACCGCGACAAGATGCGAAGGCACAGAAACAGATATATAAAAGGGCAGGTTGGCGCTTGGTTATTGTCGAGTATGGAAACGCTAGGTGTTACACTATTGCACAAGAAATAAGCCAAATTAAAGTTAAAATTTTATACTTATAAATCGCATCTAACATTTGATGGAGTCCAAATTTAGTTTTTATTTATTTAATGTATATTAATAATTTTTATCAGTCTCAAGAATGCAATGCTAACGTTTTTTTACCAGTTCCCTATATTTAAACTAAATGAAGTCGTTGTCAAATCAAAATGTGCAAAAAGTATACTTTTGAGATATTGACAATAGTTTTTCTGAAAAATTTTACATAAAGGTTTATTATTTGAAACTTACGGTTGATCCTAGTTGGACCAATAATTGTCACAAGCCAGTTTTTTAGGTCAGCCAGATAGGTAAGGCGGTGAACTTATACTAAAGAAAAAATGTTGGAATCTTATAAAAGTGCACATAGTAGTTTTGGTTGTAACAATGTTACATTAATCTTTGAAATTCCCGACAAAAATGATCCAAATTCTGTTGCTGTTTTAAAAAAAATCCTAGTTCCGTTTTGTGTAATAGTGTAGCCGGTGCGTGATCGTATCATGTACAAAGTACTGCACCCACCTCTACTAAACAACTGTGATAATAACACTAAGTAGCATAGCAGGCGATTTATATTAACTAGGAACGTCCAACGGAAGGGATGACATCATATCTGACATATTGTATTGTGATAATAATAATGAAATCGGGACGTGCAGTGAAACGCCGCACGTCGCCAATGAACATTTTTCTCTAATAAGACTGATTATTTCTTATTGATAAAATATTTTATACATATGTATTCCAGTCGGGACTGAATGTATAAAAGAAAATATTGGTAGTATTCTCTCACGCCGCGTGATTTTTTTTTAAAAGAAATTGTTAATTTTTATTCACTATGTTGGATATGAGTCAAAGTACCTTTCTAATGCGGTCACCGAATCGATTGAAGTGTTCATTTTTAAGTATTTGAAAAACGTTGATTTCTTCTTATCTTTCGGTTTATTTGTGATGAAAAATGTTGTTGACAAATTGTGGCAGCACCGTAGCACTACTTGTAAGAAGTTTATTGATTATTGTTGTCTATTGTTTATTTGCAAAATTTTATTTATGGAAATCCTATTTTATAGGCGAACGTACTTTTGTGCTTTAACGAGTAAGTTTTTTTGTTTTCAAAATTGTGAGAGTTTGTGAAAAATATACATAGATTTTTTAAGTATGTGGCAATGCAGATCTTCATAAAAATATCGATATCTATTATGACGAATACTAATATATAGTTTGTATTTATCAAATTTATATAATAATGGAGAGAGGCTCCTTATAAAACGTCCCAAAGGGAAGTCTTCTGAATGTTTCTGAGAAGTGCATTTCTTCTATGTAATACAGTATTAAATTCCGATTAATAAATGAATGTATACAAATTTTGTTTTATTTATTTTACCTTGGATTCTTTTGTTACATTAAATACTGACTTTATTGCCAATTAACTAATAAAGCCAAGCGTGTCCAGAATATATAATAGTTTGGCCAATTTACTTCACTTACAGTCCAGAAAAATTTACTAACAAATCAAAATTTGCCCTTTAGCCGCCAGAGTCGGATATCCAATTATTTTCGTGTTCATTTCGCCAGAGCCGGATATATACAACAAATTCCTTTACTCCTTACTATGTATATTAAATCATTTTTGCTTTCTCTTCATAAAAAATGAGTCAGGCGTTAGGGGCACGAACGGTGCTAGTTTTATATTTCAACCTATAGAAAAGGGTGGAAAAAAATAATAATTTTTTTGCTTTAAAATACAAAATGGTAAGTTTCTTACTCTCCATGGAAAAGCTTCCAAAGAAAATTATTAGATGGCGCTGTATGCTTTAGAGATCCGATTTGTTAAAACCTTACCCGTGAGGTGGCGCCACTCCAGAGACTCCGGCAAATAAAAATTGTTGCAATAGTGTTCCATATTAGTTAGAGGCCTTCGCAATCGGAAGCAAATTTAATTTCACAAAATGTTTTTCATTATATTTGAATTGAAATTTCATTGAATTTGGATTATAAAAGAAAACAAACTGAGTACATATTTTACTTTTACTAGCTGGCGCCCTCGACTTCGCATTGTATAATTAAAAAATACAACCCCTGAGAAAATATTACCTATTTATGAGTAATATAACGCCTTATATCGTTAGATGTTATGTTCCCTCAGGAACAGTACTTTTTTATGGATGAAATTACCCTATCCTTTCCTTTCCTGTATCTCTGACAATGTTTATGCAAAATTTCATGATGATCGGTTGAGTAGTTAAGGCGTGTAAAGGTAACAGACAGACAGTTACTTTCACATTTGTAATATTAGTGTTGTCACTTCTAATCAATAGATACTGTTTTTTTTATAATTTCGTAATTTATAACTATTTATTATTTTGGTAATAGAGTAAATTTTGCACATAACGGATTCTAGCTGCTGCACATAGCCAGAAATCAGAAATAGTGATCCTAAGCACTTACTGTGTTGCCCACTGCCTTCAACTTACTGATTTGCCGGCTTATGTCGGTAACTCGTACGTCTACGGATCTCCTTATTTCTGATTTTATATCGGTGTAACCCCGAGCATAGCCCTTTCTATAGCTCGTTGAGCTTTCTTACAAGGCCCATAGTTAGAGGTTAGAGACAACGTTTCAGCGCCATAATGTCATCACTGGTGACACATTTTATGAGGAATTTTAGACGAGATGTCTGGTCGCAGCCCGTCCGATCTGGATCTGACGATTGACCTCAAAGTTGGCTCTACCTAAAGGGACGTATGTCCCAAGTATATAAACATATCGTAATTTATATGAGACACACGACTTTGCAATGTTTCTCAGTACTCCACCAATCAGAGGAATTATTTAATTCCAATGTAGGTATTTGTGTTTTGAATTTAGCAATTGTTTTATTTTTACCATTTGAATTTACTTTGAATTACTCTTTATACGACGTGGAAAACCTGCTGATACGATTTGTATCAGCAGGATCGTGCGATTGGGTCGCCGACTTCCTCCTCACTGGTGAGTATCAGAGCCTTTGTCAAGGAATGTAGCTCCGACAATTTCTGTGCCGGTGTTACTTCACACTATTTTGTACTGTGGAGACTTATTACCATCCCTCTTTTAATCGTTCAGCGTTATAGTCTCTTAGGCAAATATACAATAAAACAATGTAGTAAAAAATCAACTTTAATTTATTTCACATTTTTTATGTTTATGGAATTTTACTCAATACATACAAATGTAAAATATAATTGTAATAGTTAACAGATTTTAAATGCAGAATCATTAACAATGTCATGGAGAAGTTTTAATTCAAACATTGTGTCGCCAGGACATCTTGAAGATCCTTTTACTAAAACATGGATGATTTTATATTAAGTCAACTATAGACCAACTCTAACTCCGCTTAGAGCCCTAAACGTACAATATTCCAGGCAAGTTGAGATTTCTCGATCAGTTAATAGAAGAATGTAACAACTAAATGCCCATGACATTGAACACTTCTAAACATTCTAAACACAAAACGAACACAAAAGTTGACAGATTCACAAACTGTTGAATTGAAAAAATAAAATCGAAATTATCAATACATTTTTTTTTTCTTTTTGGAAACCTGTGCTTAATTCATTAAGCAAATCACCTTTGGTGATATAACGCGTATACTTTTGCTAAATTAGAATTATGTACACATTGCATGTAATGCATGAGATGTACCTACGTAATTGCGTACGTCATCGTATCGGGCGTGAAGGGACGCGAGCGTAGAGATGCGTGATATACACTATATACAACCTAACAACCTATGTACAAGTTCTCAGTAAATGGAAGGTTTAATAAATTCTCTCAGATCATTTATCTTTATCTCTTTTTGATACCACCTTTTTTATATTTAAACAAAACACACTCCCGAAGGCATCTAGTCTAGGATATCTCGGCTATATGACACAGCTTCTATCCTAGGGGCGAAATATATTGTATATATTTTAAAGTAGAGCCAAATACATATATCACATGTGACACTTTAACAAAATTCAACAACGTAACCTTGTAACGGGGGACAAACAATACTATTAGTTTACACTATACCATTTTTTTATTTTTCAGTTTTTTTTTCAGTCGTTATACATATTTAATGCAATAATGACAATAGAAGGCAATTTTACTAATAAACCATTCTAAATTAAAATAAACAATTTTTGTTCTAATAAATAAAAACCGTTACAAAGTTGTCACCCCACTATAAAGCTAATGACAGTTGACAGCTGTTCAAGGTGCCCTATGAATGTGTCACAGTTGTACGCGGAGCATCTCTATCGCGTCTCACGCTACCCCGCATTCGTCCCACACTACTCTGCGCGCGTGACAATAAATTTGTATATTATTTAGCTATTTTGTTACTAGCGCGCGCAGAGTAGACGATCACGGTAACATACCAATCGTATTTATCTATTGATATTATACTGTACAGCAGTCGCATTCCGTTGGCAAATAAATTAAAATTAAAAATAAATATTAATTTAGCTATAATTTGCCTAAGGTACCAATCGGAATGGCTTCGTGAACACGCAGGTGGCGAATAAAAAGTCCATTCTTACAGAGGGCCTACAATTTCAATTGAAATCGCGGCCCACGGTTACACAATTACACTATTTATAATAAAATCTAAGCGATTGCAATGATAAAATAATTTAAGACAAGTATTTACACATCACCTCTCGCGTCATCGTTACTTTTTAAATAAGAAACTTAAAATAGGTACAATAATTTAAGATTCGCGCTAATAGGAATCAGTCATTGTATAATATAATATATTTATATTGTATATTATGTGTGTGTATATCGACCTTCAACAATCTCGTCGACGATCTACGCCATACGCGGAGTGCGACGTGCGTGGCTCGTGCGGACTTCGATCGCGGTCGTCTCGTGTGCGCTTTGAAACATATGTGGCGCGTATACGACTCGCGGCGCTCATTCTCACGACACCTCGCCCCCGAGCGGGACGAGTTTTTGAGACACTTTCTAGGCGCGAGGCGATTTCACGAACCACTTTGCAGGCGCAGAGCGAGTTCTTGAGACATTTGGAAGGCGCGGGGCGAGCTCTTGAGGTACCTAGCCCCTTCTACTAGGCCGAGTCGTTGAGACGCTTTACGCACACAGATCGAGTTCTTGTAATACTTGGCAGGCGCGGGGCGAACTCTTGAGGCACCTCGCCCCCGTCTATTGGGCGTGTTGTTGAGCCGCTTTGAGGGCGCAAAGCGAGTTCTTGAGACACCTCAGCCCGTCTATTAGGCGAGTTTTTGAGACGCGTTGCGGGCGCAGAGTGAGTTTTTTAGACACCTCGCCCCATCTACTAGGCGAGTTGTTGAGACTCTTTGCGGACGCTGAGCAAGTTCTTGAGACACTTAGCGAGCGCGGGGCGAGTTCTTGACACTTGACAGGCATAGCACGATCTCTTGAGGCACCTCGCCCCCGTCTACTGGGCGAGTTGTTGAAGCGCTTTGCGGACGCACAGCGAGTTCTTGACACTTGGCGAGCGCGGGGCGAGTTCTCGCGGCATCTCGCCCCGTCTACGAGGCGAGTTGTTGAGACGCAGAGCGTGTCGTTTAGACACCTCGCAGACGCCGGGCGAGTTGCGATGCGTTTGCGGGGCGCGGCGGAGCGGCGCGGACGCGTTTTGACGCCACGACCGCGCCACCGCTTAAGTCGTGTCCCGCCCATACGTATTGATGCGAACTTCGTTTATTACGCGCGCCCACTCCAACGCATAAGATTCGGGATCCTCTAGGTAGTAGGTGCGGTTTGGCTGCAAAAGAAAAAGAACGGGACATCACAATATATTCACACTAAAAGGAAAGTGTTCCGGTGCTTGGGACACCGAGTTTCGAGAGTTGGGACCTTTATCCTTTATTTATCCAATTTACTCGTTAAATCTTTCAATTCCGGCAGTGACTGGTTTTTCACAGATACACAGGGGACATCTTATCTAATCGAGTGTTTTCTTGCCCATGACAATAAAAAAGAAAGAATTGTAGATTTTTTCACACTAACACGATTAGTTTCAACTTTCGGCATCTTGCTCACTCACAAACAATTAAAAATAAAAATAATGAATGGCGCTTACCGTGTGAACTAAAAATATTCTAAAATTCTTTGCTTCTACACGTAGCTCCGGCGACCATGGCATCTCGCCTTTGAGTACCATGTTAACAGGATCAACGTAAAAGAGACGTGGTCCTGTCGTCAGCAGTAGCATTCGGCGACGCGCGAAGAGACCCTTCCTTTTATCGACTTGTCCTTGCTTTAAAATCAGTTCCCCATCGACAAACTGGTGCCATTTGTTTTCACGAGCCTGAATTTCTAAACGACGACGTTTTTCTTCTGGGCTTATATTTAGAATTCCTAAAAAGAAAATATACATTAAGTATAATGCAAATAGAAGATTCGTAGCGACCGAATTCGCATCCTCTGCGACATGTGATGTCACGGATACCGTACGAAACTACATCGTTTTAATCTATGAGTAATAAACATTTAACAGTAAACATGAATGCTAAGAGTATCGGTCCCGGATGCAAATATCAAACGAGAGGACACTTTAAACTGACTTCAATTAATTATATCGTTTGTATTTGTTTTGAAAATGAATATTTGAAAACATAACTGAGATCAAAGTTCTGTTATTACGAGTACAAGGAGCAGATCAAAAACATTGCACTCAATTCCGTTATGAAATCGTGTTAGCAAAGAATTTAGGTCACGGATGCTATAGTTGCCTCTTACTCGTCGCTTCATTGCACTCGCTTGCTAGTCTTTATAATTTCGTGTAAACCATTTTTGCATTGCGAGAGTGCGAATTTGTTACATTTATTTTATCAAAGTAATATCGTACAACTCACCTTTGGATGTAGACAAATCGAATTCCCAAAGTCGCACCAGTTGATTATTTCCTAATCCCGGTTCGAGATGATCGGGCACTGTGTATTCCTCTTCAAAGGATCCACCGGGTAAATATGGACAAATAGTGGGAGGCGTTTGATCCCATAGAGTATCCCAGTCGATTCCTTCAAAGAAAGGATGTTTTCGAATGCTGTCATAAGTTTCTCCCGTGTCGTTAGCACCGAGTCTCTTGGTATGGTCCAAGACTAATAATTTTTCAACCAAATCTTTCGCATCGGCCGGAAAGCCCTCCGGGAATTCATAATCGAGTTTAAATATTTTCTGAAAAGTCAAAAATTCATTCGGGCCTCTGAAAGGTGGGAGACCTGCTATCATTTGATATATAATGCAACCTAAGGCCCAAAGGTCCGAGGCTCGTGTGTCCACTCGGTGACGCAACAGTTCTGGGCTTACGTATTGCGCTGTACCGACGAAACTTATCCTTCTTGGACGTTCATTTTCGGACAGATCATCGTCTACAGTAGTGGCTTCATTAGATTCTAAGATTTTGACTGTTCCGAAATCGGCTATAAGCAGGTGCATGTTTTCATCGAGCAAAATATTCTCCGGTTTCAAGTCGCGGTGAATAATTCCTTTCGCATGCATCTTCTCTAGTGCCCATAAAAGTTCAGCGGCATAAAATTTTGCTACGTTTAACTCAAAGGAACCAACTTTGTTAATATATGGTAAAAGTTCTCCATTTTTTGCGTAAGACAGCACAAAGTATAATCTATCTTCATCTTGAAAAGTACAGTATAACTTCAAAAATCCATGTGTTACATTGTACAACATGTTCAAAGCGTCTTTCTCGCGTTTTATGTATTCCTTCTTTCTTTCCCGAATGATATGTCGCTTCTCACATACTTTAACTGCAAAGAAGAAACATTATTAACATCAATAGAATCAAATAAGAAACGACAATTATAATATTATATTTTCTTAAGTTTCTTTCATACTTACTTGCATATTCTTTGCCTGTGTGTATGTCTTTAGCGAGAAACACGGTGCTGAACATTCCCTCGCCGATTAACTTTCCAAATATGTAGTCCTTTGCTGTTTTTCTGGGAAGAGCGACCGGTGCGGGAGCGGGCGCCGGTTGCATTTTAACTGGGGATTCGATGACCGACTCGGCCGTTGCGATGGGAGCGCGAACTTCGCTCGCTAATTTTGTGTTAATCTGCAACGAAAGAAAAGAATGCTGATAGAAAACTGGTTCGCGGAACTGTAGAGATCGCAGACAGCGCGCATTTTGTGAATGGCTGTGGGCAGTCTCGCGACGACGCGGCACTTCAACGTTCCGAGTATGTGCACTTGTTTATCGGCCTGCTACAACTGCAATGGCGACACGACAGATGGTGCTTCGCTTAAGTCACGAGCGGTGGGGGTCTAGTTTGTGCGTAATCTTTCACAAAACTCTATTAAATTTTATTATAATTATACAAAAATCAATTTAAATATAATGAGACTGTTTCCACTGAGCCGTCTCACATAAAGTTCAACGTCCAATATTTAGAGTTCGCATCGCGTTTTTTTATTGGTGTTCTTACGGTGCTGTGCAACAAAAAAGGCTGCCTTCATTCAACAGCGAGATAATGTTGATAGAAAAAGCGCCACTATAACTCCATCTCTATCTTTTCAGTATACGGCTTCGTCGCGTGTTTAACGGTTAATTTGGCAAAAACAAACAATAAAGAGTAAATGAAACTATCAAGGTAGACATCCCGTTCGATGCTTTCAATGTTCGTAGAACTAGTAAGTTTTTTTTTATGTTAAGGTCGACAGACAGGCTGACGGTGCACTGGATGGTAGGTGGCTACCGTCGCCTATAACACAAGCAACGCTACAGGATATGGGATGATAAGGGATTAGGAAGGGATAGGAAAATGGGATCTGGCATCCCTTACTCACTCACTGAAACACAACAGCATCATACTAATTTACGGTAGCCTTCTGTAAGGAGGTGGTTACTGCCGCCAGACGGGCTGTCCAAATGAGTGCGAAACGCACAATCCCCTGCCACTGCTTAATATATGAAGAATTTACTAGTTATGTATTGAAAAATATTAGATTTTCAAGCTTATGTTTTGATATTTACGACCACAGTAGTGATTCACGTGTGATTCACACTAGTCTGAGATAATAGTGGTGGCAAAGGAGTCGCGAATCGGAATGGCATGCAGAAGTGGGTCTCGCATTCCAAGGCTGAGCGGTGGCGGCGGAACACACAACGAACGCAGTGTAGGTACACTGGCGCAACGGTACTTGGAGTTGGAGCGCATTCCCACGCCGCAACGCATTCCATGTAACCAACTTTGTACTCGACCTCGATTCACACTCCACCCAAAAATTACACATTTCAAAAAGACTTTTTACTTAAACTTTGCAAATGAGGACTACTTTCAAAGGCGGTAATCTGATTTTGAGAGTTTTCGAATCATTGTTTTCACAACCAAGAAATAGGGGCGCAGACTAAGTTGCGGACAAATGCTAGTGTATAAATAAAACTTTTTTTATTATTATTATTTTTGCCAAACTAATAAACTCATTTTGGACAATTTTGAAACCATCGACTCAAATAAATTGCAACGAAAACGAATAAACAGTTTGCTAATGTAAACTTAATTGTGAAAGTCTTAATAAACTAATTTATATCATTATTATTTATTATCATCATCGTAGCGGTAAACATTGGCATGATAAATAATTTTATCAAAAGTGTTGGTAGGCACGTTCACTGTATACGACTCGTACACGCAACACGCATCGTCTGAATGACCTTTATGTATAATTCACTTTTAAAAAACAAACAACTTACTTATCGGCTCTCGGTAGGTGTCTAGGTATCTTACAAACAGAATAGCATCGAGTTTAAATTTAACTAAAGTTGTAACTGAAACGTTAATTCTGATAATCCTAATCCTAAAAATATTACAAATGCGAAAGTTTGTTTGTTTGGATGTTTGTTCTTTAATAACGCAAAAAAGTCAACGGATTTGGATGAAATTTAGCGCAGATAGTTACATAAGATAGTTACCTGGATTTACATACAGGATACTTTTAATTTCGGGAAAAATGTTAGGTGAGAGATCTTCTAAACTCTAAACGATAAAGATATAACATTTTTATTAAATAAATATCACTCAAGAAACCTGTTTCTTTTCGGACAATAAATTAATAAATTTACAATTCTGATCTTCCAACGATATTGGGACATTATATTTGTAGTTGGTAGGTACTAATTAGGTGGGATGATGTATCTCCGTTCTCCTACATAAGATAAAATTTGTTGTTTCCTGACATAGATAAACAAATATTCGAGTAGACATGATAAATGAGAAATATTATATATATGTACATACTAATAATAACAAACAACAAATAGAAAGAAGTGAACACGAATAGAGACAGATAACAGAAAGTGCGCAGTTTGAGGGCATATTGAATGTGGCTACGCCCCCGTTGCAGCTGCAACGAATTACACCATCATATTATCATTGATGAAGGAAGTAATGTGACGTAGGTGGCTACAACAACATTGTTTTGATATCTGTGTAACGACATTTTATACTAATGTAAAAATATTTTATTACTAGCTGTTGCACGCGATTTCGTTCCATGTAACTTTATAGCTGTTGCTCGCTGATAATGTGGCTTTCTGTAGGTGAACAAAATACAAATCTTCTCTGTTCATAATAGTACCTATAGTTTAGTTAGCTGAAGAAAATGGGCAAATAGGTGACACCTACACTACACAAATAATTATAGGCAAATAGGATCGAAATACATACGAAATATAAATTAGTTTTAATAGCAAAAATAAGGGTATATTTAAAAATATTTCGTGTCGTTAAGTGAACGAAACGAGAGGAGATAAAGAAAGGTGGCAACAAAAAAAAAAATTATTGCAGAAGCGTATCTAGCACGATGATAAAAATATGGACCGTTCATTTCATGGTTTCAAGTTGTAAACAAGCTGATCATGCAGACGGCGCGTGAACAAACAAGTGCGAGGCGAGGTGACCGTCGCCCGACGCGTCGTTCGGTCGTCCGTCTAGCTAGCGCAGGACTATCAAACTCAAAGCCACTAGTGGACCGCAAAACTTTTAACGACGTGTTTATTAACAGACCGCCTAACTTATAACATATTAAAAGACCACCCGAACTAAACTATTTTTCCCATAGCATGGCTATGGTGAAGTTTAGTAATTGTAGTTAATAGAGACGTAGCGTCAATGAAATCGAATTAAAAAATTTTGTTTAAAAAAATCACGCATAAACTCATACCCATGCTATGTGAAAAATGCTATAATGACATCCAAGGCGCCGTCAGCTCAGTATTTCAAAATCGTAATGTCGCAGGACGCAACTCGGTCTACGGTTTGTTGGTTTTTAGATTAATAATTATAAAAATTTTAGATTTTAAGGTTTTAGCCTTTTTAGGTGGCTGTTTAGACTTTATAGCCTAACACATAACATTTCTAATTGATTTTCTTAATTAATTATCGTTATCGCTTTTTATTTACTAGTATTTTCAATCTACATACGCTCCGTAACTTGATTAATATCCTGAAGTTAGGCCCACAACCAAGCAAAGGATGCCCATACCTGCTTTAAAGCTTCGGCGTCTTAGGTAGTTGCAATGGCACAATGAATTATCTCCTGTTTCATAAATGAAACAGCTCAATAAAAACAAATACTTTAGATGGAATTTGTAGTGCACACAGTTTTAAAGCCAAGTTCAGTTTACAATACAACACATTGAAACTAATTCCATTGTGCTAAATCATCCAGGAATACCCATTATAATTCGTGTTCAGACGGGTAATGGGCCGCATGTTTACAACACCTGACCAGCGTGAAGTTAGTGCGGGCGAGCGGCATACATTTTTATTTATACCTAATCGTTTAAATATCACAATTACAACACTTATAACGATCTATGGACAGGAGACAATGGCATCGAAAGTAATCGAGTGATGAATTTGCTCACTATTTATAGCCTACGAAGCAAATATTGTTTCGAGAACTTTCAAAAAGTGACCGTTAACCATTTACTTTCTATTTTGACACTTTTAGATTGTTTGTATACAATTTTATGTAGTGATGTGTATTCTTAAGTGATTATTATGTAGGTAGGTTAAAAATATATCTACAGGCAGGTTTAGACATATTTTATATTAAAAAAAAGACATATTACAGATAATATAACATGAAAATAAATTACATGTATGTAAGCAATAAGTTTGTAACTCACGAATATCAAAGTAAACATCGTTACAGCTACACCAGACTTGACACGCTTACGTCCTTACGTGTTTCCCACCCTTTCACTTTCTGTATACATAGTTTACCTTAGACATTATTATGTATACGTACGTAGGTATATAATTATATTTAACAGAAACTTCAAAACTGTTCGTGGTAAAATCGAATATTAATTGTCGACGGCTCAATGGTTTTATAAACTTCAATAAGTACTAAATACAATTCTAGTTTGTCTAATTTCCTTGTTACATTATTTAAATTGACTAGTAAACGAGCTATAGTTTAGTGGTGTCAGTGATGTAGACACGCGGGTGTCATTGACCTTACCTTAGATTTGGGAGAGGGCTGTTTCCCGCGTTTTGTGGAGCTCACACCGAGCAATCGAAGAATTCTGTTTGCCGCCTCGAGCAGTGTATCGCTACCCCTGGATCCTCTTTTACCCCTGACGGTCAATCCGCTCATTTCGACTCGTCGCAACACTCAATAATAAACACTATTTTAATTCTAAAGCACCACAAAAGTTCATGGAGCTCGACTAAATTTTATTTAATATTATTTATTTATATAATTTATATTTAAATTTACTAAGGAACGGCTACAATTATTTATATATACGTTATTAAATGCGATACTAAATAAATAAGACGCTGAAATGATTTCAGTCGACGTGCGTACGTGTATAACGTTGGACGGCGCGTCGTGAACTGAACTGAATCGCGAGCGAAGTGAACGATCCAATCGCTCGCTAGACTGAATAATCGCAGAGCAGAGTAATATACCGAGGAACGGGGGTCGGGGCTTGCGGTAAATGTAGCTCCCCCTCCCCCACCCCACAACACCGCTCCTTCACATGGCATTCCGTGCCGCAAGAGATGCATCGCATGGCGCCTACTACCCACCCCCCTTCCCTCCCACTCCTTCACCCACCCGATTTACTATACGCTTTCATTATTTATGTGCTCAAATGCACTATGCACACGCAAACATAACACACACACATAAATCGTGCAATCATTTGTTCAATGACTATCAACTATGGGAGTGCATCTGCAATTTGCATCGTATCTCGTGCACCGACATGCGAGGAGATGCAATTTAAAATTACGTTAGGACAACGACAACCTTAATATGATTTTTTTCACGTTAAGGTCATCAGACAGGCTGACGGTCCAATTGATGGTAGATTATAGTAAAAATACAATAGACAGTAAAATAAGCGAATGTATTTTAAAAAAAATTAGAATGTGGCTACCGTCGCCTATATTTTATTAAGCAAAGCCACAGATGCTGCAAGTGCGCTAGTGTGGACCATATTAAGAATATAGAATTAAAGCTAAGGCAGAATAGGGAAGTAGGCTCTGGCATCCCTTACTTACCGAAACACAACAGCACACATATGCTGTTGCCTCGCGGTGATCTGTAAGGTGTCGGTTACTGCCATTACTAATTTATATATGTGTAGCTAAAAAATACCTGACACTTCATTATTTCTATACACTTTGGCTGATAGGCAGCAGCTGCGGACGACACGTGTTCAAAAAGCGCGTGCTGTCTTGTCTCACAACACATCATAGATAACATACATAACAATAAAAAAGACCCGGTACGCATCAATAGTATTGTAATCCTCAAAAAAAATTCGCCATATATACTTCTTAACTCGCATTCACGACAAAATAATGATCAAAAGGTGAAACCCTGCTCAGGTAGAACGTCCCCAGGTGCAAGGATATTTGTAGTTAAATGGTTAACTAGACAATACAGGCCAGTCGAGCAGGTAAGTTTCTATGCCACACAGTGTTATAGTTTGAGTCATTTAACAAATCCAAAATTGCGCCTTCACATTGTGCCTTGAACCCAACACGAACTATGTATCACTGGAGAAAATTGCATTCATGTTAGAAATTGAATTTTTGGTTGTTACCTTTCCTCGGTTTCTTTTGCTATAGTTACTTTATAACAAAGGTACATTGCTTTCTACCTACATTGAACCGCTAACTATCAAGCCATTACATTTAAACATTATCAAAAACGAAATAAAGACACAGATAGAGGCTGCAGATGTTCGTAAAGGCAAGCAGGTGCTACTCTGGTATACTCACAGCAAAGGAGGTAAAAAAAATGTTTCAATTTTTTGTTTATATAAAGAGGTGACAGATGGGAAACGTCTCACCTGTTAGTTGGGGAATTACTTTGATAGTCAAATTTTAAAAAAAAGTCAAACTAAAAATTTATGTTTAAAAAAACAAACAAACAAATGCGCCCGCATAAGAAAGTACATAAAGAAAGGAGTAGGGTAGTAAGTAAGGATAGAGTACACCTATATTTATAGTATCGTGTAAATAGTATTGAGGTGACAGATGGGAAACCTCTCACCTGTTACTTAGGGAATTACTTATATAGTTAAATTAAAAAAAGTCTTATGGAAGCCATTTTCGATTGTAGACTTCTATTTTGACTAAAAATTAATGTATAAAAAAAAATGCACGCGCTTATAAATAAAGTAAGGAGTAGGTGGTAAGTAAGCATAGAGTATATTTATAGTATCATGTGAATAGTATTGAGGCGCCTAATGAAGGTTGTCGACGCTGCGAAAATTGTTTCGTCGCGGCCTTGAATGGGTCCTTTGAACTTATCGGGGGCATAGTCCGACGTTTACGAACCACCTGCTTGAGTGCCCCTCGCATACAGACTGGTGGCTGAGCAATCGTTTATTAAATCTTAACGGTCGTGCTGGATATCTGGTAGATACTCGAAAACAAGCCTTAATATACGACAGATTAGTGAGGTTATGCCAAATAACAATAGGAAGATGACGTCAAGAGGAAAACAATGGCGAATCCATTTGGTTTGTCAGTTTTGTGGTAACTTGTTTATTCCTATCCTTACTAGCTGAACCCGACCAGGCTGCGGCGTGCGCGTGGAGCACCCGTCTTCTTTTACAAAAACCGTGATAACTCAGAAAATATAAAAAAAGTATTCATGAATTATACACACAAACAGTCCTCAGAAAATCCTCTTTCCATCGATATAATCAAGAACAAAATCCGGTCATAACTTTCCGAGACTAGCGCACATATACAGACAGACATAGAAAAAGGAGAATTTAACTTATAATAATTATGTACTAAAGATTTTTTACACGGTTTTTACAAATTGCATTACTATGAATGAATATGACAACTAATGGAAGGGTAAATGCCTATTTGTATGGATTCCCTTGTTGCTGTTCTTGAAACCCTTGAAATAAATTGTAGATGAGTTGACGGAATGACTGACGATACGTTAATATGTAATTTATCATATTCATATTACTTATTATTCGGTTCAGGCAAAATCAAAAACTAAAGACTTGGCTTACACTCATATTTTTGTATTTAATATGCTTCCATTTAGATTCGATATAAAACAAAAATACTTAACAAAAAAAAAAGGTAATAATAATCTCGATGAAAGGACATACGAGCGCACGAGGAAATATTTCAACATATACCTACTTTAATTATTTTACAGGACATATTTAAAAATAATTTTCCAATTCACTTAAATTACAACTTGTAAAAAGATTAAATACGATGCAAATTTCATTATAAAATATTTACTGTATCAAAAGACAAAATTGGGTTATTTTCATAAAGTTTTAAATCGAAAATAAAGTATATAAGCATTTATTGAAATATTTAGATGAATGTAAGAAAACAAGTTGGTACATTAATGTAATATCATAAACTAGGCGCTCCCCACTGGTTTTCCTTTTGAACACTTTCAAAAATTGCTTTAAATAATAACAGGCAATGTATGAAAATTCAATATTTTCAAATTTAATACCTAGAACTTTAGAAAGACGTCACTTTTTTATGGAGTTTTATCGGTATTACATAGTAATGACTGAAATGATAAAATATGAAATATAAAATATGATATTCATGATGATTAGCAGTCTAGACGATATTGATAATGTCAAATTTGAAACTAGACGATTTATCAGCGAACATAAAATATGAAAGGAATCAGAGACAAGATTTAGCAGACGCGACATCCTAGCTGAAAAGATTATATTTTTTTATGAATAGATTGTAAATGGACGGATTTATATCGTTATCAAGAGGAAAACAAAGAGAATATTCGTGCCATCATAATCGTGGCTTGTGTTCAGTGTTTTCGCAATTACCTATCGGTACCCAAGGAAAACTTATAACCGCACTATTTGGAGCCCGCGGCTTCGTCCGCGTTGAAAAAAAAAACCAGGGAAAATATAGCCGACATATTTATTATTGTTACGACGGTAGAGCCCCGCCACTGTTTTTAGACGATCCTCTGGAGCTTAACATTTTTTTTAGGATAAAAACTATCCTATATGTTAATCCAGGTTATAAACTCTGTATGCCAAATTTTATCCAAATCCGTTGAGCCGTTTTTGCTTGAAAGAGTATCAAATATCCATATATTAATTCTCACAAACTTTCGCGTTTATATATTACCTAGGAGGAAGTAGGATGTTTCCGAATTTATGTTTTATTGTTAAATACTTTTATTAGCTTTCCTTCCTAAATAAATTAAAGTAGGTAACATTTTTTTCTATTTATTTATTATCAAACGAGTTAAAAATCATCGATCACTGAGATTATGAAAATTAAATGAAAAGCGCGCGAAAACGTCAAAAATGTATTCTAGAGTTCTAAGTTCTCGGCACGCGCACATGGTTGTTTATACCGAAGGGCTGGGAATGTTTCACTCGACTTCCCGCGCGTCTAGACACCGGGCCCCTGCGGCATCACCAGTAAAATGCACTCTCCAAACTAGAACTTAAGCTCTCCATCGCTTCAAAAGCGCCCCAACTTTGGCGTGTAATAAAAACGGGCTCACTGTCCTCCGAAAGTGCATTGATCTCCGGACGCGTCCTTCTGCGGCACAAAAATCGCAGCACGGGAAACGGCCGTCTCTTTTCAATGAGGTACGTGGATGCGCGCGAAAGGGACGCAAGAGACGCTGAGTAGGCAGGATGCGCGTATTGAGGCATGGGCGCACCGCGGCCAATACACCCATCGAGCGCAATGAACGTCAGCCATTAAAACGTGGAAGTCACGCTTATTTTGGCGCCAATAACAACATCTGCTTAAGGAAGTGGTAGTCTTAACAATCTCCGTTAATATTTATTGGACAATCTTTATTAATTCAAGTACCTATCGACAGAAATTAAACCAACTACCTATCGATAGAAATAAAAATAATCGAGTCGTGAATATGCGACGGCGCAGGCGGGTGCCCGCCAACAGCAACGCATTCAAGATGGCGACGACCACGTGCTGCTCGACGCTCATATTTACGTGCATCACGTTTATCACTATTTACTTTTACCTGTCACTGCCATTACTACGTGAAATCAAAACAATTCCTCTTGTTTAATATAGTCCATTGTAATAAGGTTTATACATCGGAACCGAGTTATAATAACTAAGTTTTTAGCATTTATCTATGTAATGGCTAAAAATAAAAAAATGCTCATAAAAATGCCGTTTTTTAAGGTGAGAAATTTTCTTGATTTCTGAAGACTACAAAAAAGCAGCAATAATGCGTATTTTTTTATTTTAGGCCATTAGAAACCAAAAAAAACCTTTAAAATCCATTATTAATGGTTTCGTCATTTTCCCCAATGTAATGACAAATTTTTAATCTTCAAAATCCCAATACTAAACTGTTGACATTAACTATTTAGTTAGGTATCTATTGATGTTACGATTTTACTTAATGTTTAATAGAGTTAATTTATTAATAAGTTAATCTTTTGTTAATTTTTTGTGGATATTTCTAAAACTCGATAGCTGTTTTAGGCTTGTTTTGAAGTTCAAAAGCCGTGAAACTTTTTTCTTTTTTTTAAAAAAGGCGGACGGCGAACGGTCGGGTGTGGATCAAAGGGTGTGGGTGCAAATTCCGAGAAGGATTTTTACCTACCCATATTAAATCGCTATGATTCTTAGAATCAATAACAACAAAATGGGTTGGCCATTGCAGTTTATATCTGAAATTACAGTAGTAGCAAGAAAATAAAGAGTATAAATTTAAAAGTATAGATAAATTAATAAATATTTTTTGACATACAATTAAAGCATTAAATGATGTTGTTTATTTTCCTCTCTTCTGCATTTCAATACTAGTCACATAATATTTCCTTATCTCAGTATACTTTTAACACCTAACTTTGAAAGTGTAACTAATGTCATTACTTCATTAAATTCGAATTAGCTACAAGTATAATAAGATACCTGCGTAATAAATTAAACTTTTGTTTATGTATAGATTTTTCCTTTAAACTTTTATGTCGTGATATTTTATCCTTATATTCGTTTGTTTGCGAAAAGCTTGACATAACTTAAAAATAGCAACTTTTGGGTATAAGCGTTTGAAGGTTCAAAAAATTTAAATAAGCATATTTCAGTAAATATTTCAAGATTGACTGTCTTAAATTGTTTTGTTACTTATTACTGTTTATGAAAACTGACATAGAAGACAAAAATGCAAGTACATACAATGCATACAATACAAATGCAATACAAAGTATCACATGTGACGTTATTGTAGGCAGTAATTATTTTGAATACAATATTGTCATAAGAATAGTTACTTCATTATTGTTAAATGAATACGTAAGATACGCAACATATCGTTGCAAGAAAAATATCTCAACACTGAATAAATCGTCTTAGATGTAATCAAATGCATGTTCACTCTTAAAAGGGCCCGCGTTCATTGAGATAAAACCATCGATGTTGATAAAACGTTATCGAAACAAAGCAGCAAAAGAAGCGCGACAGACCATAATGTCATAACCTCTCTAACTCCCTCATTTTTGACCATAGCGTAATGCCGTTTCTGTAGCAAATAGAAAAAAAAAACGCTTAGTTCGCCTGTATAATTAACTCAAAAATCGTCATTTTTGAGTTATGTTACGCTTCTCGCAAGTAAGCGAATGTTTCCCTTCATACATTTTCACTAAGTCAGGAAATTGAAAGGTGGAAAAAGTTCTAATTTTACGTATTTTAACTCTATATCTAATATATTGAAACTTTAAAAATATTTATTGATAATTTAGCACCATTGAATTGATTGGAAAAACTGAGCGCAAATAAGTAGATACCCTATACCTTAACATTCTCGTATATCCTTGAAATATAGGTACAAAAATCAAGTCGACTCACAGGTCCGTGACCTGTAGTCACTACCATGAGTTTATGACGACCGAACTCGCTAGCGAGAGATGAGCGAGGACGTAAAATATTTGTATGGAAAATTGTACGGCGCCTCTAGCGGTCACTCAAAGAACTAAAATCGGCACTGTGAGTTGCATAAGTAAAATACTTATCGAATGTAGTCGCTAGCGACTTACGTCAAATTGACATTTCTATACAAAATCGATACCATGAGTTACAAATTTGACGATGCTCTCGAGAAATACCGTAACGTTAGTAGTTAAATCTTTCACTGAAGGTTAAAAGTCGTGAATATATTTTTATATACTTTATATTGCTATTATTATCATTGAAATGCCTACTTAATTATTTTTTGGTGTTTTATGATTGGTTGGTTGCGTAGTTAATGAAATAACCGTAAAGAAAATGCTACTAGTGCGTCACATCCCAATTCTATTACAGCGCCGCCTAATTGACCGTATTCGACGGACACTTTCTCAAGTATAGAGTTGGGCCTCCTTACGTCTATTCTCCAGGGTATGAATCCTATATCCTTCTCTTTCTTTCAAGTACTTCTAAAAAGAGATAGCTTTATTAAGGTGGTTTCTCTCGCTCCGAACAAACTGCAGCGCGGATAGATGGCGCTAATTTCTTAAATTGATGTTTTTAATTTTTTTTTGAATGAAAATGAGCATATAATTTAATTGGAATAGGGTATGCGGTTAAAGTGTAATATTAGTAATGTATTTTAGTATATTTCAAGTATATATTAGTTTTAAATTACTTGTAATTCGTAAGGACAATATCGCCATCCCCGCAGTAGTCACTCACGCACACTTTCAAGAACTTATTACGTACTAAAGTGTTTGCCAATTTCGTCGGCTAGCTAAGACGCGTGTTAGAGCCAACGAGTTGACTATGCGCTCGCAATAAAGAAACACCGGTTCCAATCTGTAGGTCCTTTCTTATTTCTTTTTTATTATTTTTTTACTTTATAATTACAAAACATCCATACTCATATACGAACAACATAAAAGCGAGAAGCAACTGCGGAACGACACCAGTGCCTTCTGAATATATTTTTACTTCTTGTAGTAGATTATATTTTCTTTTTCTTTGTATAAACATAGGTGTTTTTGTTTGTACATAGGTTTTATTTTGGAAATTTTCTTTGTTTTTTGAGCTTTTATGTATTATTTAGAAAGTGCGTAACCTCACCATCGGCTCTAACGGAAGACCAGCGCAGGTTATATCTGCATTATGCTGAGTTGGAGCCGCTTTGTGGCTTTCTATATGTTGGTGTTTGTCTTTCCATATGTTACTTATGTATGTTTTAAATGTCCTTTACTACCAATCAAATCTTATTCTATTCTATAAATGTGAAAGTAACTCTGTCTGTTTGTTACCTTTTTACGTCTACTCAACCGATCACCATGAATTTTTGCATACGTTGTCAGGGATACCGGAAAGGACATATAAGTACCTTTCGTCCAGAAAAAGGTACTGATGCCGAGGGATCATATGAAATTATAAAAATTAACACCTGGCAGAAGAGTTATAGCAATAGAGATGACATGCGTTATATCGCTTATTTATTTTTAAATTTGAACGCGGACGAAATCGCCGGCACCAGCTTGTTCTATACTAATATTATAAAGAGCAAGATTTGTATTTTTGTAATTAATAAACTCAAAAACTACTGGGCTGATTTTTTAAAATTCTTCTACCTATAGAAAGCTACATTATCAGTGAGTAACATAGGCTATATATTATTTATAAAGTTACATGATGAAGTCACATGCTATTATATTTATAAAAGACTAGTTGTTGTTGTAGTTTGAGTTTATTCATTATAAATATGCAAAAATACAAATCTTCTCTCTTTATTATAATAGTATTTTAGTAAAAAATGATAATAAAAAAGTCACAATTTTTAATAGGTACTTTTTATTTTAGGCCCTTAGAAACCCAACAAAAATAACATTCAAATCTATTCATTATGACAGGATAAACGTCTAATTGTGCTGAACTATTGGTGATGTGATGATGTCATCTCAGTCCATCGGGATTTGTCGAAGTCTTCTTCTGAAACAAGAGAGAATGTAACGGGTGTATATAATATGCGAGAGCTAACCACTAGCGGATTGAGAAGATTTACATGGGGTCATTGTATGCCTGCCTATGAGCCACGTCAGGTCTATGTGAGAACCGTCACCGGTTGTGGGGAGATATTAAAATAATAATTTCCACTCAAATTATTATTTCAATTGATTTATCTTACAGATTAAATTATCTAAACTTGAAAAACTGTTATTTGTATCTAAAATACTCTTATTTTGTGATTTTGAGAAACCGAGGACACAACCTTACTACTACCGAATAGTTTGTTTCTGTTTACAACATGTAAAATATTTTGATTTGTAAACAATACTTTTGCCTGACAATATTAATAAATAAGTAATAAAAACACTGATTTTGAAATAAGTAATTAATTAGTATGTTTTTATTATTACTTGATGTTGCATATTTTGACACTTTTCATCAATTCATGCAGCAAACTTGAAATAAAGTCAGTCTTTTAAATTTAATTTTACTATAAATAAGGTATACCAAGTGACCTTATAAGTCTTATTATTTAAAAGAAACTATTAAATGTGATTAGAAATTTTGTCCTTACATGTAAACTTAATTTACCTTACAAACTTTCTTTCCTACTTGTTTAAATAAATAAATAATAAATGTACTTATTCAATAATGGTATGTTACCAATATAAATAAAATTCTACTAGAGAGAGTCGCAACAATAGTTGTTCAACATAGAACTATGTTCAAATGCATTTTTCTCGTAGATTAATTAGCACTATAAAGTTCCATGTTTTTAAAGGATAGAAAGAAAAATACATAGAACTTTGTGACATTCATAACTCAGAAAGTGCAAAAATTGTAATATAGAACCTTGTAATAGTGAGCCAACGATATGCCATTATTATAGCCTCCTCCTGTTCCCGATTCTTGGTGGTATCATGGTATACCCATTGGTATTCCGCCGTAAGATGGCCCTTCGCCCTTCCAAACATTGCCTAATGATTTTTCAATACTTGATTGCAGAACAGTTCCATAGTTTAGATACATATAAACACTAATAAATGCAACTAATAAAAACTCAGATTAATAAATTATCAAATAAATAACTTATTTAATAATAACTAAGATAATAATCGTGAGCAATATTATCAATTATAAATAAATAAAGTGACGTTGACAGTCACTGACAGACAAATGGGTTCAGTTCAGTGTTGCCGTATCTATAAAGACTTCTTCCCTAAACATATTTTGCTAAAATATTAATTTTAGGTATTTCTATTTGGAAAATAAAATTGTAATATTACGTCATATAACCCGGAGTCGTTACAACAATTATCGTTTAATAATTATATACCTAAATAAATTGATACAAATATTAAACCACAGACAAAACAATTTGAAAAGTCTAAATTTTGTGTCTGTGATATTTTAAAATGACTAATATGATTGGAAAGTCATAAAAAGATTATTTACAATATACGAAAGATAACGAGAAACGGATTTTTGTTGTGATGTATTTCCCCTTATTTCTTGCTAAAATGTTTGCAGTTAGCAACACAGGTGTCCAGTCGTCGAAAGAATAGTCGATGAATATTGTAACGATTGTAATGAATGTAGACAGTGAAATAGTGCAATACCTGCTATCTCGCTCTGACTACAG
Organism: Synanthedon andrenaeformis; assembly: GCA_936446665.2. Taxonomy (NCBI): domain Eukaryota; kingdom Metazoa; phylum Arthropoda; class Insecta; order Lepidoptera; family Sesiidae; genus Synanthedon; species Synanthedon andrenaeformis. Next base: position 6,104,833 of record OW387789.2, read on the forward strand.
CAATGAACAGTAGTAGGTGTTGAATATTGGCAACTATGCGCGGACGGCGAAGTGCGATCTGGCAACGTACTTGTTTGCTGTACACATGAACGTAGCTAAAAGCGTACGACACTATCGGTGTTCACTCACACATTGACAAAAATGAACAAAAATTACGCTCTCATTTAAGCTATTTATCTATTGTTTTCTTTGAGGAAATATAATTTGGCGGAAATAGGGATTAAATTAAACGCCGTAGGAAGTAATTTCAGTGTAAAATTTTGCTCCGTTTGTTCATATTTGGTAAATTTTATTAGTATGAAAATCGTCCCCCCTTAAGCGTGAAGTTACACAATCGAGTTAACGTTAGCGAGTAAAGTAAATATTAACGAAACTCATGGTGCGACTTATATTGTAATCCATTCGAAAGTACTTTATTCGTTATCGACAGAAGTAAACTAATGTCATATTTCGATAGCAACTCATGGTAGTGCTACTGGTCGGTTCGTAGAATAGCAGTTTACCTCTGATTTAAGTAGGTATGGTTTGTTTTGCACTCACTGCAGATAAAGGTTCAGACAAATCACTTATTTTATTTGATTTTGTGCTAAATCTCTTCCTGACGCGAAAACAAATGTGTTAAAAAAAGGCTTAATAATTTTTAAGTTATCTTTGTATTTCGTGCCAGATTTTTTAAAAATAACAATTGAAAACGTACTAATAATAGCGGAAGCGGACTAATAATACGTCTAATAGACGCTTCCATTCTATTAAACGTTGATGGAACGTCTACTTGTGAAACTTTGGTGAGTTTCACAGTACGGTACACTGCATTTCACTGTTATTTAGGCGACCCGTTTGGCGGCAGTATCCACCCTCTTTAGGGAACAACATAATGTATGCTGTCGTACTTCGGTGGGTAAGGGATGCCAGAATCTATTTCCCTATCCCCCTCGGTCCTTTTACCTATTAAGAACTTGTAGCACCTGTGGGTTGGCTTGTATTAACAGGCGACGGTAGCCATCATCATAAAGTAGAAAATTGACATAATCTTATATATAAAAACCACATGTCACGATGTTCGGTTCAGACGAATCTCTGAAACCATGGTGTATGGTTGATTACAGCTTTAAAAATAGGATAAAATTCACAACACACGCGGTCGACATCGCGAGCAAAAGCTAATAACAATTTGTATAACGTACCTACCTAGTTATAGTAACTTCTGAACAAAGGAAATTACTCAACACAGAGAAAAACTAAATAGAACACATAATAATATCTCTTAAATATAATTATTTTCTGAGATAGAAATAATCGAGTTATTTGAGTTAAACATATTAGTGTATCTTTAGTAGTGCTCCTACCAATACGATCTAATAAGTAGAGGAGTCAATAAAGTCAATGTACACCAAGGCATGAATCAAGCACGAAGAATGCGAGTCGGCTGCGGTCGTTGCATGCCGCTGCATCGTTTGTGTTTGCGAGACGCGGCGACATTCCGTACATTCCTTGTCTCGCCAACAGTCGTCGCCCCGACCGCCGACCGCTCTGCGATTTCTTTGCTACTTAAACACAATTGCAAACTTTACTGCACTTCACCGTTTTAGCGCCTTAGCCAGGCCGTAGCACAAAGCGTAGTCTTCATTTTGCCGAAATTATGTTGTAGTTATACACTTGTGCTTACTTTTTCACGGCGTACTATTATTTTAAGGCGATCTTTTGCAAGACGGTGATCGCAGCAGACGGAATGTCCGGTCAATGATTGCGGAACCCGATCAATGATGCCAACTTCTACATACATTTATTTTTTTCTAATTTTCACATAGAATGTACACAAAAACTTAAGATGTTATATCTTGATTGATATCTTTTGGTTGGTACTAATCTCCGAATAGAATGGTCCTTGGTTAGTGATAGTGTAAGCACCATAACTTTAGTGCACATATAAAATTGGTCAGTATAGCAACAGATATTGTCACTTGGGACATAATTGCAAACTATTGAATGTTTGTGTTGGAAAGAGTTTTATCGCGCGTGAGGTAGTTGACTGGGGGCACGAGGGCGTGGCACGACGGCGAGACGAGGGCGCGAGGGTGTCTGGAGAGGCAGACGAGGGCAGACGGCGCGCGCCCTCAAATTGCATTTTTATTATTTATTTCATATAGAAATGTGTAATGGCAACATTTGCTACAGACACTATATGAATTAAACTTGTGTTTGATGAGTAACACATTATGTGAGGTTAAAGTAAAGAATCTGCAAACTGACTTAGTTATATTGAGTGTTTGTAGACGAATCTGATTATTTTTCTTCAACCCAGCCGTCCAGATTAACTGACACAAATGTAATATAAAAATATATGAATTTATAACTAAGAAAGAAGTATAAGTAAAAAATCGAAGATTTATTTGGATCAAAAAACATCGCGAGAATAAATCAAATCCAATGTTATTTTAAAAGGCGTAGACTGTAAGTTGACGCGCTACTATTGCGTCTAGTGCAGAAGCAAAAGTGCGTTTTGCGCAAATATTTGCCGTGTCTAAAAGTTCAATTATGTACACCAATTTTCATAGCGATCGCTTACAAGGTTTGTAATATACATCAAACTATGCATTACAACGATATTAATAGTATAAAAACCTAATTGTGACAGTTTATAGAGTCCATATACCCTACATATAATGTAAGGGAAGATGCTTCAACTGTCTATAATGTTCATATAATTGTATTCAAACACAAATTATTCTAAAATCCGTAACTGTATAAATAACGCGTAAACATTTTAAGACAACATTTGAGACGGCCAGACCAATAGAATTTAATGATAAATTACAATTCGGCTCAACCCAAACGTGTCGTTGGCTGTACGGAGCTGCGTGCGTTCAACCCGATGCCCTCAGCCCTCTCAGAGGGCGAGGCCCTCTAAATACTCTAATATTATCCCCTACATTTACTCGTACTAAGCCAGACTACATACACAAGCCACGTGAATTTATTATAGTCGTGATAAACCTAATTTAACTAATACAATGATCGCCTATACAAATTGTGATGTACCATCATCGTAATTTTTCACCATAAAGAAACTCTGACCCGCATAAAGATGAATATTTTTGCCATATCAAATGCCCATGAGGTTGTAAAAGATTAAACAGTTAATTGAACCCTTGACACACGACTATAAACGTTAACAAAAATCTTGATGGGGTGCGTAATAGTGTAATAAAGCAATAAAATTCTAGGCATGAAGCCATTATTCCACCCCATGCTGCTACGGCGGCTTATGCTTCTCTACATTACACAATAAGGTTAACTTCAGACTATGATCTGCACAATACAAATCTTCTGTACAAGAAAGAAATATTGTATACAAGAATCAAAGACGTAAGAAGTGAAAATATTCGATTTATAATAAAATCCTTTTGAACTGATTCAATTAAATATATAAATACATACTTGAATAATTAGTTAGATTTACGAGCATATGGTACACATCGCAAATAGTCCACTGACACAAAACTTTAATGTAGCAAAACGTCCATATAGCATAACTGCTTACATCCTATGCAACTTTTACACTTGAAGGATGAGAATCCTTCAAATAAAAAAACAAAGAGAATATTCTGCACTTACTTATGACATGTTTACACAGATCCCATTTACTTGTATAAATAAAAATATAGTCTTACTAGCTGACCCGGCAAACGTTATTTTGCCATACAAAAAAACATCTATTTTCCATAAAAATAGATGTTGGCCGATTCTCAGACCTACCCGATAAGCACACAAAATTTCATCAAAATCGGTCCAGCCGTTTCGGAGGAGTTTGGCAACAAACACCGCGACATGAGAATTTTATATATTAAGATATAGAAGATTGGCAAGAAGTGGCAGTGATAAATTATATGTTACTACTAATGGCCCGCTTCCGGCTTCGCCCGGGGTGCTTTTTGCAATCCAGCCGATAAATTACTTTAAACCGCCACCTGTGAGAACCTTATGGAACTCACAGATAAATAATTGCTGTATTGAATAAGTATCAACAGATGGCGCTATGTTAATAATATATAATTAAAAAATAATAATAAACAAAATGAGATATAAACTATCCTATCTTTTAAGTTGGACCAAATAACAGATACTTATGAAGTTTGATCAAAGTCGGTTCAGTAGTTTCAGAGTTTATCGCGAATATATATCGTGACACGAGATTTTTATATAATGATCCTTCCTGGCAATCCCAGGTCTAATTGAAATACCCTTAAATCTACCTTTCTTCTTCCAGGACCTGTTACCGTTGAGGGTGTGACTCGGAAGTTGTGCAGGATTATGTCTATTTGAGAATTTGGGACGATCCAATTAGGTAGTGATAACTTTAACAAAATTAGGTAGTGATAACTTTAACAAAGAGGCTAACAGAAGAACCAGTTGGGTTGGGCTGCATCCGGGAAGCTACGTCATTTGTTCTCGTCACCATTTCCGCAATGTCTGAAGACGAAGGTATACAATCAATGAGTCTTTCCAAAACGTGGACTATCACGGCAGGATTGGTCCACAAGTTCAAAGTCGCTCAGCGTGCTATGGAGATAGGATCAGAAATTCTGAAATTTGGCTAAGAACTAAAGTTTACAACATAATCGAGAGAATTAGCAAGCTGAAGTGGCAATGGGCCGGTCACATTTTTCGCTGAGGGGATAACCGATGGGTTAGATGAGTTATCGAATGGAGGCTTCGAATTTGAAGAAGCAGCGTGGTATCAGGTGGACGGACGACCAGAAAGACATCGTAGGAACATGTAAAGGGTTAGCTGAACGGTTGAGTAACCCAACAACAAAACTTTGGAGCTTATAAATGTGTGCTTAATTCATAATAGCAGAGCAAAGAGAAGACCCTTCCCGGCAGCGAGATATAAATAAAATATTATTAAAGGCATAAAAAGATCCGTCTTCTATTATATTAACCAGACGACATTGAATTCGTATAGTCAATATGAAAGATGTGATTTATTTAGAAAACCTGTAAGCCGAGCAAAAAGGTCGTTGCGCGTCTCGCCGGCTCGCCGCGCCGTCTGCTCACCTTGGGAGAACCCTGTCAGAGCTCCATTGCTAGGGACCAGTCGAATTAACTTTTGATATACCTTTTACCTTGTTTACACAATAATTTATCGTGTACTTGCCGGGAGCGTAGCTCACGCGGAATATAATTTGCTTGTGATATATATTCAAGTATATTGAACCCATACAAAAATGGCTTTGTCTTATTGCTGTCTTCAAACGATTATTGAAACCCTGTACCAAGTTTTATCTTCTTTGAGTTACATTCACTGGCAAGTCGAATTTAAATGAATTTTCTTTTATTTATATCTCAAAAGCTTAAAAATAGCGGATAGGGGACGAAAGTTTGTTTGTATTGTTATAATCTATTAATCACCCCTAGAGAGGGTAGGTAAAAAAACTAGCTTAAATTTCAAAGTTCATCCGTATCAAATTTAAAAAAAAAAAACAGAACCCTTACTAGACAAAGTTAATTTCACATTTATAATGTATGAATATTATTTGCTTATAAATAGATGCCGATCGATCGAAAACAAATCGTGTTTTGTCATCTGGACTGAATCTATTAAGTAAATTCTGACTTTTTATTTAGATGTAGGTAGATAACATCTTAAATTTCCTGCTTATTCTTAACGCGAATTCCAATTACCTACAAAAAAAAACTATATAATTTTTAAGCTTGATGTTTGAATATAAATTACTTATTTTAGAAATTGCAACCTTGGCTTAGTAACATGTAGATTGTAGAATGACTGATGTGGGATGTAATACGAAATGGCGAAGATAAGTGGGTGCGAGTTTGAAATTTAATGACGTGTCGTGTCACCCGCAATTTCTAGTAAGACTGATTAAAAACTTAAGCAATTCATTGCAAAATCCCCTTCAAAGAAATGTCTTCATCATCATTATTGGGTGCTTATTCAAAGGAATAAGCTGAAGTTATGGTGATTAATTTAATTAGGTTCTTTTCATACAATAAAGTTTGTAGTCGAGTATCTAATTTTTAATTTAAACCACTTTTTAAATTTAAAGCAATAATTCAAGTTCAAGTGATATTTTAATAAGAATTAAAATTTCACAAACAGTTGATAACAATAATTTCTTTTTGGGATTTGTTTACAATAAATACTTAGTCAGAAAATGCCCTCCATGCGGGCCGATTACTGAAGCTAATAATATTTTATTGTGTATCTAGAAATTATGCTTTGATTTCGTATAAAGGAACCCGCATATTGTACATATTGAAGAGTCATTAACATAATTGCTTTAATAAAACCCTACTTAGATATTATTATACGATATCTCCATCAGCGTTTCGCAGTGTGATGAACACTGACCAATACCACAGGCTGGGTCGGCGTTCATTGGACGACGGTACGGCAAATTATTTAATTCTTATCTTAGTATTTTGTAACTTAAGAGCTTTTAATATAATTCAAAGGCTATAGCCGTGTAAGGGAACAAAAGTGCCCATGACGTTATAAGCCAATGAATAAATCCTGTATATTGGTCATAATGCTAGTTATTAATCTGCCAAATTTTATCTCATAATTATTGACAGTTTCCTTGAAATGTCATTTCAAAGTTTTTTTTTACTTTTCAAAATATTTTAAAAACTACGGCTCCGTTTCTTTTGTAATTAACGTATGTTGTTAATGACCAAAAGAGGAATAATTTTGCAAAAAACCAGATGTCTCTAGGTCAACATTAACTTGGTGATTTTTGATGTCAAATATTTCAAACATTTTTTTTTGACACTTGAGTCAGCGACATCTACCATTTTTTTACACATTAGTGTCATCTCTTTCCGTACTTAGGTATATTATTTGTCTCAAATCAATCGGCTTGGAGCAACATGCTGATTTTTTGGATAATCTTTGGGTACCTACTCATATATGAGCAGTATTGAAAGAGGTGTCAATAAAAAAATTATTGGTAGATTATTGGCAGATTAGGTTTGTTGCCTGTAGCCTTGATGAATTAATGCTGGCTGGTGATTACATTACTTTGAAATCCCGAGAATACCATTTTTGTCAATGACAAAGTCATCGCTTATTTTGTTTTATAAAAGTCGACATTTCTCGCTTTACCTCGTTATTATATACGAGTAATTAAAGATGAATAAAATATTTTATTCTCGACGTTCACCAAAAAGTACTTATCAGTTTATAGAAAAATACAAAATAAATGCCTTATGACATTAAGTCCGGCTTTCGTATTTAAGATTTTTTTTATGCAATAAAGATTAAAATTAAATAAATTATAAACAATACAAAGAATAGCCAAAAATACAAAAACCTAGCAGCAACATAACTTTTATGGTATTGTTACGACCAGAGTATTCTCGACATTCTCGATAGCGTAAGATCTGGACGTATGGAACATTCCACACACTTTCGCGGCCCACAATGAATAGGTGACCACGTCCCCTCTTTGATTCGTGTCAAAGCAAACTGTTCCTTATGGTTGCGACATAAGGTTCAGATTCCTTTAACAGCAATAGCCTTCGAGAAGCTTTGATAAACTTGTTTACGACTTTTAAAGTTTCCAGTAATTTCCATAACTTTCTGCGCGAGTATAAATACGGGTGCGATCGCTCCAGAGTTCAGTTCTGCGATAACTAGCGATACGTTAACAACACTTGGGAGCTTTTACGAAGACATTTGCGACAGTGCATAATTAGAGTGAATTAGCGACGACTTTTGGCAAGTTTTACGGTTTGATTGGAGAAGCTCTGTAATATTGGAAGTCATCTTGGTCTGTGATAATAAATCGTGTTCCTATACCCCTAAACGGCATTTTAACTTACCCTGCGCGTAACAGTATGCTTGCTGACTGTATATACAGTTTACAATATTTAAACCGCGGGGCGTTCGTTAGTATGAAAGAAATATTTACTTACAATTTCACACACAGTGTGTACAGTTTGTATGTAATTCCAAGTCAAGATGTTTTTCTAGTTTTTTTTTGTATTTAAAATAAGTACTTTTTGGTGAACGTCGAGAATAAAATATTTTATTCATCTTTAATTACTCGTATATAATAACGAGGTAAAGCGAGAAATGTCGACTTTTATAAAACAAAATAAGCGATGACTTTGTCATTGACAAAAATGGTATTCTCGGGATTTCAAAGTAATGTAATCACCAGCCAGCATTAATTCATCAAGGGTACAGGCAACAAATCTAATCTACCAATAATTTTTTTATTGACACCTCTTTCAATACTGCTCATATATGAGTAGGTACCCAAAGATTATCCAAAAAATCAGCATGTTGCTCCAAGCCGATTGATTTGAGACAAATAATATAAGTACGGAAAGAGATGACACTAATGTGTAAAAAAATGGTAGGTGTCGCTGACTCACAAGTGTAAAAAAAAATGTTTGAAATATTTGACATCAAAAATCACCAAGTTAATGTTGACCTAGAGACATCTGGTTTTTTGCAAAATTATTCCTCTTTGAGTCATTAACAATATACGTTAATTACAAAAGAAACGGAGCAGTAGTTTTTAAAATATTTTGAAAAGTAAAAAAAACTTTGAAGTGACATTTCAAGGAAACTGTCAATAATTATGAGATAAAATTTGGCAGATTAATAACTAGCATTATGACCAATACATAGGATTTATTCATTGGCTTATAGCGTCAGGGGCACTTTTTGTTCCCTTACACGGCTATAGCCTTTCATTATAAAAGATTAACTCGCTTCATTGCTTGGCTTCTTTTTTAACGACTCGTAGCAAGGTGTCATTAATGAAGTTCATTTAATGAAGTTCTTGTTTCAGTATTCTTTTTTCTTTTATTTTTGGTTTTCATGGTATGATTATGTATTTACAATTCTATATTTTTGTTTTCCCATTTTCCTATCTAATCTGTCACCATATGACCCATATGTTTACAATTGACATGTTTTAATCTGTGTATAAATTTCCGTGCGAATATGTTACTTAATAAAAATCAAAACAACATGCACTTGGTCATCTCATGCCTGTCAAGTTCATTTAATTTATTAGTTCATATATTAATATTGAATGAAGATAAAAATGTAGGTACCACCGCACCAATAACAATAACAATTTGTAATCGTTTCGTCGAATTTTACTTTGTAAATGACAATTATTTTATCTATGTTTAATTTAACTTGAACACAATTAAGTGTTATCAGCAAACGTGAGCTTGTTGTGCTACCCATTTCGGTGAATGGATGTTAGCTGGCAGGGCTTCGAGTGTTCTATGAAAACATTCCATCCGTTAACAGGGAACGCTACCAGCGTTTTTCCATACAAATGTAATCCCCTGTTTTCTCCCTGGATAATCCTTCTAGAGCAAAAATTTTTTTGTCATAAAATCTAGGTCGGCTAAAGCTATGCCCTATTATTTCTTTTTTTCCACCAACTAATTACATAAGAAAATATGAGTTCTCAAAAATCGTAATAAATTGTCCTTTTATGTCACCCTAATCAGACGACTATAAAACAAATTTAAAAGATTTTTAAGGTAAAAAAAAAAAATAGATTCGTTCTTCTTGAAAATATTTGTGTAAAAATTATTCGATAGGCTCAATTTTTAGAGGAGAAAACAGGGGAATACGAAACCTCGATTTAGTCAAAAATTTTGTAGGTATAATCGGTCGGAGCTGCATTTGTCCCTATCGCACAATACGGGGGAAGGCTGCAGGTGAGGGGGGTTCAGACTAATACGTATATAACTAAGGAAGTGGTATTTATCGATAATGTTATCGATACTAGAGTTGGATATCGATATTTATTAAACAGTTGCATATAAGGTGCATTTATCAGTTTTTATCTTACAAGGGGAGTGCACGACCTTGGGGAAACGGATTTTAATGATTTTTCGTATACTATACCCTGTGGGTACTACCACTGTAAACTATTTCCGTCCAATGCCCAGTAGAAGCTGAGAAAAATGCCTCTAAAGTTCACCCTGCACTTAATATAAAAGTTGTGTTTTCTTATTACCCTCTTTTTCCGAAAATTGACGTAGGTATCGCTTCGTCTTGCTTCTCTTTGCCAGTTTGCCAGCTCTTTGCTAGTTAGTAGCAGGTGTACCTTTGAATTGGGAGTACAATAATGATTTTAATAATTCCGCAACTTTAAATGTTTTGTTTTGAATGTTTTTTTTGTCGTTATAAAAACACAATGCCATATTCGTCGGCACCTTTTTTTCGAATATTTGCCTTTCCCTTGACCAGGACCCCCGTCACTCGCGCCACGGAACGTTTTAAATACCTACCGCTAAGTAGACTGCCGGCAATCCGAACGACAGTAGGTTGCCGACCGCGAGACTGAGTGCGCACGTGCACGTTTCCCGCTCAAAACGCAGCGATACTTACATATTTTATCATTAAATTCTTGACTAACGATACGATGGTTAACTATTGTGAAGTTGTTGGATGTCGTAGTCAAAAGACAAATAAAAATTTGTCTTTTTTCATTGCCAAAAGATGAAGAAAGGTACGTTACGTTATTTGAATTATAAGTACTTAATTTTAAGTTCTACCTAGATCGTAGGACGGTGGGTGTTTTAGATCGGGTGAGTCGTTTTTTCTATTAATGTGCTAGATATCTGTATCCATATCCCCGGATATCCGAAGAAGAAAAAAGGTCTGCACCCGTGTTACCTTTTGTCGAATCTTTTGCATTATTAAGTTTCCTTGCGTAAATAAATTATTTACCTAACGTAAAGGTAGTAATAAAATGCAATGAAATCCCGTTAAATATGTTTTGAACATTTGTATTGTAAAAGTTATTTTTATTGTATGAGTTTTATTGTAGTGAGTTAAGTGGTAACAAGTATAAATAACTTGCTACCTTATAATAAGGTTTTAATTAAACTATCTAACTGTTGTTATACCTAATGAAAAAAAATTAAAAAATATAACACATTTACATAATATAGAAAGTTATATTAGTTTTTTTTATAATAACTAGCTAATTATTTATATAATAGGTCATTTAATCTTATTACGTTATCACCAAAAGTTGATTCTTAGAAAAAAAAATTACTTCTACCTTTGTAGGCACAAAAATCTTGGACTAAGCCATTTTGTTTAATTTATGTTCTTTGTAGATTTTGTACAACCCTAACGTTTTCACTCGATGACGTAATCGCGCTATGTACGCGGGAATCTCGATTCTCGGCACGCGTCCGTAGAGTACGTTTCTTGTTGCAGCGTCTTTTGTAGGCTAATATAGCTTAGGTATTTTAGCTTTTGTATGGGTGACGAATCTGTTACGATAGTAACTCTTATTTAATCTGTGCTTTGACTACATCCTGTTTAGTGACTCCGATGAAAATTAGCAAGGCTGAACCGTTACACTACGATTTTTATCTAGTAGTGAAAATAATTACTCAAAATCCGATTCACAAGCCGAGCCCAAACAGTAAAGCAAAGAATCAAGTCCGTCAACAAACTAATATGAGTGAGTAAGTTGAAATATGAAAACAAAACGCCGATATGTCGCGGCGCGCGGGCGAAAGGTGTGGGCCCCTGCGCTACGCACACAAACTATTCACACACACACACACACAGACAGCTTGTCGGTCGGGCGCAGCGCGATGACAATAGTTTCTTCAAATACCTATTTTTCAAAATCTACTGTACCCGCGTTCCCTCTTAAGAGCAGGCCCCACGAAAAAAATTCCTACGCTCGCTCCGCCCACGTCCCGCCACCCGAGAGTTACAAGTTGCTCGGCGGCTCTCTAGGATTTTTTTAATATATCGCAAGATACAGCTTAAGTAAGGTTGAATATTGCGTACATTATTTGAAGCATGATTTGGTGTGCACTAGCTCGGAACTAAACAACGTAAGTCTCAAAATTGTTTTCGTTAATTATAGGAGTAAAAATAAACCTAAGTTTATTTTATTTTGACAATCACTGGTAAACAATGTTTCCTTGCTACGAGCAGTTTTTTGGCGATATAACTCAAGCCGTTTAGTAGAAAAATGTAATATTCTCCGGAAAAGGCGCCGATTTCGATCAAAAAATGTATCGAATGAAAATCACCTAATTATGTTTCTGACTTGATAATCTGCAGATAAAGGTCTCAAAATATATCTATGTAAATTCCACATTGATCAGATATGTGGTTGACTCAGCACATTTATTTAAAGTTCCCTTAGTTTCACAGGGCCTGGCCTTAACCGTTATCTATATTTTTGGTTAACGTTTAAATAACATACAATTACGCAACAAACATACTTAGCGCTTTATTCATAAGTATTCTGGTTATTGAGCCATATACGCATCTACAAGCCGTATTCGTACCGGAGTGTATGTTATTATATAGTATATATATATATACTATATAATCAACTTATATATAGCCTCTAAAATCAAACTTTTGGAATTGGAAAGAGTGCAAAGATCATTACTTAAAGTAATGTACTTTTTGCCCCACAGATTCCCCACTACTGAACTTTATAATTATTGTGACGTCCTAACTGTAAGAAAATTGTATATATTAACTGCTACACTTAAACTACATAAAACCTTACATTATGACCCTAATATAATTAAAAAGAGAAGAAATGATATTGTTGTTCAACCAAAAATTGTGAGAACCGCTTTTGCTCGAAGACAATATATTACCCAAACTTCTTATCTATATAACAAATTAAATAAGAAGCTTAATATTTATCCAATGACATACTATAACTGCAAAAAGGCCCTGTCGGAGTGGCTCAAGACCCTAAATTATAATGAAACTGAATCCTTATTAAAGACTTTACTTGATTAAATTGTATATTTGAAACATTGATTTGATGGGATGAAACTATGTAAAAACTAAATTATTATTATTATATATAAACTAAACTAAAATTATTATGTATTATGTAAAAACTACACTTTAACTTACATAAAGATAATGCTACTTCACATACACATTCATACACTCACATATATACTTTTACACACACACATACCCTTACATATTTTATTTTATTCTAATATTGTAGATATTCTAATAGTTTTTTCTATCCTAAATTAGCCTAAGATTTAAGTACGGTGTTGGAGGAGCGGGGGTCTCCTGATACAAGTATTTCATACTTAATAGGAGGTCCCCTACACCCTTTTTGTAACTAGGCTTAAGTTTGATGAATAAATTATTTATTATTATTATTATATATATATATATAAACAATTTGCTTTTATTTTATACTAGCTGGTGCCCGCGACTTCGTCCGCGTTGAAAAAGAAAAAAGTAGCCTATCCTGTGTCCCGTACGTTAAAATGTTTATGAAAATCTACCAAGTTTCATGAAAATCAGTTAATTATACATACATGCAAATCGTCAATTTAGTTTTAGTATCATGTATAGGTAGAGCCTATGAACACGATATCTCTGAAAACAAAGTAACTTACTCCATGACCGACCCTTACAGATTTATTATTAGTATTGATAAAATTATTAAAAAAAAACTGTAGATATAATCTATACTAATATTATAAAGAGGTAAAATTTGTATGTAGGAGGTACTCATCCGAATTAAACAATCTTTCACCAATAGTTATAATGGAATTTTAGGATGGACGTAGGTTAAATATTCTACGCGGACGAAGCCATCGGCACCAGCTATCTAAAAATAAAGATTCAACGCTGGGCAAAAGTATAATGTCAGGAGTCAATCTAAGTATGTCAGGCGTTATATCTTATATTTTTCAACGCGGACAAAGTCGCGGGCACCACCTAGTCATTTAATAAAAAAATTACTTTATTTAATTTTTTATAAGTATATTTTAAAAATTAGAAAAATGGTACAAAAAATTACCTACACGACATTATCACCTTCACGTAATAGTGGTACCTAATGGGTAATTTCTTCAAAGTAAATTACCTACAAGTAAACATTATGAAAATATTTACATGGAAATTTATTACAATAACTATTATTTATTGCAATAATTATTCTCAATAATGATATTGTCCATTACATTTTTTTGTAATGCTTTTATAAATTACACAATTGCGGTATTACAGTAAAATAAATTCGACATTTAAAAAAATTTGAACATTTAGCGCTTATTGATAATAAATAGTCATATAGTTATAGTTGTGGGATCTTTAAAAAAGCAAGTCAAACAAATGAAACATTTCAACATCGCTGTGTTACCTGTTAAATTTTATATTTTTTTAACGTAAACAAGAATATTCCAACATATTCCACATCGGACCGAGACTATGGCATGACAAAGGTTACATAAAAGTTAAACAAACACCAACGAAAACCATGCCAAGATAAGACTTAATCAAACCAACCATGATAATATTTACCCATAAGTTTCAAAACAATATTTTTTCGTAGTTTCATATCTATTATCCGGAAACATTCTATGTATAGTAAAGCCAAGGAGACAACGCAAACAATGTATACAAACCCGGGCCCTCTGTCCTTTTCCCTCACACGAAGCGGCCGGCGCTATTTGTTTCATGTTATAAGAAGCCTTGACAACCCTTGAAAGTTTGTTTACATTTTTTGCGTTGTCTCGTTGCCTTGCGTTGTCTCGGCTTTCGTTGGCGTTGGCTTTAACTGTGAAATCGGTATAAAAAACCCCCGACAACGTCGATAGAATTTCAATTCTACCCAACAATAAGATAATCTTCAGATAGCGATCGTGATATTCTCTATTTAAATCTATCAATGTTTAGGTATTATCAATTCGAACGATAATACCTAAACATTGATAGATTTAAATACGATAAGATATATCAACCACACGCGTCCCTGCTAAAGGTTTAGAACAAAGTATAGGACATTTAAGCCTCAATGTCCTCCTAGGTCAAAGATTTCTAACGGCATCGAAATTAAATTTACATTGATTTCATATTCGAAGAGGATTACCATATTTAATAGTTCGTGTAGACATGTCACTTTTAAAAATATATCGTGAGAATTTAGGAAGCGTTTGAAAATTTTACGAATATTAATTTTGTTTTATTGGTGGCGTGATTTTATAAACAACTAGCTGACCCGGCAAACGTTGTTTTGCCAAAAAAAATGGGGTGGACTACCCTTAACATTTAGGGGTGTGGAAAATAGATGTTGGCCGATTCTCAGACCTACCCGATAAGCACACAAAATTTCATCAACATTTAAAACATAAACATAAATAGTAAACATTTAAAACTGGATGATAAACAACTACTTCGTTAATTATGACTGATCTAATTATCTATTATTATTTTTTAATAACTAACCCTACATGGAAGGTCTGTCCAGCAATAGAGCGCTAAATTCAACTTGGACAGACGTCCTTAATATTTTTCGGTTTGCCACTAATTACTATTTTATTGGTTTCTTACCCTTGACAAGGACGCTCTGTGTTGCGGCGTCCTTCTTTAACCTTTGCATTCAAATTTTGCCGCATGATAGCTTACTGTCGTTATAGAAACAATAGCGTTATATAAAAAAGGAACAAATAATAAAATGTTATTGTGTTAAGTTCGCATTATGAAAATTTTAAAATTAGGCAATCAAGAAGAGACGTCACTGCCATCTTATGTTAGCATTTTAACGAGCCTATTGGTCAAGTGGTTAAGGTGCTTGCCTCTGACTTAGGGGTCCCGGGTTCGATTCTCGGCCAGATTTGCAAATGAATTCCTTCTTGTCCGTTGTATACTGTATAGTTAACCCATAACATAAGGCTTATAATAGATACAAAAGATTTTCAAAACGAGATTTTATAATGAGAGCATAAGAAATAATCAAAGGAAACCTGCTTTCACTGGACGCGGATGTTAAAACGGACACTGGTATAAGAAAAAATGTAAAAAAAATACACCCCGCTATTGTTGGAAACAGTTAATGCGTTTAAGTTTAAAGAAAAAGAAAAGAGATTAGCAGGGCATAGTGTCTGAGAGTTTTATTTATATTTCCATTGAGTGAAATGCGACGCGACGCGACGAGTGGCGACGCCGCCGCCGTCTATCGTTAACCCGATACGCCTTTCAGTTTGTCTCACTTCTTTAAACTGAACGCACACACGAGACACCGAAAAAATCTCTAACTAAAGAATAAATGGGAAAGAAACTATTAATGTTTTCGCAATCGAATATTTGTCCCGAGATAGTTTGAATTAGGGATGTTGCGAATATTCGTATCCGCATCCGCAAATGCAGAGCTTCCGCATATATTTGGATATCTGCATCCGCATCCGCAATAATCATTGCGGATGTTCATGCGGATGCGGATGCTATTATGTTAGATTCGTCGAGTGAAGATGAGAGTCAAGAAATACCAGAAAATCGTAGCAGTGAAGCTATACTCAAAAAGGAATTACTTTCTTACCCCACTAAAAAAAAGAGTCAATGTGGATGAAAATCCTCTTAAGAGCATTCATCAATTAGAATCACGCTGGAGTCAAAATTTATGATTTCAGTAGTTTCAGATGTTTTAGTTTGCAGATAAGATGTTAACGTCATATTATTTGTAGTTGTATAATCTAGTAAATAGCTGAAAAATATTTTAAAGTGAATTTTCATTAGAACATTTTTAAACAGCCCTTTTTTTAAACTAGCGGTTGACGGCCTACGCAGATAAATATACAAGTTATTAAAAAAATTATAACACAATCTTTTAGAACATTAATGACTTCACATACTAGGTCCAAGAAAAAACAGAAATATCTCAAATTATTACGAAAAATTACTAAAGTTTACAGAAATCGTATGTTTTTTTCAGCCATGTACTAATAAATTATATGAATTTTTGAAAATTAATATTTCTATAAGCTTGTCGCATATAATTTTACTAATATCTCGCTTCTGCGTAGACCGTCGACCGCTAGTTTCAAAAAAGGGCTCTTTAAAAACTGATCTAATGAGAAAATTATCCCAATATTTTAAAATATTTTTCAGTCATTTACTAGATTATAAAACTACAAATAATATGACGTTAATATCTTATCTGCAAACAAAACACATCATGGCATTATGATCCGCCGGGAATCAGAAATTTCTGATTCTGATTCTGTAACGCTCAAGTGGTGGTGTTCATCGAGAGGAATTTAAGATACCTACTATCACCGATAGCATGAAGATTTTTATCCACTCCACCAAGGCAGTTTTCCTAGCGAACAATTATTTAGTAGCGCGGGTTTAATCTACGAACCTCTTGAATCAGAAAAGGCGGCAATATTACTCTTTATTAAGTATAATGCTCCTATTTTTAACTTCACTTACTAATATGAAAATTAGTATGTGAAGTTAAAAAAAAGGAGCATTAGGTATACTTAAAACTAATTTTCATCAATAAAAATGTTAATAATGAATTTATCATTGTTTTAATTCTTCATTCATATACTATATTTATATAAGATCTTAAACATCCGCATCCGCATCCGCGGATGTGAGTCTTCACAAATCCGCATCCGCGGATGTGAATGCGATGAATATGAAGTATGCATAGCTAACTGCTTTTTAAATCCAATTTTTGTACCATCGAAAGCAAATTTACAGACGTGATCTGTAAATTCGCTTATATAGATGGAGGCAATTCAGAAAACTAATGATAACAAAATCAGGTAATACAGTTTGATTCTGTACCTAGATATTTATCATCTACATCCAAAATTTAATTACACTACCAGTCTCCCAAAGTGGGCGATAACGCCCCCTTGTGGGCGCTGCAGGCCTAAAGGGGGGCGGTAAGAGACCCAGAAAAAAAAAATGGGGGCGTTGTGTAGAGGCTTGGGGAGTGATTTGTAATTTCATTTAGCTAGGATGCCTCTTAGACCCCCCCTAGGTGGGCCACGACCTTGACGTGGTGGGGGGGGCTTACCCTCGCCAGTTCTTCGCCTGGCGAGGGGACCAAGAAGGCCCACACGGAGGAGAGTGCAAACCTCGGCGGCTGGGGCGGGACAAGTATCCCTCCCCTCTGCTTTCTCGCCAGCTGTCGTCGGGGGGGTGAGACAGGGATCCTGAGAAACCCGGGGGGTGGACCCAGGTTCCTGCTCACCTGCCGGAGGTGGTACC
Source organism: Synanthedon andrenaeformis (assembly GCA_936446665.2). NCBI lineage: Eukaryota > Metazoa > Arthropoda > Insecta > Lepidoptera > Sesiidae > Synanthedon > Synanthedon andrenaeformis. Next base: position 6,122,870 of record OW387789.2, read on the forward strand.
GATGTCTGGGTCAGAGAAGGGGTCTGTGGGCTACGGTTCCGGTGACCGCACGGTGCAGTACGTGCGGCTCCCGGGTAAATCCGGCCCCCAAAGACTGCCTCACACAGCATCGAAGAGCCGGTATACATCGCTGCGGCGGCGTCGTCCGGCTGTTCCGGGCGCCGGAGCGGGGCATCTGACGTCCGGAACTTGAGGAGGTCGCAGCCTAGCTGCTGAGAGGTGTGGTGGCCCATTGATGTTCCTGTGGGTCGCCACAGGGAGGCGAGTCCGCAAGGACACGGCGGTGATTATGGGGCCCGGAGATAAGGCCACGCTGTTTTTCCGGGTCTCATATAAGCCGCCGATGGTGGAACATGGGGGGGTTTTAGTGCGGTAGTGCCCGGTGATGGAGCATGTCGCCGGGCGAGTCCCACATACCCCTTCGTCGACTGCCCTAGTCGGCGAAGGGCAATCCGTAAACAGTGATTTCCCCCCCTCAACAAAAAAAAAAAAAGGATGCCTCTTAGACACCGACTGCATGAGCTCTCGACTAGTTTTTATATAAGAATCGATTATGTTTGCTTTATTTTGAATAAAAGATACTCTGTTTGAATACTATAAAGTTGCGTTTCAATAATCATTCTCATTGGCAGGTGTAGCCCGTAAGAGTTAACTTGAGACCTGCAGCACTACCATGAGTTTATGACGACCGAACTCGCTAGCGAGAGATGAGCGAGAACGTAAAATATTTGTATGGAAAATTGTACAGCGCCTCTAGAGGTCACTCAAAGAACTAAAATCGGTACCATGAGTTGCATAAGTAAAAAACCTATCGAATGTAGTCACTAGCGACTAACGTCAACTTGACATTTCTATACAAAATCGGTACCATGAGTTACAAATTTGACTGATGGTCTCGACAAATACCGTAACGTTAGTAGTTAAATCTTTCACTAGCAAATTGAAGGGTGAAAAGTCGTGACTATATTTTTATATACTCTATATTGTTGTTATTATCATTGAAATGCCTACTTAATTATTTTTTGGTGTTTTATGATTGGTTGGTTGCGTAGTTCATGAAAAAACCGTAAATAAAATGCTACTAGTGCGTCACATCCCAATGCTATTACAGCGCCGCCTAATTGAGCGTATTCGACGGACACTTTCTCAAGTATAGAGTTGGGCCTCCTTACCTTTATTCTCCATGGTATGAATGTAGGGAATCCTATATCCTTCTCTTTCTTTCAAGTACATTTAAAAAGAGATAGCTTTATTAAGCGTGAAGTTAGACACAATCGAGTTAGCGTTAGCGAGTAAAGTAAACATTAGCGAAACTCATGGTGCGACTTATATTGTAAAACATTCGAAGCTAGTTTATTCGTTATCGACAGAAGTAAACTAACATCATATTTCGATAGCAACTCATGGTAGTGCTACTGGGCGCCGTTGTGTATTACCTACTGCGCTCAGGTTTCAAGTTAACTCTTGCGAGTTATAGTAAAAGTCTCGTTTAGAATTAATGTTTAATCTCCGCTAATATATAATTAATAATAATTGATTAATTTAATTTGAAGTTATAGTGGTTTTTAAGTAGGTGAAAAAATAGGGGCGCTAAAAAATAATTTACTCTCAAAGTGGGCAGTAGACAAAATAAGTTTGGGAACCCCTGCACTACTCGATAGCTAAAGGAACAAAGAATTTTATCATATAAGTTATATTCGAATTCTTTGGACATATACCTACATATAATACGTTCAAAGAAAATATTACTCGTAACGTACACGCATACTGATTAATAAAATAACAGTAACATTTCAATACCATAAACATACGTTATCATCCGCTACCCACATCCGAGATAACCTATTTTTTTTCAATTTTTAAAACTCACAACTGCGGTTATAAAATTACGACAAAATTTTATAATAGAAATCTTTGACAGAATCTAGATAGGCAATTTCCTTTTGAATGCGTTACGATGTGAACATTTGCGGTCGCAACAGATGCAGTGTATGTATAAAATGCATCTGATGTGGCATTGCGGCTAAATGTGGACGGACGCGCGTCGGAAAAGGTATGCAGAAATAAATAGAAACCAACAGCAGAGGCCTGTCTGTCAACTACGTAATGGCAAATTGCCTGCTTGAAGCTATCACTTTATATCTATCCTTGTATACTTTTTTAGATTGTATAAATAATAATAATAATAATAATCATTTTGACCGCTGTCAGTGACAAACGTGATTTTGTGTTTTCATTTATAATATTTTATGTTTTTCACCGGTTTTTCATAAATTTTCCTTTCATTTATACCATTTACTACACAAATAATATGCAATATAATAAAATAATAAATAATTAAAAGTGTGAAACCCGAAAATAAAATAAAAATATGGAAAACTGCAATTCAACTTTCAGTGACATTGCAAATTTATATAGACAGTTTGTATTTGTCTGGATCAATATTTTATAGAAATGAATACAAAATAAAACATGGATAAATGAAACATAGAGTTGCGAAAAAGAGCAGCAAAACGGAGCGCACACCCACCACCACCGCCCGTATCGTCGTCTCCGTGTCTTCGGCGGAGGAATTTTTAACCGCCGACGACAAGAGCACGTCGAGCAACGAGGACGGGCCGACGCCGTCTTCGCCGCCAACAAGACCTGTGCGACGAGGACGACCCCCACTGCCGGCACGCTTGGGGCTTGCGAGGCAATCCGCCTCGCGCCCGTCCCTCGCTATCGGTGGTGTAGTGCGACGCATGCGATGGACTCAGACAATGAATGAGAACTGCATGCGGGCCTATTACGGGGCAACAGAGGGGGGAACTAACGTGACGGCGTACCGTGCCAGGATGCTGTCTCTGTTTCAGGACCTTGAACCAGCTGTCACCGTCACCGCTCAACGGCTGTCGGATCAGGTGCGGGCTATCCAACGGTGCCAACTGTTGGACCAGTCTGCACTTGATAGGCTGCGCCTGGACTCACAGCCTGTTCGTGCGACTTCTGTGACGTCACAGATCTTATCAACTGCGGTGGCGAATGCGGAACCAACCGCCCATCCGCTGCTTATAGACCCTGTTGACGGCGAGGAAGATTGTGCGAGCGAGTTAGTAAGTACCCAGAGTTAGCTTATGAGCAATTGAGGAGGACTCTGGAGGAGACGATTTTGAGATACCGTTCCACAAGTGAACTTAAACCGCGGTTACCACACGTTTGCCCGCGAATAGACGTAGCTTTGTTTTAATGGAAGCCGTAAACGCTTTGCTGTCGCCATACATACAGGACAGCAAAGACTTAACCGATACGCACTCGATATTGTACTGTCGAGCTATTGCGGTGTGTCGCGTTGCCAATATTAGATTTTTAAGAACTGATCAAACATCAAAGGATATCGCGCACACCCCAATGTGGCAGATACGTATAGAGAAGCGTATCGCTACGTTTAGGACTCTCATTGCAAAGTTGCTCTGCTTCAAGAACGGCAATAATCGTCCGCGAGTCATGCGATTCGTGACTCAGGCTTTTCTAGGAACTGGTATCAGACCTAGAGACTACATGGCCTGTGTCACGGAACGTGTTGATTTCTTGAAGCAGAAAATCTATGCGTGGGAAAACAGAATACGTGTGAACAGATTTCATCAGAATCGCCTCTTCCAAACTGACCAAAGAAAGGTATACAGAGATTGGGAGTAGACCGACCTAAGTGTGAACGTCGGACATCCACCTGACCCAGAAGTTATGTTGAACTTTTGGCGTAATATCTGGTCGGTGTCCGACGAGCATACTGAAGGTGACTGGATATCCATTGTTGAGCAGGCGTGCGAACCAATAACAGCAATGAAGGCAATCATCATCAGTCCTTCAGATGTAAGTTGTGCAGTCCGTTCTACCCAGAACTGGAAAAGTCCTGGAGTGGACGGATTGTACAACTTCTGGCTTAAAATGTTTACTTGTTCGCACGGGTGCTTGGCAATGCAATTCCAAAACGCCCTAGAATTAGGTACTCTCCCAACCTTTATGAGAACCGGTATCACCTTTCTGCTCCATAAATCAGGTAGTACCACGGAGGCTAAAAACTACAGACCAATTACGTGCTTACCCACCATCTACAAGCTACTTAATTTTTTCTGAGAGCAAAAATTAATTCACATATTTTTGAAAACAATATTTTGGACACTGCTCAGAATGGATGTAAGATTGGGTCCCGTGGTACTAAGGAGCTCCTCCTCATAGACATTATTTGCCAGCGTGTTCGGCGCAACAGTGGCGCCCTCTCGGTAGCTTTGATTGATTAGCAGAAGGCCTATGATTCAGGGCCCCATTCTTGGCTGAGAAGGATATTAGAGTTATATAAAATAGATACAACTCTGAGGTCCTTCTTAGCTATGTGTATGGGGCAATGGACCACAGTCCTGAGTCAACCAGGAAATCGTGGAGGCGCCGTTGATCCGCGGGACACGGTAAAGATAGAACGCGGGATCTTCCAGGGCGACATTTTGAGTCCGTTATGGTTTAGCCTGGCTTTAAATCCTCTCAGCACTCTGCTGAGAAATTTAAAGCTGGGCTATCGACTGCGGAGGGGGGGTGAAGTCATTTCACACCTACTTTACATGGAAACCCAAAGACTATTTGCACCGAAACCCAAAGACCTGTTAGAGTTACTGAAAATAACTCAATGTTTCAGTACCGCAATAAGGATGGATTTTGGTGTCGATAAGTGCGCGGTCATGCATGTAAAGAAAGGAAAAGTTGTAAATTCTCCAAATTTAAAACTTTCAAATGAAATGACTTTTAGATCCCTCTCCGAAGTTGAGACATACAAATACCTTGGTATGTCACAGTCGTTGGGTATTAGTGATAAGGATATAAAACAGACGGTGAGAACGCGTTTCTTTGGACACCTGATAAAAGTTCTTAAGAGTCTTTTATCAGGAGGTAACAAGGTGCGCGCATACTCCTTTGGCATACTAAGGTGGACTCAAACTGAGCTCGATGGTTTAGATAGGAAGGTTCGTCGATTGCTCACGGCGCATCGCATGCTACACCCACGCTCATCGGTAAAGAGACTGTACATACCACGGAAATTGGGGGGTCGCGGTTTTTTAAGTGCCAAGAACCTCCATAACCGTGAGGTGTACAGTCTTAGGGAATATTTCCTGCATAATGAGAGTGGTGTACAATCGACAAAAACCTCACTCTATCTCTGGCTAACGAGAATTGGCGTAAGCCTGTAGTGTTAAGCACCGAAGACCGAAGGAACGTATGGAAGGGCAAGGAGCTGCACGGGCGGTTCTACAAGGCCCTGACGGGTCCTGATGTAGACTCGCTCATGTCAGTGAACTGGCTACGTTTCGGTGACCTCTTTGGGGAAACCGAAGGCTTTGTCTGTGCAATTGCGGACGAAGTTATTAAGACGAACAATTACCGGAAATATATCCTGAAGGACGGTACGGTCGACGTCTGTCGGGCATGCCACCGTCCTGGAGAGACACTCAGGCATATTATTTCCGGTTGTGCTCATCTTTCTAACGGCGAGTATTTGCACAGACATAACCAAGTAGCCAGGATCATACATCAACAACTTGCCCTTCGATGCGGTCTTATTGAATCTGAGGTGTCGTACTACAAGTACGTGCCTACGCCCATTCTCGAAAATAGTCGTGCCACGCTCTACGGGGACCGCTCTATAATCACGGACAGGACTATTGTTGCCAATAAGCCTGACATCGTGGTTATCGATCGATCTCAGCGCCAGACGATGCTTGTTGACATCACTGTCCCACATGATGAAAACCTCGTGAAAGCCGAAAAAGCTAAGCTAAGTAAATACTTTAGACTTGGCTCACGAGGTGACCGCCATGTGGGATGTTGATTCGACCATCATCATCCCGATAGTCGTGTCGGCGAACAGTCTTATAGCGAAGAGCCTCGACCAACACCTTAAGAAGCTCTCACTAGATGGCTGGATCAAGGGACAGAAGGCGGTATTTCTTGACACGGCATGAATTGTCAGGAGGTTCCTCACTCTGCAGCCCTAACCACCGGTAGCTTGGGCCTTGCCCCGCTACCTGCGGAGTTCTATGTAGTTTTAGGTTTTTTACGATATTTATTGTTTTTTAATATTTATATTGTAAAAAATTTAGAATTAAGAAATGAAAATAGCGGGCCCAACCTTGCCCCGCTACTTGCGGCATACTAATTTTAATTTTTTTATAATATTTATTGTTTTTTTTATATTTATATTGTAAAAAAATTAATGTTAAGAAAAAAGATAAATAAAGAGAATAATAATAATACAGCTTTAATTTCCAATAACTATAAACTAGTACATATAATTCATATTTTTATAATTTTATTTTATAGTTTGAAATAAAATAAAATTATAAAGCCTCCTCCATCTTCGTTCAGTTTTCTCTGCTTTTGGCAACCTGTAACTATTTTTATATCGCCCAGCGCATCCTTGGTCTACTTGTGTTCCCTTTTTTGTATGATCTACAAATTCTCAGTCTTATTCTTGAAAATAATAATAATAAATCATTTTGTAATTATTATTACATAATAATATTTGTATAGAAAGTCTATTCTGTTCAAGAAGAGTACATAAATCTATTACGCACCAAAAAAAAGAATAGTTAGAATAAAAGAATAAAAGAAAATAAAAGAATAAATAAAAGAATAGTAGAATAGTTTTTTTCGGAAACTTGAGGTGACACATCAAACATAAGCTATACTTATTTTATAAGGATTTTTTGTAATGTTCAAATAATCAAAAGGTCTTTTAAGATCAATCAAAAATTTTAACAAATTCTAAGCGATTGAGAATTTTGTTAATGTTCATATCTCATTTCACACTTTATTCTTTAAAGAAATCGATTAATTGGAAATGGGTGTCGAAAACTCTGTATTTTGTGTAATCACGTTTAAACCTAAACTCAACCGAGAGACGTCAAGTAAACTTACGCAATCTATATTACAAACTTAAAAACAAACGTTAATAAAAACAAATCTATCCGAAATAATTATATATCCTACTAATTTGTGAGGATGTATGGATGTGTATGTATGGATGTTTGTTACTCTTTCACGTAAAAACTACTGAACGGATTAGGATGAAATTAGGCAAACAGATATTTTATTACCTTGATTAAAATATTATAGGATAATTTTTATCCTGACAAAATGTTAGGTTCCCGAGGAATCGTCCAAAAATATAAAAAATCGGCGCCACATTCGTCACAGCGATAAATATGTAAGGCGTTACTCAGGTGTTATATTTTTTAACGCGGACGAAGTCGCGGGCACCGTCTAGTATTACACTATAAGTATTTTTTGCTTGTTTAGAGATCAGATCGGTAGAATTCTAGATTGTCCGTGAGTTGGCAAAAGTAAATGTAATTAGAGTAATAATGTTTACCGTTGCGCTCGCTGGTACAAAAGTGAATCACGAGGTGCGTAGGCGCAGTTACGGCGACGACCAAAATCGGTCTCGGTGCGCATTGACGACGACGTGCTCTGTTTATAACCTGACCCTATAAATAATAATTCCACTGACAAACAGCACTGATGACGCCAACTTACCAAAAACACGTCAAGTAGGTCTACGTCACGTGAAAGCGTTCTGTTTATTCTGCTAAAATCTTTTTGAATGAACGGGAATGAACACATAATTTCAAAAGAAAACTCACTTTAAAACACTTTACTCCTTTTCAGGGAAGACCTGTGGAAGTTGACAGTCAGAAGATTAAACCTATTTACCAATCCCTAAACAGATCGTATTATTAGCGTATATATCCGTTTGTCCGCAATCTTTCTGAACTAGTGATGAAGTTAATTATATATGTATGTTGATTTTGATTGGAGCGGGCTATGCTCGGAGTTTATTTAGTGGATAAGATCTGAAATTCGCCGAAAACCAAAGTTTTCGTCATAGCATAAAGAATTAGTAATCTGAAGTGTCAACGGGCCGGTCACATCTGTCGCAGAGCGGATAACCGATGGGATATACGGGTTCTCGAATGGAGGCCACTAATAGGAAAACGTAGCGTGGTACGCCCTGTGGTCAGGTGGCCAGACGACCTGAAATGCTTCGCGGGAAACGGCTGGATGTGAAGCGCAAAGAACCTCGCGTGGTTGCGAGCCCTGGTAGAGGCCTACATCCAGCAGTGGAGAGACACGCACGGACTGTTGATGATTACTATGCTTTTAAATTAACTAGACGAAATTTCCTATATGTATACAATGTATACACTATATATAATAAAATTTCTAAATAGTAGAGAAAAGTAATAGTACCTCGGATACGTTTGTAATATTTATATGTTAAATTTATAAGTAGTACCAGAAGTAAAAATAAATCTCCCGTGGTACTACTAGACAGCATAGTAGTACTACGGGCAAAAAATAATCCCCTTGGTACTTACCAGTAGTACCACCGGTAGTACCACGGGTAAGAAGCGGAGAAAAGCAGATGTTTTGTGATCAATTATATATATTTTGTTTTCGTCCGCTTACTTAACTTAAGGAGCGGCTCGCTAGCTATCTTTACGACATCTAATATAATTATAATGACAATTTTGTGTCAATCCATTAAAATAAAAACAAATATAGCAGATTAAAATACAAGTTACTGTATATGTATATATATTATGTGTTAATAAAATATATTGGGTTTTGATTTTTGATATTTTGATTTCTCTTTGCGTATTGGTTCTTTATTATATTTCTTATTTTTTATTATGAATAAGTTAATAAAATGATAAAAGTATTTCAATAATATATAATTGATTTAAAGTAAATTTAACCTCCTTTATACTGTTTTGGGTACCGCCGATACTTTTTATGTAAGTGTTGATCATTATAAAGATGGCGTATAATAAATGACTTATTAGAAATATCTTTATTTGATTCAATGCTGCTAGGTGATTTGCAAAAATTACATCACCGGCATTCGAGATACAAACGTCATCTCGTAAATTCCTAGTGGTACACGTAGGTATACGAAATGAAACGGTTGTAAATAAAATCGCTCATGTGTAATGTAATGTGACTGATGTAGGTGTAGTGTAGAAACAATAAAATTATAGGTAGATAGAATACTAGCACATACGATTTGCCCTCGTGTTCGCGAGTCGCGACGCGAGGCGGTCGGCGGCGCCGAGCCAAAAGGTGTATTGCAACAAGCAACAACGGCAGCGGCATTCGTCGGCGAGGCCGCGTCATCCACCCATCACATAGCTCATCATTAACTATGAATAGAAACACAAACTAATGCTTCGTTCCACGAATTCCACTCATTGTAAACAACGCATACCGTGCCGCGCCGCACTAAAAAAAACGGTTACATACAGTCCGTTTTTGCGAAGTTTTGTCGCAAATTAACTGATATTAATCGATATTAATTCATATTTTAATCATCTAACATTATAAAAGCTTAATTATTTTAATAAATTTTGATGAAATTTAGTATAAAGTGAGGTTAAACTTAGTGGCATGGCCAAAGATATGTAATTTGAAATTATAAACTAACCGGGCGGCTTTCTAATGAGTCGAAAAACGCTACACGCTATATCTGCTGAGAAGCTAGATGCTGCAGCATCAGGCCAAGGTCACCATGTCTTGGAAATACCACCGAAGTAACAGTATACCAAATTTTATATCAATCGAACAAGTGGAAGATAGTGAAATCTCTTCGTTAACTAGGAAATAGGCTGATGGTCTTCAAACTCCTGAACAGATCTCCAACAATTATAATAATAAAATCGATCAATGCCTTTGGGAGCTACGATCCCACAGAGATACACACACACACACGTGAAACTTATAATTACCCGTCTTCGCGTCAGGCGGCAGGGGTTAAAAAAGAACTTTGATTATAATATGTTTAACTAGGTTTTAAAATAAACCAAAAATGATACTATTATATTGATGGTGTCATAAAAAAGGCCGTTTGTTGGGGTGGTGGAAGGCGGAAGTGTTTATATTTTATTATTACTTTTTTTCTTTAATGTTTCATATAAAGTAAAAGGAGATGTAATAAGTAGGTAAGCACCCATAACAGAAAAACTCGCCGGTAACTTTCGTCGTGATTAAAAGACAATAAAAGCAAGTCATAATTTAAAAGTAAAAGTTAAAAGTATAGTTTAGATCCCCTAAAAATTAAGCGATTTATTCAGTAAAGAATTCTACGAAAATTGTTAACTACCACGAAAATTATACGACTATTTAAAGGGAATTCCCCAGACATAATATGCCCGTACAACACAATCGCACGTACTCACGCACATGCTGACTGAATACAATAAATCGAGTGTAATAAATAATAGCTACAATGAAATTGGTCACAATTCAACACAGCAGAAGGCTTCTATGAGATACTAAATGGTAAAAAAAAAACACTGAACAAATCTAGGGACAATCAGCGTTTGCAGTGTGCAACTGAGATAAATTCGAATTCTTATTTAAGCTCAAAACGTATGCGATTTCCTAGCATGCAACAGTAATTCTAGTCTAGTGAGAATAATTTAAAAAATATATTCGAGTAACAACGTTTTTTTTTTTCAACGAAACGTATGACAAACGAACATATGGAGACAAAAACATCGAAGGGACGCGACAAACAGAACATTCTCCGAATCGAGATTAGCCAATCGACTACGAAGAAACACAATGGATTTCATTATAGGTAATAATAATTAGTTATAATGTGAAATATATTGGAAATAGTACTGGCCAGGTAATCATAAATTACATACATGCGTTACCATAGTAATAGAATGTTGTTAGATTATAAATAGGAAAGTTTGTTTTAATGTAGTTCATTGTAATCTGTAAATAAATATACACTCTGCTAAATAACTGTGTTTATATCACGTCAATAACAACATCAAAATAAAGTTCAGTTTCTATATCAATAGCGGCAAGTTTCGCATTTGTAGAATGTTGAACATGTAAATAAAAATCAAAGCGTAGTGACTTAATTGGCATTGGCCGTAAACAGTAAACACGTTACAAAAGCGTTTGGGGCAAACAACTGATATACTGAACGCAAACGCTCCTGGCACACTGGGCCATAAAATATTCAAGCACTAGGATAGTGCGTTCCGCACGCATTGTCGATACTTTGAGTGTTGCTAAGAGAGTTTTTTTTTATCCACAATCAGTTGTAAGACTAATTGGAAATGTTGCAATTGACATTTGTTGCAGCTGGAATTGATTGTAAGCATGTTCATTTTTCTTCGTTTTTAGCATAAAATAAATTGTGTAATTTTAGGCTGTGGATTTTGTTAAGAAAATAAATAAATATGATTAAAAAGTATAACAAAATATAATAAAACATATATTTGTAATAAAACAAGTTTTATTTACATAATCGATAGTGATGCGCTTGTCATCACTATTTCGATGGCGACGCTGCTCCAACGTTTTATGGCCCAGTGTGCCAACAGCGTTGGCGCATACTATAGTAGGAGAGCCCAAGAGGGGATTTTGGGATTTACTAGAGCGAGTCAGATATGTCCAATGTATATGCCCCACGTGTCTCCGATAACGGATACGTGTTAATCTGCCGGTTTGGATGGTGGGGTTGGTGGGGGTTGGGGTAAAAAATTAAATACTAATTAATTAAATACTCGAGCGCGTCAGATTTTCAGAGTGAATGTTAAGTGAACCCAAACTAAGCTCCTGATCGTGCTGATTCTTAATCTGACGATTATTTGGAGGATTGTTCTTAACAAAGCGTTCACAAACTTTTGAACGCCTGTTGACGCTCACCCCACCGTTGAAAAGGAAAACATCATATAACTTTTTTTCTTCCTACCATCTAATTTTTAAAATCCAATAGGTTCCTACGACGCTCAAGTAACTACAGATTTAGCATCGTGGGCTCCCTTACCATGAGAATATTCCAATGGACTCTGCTCTGCACTGACACAACACCGGAAATACCCAGCTGCATACACTACGCATCCACTAATAACTGGCCGTAAATAAACAAACAAAATTAATACAATAGATAGTCCAAGCTAGCGCGTAAATTATATAAGGTGCCAACAAATTGAACACAATGACTCATTTGTGGGCGAACATCAACACTGCTCATACAAACTTTATCGTACTGCATCCAAAGCCAATCACATGTTAACATGACAGACCTGAGAAATATTTCATATATTCATATATTCTGTAGTTGTGTACTGTAAAATTATTAAATCACTCGTTAGTAAATATTTTTAATGTATTAAGCCAAGCTGAAGACTTTATGCCTATAAACACAAGCTACATACACTAACAGGACATGCACACCTTGATAGTTATAGGAATAAGGAAAAAGAGAATGTCTTACAAATTATTGACAGTAGACTCCACTGTTCAGGATTTCTATTCTAAAACAGTATACTAGGTACGAAACTAGGATTACTAACCAGAAAACTAGGTTACTATTAAAACAGTATGAAACTAGGACGGAACTACACTTCCGACCTAGTTTCAAGTTGGAGGTTTCGCAAAGAAAATTTCACCTTTATGTACTTCAAATGACTTCCAACTTATATCTTTATCTATGTACTTGTGATTCTGACATTTAAAGAATCTGCCGTTACCATAACATGCCTTTTCCAGAATATGGATTCCATTAAGCGATGGAGGACGGGAAAGAGGATCAAAGCGAATTGAATTTCTTTTAAATTAAACAGCTAGGGTATCATAAGTATTGTTATTAGTAAGTAAAAAGAACAAAGATTGACGAAATTTTCACCAAAAGCAAAGTAAACAAACAATTCTATCGTCACCGTGACGCCATAAATTTACACAAAATGTAAGTCAGTTTAAAGTACAGAGTCTCGTTCGTTTAACTACATGGAAAAACGCCAATGAATGTAAAATATGGCGAAATATGCCACGACACGGTGGCCTATAAAATACCAAATATCATCAGTCAATTTCACATATGTGTCTATTTGTTGTGTCTCTATAAGGAAAACTAAAAAAAAAATGGGTACACATTAAAATTTGACATTGTAAATTCAAAGAGGCCGCAGGGCGAAAAATGTTTTCATTATGTCAGTAACCTGCGGGTAGACGGTCATTCACCGGCTTGATTTCGATTAGGCCATTCAAGGTTCACATAAAAGGTAAATTACAAATTCCTTAAATTATCCAATTGTTTTTAAAGTTAACCTTCCAATGGCATTTAAATCGCTAAATAATGCAAAACAATGTCGCTATTAGCGTCACTCGATATCCGCTAATTTTTTTTTGGTAAGCGGATTGGATTGTGATACGGCTTTCACTATGATCTTGAGAATCTATACAGCTCATTAGTGGAATCGGTAAGAAGCTTGCCTTAGCGCTCTGGAGTTGCAGGTTCGATTCCCGGCAAAGGCTGAAAAAGGCCCTTTCAAAGTTGGCTCAGGGGCCCTAGCCAAGATGCAAACGCAGTGCTTTCTACAGTCGTAAACGCTACGCTACACTGGGACAAAGCTTTGTGATTGGTCAAAATTTTATGTGGGCGTTACAACAACCAATCACCGGGCTTTATTTTGTTCGCTTCGTAAAGTTCGCTAGGGAGCGATTCTTTAATGTACATCTTGGCTAGGCCCCCTGGTCTCGATCTGCCAAGTAGTGGCAGAGCACCAGTCATAATATGGCAGCCCAGTAAACCAACCTCTTATAGAAGACAACCGTGAAATAGCATGACTGTGCTGTTGTGTTTTGGTGACTGAGTAAGGGATGCCATCCCAGAACCTATTGCCCTAAACCTTGCTATTTCCTTATAAACTTAATAAAATATTGTTCTGATCCAGTGGTTTTTGACGAAAATAGCACTAAAATGGGTTTAAGGGGCACTTTTATCTAAAACTTTTCGAAACCTTAACAACCGTTAATTGGATCCGTGCACAGCAGGGGCGCGTCACTAGTGACCGATAAAATTCGTAGTCAGTTTACATAGTAAAGCGACAATGGGATGTGATCCAAACATTTTTAATATACCAACGAATACAATACGGTTTACTACCAATAGACGTCAATGACATATAAATATTGACAGAATTCCCAACAATTGTCTGCCGTCATTTCGCAAACATTTTTGCGAACATGCGCACAAATTCACAAAGGATTTCACGCCGTGCAAAGTGTGAAAATACGCTTTCTTTATACGTTTTTAAATATTTTCTTACAGTGTGTTGTTTATCAAATGTATTTGTATCAAACGATATGCAAATAATCTTTATCTATAACAATAAAATAAAAGTAAATCGCTAAATGTGTTGCTAAGCGCAAAACTCGGGAACGGCTGGACTAATTCGGTTTTTTTTTATTAAACATTCGTCGAAGTCAAGAGGTTTTTTATTGAAAAAGAAAAAAATATAGAAAAATAGAAAAAAATAGACATCCATGCGGAGTCGGGCGCGGTTCGCTAGTGAATAATAAAAATTATGTTCCTAATGTTTAGCGATAGGCAATGAGCTACAGTAATCGCTAAAGTATTAGACAGGATTCTTGATGTACATCTCATTGTCAGTAGTCGTATTTCATTGCGGGAGGCCCAATTCGGATTTAGGGAAGGATTATCTACGGAAAGTGCTATATTGTCTAAAGTATACTGTGAACTATTATGTCAGAAGAAAAACCCTTATTTATGCCTGTTTTTGACCTTGTGTCTTATGATATGCTATGGTCCAAGCTTAAGGAGGCGGGCACCTCTTCTGAAGTGTTTGATATATTTTCATTTTGGTATAAAAATCAGCGCAATGTTGTAAAATGGGGTGATGCAGTGTGCGACAGGGAGGACTAACTTCGCCCAGGCTGTTTAATCTGTTTGTGAATAATCTAATCGTCGAACTTAACAGCATGCATACTGGTTGCCGCATTGACAACGTGTCCGTTAATAATATAAGTTATGCGGACTGAGAAAATTATTGGAAGTGTGTCAAACATACGCTGTGAGACACGGACTGAGGTACAACGAAAATAAAAGTGAGTTTCTGCTTTTTAGGGGCAACAATAAAGGACCATTGTCAGTACCACCAATACTTCTTAACGGCGTACCTCTGAAATGTGTTTCACAGTTTAAATATCTAGGTCACATTGTCACTGAATGTCTACAAGATGAGCAAGATATCGAAAGAGAACGCAGGGCCCTGATTCTGTATGACAATTATGATTTCACGCTTTTGTCTTACCTTGCCAAAACACATCAATGTCTTATCATAGCATTTATATGTATGTAAGAGAATAACTTTTTAGCAGATGTCGTAACAATTTAAGGGATTATCGTGGTTTTGAAGTAAGGAATCGCTAAATGGCGTTAGAGAATTAGGGCCCAGAGCATTGTCAGTTAGAGGCAATATGCTGGCACATAGATTTGCACGATGTACCATAAATGTCAAGCTCATGAGCATACTGCCAGGGTTTTTACACATGTGCACTATGGACTAATTTTATACAGAGCGCCTACAATGACTTAAGGGTCCAATATAATAACACCTTCAGGGTTCTAATGAAACTCCCACGTTTCTATAGCGCATCTGCAATTTTTGCGGATGCTGGTGTAGATGATTTCAAGTCTCATCAGTCCGATCATCGGACTGAGTAATCGGACTACTGATACTAGGCCATGATTTCTATGCCATTATGCTAAAAGAAGTGCATCCATTGTGTGCAGGTTGCGAGGGAGTTCCAACGAAATCCAGAAGATGATAGCGGACAGAATGGACGGGGCGGTCTTTTGCCGATACATTAATCTGCATTTTAGTCGCTGAATGTTTATAATTATTATCTTTACTTGAAAATGTAAATAGTTTAGTATATTTAGTTTAATTTATGTGAACATAAATATATAAATATTATTATTACTTATATATTAATGAAAAAGCATTTGAAATGGTCCCACGTGAAAAGGAGTATTTTAATTATTTTATTGAAAGCCTTTTTTTTTGTACTTACATATTTAATATTCAAAAATTATTATTGAGGCTTTTTGTCATTGTTCCGTGACGTTAGGGTTGCTATACATGGGGGCCTCGGACAAGGGGGTCGATTTCCAGATGGTGATCACCGAGGCCCGCAGTAGGATTCATATAGCTGACTTTGGCATCCCCTCGGTCTGGATTAAGAAATCGGCCACTGGCGGGCGGGTGATTGAGGTCCCAAGCGCCACCAGTGGTGACAAGGCTGACGCCCTCGCCGCTAAACTGCGAGAGGTGTTGGACAATGACTGTGTTCGGGTTTACAGACCGGTGAAGTGCGCAGAGATGCGCATCACCGGCTTGGACGACTCGGTCACACCGGAGGAAGTGGTCGCTGCTATCGCTGAGGCTTTTTTTTTTAAAGTAGAGATGGGTTTGCTCTTGGCCAACATCCAGGTGTGTAGCGAAGATGAGGCCTATGATGGAGCGAGCTCACCCAGAAGGTGCCTATTCACTCGAACTTTGAATAGATTCAGGTTATATGTGCTCGGAAATACAGACGCCGGCAGGGAGTTCCAAACCTTGGCAGTGCGCATTATAAAGGATGTTTTAAAGCGCTTGGTCCGAAATAGAGGGATATCGACAAGATGAGGATGGTAACCAGCCGTATGTCTGTATGTCCGATGGAAGAAAGGGGAAGGCGGTATGAGTTCATGCAGCTCCTGAGCACACTCTCCGAAGTACATCTTATAAAAGACACATAGACTGGCAATTTTGCGTCTATGTGCCAGGCTCTGCATCTTAGTTTTTAAAAACGTACTGTCGCCAATGAGTCTCCTAGCTCTGCATTCCACCGAGTCGAGTGCGGCAAGTTGGTATTTGGCTGAACCATCCCAAAGGTGGGAGCAATACTCCATGCAAGATCGAACTTGCGCCTTATATAAAGAAAGGAGCTGTCCAGGCGTAAAGCATCGCTTCACCCTATTTAAGATGCCCAGATTTTTGGCTGCTGTTTGGGCTTTGGACTCGATAGAGGTGCCGAAGTTGAGGTTTGAGCTCAACCTCATGCCAAGAAGTTCAAGATCATTGGCGACAGGTACGGATGCACCTCGGAAGGTTGGAGCCAGGTCAAAGGGGCTCCTTTTTGCAGAGAACAAACACGCTTGCGTTTTGGTGGCGTTAAAACTAACCAGGTTCCTGTCACCCCATTGGGATACAAGACTCAGGGTAGAGTCAATTCGCTCAACCATTGCTCTTCTCTCAGAATTAATTTCATCGCGAGTGGCCCCTGCGCTGGACAAATATCTCTCCATAACCGTGCTATCATCTGCGTACGCAACTACTCCTGGTAGGAGCAGGTCATTTATGTGAAGCAGGAAAAGAGTCGCGGAGAGAACAGATCCCTGAGGAACACCGGCATCGATAGCCATGAGATCCGAGGAGCAGCCATCAATGACTACTCGAATCGACCTTTCACTCAGAAAATCAGAAATCCAGCTACAGAGGCCAGAAGGGATGCCGTATGTTGGAAGCTTGCTTAGCAAACTTGCATGCCAAACCCTGTCAAAAGCCTTCGATATATCAAGTGACACAGCGAGAGCCTCGCCATGTTTCTCGGTGGCTTCACCCCAGTAGTGCGTGACATACACAAGAAGATCTCCAGTTGAACGTCCTGGACGAAAACCATATTGACGATCACTGAGCAGGTCATTAGCTTCAAGATATGTCAGCAGCTTGCTATTCAGTACTCTCTCCATAACCTTGCAGAGTATGGAAGTGATGGCGATTGGACGATAATTACAGGGGTCGGCACGACCACCCTTTTTGGGCACTGGTTGAACATTGGCAAGCTTCCAGGATGCCGGTACGGTATTTGTCTTGAGAGAGAGACGGTACAAGCGTGTAAGTACAGGAGACAATTCAGGACCACAGTGCTTCAAGACCCTTGCAGGTATGCCATCAGGCCCACTAGCTTTATTAACATCAAGATTCTGTAGTGCTCTTCGAACCTCTTTGTTGTGAATCGAGACCTCCGGCATTGAAGATTCACAACAAGGTAATGATGGTGGTTGTTGAGAGCTAGTGACGAGGCGTGAGTTACTGGCAAATAGAGATGCGAAAAGATTCGCTTTCTCTATTGCGGAGTGAGCCAGAGAGCCATCAGGCTTCAGCAAGGGAGGAAGCGTCGGACGACAGAAGTTTGTTTCTATACATTTCGATAATGACCAGAATTGCTTACTACCGGGAGGGTAGGCTGCTAACCTGGCTCCCACCCGACTAATATGGTCGAAACGTATTATAATATATAAGCTGCTGCTCTGCCGAGACGGTCAAGTGCGGCGAAATTCGTCACGGTGCTGGGACTGGTCTCGGCACGATTTTTGCTCGCTGTCCCGTCGAGGCGGCGAAAAAGTTGTCCCAGGGCGGCCGGCTGCTCGTCGGCTGGGTCTCCGCCCAGGTTAGAGTATTGCAACCCAGACCCATGCGGTGCTTCCGCTGCCTGGAGACTGGGCATGCGCGGGAAGGCTGCACGTCAGCGGGGCCAGTTCGGTCACAAGGCGGCCAAGTGCTCAGAGGCACCGCACTGTGTGCTGTGCGCTGCAGCACAGAAACCTGCCGGTCACGTCCTGGGTGGAGGCGGCTGCGTCAGCTCCCGACCCCGCCACCACTCTGGTAGGAACCGTCGAGTAAGAAAGGCTCGCGATGGCCTCAGGGTCTCCTCGCAGCCTTCCCCCCGGGCTGTCGTGCAGGCCGGCGAGACGATGATGGTGACCGACGTCCAATAATGGACCTTCGCTTTCTACAGGCGAATATCAACCACTCGGCTAGAGCTCAGGACCTGCTGTCCCAGAGTATATGTATAGCAACCCTTACATTAGCTATACAAATTGGTTTTGTATACAAAACATATATTTATATGAAACTAGTGACTTGTTAATTACTCTTACCAATAGTGAAAACCATATCAAAATCCGTTAAGTGGTTTAAAAGTTAGTGGACGCATTTTATTGCGGTTTTCACTAATGTATGTCACGTTAAAAGAGGAAAAAGGTTTTTATATACAGGGCGTCCCACGACTATGCCACATGGAGGGAAAGTATCTTGAATATTGTAGATGGAACATTTTACTGAAAGAAGACTTTATTTTAATTTAAAAAACAATTTAAACTGCATTCATAGATTTTTAAATAATTACATGGTTGAACCGGGAATCGAACCAGCTACACGAGAAAAAAAATTACCCTGTAGCTTTATCATACCGATCGAAAGGCTTCATCATAAGGATTATTTTTTGCTAAATAACATAGTGTCAGAAATAAAAGGAAGACCATGAATTTTAACATTTGATGTGAAATTTTGTTCAGAAAAATTAAAAGCTGACACTGCCGTAAGGACATACAACGGCATTATCATAAGTACCTATTACTATTACTAATAAATGTACCCACTTGAGAAGTACGCATCATTTCCCTATTATAATTTAAGTGCATGATAAAATGTAATTAGTAGGTACCTACCTGGTTGTATGCAACAAATCGAGCCGTATCCTGACGCGTAAATTATACGCATAAAAACGAGCTACAAACAGAACTTAGACGTATTATTCTAAATATCCACCACAACAAGATCAAAAAATCGACAGGGAGTGAAATAATCAAAAGAGTGCGACTTTGTATTCAACAGTATGGGACTCATTTTGAGCATTTGATAAAATGATTAATTTTGTATTAAAAACGTTAAAATTCATGGTCTTCCTTTTATTTCTGACACTATGTTATTTAGCAAAAAATAATCCTTATGATGAAGCCTTTCGATCGGTATGATAAAGTTACAGGGTAATTTTTTTTCTCATATAGCGAGTTCGATTCCCAGTTCAACCATGTAATTATTTAAAAATCTATGAATGCAGTTTAAATTGTTTTTTAAATTAAAATAATGTCTTCTTTCAGTAAAATGTTCCATCTACAATATTCAAGGTACTTTCCCTCCATGTGGCATAGTCGTGGGACGCCCTGTATAATATAATTGCACAAAAAAAAGCGGGTCGCTATAGTAAATAATATAATTAGTGAGCAAATAAAGTGCAGTTACGAAGTGAGTATTAATTTAATTGTATTTTTCCACGCATACAGAACAGAGCGCGAGTCGGGACGCGACATGCGAAGCGCGCGTCGGGCGCCTGCTGAAACATGTTAATAGGTTTAATGACCCCCGACCTTGGCGGTGCCAACACAAGTAACATCGCTGTGTAAATTATAAATTATAATATGTACATAACACGCGTAAATAATATTAATTAGCCGCTTTTTATATAGAGTAGACGACACGCGTGACAATGTGGTAGGTATATCATGATATTTTGTATTATAGAGCAACATTTTTCGTACACACTTCTCCCACCACTCTTATTAGCATAGTGAAACAAATTAATTCTTATTAATTATTCTAATTAAGTTTCGTTGTATATGGTTTATCTAAAATTCAAATAAGTTCCGAGAATTTTCAACTACATAATGGTGTTTGATAAGTAAAACTAAAACAAAACATAGAAACTAATCAAAACATATAATAAAATTATATGTTTGATAAACAAATATTTAATAATCAAATATATTAAATATTTGTTAAAAAAAAAAACAATTTGTACACAGGTCAAAAAAACCAGTTTTTAAAATTTTCATCTCTGCGCACGATAGGTAATCTAGAAACGGCTTGATCGGTTTGAATGCGGTTTTCATTTATGTTATGCCCGGACTTCGTCCGCGTTGAAAAAGCAATATATCGCCTGACACCGTTATTGCTATTACACTTAGCCGGAGTTAATTTCCTTAATTTTAGATGATCCCTCGGGAATAGTTCTTTTTTTCTGGATGAAAGGTACCCCATGTCCTTTCTGGTGTCCCAGAAAACGTGTTGCAAAATTTCATGGTGATCGGTTCAGTAGTTTTTGCGTGAAAGAGTAACAAACATCCATACATCCAAACAAACATTCGCATTTATAATATTATACAGGGTGGAAAAATAAGTCGGGCCCTGGAGGGAAACTACCTTAAATCTTTAAGTTGGCTCATTTTACATAAAGGAAACATTCCTTTATTTTTAAAAAGAAACAAAACTGCATTCAAAGTACACAAGTCTTTAATGAATGTCATGTAAAAAATGTTATTTATGAAACCTGTTATGACACCGTGCAAGAGCTAAGGGTTGTAGAAAATGTTATTAGGGGCATACACCACAACACTTCGCTGAAGGCTACAAGAAATGAATTTCAACGGAGACTAAATTTGTGTATCCGGAACGAGGGGGTTCATTTCGAACAATTTATCAGTTAAATAATTTAAGTGTAACAAATTGATAACAAAATAAAGTTAATGTTAGATTTTACGATCATTTTTAAGACCAAATGTTTGTTAGAGAAATTTTATCCTGAATAATAATCCTATCGATTAGTATAATAAAATAGCGAGTGTTTGTTTTTTTAATTTTAGTTGGTTCGAGTCCCGGGCGAGGCAAGCGAGTTTTAAAAAATCTTTGGATGCAGTTTTGTTTATTTTTAAAAATAAAGGAATGTCTCCTTTATGTAAAATGAGCTAACTAAAGGATTTAAGGTAGTTTCCCTCCAGGGCCCGACTTATTTTTCCAGCCTGTATAATATATAAAAAAAGTACGGAAGTACGGATGTAGAAAGCTTCTCGTAACATTTAGTGTTTGTTTCATTTCAATCGGTTTACAAGCAAAAAAAATCCCAATATTACGCGTACGAAGCCGCGGGCACAGCTAATACATAACGATAAAGGCGTTGTGAAGTCGGTAGAAAAATGAACCGAAGAACCGTAAGTGACTTCTCGTTGCGCATCAAAAGTTGAGGAAATAATGGAAATAACAAGGTCTTGTTTACTCCAAAGGGTCATCAGCTTTATATGACAACAAGTTACAATGAACGGCTCGGTGGGCACGAGTAATGAGCTCCGCGTAACGTATTTTATTCAATTGACGTGTTTTCAAACACATAACGAAAATCCGTCAATGAGCATTTTACATTTTCTCGAGCGAGACTAATTAAAATATTTCAATAGTATATAATATAACTTAAACGTATATGCAGAGATACATTACAATGCAAATGAAAACAGAAGACGATAGAGGAAGAATATTATTAATTACTAGCTGGTGCCCGCCACTTCGTATACGCGTTGAAAAATGAAAAATATAACACCCGAATAAGGGCTGAGTCCAAACTCTTGTATATTGTATAAATTTGTAATTCTACTTGTGAATGAATAAATACTTGTGACGTCCTGGCGCCACCGTCATCACAGCGATAATGGCGCCGAATTTTTTATATTTTAGACTAATTCGGGGATTTTTCCAGGGTTTTTCAGGATCCTATATGTTAATCTAGGTGATAAACTATCTCTGTGCTGAATTTCATCTAAATCCGTTCAGTCGTTTTTGCTTTATTGAGAACATACAAAATTTCGCATAATTTTATTAGGATTTCTTGGTAGGATTAAGGATAAGCGATCAGGAAGAGAGGGGGAAATGGGCTCTGGCATCCTTTACTGCCTCACCGAAACAACAGCATCACATGCTATTATTTCAATTGGTCATTTATGAGGCGGTGGTTTTTCGTATAAATTTTGATTTTTGCTTTATTGTTCAAAACGCATTCTGGCGTAAGTTTTTTCCACGAACTCCATTAGTGTAAATGAAAAACGTTATTAAATCATGATCACAACAGAAATATAAATAACTGAAGTGTTTATTTTATTTACAAGGAATTTTTTGAATTAATGATCATTGAAAACTATTTAATGTTTTTTGCCCACTTTTGAAACTGGTAAAGTTAAATCAGTTAATTATTTATGTAATTGAAATAGATTTTGGAAAAATCCCAAAAATATTCAAAAAACGAACTACATCACGTACTAAGTCGCGGGCACACAGCTATATCTAGTAACTAAAAAAGTAATCAATTTAAAAAAAAATACCTTTTAAGTAATAAAAGTTTGTATATAACAATCGTACTTGAACAAAATATTGTACTTAGTAGTAAATATGTTTATTTATGATTTGAAGCTGTCTGACTGCACGCACAGTGTACAAGAACGCAAACAAAAATATGTAGGCAATTTAAAGTTGCGCCAATCAAGCAAGGACATACAACATCCGCCGGCGGCGTCATATCCTAAACGCACCTAATAGATATATCGCGTGATCAATCAATGTCTAATGGACCAGTGACATAATCATGAAAAAGTTGAATACAAACAATCACATATAATTAATAAAAATGTTTGTTAGCAACATAGAGGACATAATGAAAAACGATCTTTTTTTTTTCTTTCAGAAATCACTTACAGAAAAGTAGAGGCCACACGCAATAAAACGATCTAAATAAACAAATAGCCAAAAACATTTGAGTATAATTAAACAAAATTAATGAAAATATAATCATTAATGATAACAGAAATTATTAGTAATGAGGTTTATTGTTTTATCTTGTCAAAATTACAGATAAACTGTGAATGTAAATTATAATATTATTTTAATATTAGTAAATGTTTAACTATTGCCCTGATTTATCAATATTTTCGATATATCCTAATAATCCTAATCGTGACAAAATATTGAGTATTTTTCTACAAATTTCATACATTTTTCTAAATTTTTAATTTTAAATAAATTTTTCTGCATAGGTACTTACCCTAAACAATTAAATTGATGTGACTACTTTTCAAGGGTTGGATTTCGATGTTAGTATAGTCTTTATATTTCTTTTGGTATTATTATAAACAACATGATTATTGCATTTAAAATAAAAAAATATAAAGAGAAAATTAAGAATAAGTTAATTGATTCCAGTATAGAACGCCATTAAGTTCATTTATAGAACCTTCTTTATCGAATCACAAGTAGCTAGAATATTTTTATAATTAAACCATTTAATTGTGTTTTATTTTTAGCTCTAAATCCGCAAAATGTGCCGATGTCCCACAAACTTTTTTCTATAAATAAGTATCGATATTCTATCGGCGGCTGCATGTATCGATGTTTGGTAATAAAAAATACCATTAACACATTTTTTTTTCATGTTCCTGAATGATGAAATTCTTTGTAAGTGATAAAATCCTTCTTTTTACGTTAATTTGAAGAATCGAAGCGTAGAACGAAAAAACATTACAAGGCAATAGAAGAGCATTCTGCCAGTCATTCTATTCGGAGGTCAATTGTACCGTAATAGTATGTCGCGTTCGTTGTTTGTGAACATGAACAACACTTCACTGGTATATGTTGTGCAATCTAATACTAGGAACGCATCTAATCCTTCATGAAGCTAACAAAACTACTGAACGGATTTTCATGCGTTTTTCAGTAATGGAAAGAGCGTTGAACGAGGAAGGTTTTTTATGTGTAATTTACAGGAAAAAAAATGCACCCTTGCGAAGCCGGGCGCGGGCCGCTAGTGTATAATATTTTTCCCTTTAAAGTGAAAATGTAAACAAGATGCTAATGTCACCCAATTGACACTGAACGGCGACAATGCAGAGTACATCCGTAAAGATTGGCGAGTTCGTTCACGTATGGATATTTATCAAGTTATTTTGAGCAGTAAAATTATTCTCTAAATAAAACTTCCGTTCGAATGTTGTTTTCTATTATAATATAATGGAAATTTATGTCGCCTTTTACGTTTCATTCAATTCAATGTTTTAGCTTTTTATGAAAAATATGAAATTCTGTAAAATAATTAATACTTTATACTATAATATTAAGTAATTGAATTTGTATAAATTATTTTCGTTCCATAACTCGACAAAAGCAAGTCTCTGCAATGCTACTAATATCTAGCATTTGTTTTGGGTGTGAAGTGTGAAATCCCTTCGTCAACTAGAAAAGGGGCTGTTGGCCTCGAGCAGATCTTTTTAAATTATAGCTAAGAATGAGCCTGATCACGTCAGCTTAATAAAACCGGATCAAAATCGATCCATCCGTTTGGGAGCTACGATTCCATAGATAAGACACACAGACACACTCGTCAAACTTATAACACCGCATTTTTGCGTCGTGTGTTAAAAAATAAGAGATTTGGAGCGTTGCGGAAAATAGCTACGAAAGTAAATAATATTTGAACGAAATTGTTGATGATTTTAACATCCCAACATTTATTTATGAATGAAAAAATTTAAAGTATTTGTTACACTGAATCCTCAATTTGTCTACAATATGCACTTACATTTTAAGGTTATGCTCACAAAATAGAATTCTTCACGTTAAAGGGTCGTGGCCCTGTCTAGACTGAACTAAGCGAAACATCTGTGACGGTCTAGACCAGGGATTCCCAAAGTGGTCGATATCGACCCCTTGGGGTCGATATCGGTTTCCTAGGGGTCGACATAAACGAAAAGTGATTTTGGGGGTCGACGAGGTCTAAAAATCGACCCCTATTATATTAACACAAGTTCTTATTTAAAACTTTCAAGATAGGTAAGTAGGTAGTTACTGTATTGTTTATGTTGTGTTACGTGTACTAAGAATAATTAATATTTTTGTAGGAAATAATGTTCCAGGAATGTAAAGTTTCAAGTTCGTACAAGATGAAAAACTCGGCAAGTCTATGTGGACAAGTTTGTGCAAGATTGAGTTGGAGCGTACGTCTTTCAGCGGCGTTTTGACTTGCTCTCTATTTGACGATAAAGTGCTTATCACACTATTCAATTTGAACGATTCCTATTTAGGAATCTAAGTAGTGAGCTCGTGATCACACTACGCTAAATTGATTTCTAAATCGAAGATATAGAGTTGAAAATGGATAAACTCTTAATTGAATCCAATCTGTTCTAACTGCGATCACACCTTCCGATTTCCTAAATTGGAATCGTTCAAATTGAATAGTGTGATAGCGGCTTTACGCGAATTAAGACGAACGAATTCATGATCAAGTCCAAACATGTTCCTGATATTTTACTATTTAACGAGCTTGCATTTAGGTTGAAAGTTCATTTGCGTTTTGAAATTCGTTGGAGCTTGAACGATAAAAACTCATATAGCTAAGTACTCATTTATTTCAAGAGATTACAAACTTATTACAAAGCTAAATTAAGTGAAGTAAAGTGACTGAAAAAGTGTTAAACACAACATACAACATATTTTAAATAGGTATGTATAATTGTATTTGTAAAAATTACTAACACTTAAGTCTTTGGTTTTCGTTCTTATTCTACCTAATTACCTAATACGAAGTTTCTATACCTAATTACCTACTGTAGTTACTTCCCAATATAGGTATCAAAGTTTATCAAAGAGTAAGTCAGTAATACTTAACAAGAATCCATTAACTGAGTGTGATAAAAATAAGATAGTGTGCAAATTTAACAGTTTATTATTGTTTTTTATTTAGGTTCCTTATTTTTTTGTTTGCAGAATTACTGAAAGTTTTATGATGGCGGACACGAAAAAAAAATGCAGACAATACAGTTTGGACTACTTGAAGTTCGGATTTATTGCATCTCCATCAAATCAACACTTCCCGATGTGTCTCATATGTGAAAAAGTATTTAGTAACGATGCCATGAAGCCTTCAAAAATGGATGACCACTTATCAAGAGTACATGCTAACAAAAAAAGTAAGCCCTTGTCATATTTTCAAGCACTGAAAGAAAAACTAGACAAAAGGCCATCCATAGGATCGATGTTTGCGTCATCATCTATTCGAGACAATGATGGTTTACGAGCGTCCTATAATATATCTTTACTAATAGCGAAGTCGGGGAAACCCCATACAATTGGAGAGCAGCTTATCTTACCAGCCATTGCGGAGGTCCTTAACAATGTATTGCACAAACCCGCACATGATATTTTAAAGAGAATACCTTTGAGCAACAACACCGTTCAGAGACGCATAGATGAGATGGGACGCGATGTGGAAAACATTTTATGCAAGTTCTTACAGACCCGCAGATTCTCTCTCCAGTTGGACGAGTCTACATTACCCGGCAATGAAGCTCTATTGTTAGGATATGTTCGATTTATCAAAGATGAAAATATGTGCCAAGAACTGATTTTTGCTGCATATTTAGAGACTGATACTAGAGGAGAATCGATTTTTCAGGCCGTGGAACATTTTTTTACTGATAAAGCTATTCCATGGAAGAATATTGTTTCTGTTGCGACTGATGGTGCACCGTCTATGGTTGGTCGTCATCGTGGCTTTATAGCTCACTTAAAGCGACAACTGCCTGATGTACTGGTTATTCACTGTGTGATTCACAGGCAGCATTTAGCAGCAAAAAAGCTGAGTCCTAGATTGCATAAGTCTTTACAATATGTAATAAATGCTATCAACAAGATTCGAAGCAATTCTTTGAACTCTCGGTTATTTGCTCAACTATGTGACGAAAACGACGAAGTCTTTACTCGGTTACTTCTGCACACTGAAGTTCGCTGGCTATCAAGAGGCTCTTGCTTAGAAAGATTTTCAGCCCTTTTTGAATCTGTGTTGGAGTTTTTACAAGAAAAAGATCCGAATTTGAAAGAAAATCTGAACAATTGTAAAACAGATATTTATTACTTGACTGATATCTTTGGAATGTTCAACAAAGTTAATTTGCAACTACAGGGTGATGATCTTAACTTGATTAAAACAAAATCAATAATATCGGCCTTCGTGGGTAAACTAGTTCTTTATAAACAAAATTTAGGCAGAAAAGAATATTCGCAGTTTCCGCATTTGTCAAAATTACCAAAAATGCTTCAAGATGATGACATTTTATTATATGTTACTCACTTGGACGCATTACACAAGGATTTTACGGAGAGGTTTGATGATCTTTTAAATTTACAAATTCCTCAATGGATAATAAATCCGTATAACACCACAGCCATAGAAGAAGCCAATGTGATAATGCAAGAAGAGTTGATTACCATCAGCACAGACGAAGAGCTTAAGCAAAAGTTCAACCAAGGCTATCAGAAGTTCTGGTTGCAACGCAAAATTGAAACACAGTATCCTACATTGTGGAACATTGCTGAAAAATACCTTATCGCTTTTCCATCATCATATCTAGTTGAAAAAAGCTTCAGTGTGGTAACAAACATTTTGACAAAACAAAGAAACCGTTTGAAAATCAACGAACGTGGAGATTTAAGGCTGCAACTCACTAATATTGAACCGGATGTAGCTAGATTGGTAGATAGTCACCAGGTTCATCCATCGCACTGAATGTTTTATTTTCTCTTTGCGAATTAATAGTTTTTAAAATATAATTTCCTACCAACTTAAGATGCTTTATGTATTAATTTGTAATAATTATAAATTAAACTTGATATTTACTGAATTGGATTGTCTTTTTATTTTGTTAAATTTTGACGAGAAAATGAAATCAACTTCACTCACTTAACCAAGTGCAAAGTTTTCTAATTGGCACCTTAGTACCTAGGTATTTTGTACCAATAGGAAAAAACTAAAGATAGACTAAGATAGATAGCTGCTTTAAGTTAGCGGACCATTATGAATAAGGGGGTTGGTCTTAAAAGTAGGTAATTTGACCATGGGGGTCTGAGGTAACAGTTCATTGTTGAAAAGGGGTCACTTGTCCAAAATAGTTTGGGGAACCCTGGTCTAGACGTCTACGAAATTATTGTTATAACGAACTTTTTTTATTTTATTTTTATAACAAATGCTTTTTAATGTAAATATATAACTTTTTACATTAATAATAATATATTATGCTAAGGATACATGACGACACTTGACACTCAGTGTATATGTTACAGTCATAGTGAGTAAATAGCTATTATACATAATTATATATAATAGCAAAATTGACTAGACAATGTGAAAAATTAATCACTTTATCCAGATATTGTTCATAATAGCGGGTCAAAGTTAGCCAAAGTAATAAATACGGTCTATTATAATACTAAATACTGACTGTAAGTAATAAATACGGTCTATTATAATACTAAATACTGACTGTAAGTAATAAATACGGTCTATTATAATACTAAATACTGACTGTAAGTAATAAATACTGACTTGTTACCCCTCCCGCTCTTCATCCCGCTGCCGCGTGGCGTGATCACCGCGATCTTAAATCTTAAATAACTTTATAACAATGTTAATTAACGTAGAATTATTATCTATGACAATATTATTTTAATTCTTAAAATAAACATTATAATTATTACTTTTCAAATAACAGTATAATATTGCTACACATATAGTTAGGTATGCTTAAGGCAAATTGAAATATAATTTTATAATCTTTACCCTATACCTACTTGTTTTATTACATTATCCAAGTCTTCGAAGATATTATATAAAATTGCTAGTTAATGTGATTAATTCTGTATCAATTATCACTTTGTCTAAATTGAGTAGACATTATAAATAATGGCTAGATAATATATATAATATCCGGATTTATTACTTTGGCTGTAACATATACATCGACTTCTATGTGTGTCCACTGCCGCGACACTTAGTTGCAGATGCGAATTTCAAACCTGTGCGAAATTTTAGCTAGGCTAGACCAATATAAATAGCATATCGGCGATACACTGCTGAAGAGTGAACTAAAAATCTCTTAAGAAACTTTAAACAACTACAAAGCTGAAACTCCAAGAACTGATTTTTTTAAATATATTACGGATTATTCACCATCTATTTCGGAAATAAATTTCCTTGCCTATTTTCCTTTCTTCTGGCTTCACGCGGCCAGTATACTAGTATATTCGGGACTGTATTCTAATCCCTAACCATTAATGGCAACTACAGCCTACATACACTTAACAAAAGTCGTACTAGTGTCTTGAACTACGTCTATGTCACATATGACTTTTAAGCACTTAAAAAAAACTTCTTTAAAAAATCTTGACTGCAAATGGCCATGTTTCGGTCACTTAAAATAGCATAATTAAATTAATTTCCCGTCCACACCGATCTCTTTTTAAGACGACGCATTTTAATTGAAACACATATCGCGACAACCACGGCAGCAGCACGTCGATTCATGGCGAGTACACTGAATTGCAGAGTAGCATGTCGCGATTCGTGTAGACAGCCGATACACTTGATAGGCCAGTCATTATATACATTTGGAAACAAAAATGAACTTAAAAAGCTGATTTTTGGATATTGTGTTGGAGGGGCTCAGAAAAGCTTAACTTCAAATTGTCGACCAAGATTTCCTATGAGCTTTCGCCACCATCTTGAAAAAGGGGTAAATTTTTATTTTTTAGCGATCTCGGCTCTCCGTCATGATACGAAAATTTTGATAATATGCTTTTTGGTTGCTTTTTTATGCTTTACAGTTTAGGTCATTAGCATTTTTCCTTTATTGTTGATCGTTGTTGAGATATCGGACGAGAAAGTATAAAATTGATATGTTGAAACTTGTTTTTTGCTATTCTCTCTTTTCTCGTAAAACATATCAAAAATATGTTTATTATCAAACTTTTAGAGCATACTGATACTTACCATGTGCTTTTTGTTTTTTTTTTTTTCGGACAAAAATTACTATTTTGAGCTCCCCGTAAAGTTGGCAAGCCCGCGCGAAGTTTCGATTTCATAGCTCGTGTGGTTGTGTTAGGTAATATGTTTCGACGGATTAATGGTTCCAGAGGATAAAATATTAAAATACAATATAAACAAATACAACAACAAGAATATGAATGACACGTCCAATATTTATTTGAAAAATACATAATTTGATTTTATAGAAGTAGAAATTGAAGATTCATCGAGGTCCGTTTTGTATAATTTATAATTTTTGTCGTTTCGATGGTCCCGGTCCACATTCTTCCTCCTCAGGGTATTCTTCGAAATGTTGAGATTTTGGATGAATGGATGATGATCCATGAGATGATTCTTGGATAATACAATCATCCACATCATCCTCGTCACACAAGAAGTCGACTTTCGAAAAAAAAAAAACAAAAAGCACATTGTAAGTATCAGTATGCTCTACAAGTTTGATAATAGACATATTTTTGGTATGTTTTACGAGAAAAGAAAGAATAGCAAAGAACAAGTTTCAACATATCAATTTTAAACTTTCTTGTCCGATATCTCAACAACGATCAACAATAAAGGAAAAATGCTAATGACCTAAATTGTAGAGCATAAAAAAAGCAACCAAAAAGTATATCATCAAAATTTTCTTATCATGACGGAGAGCAGTTATCGCTAAAAAATAAAAATTTACCCCTTTTTCAAGATGGCGGCGAAAGCTCATAGGAAATCTTGGTCGACAATTTGAAGTTAAGCTTTTCTGAGCCCCCCGAACACAATATCCAAAAATCAGCTTTTTATGTTCATTTTGATTTCTTTGCCTTTTTTTCGGATATAATGACTGGACTATGAACCGGGACACTAGAGGTCTTACTAATAAACTTTTACACACAGCTTATACACTCGTTATAAAACAGACCTGACTAATAAAGATTTTTTTGACATAAGGCTTGTATACGTCTGTTATAACAGTCCGTTTTTACAAAGAAAATTTATACAGGGCTTATACAGCCGTGGACCCTTGTTTAAGCGTTGTATAAGCTCAAAATGGCGGACAACGATCAGCTGTTTCGAGTTTGACTAATTACAATTCACAGATATATTTTTTTTACAAATAAGTGTTGTCTGGTGATTTTAAAAATAATGGATTATTTACATTTTTTAGCTATTCTTGATGACATTGATAGTGAACCAATAAGAAAAAGGAAATGTTACAAAATTCGTTACAATCCTTTCACACTAGAAGAAACAGAGTTTCGATCGAAATATAGATTCAGTAAGACTTTCTGTAGCAGACCAGTTAGGGGAGCGTTTTCTCTTTATAATTTGCTCCATTTTATATTTTACATCCATTTTTAGGTTTTATGTTTTTATGTAATAGGTTAGTACAGACAGTTATTTCTTTCGTTTGTGTGGTTTGTTGTGACGGTTGTGACTTGACACTTGTCAAGATAAGAAGGATGAATGTAGTCTGTAACTGGATTGCAGCGTGCGTTCAGAAGTACAATTCGGGTAACCGACATGGCTTTTATAAATTGTGAAAACTTTACAAATAAACAATTTCAAGTATTTGTTCCCACCAGTGTATAATATTTACTTACTCAGTTTATATTTTCGTTCATTCGACTTAGAAAACGAATATAAATAAATTTTATAATATAAACATTATTTAAAGTATATGGTTTCAGAACGCGTTTGGAGTATAGTTGCCCTAACAAAAAACACGATCCTTATAGACTAGGTATAACTATACAACGCTTACACAGCGTTTATTAGTAGAACGATTGTATAAGCCTTATATAGTCGCTATTCAATGTATAACTAACTATACAGGTGTTGAACGCTTGTATAACTTTTTTTTATTAGTAAGACCGTAGATGTTTAAACCAATGTCGACACAAAAAATTGCTTACCGTGTGGACGCAATCGACACTAGTGTCGACATTTGTGTCGAGTGTCAGTGTCGTCGTGTATCCTAAGCATTATGCAGGTAGTCAGAGGTCTTATACAGATCCAAAGGCTATGTGGGTAAAACGTATAATATCTGTAATATCTATACATACATATAATAAAATCTTAAACGAACCGTATCACCAAATATTTTATAATTTTTTTTTTTATAAAATAACAGAATTGTCTGTTCGTCCGTGCGTTTGTGCACGCTAATCTCAGAAACGGCACAACGGATTTGTTTGAAATTTGTCACATAGATAGTTTATGACCTGGATCAACATATAGGCTACTTTTAATGATGGAAAAATGTTATGTTCCTGTAGGAATTACAACTCGTACGAAGTTGCGGTCACAACTAGTCTGTAAATATTTGATTACATTTAAGTATTATAATTACTGGTAACCGTCAGGTGTACTTGTTATTATTTAAAAATAACCCACAACCTCGTGCTTGTGAATACACAAGGAAATAAATAAATATAACACTAGAGGAAAATAGTCATTTTTTAATTTTATTTAGTTTGCAACTGTTTGTTCCTCGAAAAAACCATTCAGAGTGGAATTTCCGTACCAAACTGATTGTGTATATTTTATCATCTCAATATACACAATTATTATGTTAGAGTATGGTAAGAAGATGGTAAGGTTTTTATGCAAAGAATATATTTAAATATATAATAAGAATATATAAGATATAAGAATATATATATTCTTAATATATAAGAATATATTAAGAACATTTTTAAGATGCAGAGCCTGGCACATAGACGCAAAATTGCCAGTCTATGTGTCTTTTATAAGATGTACTTCGGAGAGTGTGCTCAGGAGCTGCATGAACTCATACCGCCTTCCCCTTTCTTCCATCGGACATACAGACATACGGCTGGTTACCATCCTCATCTTGTCGATATCCCTTTATTTCGGACCAAGCGCTTTAAAACATCCTTTATAATGCGCACTGCCAAGGTTTGGAACTCCCTGCCGGCGTCTGTATTTCCGAGCACATATAACCTGAATCTATTCAAAGTTCGAGTGAATAGGCACCTTCTGGGTGAGCTCGCTCCATCATAGGCCTCATCTTCGCTACACACCTGGATGTTGGCCAAGAGCAAACCCATCTCTAATAAAATATATATATATATATATATCTCAACTTTAAACTAGGAAACTGTTTATATATATTTTTTAATAAAATGCATAAACTTTAATCAGAATAACATATGAAATAGTAAAAAGAAAACCAAATATTTATAAATAATCTAGCGACCCGCCGCTCCCGGCTTCGCACGAGTGCAATTTTTTTGTGCAAATTACTTTTGAAAAAGTGAAAACCGCATTAAAATACGTTAATTAATTTAAAAGATCTAAGCTTACATATACAGAGGGAAAGACGTCAGGAAGTGACTTTGTTTTATACTATGTAAAGACATGATTTTTTTATTATTTTTTATAAATTGAAAACCTATGTAATTTGAATGGGAATTACAAATATTAAAAAAAAAAATTAAAAAAATTGTAATACCTTTAAGGCTGAATAAATTCTTAAATTTGAGAAATTTTGGAGTTTCTAAAATTCCTAAAAAACAATAACGTTATGTCAGAAGAAAATAGTTTATTTATTTCGTTTGGTGCGTTTTCAATGTTACAATAAACCGATGGGAAAGTAAACAATCAATAACAAACCAAGGTTTATAAATAGCCAATAATTCCTTCATTGTTGAGGCGAAATAAATAAGCATGCATGACTATTCAGCTACAAGGTTGGTTATTGAACAACAGCTCAGTGTGGTTATTTATAACTTAGTACTTGATTAGTCATCTTTATCCCGTTGGGGACTTCCACACACAACCGCAACCACTCTATTTGTACGCATGCCACGCAAACTGTCACAATATAATCGGCAAACGATATTTCTACATGTTACGGGTAATGCGCCAATATAAAAAGTCCAGCTTTGCCCTACAGGCCCTATTACCCGAGCCCGTTTGAGTGAAGTCCTTATCATAATTAAAGTTAATTTGAATTGCCTATCAAGATTTATCCTACGTTGAATTTTCTGACCTCTATTAGCTAAACTCATGTTTACTTACAATCGACGAACATCAACAGTAAAATTGTGCAAAGAAATATAAAAATAGAATTTTATTGTTCCCTATTACCCACTATTTAGTCATAGCCTAGCTATCTAGATAGATGTACTAATTAAAAGGTATCTTATGTATCTTATTTAAAAGTATGTGTAATGTGTAATTAATTCAAAGTCCCCAAAATTAAGCAGATTTGGAAATTTATATAAAAGTTATACAAACATTAGTCGACCCGCTCCCGACTTCGCGCTTGGTGTA
This sequence comes from Synanthedon andrenaeformis, assembly GCA_936446665.2. Taxonomy (NCBI): domain Eukaryota; kingdom Metazoa; phylum Arthropoda; class Insecta; order Lepidoptera; family Sesiidae; genus Synanthedon; species Synanthedon andrenaeformis. The sequence goes on from OW387789.2 coordinate 6,157,574, forward strand.
ATTTTATATATATAAACGTCCCCGCCATATGTGAAGACCGAATTAAAATCGGTCTACCCGTTCTCGAGGTTTTGAATCATACACAAATCAACTTAAAATTTTTATATATAAAAAAAGATTACGCATCAAATTATTGCGCAAAGATCGCGCATTATAATTAGTGTATGTTATATGTATGTGTAGTTATATCATATAAATATCATGTCCATATACAATGGAGTAGTTTATATTAGGAACCAAGCATTAGGAAATCAATCAAGAAATTTCATAAATTGCATTTGAAAACTTACACACATAAAAACTTCAATGTCATAAGAACATTTAAAAGAGTCAGAATGGGTCAACTTTTAGCTTGTTACTCCGCAACCGCAAGCTTTAGGCCTAGAAAAGTCAGCCATAGAAAAATCGGCCAATAACACGTACATTGGGATCAAAGTAATAAAATATAGTCTATGTCAGCTCACCAAATACAGTATTAATGAGGTAGGTAACAAATTCTTTAAAATAACATTCCTTCGATCTAATTTAACTTTTAAGCATTTAGTTTCTATTGGTTTAGCATTATACAAAAGACCTAGTCACAATGAACGAAAAATAATAAAATGTCGACAAACCATTGTACTTTTATGACTTATTGTATCAAAATAACTGCCAGTAATATTTTAAGGCCTTGCAATTTACAAGACAAGTACGCGTTTGACATGCAAGGTTGTGCTCTGTTATGTTTTCGGTTATGTACCCATACACGATTTCCTTCGAACATTTGCGTCACGATAAATACTCGCGTACATATCCTGTTTCGACTTTAACAATGGTCACAATATCACTGCAATTATACAACTGATATCATTAGGTATGCGAATTGATTGTGTTTTATCTACGTCATGAAATAGTATAAATTTTTTTAACTAGCTGGTGCGCGCGATTTCAGCAGCGTTGAAAAATGTAAAAGTATATGAGTAAAATAACGCCTGAAATCTTTAGCACTGTGATTTTTTATATTTTTAGACGATCTCTCGGGAACCTAACTTTTTCCAGGATAAAAAGTATCCTATAAATTAATACAGATTATAAAACTATCTGTGCACCAAATTTCATCCAAATCCAATAAGCCGTTTTTGCATGCGTGAGTAACAAACATCCATTCCATCCTCGCAAACTTTCGCATTTATAATATTAGTAGAATGTATTACCACTATGATCATATATGTAGGTAACAATAATATGTTTATCGACTATTATTACTTGTTTGTACAAAATTAGTTACCAAAATAATATTTTAAACCTCGGTCGAAAACAATATTTTGAATAATTTTAAGTACGCACAGAATGTGTTTTCAAAAAGTAATTCTTATTTAAATAAGTAAATAAAACGGAAAATTTTCAGATCAGCGTATAATGTGTAAGTCGTTTATGAAAACAAGTTATATCTATACTATATTACTATATCTATTATAAAGATATTCTACTATAAAGAAGTAAAGTTTGTATATAGTTTGTAATCTTCGAATCTTCTCATTCAATTTAAAAAAAAATCACTAGTAGTTATATTAGTTTAGAATTTCAGGATGGATATAGGCTATAATTATATTCCACGCGGGCGAAGCCACGGGCACCAGCTATCTAAGAATAAAGATCCAACCCTTGGTCAAAAGTATAGGTAATGTCAGGCGTTATATTGCTTTACATATTTTGTCAGGCTTTAAGTATATCTTTTATTTTTCAACGCGAAGTCACGATTGTAATAAATATTTTTGTACAGTCTTTATTTCTATTTAATTTGGTAATTAATAACCAATTTGGTAATTAATAACATTTAAACATTCTATATGATTATAGATACCGTTTTGTTTTTTTTTTATTAGAGATGGGTTTGCTCTTGGCCAACAACTAGCTGAAGTAAGGATGAGACCTATGATGGAGCGAGCTCACCCAGAAGATGCTTATTTACTCGAACTTTGAAAAGATTTGGGTTATATGAGCTCGGAAATACAGACGCCGGCAGGGAGTTCCAAACTTTGGCAGTGCACATCATAAACGATGTTTTAAAGCGCTTGGTCCGAAAAAGAGGGATTTCGACAAGATGAGAAAGGTAACCAGCCGTACGTACGTCTGTATGTCCATTTTCTTAGGTTTGCCTGTATTTTTTACGTATCATCTAATAAGCTTTCACCACACACATGATTAAGTATAATAAATAAATACGAATCTTGGTTATAACATTTACAACATATAGCTTGCAATGTAGTGAGCTACAACGCCTTTGGTTTAGTTACGGCAAACATTATGCTTTGCGCACGTGTTACGATTACGAGTGGAACTTCAAATAGAAAGCGACCTTAAACAGCACAAGTTCATAATTATATAACAAATTAATTATTGTATAATACATCAGTAAAGTACCTACTATTAACTAATTATTTTGTTTCGGAGTTCGTCAATTGCTATTTCGGTTAATACCTTGCGAGAAAATCATAGACAAAAACATACAAGAACATAGAACTGTTTCTATCTACGCAAGAACCAAAATTTCTTTCTATAAAATGTTAAATAGCAAAACAAAATAGTCGTCGTCATCCAATTTAGTCGCGCGCGCCGCGGTAATCTTTAAAGACTGTTCAGCATTTTCTGTTATTGTCCTCTTGGACATTGCCGGTGTGCGGACAGAAGAGTCGTTTGAAGTACTCTTTTTTTTTCAATAATGAAATAATTTCAAAGCAAGTGAGGGAAAATATTGTTGGCCGTCATATATTATGAAAAAATAAATAATATTTTTAACGCGACTGTATTTTGTTTGCTTAATGGAAACGAGGGCAGTTGTCTTCTTGCAAAACACAAGTGACTAATTCAAGTTGGCAAAACAACTTGCGTCACGTAACGGCTTATCTTTTAAATTTACTCTGTTGCATTCAAATTCAGTATTTCACTAATGTAGTTGGATACGTACAATAATGTAAAGCGGGATGAACATACTTTGAAGTATTATATTACTGTTTTCTGTAATCGATACTTATACTCGTAGCTATAGTAAAACGTTCATAATATATATTGTTACTAATCTTTGACTTTTGCATATTATATTTTAACCTTCATTGACAGATTTCGTAAATATGTACAATCAGCAAGAATATGAGCTATGTAGACAAACATTTTCTTTAATGGGAAGCGATTACGTTTCTCGTGAGTTTCGAAGGTCTCTATCGAAAACCAAATAAGGTATTATAAATATTAATTAATTAATTAAATCATTTATTAGAAGTAAGTTTTTACTAAACATTTATCTTCGTCAAATATTGCGCATTTTACACAAAAACTACCACTGGTTAGTAATGATGTTTCTATAGGGGGAAGAAACTCGGCAAGAAACCCCCTGGTCGCCCCTTTTATAAATCATCAATTACACATTGGAAACGTAAAATCGAAAAAAAATATATGTATATTTTCTAGAAAAATAGTTTAAAGGTTGCTTTTAAATTTGTTCTAGATTGACTAGCCGCTAAAAAGACTGCATAGTGAAAAAAGAAAACAATATAATTATAATCTTGGAACGACCGTCATTGTTTAAAAACAAAATTGTAAAATATGTGTTCAATGGTTCAGACTTCTGAATCTTTTGTTAAAAAAAATAAATCGAGAATGTTTAGATTTACCTACTTACTTGAAGGCAGAAATTTCAAACGTCATGAGGAATAGGGTCGATTGACATTATATATTTTTTTGTCCTTAAGTTAGATAGTGCCACAACTTTTTTTCTGAAACCATAATCCTAATAATATTATTATAAATGCGAAAGTTTCTATGTTTGTATGTTTGTTCCTCAATAACGCGCAAAACGGCTAAACGGATTTGGATGAAATTTGGCACACAGATAGGTTATTACATGGACTAACATAACTTATTATCCTGGAAAAATATTAGGTGCCCGAGGGGTTGTCTAAAGATATAAATAGTGGCGGCGACACCGTCGTCACAGCGATAAAGATAATAGGCGCTATAACTCACATATCATCATTTTCAAAACAGGGTGTGGCGGCATTAAGAGGAAAATGTTTATAGTATCTACGGGCGGGGATGTATGCATGTATGTACAGTTTTTAACGATCGTTGACTAAGTTATTTACGCGAGACATTCGAAGAAACATCGAGTTTACTGAACTGTGTTTATTGGCTGATATAAAAAAAACCGTGGACAAAAAAACAACCGCATGTTACAAATAAAGTACGAAGTCCAGTCACAGGTCGATGTGGCCACATCAAACAAAGAAAAAACAATTTGTAAAGCACACTTTCGTACCTACCTTAATCTCTATAATCTCAATATTTTATGACAGATGGCAAAGTAGGTGATTAGTGGGTCCCAAATGTTGTGTCTAAACGCAGTGATCCTGAAAATATAGGGCTGCACTAGAAAGTAGTTGGGTTTTAGCCGGTAGAAGTCCGTCATAACAAACAGCGTCCCCTAAACTGGCAGGTATCCGTGAGGATTTCCCAATATTAAAAAAGTGGTGTTAGTTGGTCTGAGTTGTTGACGATTGATTGAGTGATTGGTTAAGGTGCTCTCGGATGTCCCAGGGTCGATTCAAGTTCGAATATTCAAGTTTTGAAATAAAGTTGGCTCTCGTCTGGATGTTTTAGTAGGCGGGGCAAACTGCTTTAGCACTCTCGAGTCGGATGTCCTTGGTTGATTTTCGGCTGCGTCAACTTTGGAAATGAACTTTTCAAAGTTGGCTCTGAAAGCTTAGATAAGAAAACTATACCTATTTCTATATTTTTGGATATGACCAAGGCCTTTGATTTCGTCTGTCATGATATATTGCTTTATAAGCTAGAAGCATTAGGAATAAGAGGATGTGCCCTAAAATGGTTAGAAAGTTACATCAGAAATCGAAAACAATATGTTGAAATAAAAAAATTAAACTATCATCACGAAAATAGTTACACATCTACTCTAAAACAAAATAGATACGGCGTTCCCCAGGGAAGCGTCCTAGGACCGCTTATGTTTCTGATCTATGTAAACGAGATGCCTGATGCAGTTCAATATGAATCAATCCAATTTGCTGATGACACAAAACAGCAATTACGAAAACGGACTAAACCAACAGTAGTTGTAAAGTGTAATGACAAAACTGAAATAACGTCCAAAATTGAAGATGTCTTAAATTCTGTAACAGACTGGTTAACTCAAAATAACCTGAAAATTAATTTAACAAAGACAACTCATATCGTTTCAAACTTATAATAGTAACTCCTTAAATTTAGACATTAAATGTAAAGACATTTCCATTGAACAAGTAAATACTATAGCGTTTTTGGGTTTAAAAATTGACAAATTTTGCAATTGGAAAGCTCAAATTGAAAATGTTAATAATAAGGTGAACAGATTCGTCTACGTTTTAAATAGATTAAGAGTTACTGCAACTAAAGAGTCGGTTTTATTGGCTTACCACGGATACGTCTCTTCAATACTGAGATACGGTATCATTGTTTGGGGTAACTCTGTGGATGTCGAAACTGTATTCAAGTCTCAAAAGAAGTGCATTCGTTCAATGTTTGGTATCGATTCCTTACAAAGTTGTAAACCTTTTTTCAAACAAAACGGTATTCTTCCACTGCCCAGTCTATACGTCTATGAGACGTGTGTATTTGTGCAGAAAAATTTGTCTCTGTTTAAAAGAAATAAAGATGTTTATATAAACGTAAAAGGCAGAAATAAACGTGGCGATAATCTATACTTGCTACGACAACGACTTGCAGTATACACTAAGAATGCTTATTGTATGTCAATAAAAATATATAACAAACTGCCAGATAACCTCAAAGAGTATAACGTCGCCATGTTTAAAACCAAATTGTTCAAAGTTCTAATAGATAAATGTTATTTTGAACATCAAAATAATCAATGAATATTTTGATGATAAATTAGATGCGACTTAATTAATATAAATAAATTATACCAAAATGGACATTGTGGTTAACTTTTGCTTTTTTGTTTTTTTTTTTTATCGTTTTTCTTTTATTGACATTTAATTTTTGACTATTCACTTACAATAAAAACAATTTGTACGTCGTAATTACGACAGAGTGTGCATAGGACTTTAATATTTTATCTACCATTGTACTCACATTCTGATACAAATAAAGTTATTATTATTATTATTGGACTGGATGTTTTTTAGTAGTGTCAGGGCATACTGCATTTCTCAGACAACCACCCCCTTGCAGAAGACCACAATGAAATAACCGCATGTGTGCTGAATGAGAAATGCCACAGAAAGCCTATTTCCCTATCCTCTCCTTATCCTTAATCCTAATAAGGTCTGCAGTTGCAGCACAAGTGGCGTTGCTTTGGTAATATGAGACGATAGCCGCTTACGATCAAGTGAACCTTCAGCCTATCTGACAACGTTAACTAAAAGAGGACAGGAACGGCCGCTCGTAATGAAGCTATCAAAAACGCAGAAATCATAAGGACTAAGACGGAAATAGGTCCTCCAGTAAGACCACTTGAATAAGGTAGTTACTGGCTTCCCACTGCTGCAGTTTAAAAAGAGTTTACTACCCTTATAAATACAAAAGATTAAATAAAATAAATACAAGGAAACATTGGTGCCACAGTGTCGCTTGTCAACAATTAAGTCATTCAATACCAACAATACACTATCGCATAAATAATCTACTATCGATTAATGTTTATCTATGTACTTTAACATGTTTAGAAATATTTGTTTGTACATTCTACGAATAGTACCGATAAGCATTTACGTTTATTGACGTACAGCATTGACGTATCAATCACGAAGTACCGGTTCATTTTAGTGTTCTAGAATGCAAAAAAGATGAATATTTTTGATGATAAAATCAATATATTATATGAACAAAGTTCACGTAGACACCCAGTGATCAGAATATAAATGAAGAAATGCTTCGATTCGGAATTCAGAACCAGCAAATAAAGAATACAGCGTTGGATTGACTGGGAATACAAAAATACGGCGAGTAACATACTCGTAAATTTGCGTATGACAATAATTCTGATATATATAAAATTCTCGTGTCACAGTGTTTGTAACAAAACTCCTCCGAAACGGCTTGACCGATTTTTTTGTATATATTCGGTAGGTCTGAGAATAGGTTGTAAACTAATTTTTATACCCCAAAAATTTTTTTTGGAGTTAATCCTTAAGAATCGATATATATATATATATATTTATTTATTTATTTATTTATTTGACTATTCTAGAATAATCTGAAGTTTCAGAGATATTGGGCCATCTAATGATAATGTATAAATTATATTTAGGAATTGTGATACAGCGTATAATAAAATAGTTATATTAATTTAACATTATATAAAAATAATCATTGGCGTAATGTAAAATTGTTTTGACGGCGTTTATTTCTCGAAAAATAACAGACATAAGTGATCAATTTGCAAATTTATCACTCAACCAACTATTTCTAAATCTATGAGGACAAAGTATATTGTTTATCTGAAAATTGTATCGTACAAAAAACCCGCAACGACTGTTATCTCGGCCGACGAGCCACAAACAAAACAAAACAAGTGTTTACCTCATATGGGTTGGTATGTCACGACGATAAGTGCATAATCATAATTGCTATTTGCAGATAGATACAGCGATACGTTATTGATACAAACTGATTACCGTGAAATTCAACCACACACCTCAGAAATGTGGAAATAAACTTACATGGTATAAGTAGTTGTAGAACAGTTTATCCTTATCATAAAAACCATAGAAGTTCAAAGGTGCATTTGACAAATAAGCATAAATAACGGACGTGCGTCATTCGCTTACAACACTCGAGTACGTTTTCTTGACCCAGACGTACGACCTTATATGTGTGGCGCACCAGCCTTCAACAGCCTAATAACATGCAAGTAAGTAAGCTTATGTAGGTAAAAACGTAGCCCAACAACTTTTCAGCGATTCAGGAGGGGAGGTGAAACGTGGGGGGCGGAGGCAGTGATATGTGGCAGATGAATGCGTCACCACGTCAGTCACTATAACTACAATGACGCACATACAAAAGCAAATATAATCGAGGTTTTTACGATACACTCACAGGTATTATGTTTTCCATAACTTTAACGCTTAAAATAAATTTGCTGTAAATTCTCACAGCGTCATGTGTTACGTTATGATACGTTTAAGATAACAAAAACAATTACGTCAATAACAAAGCGAAAAATTGATTAAGTACCGCACAAAAAGAAGATCGCTCAAAATTCAGGATAGCTAGACAGGCGAACCTAAGAAAATGGGTGCTAAATTATGCAGTTTAGCTTAAAATATTAAATGGTGTTTTATTTACCGGTGTTAAATATATTTAATTAAATTAACACTTTATTACAAATTAACTCTTGTTAAGGTTTTTCAGAAATTCAGAACAATCTAGCATTACGCCATCTAGTTCAATGGTGGAGAAAAGTTCTAAATATGTAGGTACATCTACTGTGACTAAATTGTCAAATATTATCCCATGGCAACTTTTAAAGCAAGCCTATGTTTTATGTCAGAACAAGTTTTGTCCAAATCTGTTCACCGATTTATATACTAACTATACAATATACAACACCTGAAATTATATACTAACTATTGGTGAAAGATTTTTTTAAATCGGATGAGTAGTTTCGAATATTACCTCCCACATACAAACTAACAAACAAACAAACATACAAACTTTACCTCTTTATAATATTAGTATAGATTAAAAATTGTTAACGATATATCCCGCTTTAGTAGACATTGATTAGCATCATGTTGATAATTATAATATTATTTGATAATAATTAGTCATAATTATGTTAATAATTATAGAACTTACTAATGACCTTCAGTACTTAATTAAACGAATAAGTTATCAGGATTTGTGTGAAGGCATCATCATGACGTTGCACACATGCAGCAAGTAGAAATCCTTATTTTATTGTACATAATGTAGACCTATAATGGATAGTGCTGGGGGCCGCCTTCGTTATAGTCACTCGCCCACTGAACTGAAGCATCAAGACGCCTAGACTCACACTTCTCTCCCCAGCAATCGACACCCACTTCCCACCCACAACTCTGCAGCAAAACTGCACCACGACCTCTGCTCTTTAAAACGCCGCGCCGCCCGTGCGAACCCTTAACCTATCTCCTGTGCGACCTACACAGAACCTATACCTACATCTGAACCGTTTTTAACTAACCGGATGACCTTTATAATGGCACTATTACGATTTAGCTGTGGATCACTTAAATTAATAATACTGCATACTATTTGGGCCGAGTTGTCTCTACTTATATGTGCATATCTACATAATATAACGCAAAACGATTTGACCGAATCTTGACATTTTAAGACAAATTTATCAATACACGGAACATTTGACATTTTATTTTTATTTTCCCTCCTCTCCCATTTTGAAAACATTATGAAATAAGAGCATACGGCATTCTTAGTGGAGTGCTTTTAGTGATTAAATATAAAAATTTCGGAATCCAATTACTTTGATTGAATTAATATAACGTCAAGAGAAAACAGAAATATTGATATATAATCTGAATTTGTCTATCTTAACTTGTACTGTACATACATACTCGTCTATAAAAACACATTACAGTCCAGTTGTTTGATGTAAAATAAAATGTTTCATCTTGAACGAGATTAATAAAAATTCAACATCTTTCAACCGTCCAACCAATTGACGTCATCCTATTGTAACGTGTGTTAATGACCGGAAATTCAACGCAACACAGTCCGGTCCACTACATTGTTAAAGAGGACTTCAATTGTTATGCAAGTGTATAAATATTTAATCGACAAATCTACAATGTTGTTTTCAATTTTCTTTTGACGTAAATGAATATGTCTTTAAATTTGCTTCCATAGTGGGTAGCAATTATTTAGAAAAGTGATAACAAAATCTCGGGACACAGTTTGATGCTGTAGCTACATATCTAATAATCTACACACCACTCGATAGCTAAAAAATCTTTTTTTTTTGGTAAATATGGTATATTTGAATTCGTTGAATAATATGTCTACAAATACATTTATAATAGCCACAAAGAAAATATCCACGACATATCAACATCCCATTTTTTATGTTCAGCACAGAGGAGCCTTCGAAAAACATATACGATCTTTTATTATTTGGCAACTTTTCAGTATTCATGCATTACAGCATGTGCTGTTGTGTTTCGGTGAGCGAGTTAAGGGATACCAGAGTCCGTTTCTCTATCCCGTCCTTTAATCCTAGCATGGTCGGCAGCGCACTTGAAGCAACTGTAGCATTGTTTCTTTTATAGGTGACAGTAGCCACTTACCATCAAGTGGACCTGTTTGACGACCTTTACTTTAAAAAAAATCCGTCGTTGCTTTACGGCGTAAATATGTAACTGCGTGAAGTTTACGCAGTTACATATTTTTTATATGACTTTTGGTTAATTATACCAGCATGGATATATCTTCGATTTAGTACTGGCTATTATATCAATGGAATAGTGTTTAATAAGCAAACGTGTTAAACCAAGTACATATATTCCTCCCAACGGCTAAATTTTTCCTCCAGCTATTGCCTTACATTTATTGTGAATGGATCCGTGTGTGTCTCGTAGATTGCACATACTACGATCTACAATCAACGCTTTTGCCCGGTGTAGGTGGTGCACGCTTTGAGTAACTACTTCATTATTATTAATCAGAGTCGGGCCGGGCGGTGGGAGAGGAGAGACGTGGGTAGTATAGCCGTGGGAGGCGGGCGGCAGACGGCACCGGGGGTGTACGAACGAACAGGGAGTACTATTGACGCGACGCGACAGGCGCTACGTCACTCACGGCGCCACGTGCACGATCGATAGTGACGTTACGTTACAAGTCGGGAAGAGGGTGAGTTGCGCGCGCACCGCCAGTCCGACCTATTTTACGGTTACGTTTCACGTACAGAATGGGAGCAAACTGGGGGTGAGAACAAGTGAGAAGCGCTCTGTGAGCGGCGCGCTTGCGCGTACCGAACGAACTTGGCAGACGATGCGCTCTGCAGCGTACCCCACATAGGAAACCTTATTCTACGAAACGCCAACTGCATAGTGCCGTTGCACAACTATGCGACATTATCTACTACGCGTTAAAAACACGTGTTGAAGGTACTTCGAAATGCCACATCATCACTTACGTACGTTGGCGCCATATTGCGCAATATATTCGCAATTATTTTTACATTATATATTAAACTAGCGGGCCGCTCCCGGCTTCGCCCGGGGTGCATTTTTTTTAACGTAAAAACCTTCCCTGATTATCCCTCTATCCATGAGTGAAGACAGAATTAAAATCGGCCCAGCCGTTCTCGAGTTTTGCGCTTAGCAACAGATTTAGGGATTCATTTTTATATTATAGATAAATAACATTGCGTAACAACGTGTTTAATTTTATTTATTAGCAAATTCTTTTAAAATCAAAGATATTTTTGATGTGCACATATATGCGGCCTACTTATGCAATGCATAGTTTAATTTAAGTCGAAACTGCAGTTACATTACACGTTCAACGTTTCACTTTAATCTTAAATAAATTTAACTTTGAATCAAGTCACCTATATATACGACACCTTATCTTGTATTTTTGTCTATGGTAGGAAACATAACTTCTTAGATAACATTTTTTCGATACAAAATATCACCAATATCACAGAGATTATCACAACTATTGAAGGTCTTTTCAATTAATTAGGCCTAATAATTGAAATGATCTCTATACTAGCTGGTAGCAGCGACTTCGTCCGCGTTGAAAAGGGAAATATATATATAATATATACTAATACTATAAAGAGAAAAGATTTGTATTTCTGTATTTTTGTTTGTAATGAATAAACTCAAAAACTACTGGACTCATTTCAAAAATTCTTTCACCTATAGTTAAGCTACATTATTGGCGAGTAATATAGGTTATATTTTATAATGTTACACGGACGAAGTCGGGTGCAACAGCTAGTGAGTAAAATATAACGCCTGACATATTTAATTTTATAATATTAGTAGGATAATCATGTGTCAATATTGTATCATATAACGTGAAAGATTGACAAGCCGTTAAGGTTAGATGAGAGAGGCTCTTGATTTTTATTCGAGATCACGCCTTTTAGTGGCACACGGCGTGGTAGGTGGTAGATCAATACTCAAGACCCAAACAAACCGGCATTGGTGCGGAGTGAGCGAGTGACCTATTTACAGCCGACCTGCAGCACACAATCTTCAATCCCCGCACCTCCCTTACTATAGATACCTATACAAATATGTATAGGGTAAAACTCTACAATACGCCCCGCTTTTTTTTCGAGTTCAATAAATCCTAGCTGTTAGAGTTTTTATTGATGTATTACAGAATAAATAAAAAAGCGGTCATCTGTTAATCTTATGGCACTTTTATTTGGCATGAAAAACTTTACAATTAGGCCCAATGTAATTTTTTTTAAAATAATAGGTGGGGCGTTTTGTATTGACATCTCTTGACAAAATGCCTCAGTTCTGTTACAAAATGCCCCGAGATAATAAAATAAGAGAAACCTATAAAAAAACAACAGACATTTTAGCTGCTAATTATAAAACAACTTTTTAAACAAAACCCAAAAGAAAAAAAAAAAACAAATTTTTAGACATGAAAGAGTAAAACTTAAAAAAACAACATAGGTATACTTCTAAGTATTATACCAATAAAAATAAAATAAACTTATAATCATAGCAGTTATCATATATCTCTTTTGATTGATTGATATATTATATTGCATTAATGTAAATATATGTAAATTTTATTTATTTTTTAATTTAAAATTTAATTTAAATAAAATGAAATTACTTTTATATGTAGTTTACGCTTCCTCTCTCCTAGTCCCTTAAGTTGCATGCCCGACAGGGTCCATAACACTGGTCTTTTATATATTTATTAACATCTTTGTTTATACATTATGGTTTCGCAATAAATGAATTGAATTGATTGATTTTTCTGATATAATTTCGCGGCATTTCTAAAAAAATAAAAGATAATATATGATTGTAAAACTGGAGCATATTACACTACGACAGCTGGGGCATTTTGTAAATTTCTAATTACAATATGCCCCGGTATCAACATGGCCGCCATGATAGGTTTATGACTGTGTGTAACACGTAAAATTATAGGTTATTTATGACTGTTTCCATATTCCTAACTGTAATTTTGATGCAAAAAATAGGTCACTATATTCAATAATTTGTATAGTAGTCACCGCAATATGTCTCAAGCTCGTATTTAAAGATTTTACTATAATTAAAAAATTAAATGCACAAAACACACTCTCAATGCAGTCAAGTCGAAGGAGTAATGTAGTCACTGCGTGCAAGTCACAACCTGTTGTCTTTTTCTGTCTGTCTGAGAGAGAGAGTTGTGGGGCATATTGCCCGCTGGGGCGTATTGTAGAGTTTTCCTATATATCTATTGTAGTCTGATACGAATAATACACTTAAAACTTGCCAAAAGGTAATTTAAACTTCTTGACAAAAGTATTTTGGGATAATTTATACTATCTTTTCATTAAAAGAACAAGTAAATCAAGCATAGTTCGTATACTTACACGGATAGATATCTGTTCAGGGTAGAAATGCAAAAAAATATAGGAAATGAAGGAAGGAAGTAATAGTACATTACTGCAGAGTCCGGGAAGTGACGGATTGCCGGACGAAGTGGTTTCAAGGCCGAGCTTTAGCGAGGCCTTGACAAAGAACTGAGTCCGGCAATCCTCATTCCGGTCGAGGCTGGTATAGTGCTTTTCTTAATAAATGTGAGGAAATAATCAAACACGTGATACAAAAAAAAGTATAATATGAAAAAATTATTAAAAAATTAATTTAGGTAGGTACTGAAAAAAAGTCTGCTTTCCCACTTTTTTATTTGAATGAGTGCAAAGAAAACAGCGCCATACAGCCCAGTCATCAAATGAGCATGCGCTCGCCGCGGCCTACTAGATTTCATCGGGCTGAGCAGCGGCCAGTAATCAATTAGTGCAAAGAAAACAGTGCCATACAGCCCAGTAATCAAATGACCGTGCGCTCGCCGCGGCCTACTAGATTTCATCGGGCTGAGCAGCGGCCAGTAATCAATTAGTGCAAAGAAAACAGTGCCATACAGCCCAGTAATCAAATGACCGTGCGCTCGCCGCGGCCTACTAGATTTCATCGGGCTGAGCAGCGGTCAGTAATGAATTTTCATACAACATTCTTGACCTAGGCCGAGAAAGAAATGCATGAGCCAAGAATTACAAACTTCGCGGCTTGTTTTTAGTACAAGAATGCCTACATTTCCGAGCATGTTTGAGAAAATATATTATTATTATCAAGAGAGTATAATATGTATATGAAACTAAAAGCAAATAAACAAACATAAAATAAAATAGTATTACATTATTATATAATGAATAAACATATTTGCATGTTAGTTTATGTTTATCTTGCTAAATCGAGTTGTATGTGAATTGATTTTCTATTTAAACTATTTAAAAAGGTTTTTTTTTTCATATTTTTATCCATATTCTAAATCATGGTGGAATAAAGACATGGTGGAATAATGAAACGAACCATTAAATAATGAAACGAATGAAAAAGAGGGTACAGCACATTGAACTATATGTTATTCTAACATGGATCATAGAAATCTTTGATACAGCAAGTGAAAAATTTAAATTATTAAATGTTTTTTATTTTGTTGTTGAATTATCATAGTACCTATATTTAAAAAAAATTAACCACTGCGAAATTGAGTGCGTATTTCTATGAGAATGTGTTTGATAGAAGCGAATATTTTAAATGAGTAAAAAAACAGTTGAATACTAGGAATTTTAGTCCACCTTTAAATGGCTAAAGTTAGCCACAGACACAGACACTAAACACAAAATAAAAACTGAAAAGAGAAAGAGTTCCTAGAAGGATCGGGTAGTCGTTTGAATTTAAAAAGAAAAAAAAAGTGCAAACTAAAATAGCTCCGGCCGCTTGGCGCATAGCGGTTGCGCGGTAAGCAAAGGTTGTGTAGTATTATTAACATACTCTAATTCGGGGGACCCAAACAAACCATCACGAACGGGTGACCTACATTCTTTGACTGCGTCTGCGGGCCGTGCACGAGATACGAGCATGAATCATGTAGGTGCGCCGCCTTTGCGCCGCCCGTCAAGCGCCAAGTAACTGCCCTCGCATCTTTAGCCGCTAATTATACCGACCGCATCACTCGAACGGACACAAATAAAAACAAACCGAAATCAATATGATATATTACAACAGAGGATGTCTTCAAAAGAAACTTCGTACGAACACCCCGACGACTACGAAAATATTTCGTGGAAAAATAATTAAAACAGTCGTAATTCTTTTACGATCAATTAAGCCCAAGCAACGTTTCGTCGAATAAAATTGCAGATGGGCGTTTTCCTCGTATCGTTTTATGTACCTTGTTTTCAGCGGTGTAGTCGAGTAAAATTTTCATTACGGCACACGGAGAAGTGTTAAAAAGAGTAAGTATAAAATTGATATCCCAAATAACTTGGATTTTAAACTCCGAGCATTTAGACGATAATAAAATAAAATAAATTGGGGCTCACTATATAAATTAAGGGTTAAACGATGGAATATTTAAAATTCTTTAGTAGGAGTAATTCAATACACGATTTTATATATGACTCGGATTTTAAGGCGAGGACTTTCGTCGTCTAGTACGAGTTCTTACAATTAGAGTAAAATAAAAAATAAAAGACTAGATATTTAAAAGTTTGAAACAGGCACCATAAAAGAACACCCTTGCTCGTCACAGTGAAAAAAATTTCAGGGACATTTGTTCTTAGGCTTATTAATTAAGTTTTGTGCTAATGTTTTAATAGACTACTTTTATTTTTCATATTTTACACAAAATTTAAGAGAAACTTTTCAATTTTAAGTCTGTTCGGTTATGTCGGAGAAGATATAAAAATTAACAGTGCAATATTGACCCTAAATACATAGAGGTCGTTAGATTAAGTTAGTTTTGAGTTGTGTTTGTTCTGAAATCGTTGAAAATTGTGAGCGTCTGAGCCTGTCTTAATGAAGCATCTGAGTAATACAGCAATTAATCAATCAAACAAACCAAAAAGAAATGCTCCCAGAGTTTGTAACGGCGCGGCGAGGTATATAAAGGTGAATTAGGGAGCGTTTACGACGAAGCATTTCCGGCCTCTGAAAATAATAAGTGGTGAAGTAGTAATAAAAAGTAAAACCAACAAAGCAGGTCCATTTTACACACCACACGCCTGACCTAGATACAAAGCGCAGCCGCAGCCGCATCGCATCGCACATTCCTGTACGTACCTAACTTCCTTTCTACAGGTCTATCAACGATTAAATGCTTGATCGGAATGTGTCCATTAAGTTCACAGCTAAAATTTCATTGTGTGACAATCAACACAAAATATATTTCTCTTTTATACAATACTAGCTGGTGTACGCGAATTCGTCCGCGTTGAAAAATACAAAAAAAAAATGTGACAAAATATATTTATACGGGCAATATAACGCCTGCCATGTTGATTGCTTTTATACTTTTGTCAGGCGTTGATTTTATATTTTTTTAAATGCTTGGGAACGGTACCCCATTTTTCTGGATGAAAGGTACCCCATGCCCTTTTCTGTATCCCAAACACCGTGTATGCAAAATTTTATGACGAGTAGTTAAGGCGTGAAAAGGTAATAGGCAGACAGATAGACTGTTATTTTCATATTTATATTATCAGTATGGATATTGTTGTGCATAATATGTCTTAATTAAAATAATCTTGAGACTCGTGTTCCCACAGATAAGCCGTGACAATGGTTTTGTGGTGGAATATAATAGTTAGATTAGTGTCTAAGTTTGTATTAATTAAAAAAAAACAGCATTTACCAGGACATAGTCGACATAATACCCAAGCCGGAAACAAAGCAAACAAACAAGGCCGTCAATTGCTATTTCGGCCGAGACTTGCATAATACTTTTCCTCTAACTTAAAGAGGAAATAATAGACAAAAATACACAAGAAAATTCCGATGAAGTTATTATGATACTTGTGTCTATATGTATATGTGTTAGACTAAATTTAAAACGTTCAAACATCTAAAAAAGGGGACCCCTGGATTAAGTCGCGGGCAAAAGCTAGTCTATACAAATATTATAAAGAGAAAAGATTTGTATATTTGTAATGAATAAACTCAAAAACAATATCACTAAGTAACATAGGCTATATTTTATAAAGTTACGCGGACAAAGTCGCGTGCAACCGCTAGTATGTAATATTTTTATTTATATAAAAACGCGCAAATCACAATTACAACCCACAGAAATATATTGCTGATTCTCAAGTGCAAAATCAACAAGAATCTCGTTGTAATTACGTATAAAAAAGAAATACAAACAATCATTATTGCATAACGTACACATTATTTTGCACAAAGTTCATATAATTTATTGTGTACGTAAGTGGCGCCAGTGGCCTAAGGCAGTTGTCCCACCACCGGCGAGCAAGCGATTAACTATCAACTATTTTCTCGCTCAAGAAACGTACAATAAGATATACATTCCGTATGAACAAAAGAGATGCATATATTAATAGTTGATCGCTGACTGTTTAGACTGCCGGCGAGGACTCGTTCCACTAGTTCGTAGCTGGGCGAGGACTCGCTCCACTAGTTCGTCGCTGAACGGTAAGAACTGTCAAAGACAGGGTACCCCTCAGCGATGCTCGCTTGGCGATCAGGACTCGCCGAGATACCAACCAACGCAGCGGTTATATATTCCAGCGGGTCTAGCCGCCCCGAGCGAGTAGTGCGAATAATAGCCCGTCGCACAAGAACACTCGCTTTTCGCTGCTCGCCAACTCGTTTCTAGTTTCTAGCTTTAATCGCTACTCGTTCATAGTCGGCGGTGGGACAACTGCCTATTAAGGAAAACTGGAATCCACGTGAGTGACAGCTCGATAGTACGGGGACGACCTTGCGTTGGCCATTCGAGCCGAGTCGTGTATTACAAGCGAGCGGACACGTCAGCAAGATTAAACACAACAAAGACAACACAAACACAAGCCGCAATCAAAGCGGAAAACGTGCAATTTTAAAACAATTTCACATGGCGCCAACTACCAATTATATCTTGACACAATGGAGGAGGTATATTATTTAAAAAAAATATTTTTTTGTAAGAAATATTTTTTTTTAATTGGACAGTCCTTAGAATTGAAAAACTAGTGTTTATATTATTAAAACAACACTTTAGTAAGCTATAAGTAATTAAAATGTATTTGATGTTGCAGCATTAGATCAAGGTGTTATGGAAATACCACCGAAGTAACAGTATACCAAATTTTATTTCAATCGAACCTGTGTAAGTTAATGAAATACCTTCCTCAACAAGGAAATGGGCTAATGATCTTCAAACGCCTGAACAGATATTCATAAACTATAGCTAAACTTCATAACCATCAAGCTTTCAAACAAAAAAAAAATCACCGTGGTTTCCCATTGTTAGAGTAGTAGCATGTCAAATAGCAATATACTCGTGCAGGCCTGACCATCATTAAACCATGAATAAATTAAACAATATACAGCTGATGTAACTCATATGTGTCTGTCTCAAACCTTCGGAGAAGATACATTTCTTCTAACTTTTGACGAAAGTGCTACTTAGCTAGTAGTAAAAGAGATAAATACATCAGTGCACTAATAGATCGAATCTGGCTCTAAGTGCTTAAAACCTTGGCTAAATGTGTCACAGATCTTGCATTGCTAAGCAACGCATGCGACCCACATGAAAAATGCAACTGAAAGAGACCTTGTGATACTTAGAGCGAGATTATTAATGGTGCTCAAGACCGAGGCGAATACTAATAAAAATGTTAAAGTGGTTAAAGTAAGTAATTTAAACTAAACAGAGGCATCAACAAATATACACTCATAAAATACTCATATAGTTTAAATCTCCCAGACTACAGTGAAAATCGGTTATAGCGACCTTCCCTGGGACCACAAAATTTGGTCATAATAAACGGATAGTCATTATAAGCAATATTAAATCGTTATAGGCATTCAAGAGGGACCCTGATTAAGTTAGGGGTACTGGACCATCTCCCCCTTTTTTAATCCACCCTAGTAATTGGTCGAGATTAATTTTATATGTTTATTGATGTTAAAATTGTGTTAAATTGTTGATCTGTTACAAAATAAATGGCCCACGACCACGAGGGTGGTGTAAACCCCGGAAAAAAAAAAACAAAAAAAAAAACAGGGACCTTGCCATTTAGTCGTTGTAAGCGAAGTCGTTATATCCGGTTTTTACTGTATTTGCTAAAATAAATGACAGAATTCATATTCGTAAAACTAATATTATAAAATGCGAATGAGTTTATGTGTTTGATTTCACGATCACTATAAAATTTTGCAAATAAGTTGTCAGGGGTAGAGAAAAGTATGTCGTATAATGCCAAAAAAAAGTATTCTAAAAGTTAAAAATATAACTAGAACAAAATCTATGATTATATTGGCTTGTTGCGGCTAAACATTAAATATCTTGAGAAGTTGTATAAATTTGAATTGCCTAACTAATGCGACTTGCATTTGCCATATTTTCCTAAATCGATCAATCATTCAAACTGATACGTATTAAATGTATGTAACGGGTGATTCATTTGGAGGTACTTTTTCAAAACAAAAAAATATATTAATAAAAACAAATTTATCGGGTAATTTTTATTATTATACAAAAGAACTATTCTTTACATTTATTATTTAAAGATTATTTCTTTCAAATGTTGGCCGTTACTCCGGTTAACATAGTCCATTCTGCAGTTCCAATTTTCGATGACGCGTCTAAGCATTTCGATTGGTATTTGGCGAATAACGCGAGTAATGTTGGCTTCCAGTTGCTCAATCGTACCTGGCTTATCAATATAGACTTTGGACTTTACATAGCCCCAAAGGAAAAAGTCTAGGGGTGTGATATCACAGGATCTAGGCGGCCAACTCACCGGT
The DNA here is from genome assembly GCA_936446665.2 of Synanthedon andrenaeformis. Taxonomy (NCBI): domain Eukaryota; kingdom Metazoa; phylum Arthropoda; class Insecta; order Lepidoptera; family Sesiidae; genus Synanthedon; species Synanthedon andrenaeformis. The sequence continues at coordinate 6,177,634 of OW387789.2, forward strand.
CCGAAGCGCGAAATTAACTGTTCACCAAATTGTTCACGCAATAAAGCCATGGTTTCACGTGCTGTGTGGCAAGTGGCGCCGTCTTGTTGGTACCAAATGTCCTGAAGATCACGGGCTTCAATTTCAGGAAACAAATAGTCTGTTATCATGGCACGATAACGGTCACCATTGACAGTTACGTTCTGGCCGGCCTCGTTTTTGAAGAAATATGGACCGATGATTCCACCGGCCCATAAACCACACCAAACCGTTGTTTTGTCTGGATGTAATGGCAGCGCTTGAATCTCTGCAGGTTGCTCTTCGGACCAAATACGGCAATTTTGTTTGTTGACATATCCGTTAAGCCAGAAATGTGCCTCATCACTAAACAAAATTTTTGACGAAAACAGTGGATTTTCTTTAAGCTTTTCAAGAGCCCAAAGACTGAATTGGTGACGATTTGGTAGGTCAGTCGGCTTCAATTCTTGCACTAGTTGAATTTTGTAAGCTTTGAAACCAAGATCCTTACGTAAAATACGCCAAGTCGTTGCATATGACAAGCCAAGTTGTTGCGAACGGCGCCGGATCGATTCTTTGCGGTCATCGCGTACACTCTCAGCTACCGCCGCAATATTTTCTTCGCTACGTGCTGGATGTGGTCTTTTTGGTCGTGTATTATCTATTAAAGTAAATTGGCTCTCAAATTTTTGGATGGTATGGCGAATCGTGCGTTCGGTAGGCCGATTATGTGGACCATAAGTTTCTCTAAGTGCACGAAACACATTCCTCGCTGAACGCTGATTTTCGTAATACAGCTGTATTATTTGTAGACGCTGTGCGGGGCTAAGTCTTTCCATGATGAAATGTCAAACTATACAGAACAAAAATACCATAAAAGGTTATCACGACTCACGCTTCATCTGTCAAAAAATCCATAGACAAAAAAGTACCTCTAAATGAATCACCCGTTAGTTCTAAGTCTAAAAGCTCCGGCTATTTATCTCGACTCAAGAACGCGGCGTCTTTGTTCGCAGTTGTTTAAATTTCATATTTATCTTATGCGAATATATTATTAGCCCCATATAATAAAGCATTAAACTTATAACAAAAATTTAATAATAATTCAAAGCAATCAAAATTTGCAAACATATTTTATTTACATTTGGAGAACTACTACACCACAGAATCAAAATGTCCATATTTAATTTTATAATTGTATGTTCTTAAACTTTTGACATAAGGAAATGTATTTATACTTTAGTTAGAAGTGTGCAAATCTCATGTAATGATGACTATGTGTATTCAATTTTATTATTTGAAACCAAATCTGTTACATAAAATTAGTTTATATATAAAAATTTACAAATATACTTGTGTCTAACTGGAAAAAAAAAAATTTTTTTTTATTATATAAATAAGATAAATACGTAAAGTCGAATGTAAAGTCCGTTCGAGTGTAAATAAATAAAAAAACTATATATAATAAAATATAAAAATTATAAAGCTACTGTTATATATACTTCACTGTCAGATTGTGCAATACAAGTCATGAAAAAAATATCACACCTAGTACTGGCTTATTTATGTGTTGGGGGAAGGGTATTGTTTTAATTTATATCAAGTTCCGATTAAAGTGTTTAATGATATTCTTCTCAAATTTATCTTTGAACAGGCAAAGGCTAGAAAATTCACAAGTTATAGGTCAAAAGTAAATTGAATAAAATCGATTTTTTCACATAATTCGCATGCACTTTCATTATTGATTGTAGTAAAATGAAATACATTGTAGAACTGATATTGTATAGATTAGATTTTGAACAACGGTAGTGGGGGCGAGCGGGAGACGTAAACATGACATTGCAATTCTTAGTATTGATTTTATTATAACGAAGCGGCCCACTTTCGTTTGTTTGATAAGCCCACTCCACAATCCGCGACCACAAATAGTAGTAATCGACGCTCACTGTTATGTTGCTCTAGTACTGTTTGTGTTACATTAAGTAAACACAGCCAAAGTCTTCGAGATTCTGTTCCGCTTTTTATAACGTAATATTTTAATACACTACACCTTACTATGGCTCAGTTTCGTAGAAAGCTTTGAACTGAATTTCGAAGGAAACTGAACGCCTGTAGCGTACCTAAACAAATCTTATTCTAATTTAGGTATATCCATCATAATCTTTCAAGCAATGGAAAGTTGATATCTGGTGGTTTCGCTTGTTATAATTAAGTAACTGGGCTACCGAGAAGCGTCCGGTGTACTTAACATCGTCAAAATAGTTGCATTGTTAACATATTCGTATTGCATATATAGCAGCACCATCTCACAAAATTTGGAAGTAACAGTTGATTTTATCGTCCATCGGCAACAATACAATTATCGCAAAGATGGAGCTTTAATTATAAAAAAATAAACTTTTTTGTGTAAAATTGCGTTTTTACAAGAAATACAACTATGTATATAGGTAGACTTCAAAGGCAATTAATATAAGCGTATATAAGTATGTATATACGCTTTAATGCTTATACCTTATGTTATGCTATAAATATTATATTATATGTCCAGTATGTTTATATTTTATATTTTATTATATAGAGTTTCGATGTTTGCTATTGCTGTTGTGAATAAAATGAACAGAGACAAGAATCGATTCTCATAGTTATCGTGACCGTAATAATAGCAGTGGGCATAAACAAAACAAACAAATACTATTAGGTATCATAGACGGAGCTGTGACTGCAATATTATGAACAAGATTAATTCGAAACGGTGAAGCAATCGCTGAAGCCACCCGCCGCCAGCCGCACACCGTCAAGGAAGAGAAAACCGCAAGACTCGCTTGTTTTTATCAACAACGTTATACACAGCTCCTAGGTCGTTCTCGCAACGCGGCGAGAAAGGGAGAGCAAACAGTCAATCGTCTAGAATTCTAGATGTTGCAATGTTATTTGTTTGTTTTGCAAAAACACTGCCTCTGGCAAGGCTGTCGACATGACGGGCGCGGGCGTGGACTCGTGCAGCCGGATACCGACCGCCCAACAAACATTCGAACGGCTCACTGTATACATACACCACCTACTTCAATAAATCCTATTCAAATTATAAATCCGAAAGTTTATGAGGATGCAAGAACTGCTTAATTAATTTGAATGAAATTTGGCACACAGATAGTTTATTACCTGGATTAACATGTAGGATACTTTTTAACCTGGACAAATGTTGGGTTCCCGAGGGATCGTCAAAAATTTTAAAATATATATACTGAAATGCAAATCTTTTCTCTTTATAATATTAATAAGTACTTATAGGTTATGTTTCCGCTAGTCGAAGAGCACTTATTGAAATATAATTAACAAATTATTTACTAAACGGTGACAAACAAACCCTTAACTAATTTGAAAATAAATAAATTTTATTTACACAAACAACAATATCCAAATATAGTATCTAAATTCGTTGAACAGTGAGACATGGGAATAGTTTAAATGTTCGGGGTCGAGGGGTTGTTATTGTCACATGACAATTTAAGGATTGTTAGAAGATATATTATTTCGATGATTGTTAGTATTTATAATATTTAGTATTTATAATAAACTAGCGGTCCGCCCCCGGCTTCGCCCGGGGTTCTTTTTTTTTACGTAAAAAACTTCCCTGATTATCCCTCTATCCATGAGTGAAGACAGAATTAAAATCGGTCCACCCGTTCTCGAGTTTTGCGCTTAGCAACACATTTAGGGATTCATTTTTATATTATAGATAGATTAGCTGAAAATATTTCAACCATATCAAAAAGTTAAAATATCGAATATACATTAGTCCCAAAAGTTAAAGGACATAAAAAAATTCCAAATTTTTAGGTGATTTTCAACAGGCTCCTTCGAAGAAAATAAAGATTTGGATTTTTTTTATATCCTTAAATTTTTGGCTATAGTATATTTTCCAATTCTATTACCTATTATTAAATAAATAATTTCGCATATAATTTTAAATCTCATGTTTTTTTCATTTAGAAAAAACTAGAATGAAGTTTGAAATAAAGTTAGTTAAAAGTATTTTTCATTTTTCAACGCGGACGAAGTCGCGGGCACCAGCTAGTAATAAATCATTTTAATTTCTCTAAGCTCTGTCGTGTGTTTAGTTACGGATGCATACTATTAATATTTGTTTTCTAATTAATAATATTTTTGAATGAACAGTTCGCAAACGGCATTAACCTTACCCTACATTTTAACACACATTGTGTGCTTTACGGATACATAAATTTCGTACCTACCTATGATTTCATAAACGCGCAATATTATATATTAGTATATTGCACTCGAACGTGAAATAACGGCCCACGTAACATCTACGCAGTTAGAAATGGAAGGCTCGCAGTGTTTATAATATAAGCACTAGCTGGTGCCCGCTATTTCGGCCGCGTTGAAAATTGGAAAATACAACGCATGACAAAATATCTGATATCTTTATCGCTGTGACTACGGTGGCGCCGGCACAGCGACAGTGTCCCTCAATTTTTTATATTTTTAGACGATCCTTCTGGAACCTAACATTTTTTCAGGATAAAAAGTATCCCATATGTTAATCCAGGTAATAAACTATCTGTGTGCCAAATTTCATCCAAATGCGTTTAGCTCTTTTTGCGTGAAACAGTAACAAACAAACATCCATTCTTACAAACGTTCGTATAGGTCTAACACTTTTATTCTTGAGTACAAATTGAAAAATATATATCTTAGTTAACCGTTAGTTTACGTATACGTAGTTTACGTATAAAACTATTGCAGCTGTTATTTTTAACGGAACACGTGACTGTTATAGTATTGGTACCGTATTTTGCTTCGTTTGTTGGTCACGCGAGGCTAAATTATGTGAAACCGTAAAACGTGCTCGACTGAAAATCGTAGGAAAAACATAATTAATCGCATAACACGTACATTATGAATTTAAAAGACACGGTTTTTGAGATATTTTAATTACATAATTCCTAACAATACTCACTCCATTTATTTCAGAACTCATTCTTATTTTTCATAAATTTTCAGAATATTTATTTGATGGGAACTTATTGCCAATATAAAAAGTCCAGGATATTGTCCATAAATATCCACACTATTCATTGAAAAATGTTTCGTTGTTTACATGTATATTATGTTATTCAGTAATAAACATAGGTAGGTCTATTCCCAAAATGCCCCACAAGCAATGCCCCATTTGAGACATTGGGAATTCCAAAAATTATTATTATTAATAATACAAATTTTCTGATTCATGGGTACTGATATAATTAATCCAGAATTTGTTTGTTTGTTATGCTTTCACGCCTGCACTATGGGGTACTGGATACAGAAAAGAACATAGGGTACCTTTCAAAAAAAAAAAGAACAATAAAGATTTAATACATGTCTTGAATTTAATAACTTGAAAAAAAAGGGTTGGACGAAATCACGGGCAAAGGGTAGTTTATAATATAACCAATGGGCATGACAGAGGTCCGGTCCAAAAGTTGTCTACCCTTGCAACTTTTGGACCGGTCTTTTAACTTGATCGCAGCACCATCTACCGGTTCCAAATGAGAATTAAACCACTCAGGGACCCAATCATACACAAAAGTTCATACAAATCGGTTTAAGAGGAGTTGTATGAGTTATTAACACGTATATAATAATTATTTATTTACTAGCTGGTGCCCGCGACTTCGTCCGCGTTGAAAAAGAAAATATATAAACGCCTGACATCATTATCACTGTGACGACGGTGGCGCCGCCATCTAGAAATATAAAAAATTGGTGCCTAAATTTTTATATTTCTAGACGATCCCTCGGGAATCTAACATTTTACCAGGATAAAAAGTATCCTATATGTTAATCTAGGCAATAATCTGTTTGCAAAATTTCATTCAAATCCGTCCAACAGTTTTTTGCGTTATCAAACATCCAAAAATCCAAATATCATCCATACATACATACTTTCGCATTTATAACATTATTTGGATAAGATAAGAATAATTAAGAATAATAAGATTAAATATTAAAAAAAAATTAGCTAATTTTTTAATTATTTTTTTAACTAATTAATTTAGTTGAAAAACGAATGCCTATATGACTTGTTTTTATAAAAAAAAAGTAGAAGTGGTATTGGGTTAACCTTTATGTGCTACGCCACGCGATAGACTTCAATTTATTATCTAAACAAAACCATATTGTTTTTAAATTCCCGCCACATTGATTGTACAAAAACTTTTTTGCTTTATACCGCGGCTTATATATCTGAAAGATTATCATTTCTAATTTTATATAGAGGTAAAGTTTGTTAGTATGTAGGAGGTAATTTTCGAAACTACTCATGCTATTTAAAAAAAATCATTCACCAATCGTTAGAACCGCCTACAACAGAAAAGCTATTAAAAATACATATATTTAAAATTCTATTATTAAATATTTAATTCTAATTCTTGATTAATTTTCAAAATATTCAGTAGAAAATAAACACACTCTCTCACGTGAAGCATAAACTGATAAATATCCATGCATTTCGCACTAAAAGCATGCACTGGCAGTGCATAAATATAACGATAACCTTGAAATTTCACAAGTAAAACATTTCAAAACGATACATAACAATAAATAGAGAAACTCAATGAAGCCAAGCCATGAAGGTAATGTTTCTCTCGGCGTCAAAACATGTTGCACAACTCGGTCGCATTCCTCTCACGGATGTCACCGTTTTGTCACCGCTCTCCACCGATGATATTTCTTAGTCGTCATTCTCAGAACACCACTTTTACTTATTTACACCGTCCGAATAGTTTACATTAATTAAAATACCAATAATTATAAAGATGAGACTTTGTTAATATCGCGCGCTGTTGTTCCAATTTAAAAAGAAATTACAATAACTATATTAACGTACCTTTTCGTGAGTATGTTTGTTATGCTTTTACGCCTTAACTACTCAACCGATCATCATAAAACTTTGTCAGGGATATAGAAAAGGAAATATTACCTTTCATGCAGAAAAAAGGACTGTTCCCAAAAAATTCACCGCCTGACAAAAATATAGAGCAATAAAGATTGAATAAATGTTTCAATTTCTGTACGGTTTATGTTTAAACTTGACGCGGACGAAGTCGCGGGCAAAAGTTAAGTAAATAAATATAACCAACTCTTATCAAGTCGCCGAACGTCGATATTTTTCTACATCAATCATGCTTCCTGTCACCTACTTAATTTCGCCCCAGCGCTAATCTGAAATAGCGGACAGGAGATATTTAGGTCATTAAAAGCTAATGTTATTGTCTATACCGTGGCATCGTTTCGATACAAGATGAAGGCCTCTTAACGATTGTGACACGGTTACGTTTCAAAACAAACAACGCAAAACGGTCGTTGCGTAACTTGTGAAAGTGTAAAAGTATCTGGAATAACATCTGAGCCGTGTTTACCTGTTACTTATTTATTACTATTGAGAATTAACTAGTGGTCCGCCTCCGGCTTCGCACGGATGCAATTTTTTCACCTTCTTCATTGCTCGCTCTTTCCAGTATTGAAAACCGCATAATCCGTTGGGTGGTTTAGAAGAAGTTAGCGGAGTATGTAGAGAATTTAAAGTTTTAATGAAAGAAATGGTTATACTGTGAATCAACCGTTATACATATTTATAGAGATATGCAATCCCGGAGTTTTCTTTGGGATTTTAGAGTAACTACAATTCTCTAGTACGTACATCATTTTATGTATGTCTTAAGGTACGTAAGGCAATTAATTTTATTTTTCGGAGACTCGGTTGCGAACCTTTTTTTAAAACTTTTCGTGAAAAATTAACAAATGTTGAAAACTTCATCAAAATCTATTATTGCGTGGTTTAAGAGGAAAGCGACTTCAATTTATACTGTGTAAGGATTTAATAAAATACACTCTCATTACAATTGTTTGCAGTCGAGAAGAATCATTTGGGTAAACATTTTTGATAAATGAATCTCTATACTTAGATGCTCTATCTATTGCATTATCGAGAAAATGTGTCGAGTTCAACTAGTCGTAACTCGCGCTGACGGAATAATTAAGTATAGTTTAGGTTTTTCCAAGCAACGGTAGACCAGTTTTTCCCCTAACTACACATGTTTATAAATAAACTTCTCGACATATTATTGACTTTAGAGAGCGGTTTTCGTAGTGATTGCATCGGTAAATAAATAATAATGAGGAGTCCATTTGTTTGTAAACAATAAAAAATTTTTTTTTTAAAAGTGTATTAGATATTTAAAAAAATACATAAATATTTACTTATTAGTTCAGTAATTTTTAAAATTAAATGAACATTTTAGAATGCCAGGTGTTACTTTTCTTATTAATTCTGTCCTGTATGCCTTTCTGACAGCGAACTAGCGAACTTAAACTAGCGACCCACTCCCGGCTTCGCACGTCTACGAATTATTTACACGAACTTTCCCAGTTTATCGTTCTTTTTCATTAGTGAAAACCTTATTAAAATCCGTTGGAAGGTTTAGAAAAACTTTATTTTATATGTGACTTTATTTTCTAATTTATGTTTAGATTTCTAGCATTTATTTCTTTATATTGTCTTCGATTAAAATTCGACTAAAACACCGAGACCGAATAAGATTTCACTGTGTTCTTTCATTCAACACAACTCAAATTAACACTGAAAATAGATAAATGAACTTCGTAGACGTATGTTTAATTATAAAACAATTCACGCTTATAGAAAATATGTATATATATAGATTAAATACGTGTTGTCTTGTTTATTAATTGTATATAATATGTATATGCAGTCTTATAGGAATCACATTTTGGTAAAACGAAACCCGAGTTAAGCAAAGGAATGCGCATGAAGCTGAGTAATGGTGAAGAAAGTCAGAGTTGCAAAAACAGCGTGATTCAACTGTTTACGTCGCGTTTTTAGAACGACCGAGTTCACCATACGTAGTAAGTAGTGTTGTTTTCTTACCTTGTTCCGCAACCACGACCTGGATACGTGCTGACCGCCTTAACCTAATTGTCGCCGCCCTAAGGACAACATTGAAAACTGTCAAGTTTTACTTAAAATAAATATTATTGTATGGGATTGCAGATGAATGTTTGATGAAAACTAAATAACATTTATATGTAAGTATAAAATCAATAGGAGGTGGTCCAACCTGTAGTATAATTATATATTTTTAGGACACTACAAAATTAATGAATTTTTTTTTTATTGAAATGTTTGAATTATCCCAATTTCTATTCCCCCTCCAGACTTCGCCTGGGGGCATTTTTTATATATAAAAACCTCCCGTTTATTCCTTTTTCCATATGAGAAAACTGAATTAAAATCCGTAGTTTTTAAAGCATACACAAACCAATCTATCATTTTTATAATATGTATTTTTATATGTATGTTTTATTTTTTCATAAGATCAAAGTAAATAGATTTAAAGTAACGATTTAACTAATAAATTTTGAGAATCAATATTTTCTGATATAAACTACAATTTATGGAAGTTTTCTGTGATTTTTTTAAATTTTTTTATCCTTACATAGAATTTAACTTTACTTTGTTTTTAATTGCTTAAAGGAAATTTTTATTTTAGTCACCATTAGATTTCTACATTCATGAACTCAATTTTTAATGCAGGTAGGTCTGTCCAGCCTGCCCACAATCCCAAAGATCCGTTTAAAATTAATCAGTGGATTGTATACTAGAATCAGTATCTTATTTTATTTTTATGTTAAATAGATATTCAAAAATGATCAGTGATATAGTACTTGGGCCAATATATAAGAGATGATTTCATCAAAGTAAACAGCACTAGGAAAATGAATTTATAATATACAAAACATAATGAGAACATTCCAAAAATTTCAAATTTTTAAATTCAAATAAGGTACACCATTTATCAAACGGGAATAATTAGGTAACCTTTATCTGTAGGTAAAAGAATGGTTTGGGAACTTTTCAAAATATTATTTCAGTGTTAATTAAATATAATTTTCATATCGAACCTTCGATTTTGCTGTCGAAAAACTTAATGTACTAAGTTGATGGCTTAGAGCAAAGAAGTGGTAAGTACATTTTTTAAATAAATTTTGTTGTACACAAATCTGGTAATCATACCATGTACCTGTGGTGTTAACTACACTCAATATGCTAGATAGGTAATATAAATTTTAAAATTTTTGTACTGTAAAATTTATTTTTTTGCACATATATCTACCATGTTTGTGGTCTAAGCCATTGCCATGTAAATTATATGTTATATTTATTCATTCAGAAACTAGATTGTTACAAGTAGACAATAAACATGCTAATTTAATAATTAAAATATAGTTGGGTAGTTTTCCTTACAATTGATAAAAAGATTAAAGATAAATAAGATTATAAAATTTTCTTAAGGGAGAACTTACTTCCGATATTTTTATCTTTGATACTTTAATTTCTACAAAAGTTTTCAACATTTATTTTCATGAAACTACCTACCACATTCATAGGTATTTATTTAACACCTATAAGAATCAAATGTAAAACATTGATGGCAGAAAAGTGCATAGTAAATATTTTTATACAATCCTTAATTTACTGCAGAGTTTGATGAACCTAACACTAGTAAATGTAAAACGTAATAATATTTTAAGATAAAAAAAAACTTTTAATAATTAAATATTCTTGTTCAAATAAATAAAATATTATTTATGTAACCAGATACTGGGGCATATCCTCACAATGACATTTCTAGGTACAGATAATGATTTTCTACAATCTCTTTTTATTACTGCATAATAATACATACAATATTGAAAATTTTAGACCATTAGACTTCATAAGATTAGATTCAAGGTCGTCTTGTCTGTCTGGCTAGAAGGTGCCAGTAAGTTTGGTTATGTATGTAATCCGTATACCATGTTACGTGAACATTAAACAACCCTTAGTTAGATTTTTTAGAAAAAAAAAACATTGATCCATTAATAAAATAATTACGCGAGTACGATCTAAAAAGATTCACTTACAGTTTTAGCGACAGCATAGCAGATGACCTCGATAATCATTTGCTTATTTCGTCTCAAAAATAAAAACACGTCTATTGATGAATAAAATATTCAAACGCTACAGTCAAAATAATCACTGTACACTGTAAAATTGCTGTGTAATATAAAAATTTCAATTGCTAATATTGAAAAAAAAAATCACATAAAACGTTACCACTATCAGACATTCAACCCAGTCATGTCAATTCAATTGTCAAAAAGACGTAACAGAGGGCGCCCTCTATTCAGTTGGTAATTTTTCTCTAGAAATAGTCACACGAACTCTATGTATAGATGACGCAATTTAGGTAGGTATTTATTATAATAATTTTCCACTCTTGCCTATCACTCATACACTCTTAAGGAAAAAAAAAACTACTATTGACTATAGTGTACTACCATATTATTATAGAAAGTAATTTTGTTTTTAGTGTATACTTCATTTTGATTCATTATAATAATGTAGCAACTAGCGCCACCTATCGGATTAAGCTTCCAAAAAAATTACTTATTAACTATTAGCAGATTGGCACCAATTAGCACTCGTATACATCGAAAATCGAAATAATATATCTGCAGTTCGCTGCCTGCTCCTACTATATTACCTATATTACCTACTTGTATGTATACAATAATAAACAATAAAATTAAATTATTCAACTATTATTAAAACAGTTCTATGTGCAGCAAACAACCTATCATGCAAACGAAGGCATGTTGTGTGGAAAAGAAGGAAACATCAGCACAATTAATGTCCGAGCATACTGGAGAACGGCTGAAGATAAGACTTATTAATTGGTTTGACCAAAACAATAACCCATAAATTAAAACTATAGGTACCTACCTAAATTATGACTGAGTTTTCACAAAATAATTTTTAACATTAACTATCTGAGAAACAAAAAATATGTTTAAATTCTTTCTAAAGTACCTGTATCCACCTGTATCTTGTTAACAAACACCAAAGATTTTTCTTTTGTGGCGATAAGCATTTTCTAGCTTAAGTGAACGTGATGTTTGTTGATTAATATAATTGGGTATTGGGAAGATAATCGTGCTAGTGAGGTTTTGTGATATTTAGAAACAGAAATAAGTTTCAATAGCTTATGTTGGTTTGTTGTGTTTAATAGATCGTCACGATAAACCACATACTAAACAGGGTTACTTTTATTACAGGTATAATGATTAATAGGAATTATCAAATATTATATGAATTTTTTTCAAGTTAGATGTTTCTTTATCTAAGTTATTTCTAAGCTTACAAATAACTTTAAACGTGGTAAATTAAAAGGTTACCTTCTCTGTATAATAACATAAATAAATCTGTGGGTTACCTCATTGGGTTACCCCAAAAACTAAATAGTTTACCCATATTTTTTGTATGTTATTTTCCTCTGTGTAAATTGTATTCTCTGTTTGTACTCTGTGCTATTCTGATCTATGATCTATGCAAAGACCTTATACCTAACCCCGGTCACTGACATGCGTGCAAACATTCTTACATTGTACGAATCTTTGCACGCATGTGAAGGAACGCGCAAACTCAGCGAGTATGCGAATGGGTTCGCATACTCATTTGCGAATGCGTTGAAGGTGAAGATGATTTTAGTGCAGTTTAGTGTTTGTCCAATCCATGATCAAATTCAATTTACGCCACTCAGTACACGATACGAACTCTGAAAATGGTAAACGAGATGTCCGTTACCTACGCAATCAATACGCAATCGTACGCGAAACTGGTCGCAAGAATGCTTGCACGAATGTGTGGGAGACTACGCGAAGGTTTGAGGTTCGCGCACTTTGATGTGCGTTAAAAACCGACACTGCACGGAAAAGCGCGAATGTAGCAAAAACTTCGCATAGTCATTTGCAAATGTCGTCCTACACTTGTGGGTTCGCGTATTCGCGCGAATGTGAGTGACCGGCATAGGTTTACCCCGGTCACTGACATGCGTGCAAACATTCTTACATTGTACGAATCTTTGCACGCATGTGAAGGAACGTGAAGGAACCGACACTGCACGGAAAAGCGCGAATGTAGCAAAAACTTCGCATAGTCATTTGCAAATGTCGTCCTACACTTGTGGGTTCGCGTATTCGCGCGAATGTGAGTGACCGGCATTAGGTATAAGGTCTTTGGATCTATTCTATGTCACATCAAAGAGTATATAATCACTACGTTTTTGTCACATCATGGTCATTTGGTCAAATATATAAATCAAAGAGTATATAATCACTACGTTTTAAGAGACGGGACTCCCATACAATGAAAATGAAATCCACTGTTCTATGACGAAGATGGACTGCTCCAATACCAACCTAACCAAAATTAACAAGTATGATGCTGCCAACATAACGAACATATAAATAAGGATGTGCTATTGTTACGATAAATAAGGTCGATAGTATAATTGACTCTATAGTCTATGGTTTTATGAAAATCCCAAAAAAAGGCCTTAAAAATTTTTTAAATATTATTTATTGACAAATAAAAAAACAAATAATTACAATCATCGCTTTATTACTATCATACAGTTTACGGTTATCGCCGACTGACGGAGTAGCAGAGAAGCAGTGAACGAAAAAAACAATGGTTAGCTGGGTGCCATTTTGGTATATGATTTGTTCCGTCTGGTATCAGTAGTACGGTTGTACACCTCACCCGGACTGTTGAGCCCCCTTTTGTATCAGTAGTTCGGCGCTGGTGAAAAACTTTTGTTTTCTAAAGTATTGATGTATGTACACACATGACGATTGTTTTACATTTCGAAGTAAGATAAGAGGAATAAATATGTATATTAATAATAACTTTAAAAATATAAAAAAGATATATCAAATTGTAAATCAAATGCTAGGAAGAGTTACACTGTCAATCGATATGGCCATACTTAGAGCATTTGATGCACAAGGAATCTCTACAAAATACATTGATAACAAGTGGCTAATTAAATAAAGAGGTTGAATAATGGACACTTATTGAAGTTCCTTGATATTATTATAAGAGCCTTATGTGTACATACAGTACCCTAGAAAACAAAGCACCAGCGCCGAACTACTGATACAAGAGGAGGCTCAACAGTTCGAGTGACGTGAACAACCGGATTACTGATACCAGGAGATTAGTTCTTCGTTCAATTGACAACGCAGGGCTGTCATGGTGGCAGACGCGGTCCTTAATGTTTTTTTATGGTACATCATCCTAACACGAACAAATCATATAGAAATTTTGGCACCCAGCTCCCTAGCCACAAGAGTAACTTCACATAAAATCTTTGAGGACTGCAGGATCTATTTATTTTTTAAGTTAATTGCGGCAGTATCCAAGGTCGACGTTGAAGGTTCTGTAACACACATAAAAATTGGATTATGTCATGTATAACGTAATAATAATTTCATAAAGTAATTCAATGGATTGGAACGATACATGGAATAGCATTTCATTTGTTGTTTGTACAGGATTTTTAGCAATATGGAGGGAGTTCACTGAAAACTTCATCGTTCAATGGATTGGCAGAGATTCCGATACATGGAACAGCATTTCATTTGTTGTTTTTTTCTTTTCAAAGTCTTGCCTGCACCTAGAAAGTAAATGTTATTTTTTAGTTAAATATACATATAAATAAAAAAGAAAGGCAAAATAAAACTAAAACAAACCAATTGGTACATTGGGGTGTATGCATGTGTTCATTTCTTATCATTCAGTGCAATAAAATCAAAAAGAAATTTTTGCCGATTGTCGATAAAAAATGGCACTGCACTATTGTTTACATTTTACATGCAACACATATGCAACACAATTGAACACAATCGAAAATTTGAACTAAACTCCCAATAAACTATATTATACATGGTTTTAGAACAGCAGCAAGATATAATATGTACTAACCTATCTTCATCCAGCGGGAATTGGGCCAAAAATATTCGTTTTTTATTATCAATGCGACTCGTTCTTAGGCCACATATTTCGCAGCTTACTTTCGGCATCTAGAACACTAAACACGATACACCAAATATAACACTACGAAGAAAGAGTATTTAAACACTAAAATTTTGGCAAGTTTTATAAAAATCAATACTCTGCTTGCCGAAAAATCCGAAAATAAACAACAAACAAACAAAGCATAAGCAGTTGAAATGAAAGACGCCATATTGCAACACATCAATATGGCCGCCGATGGTTTATTGCATAGAGTAACTTATACATACAGGTTTATTGTGGTTTTGATGTATAATACGGCCAAATTAGAGAATCGGTGATGTCTAATAACTTAATGGGTTTCGCAATCGCCTTGACTTAGTCGGGTTATTCCGGCATTACGCAATCCACCTGTTTCATACATCATTTTCTTTCCTTTGAGTTGCGCCAGCCTGATATAAATTAACTTCTATACAACAAAATATTATGTCCCGATTGTCCCATCCGCATATTTAAATATAAAGTTCAATTATATTGTAATTTTAATTACTATTTACAACTAGTTGACTAATAATAAATTAAGACGTTTTGCGACTATATAAGGATGGCTTCAACTCCAACGTCAATTGTTATTAAATATGTCGGGAGAACGACAGATTTCAAAGGTAAAACCCTATGGGAAATCGTCGGGAGTTTGAAAAACTTCGGAGTGGGAAGATATGTAGTGCGACAGATGTTCCAAAGATATCCAGAACCAAGTTTCATGAAAATAGTGAAAGTTGAAACTTGCCCCGACGAGGTAGGTACAGTATTAAATATAACCTAAGTGTTCTAACCAGTTTATTTTTATCCTAAACTTCTAGGCAATTGCCACTCAAATTAAGTCTTCATTATGAAAAGTGTTTTAAATGTCATTTCCCTATCCTTTTCTAATTGCTTATCCTTAATTTTACTATAATTGGCGGCTCATTTGCAGTACCGGTGGCGTTGCTTGTGTTATAGGCGACGGTAGCCATCTACCATTAGGTGGATTGTCTGCCTGTCTCTCGATCTATAAAAAATATATCATTATATATTTGTATTCTAGTCAAACTATTGTGTGCTATGAGAACTTAATAATAATATTAAAACTTTATCTAGTTTGTTTCATGAAAGAAGTCCCACTGCTAATAGCAATAATAAATAATAAATTATAATAAATTAGTTACCTCAGTGCGAAAAATAGTACCTACACAAAATTAATTTACTAATAATTAGAGCTATTTTTAACTAGAATTTAGGGGAGTTAAAACCAATAGACATTGGTAACATTCCATTGCATGATGATAGCGTCATGTCTAGGGGACTTCTTTTATGAAAAGGAGTCCATCAATATATTTCAAATCTTTTCTTAGCAGAATATATGCTTACATTTACAGGAGAGACGGTTAGT
The DNA here is from genome assembly GCA_936446665.2 of Synanthedon andrenaeformis. Taxonomy (NCBI): domain Eukaryota; kingdom Metazoa; phylum Arthropoda; class Insecta; order Lepidoptera; family Sesiidae; genus Synanthedon; species Synanthedon andrenaeformis. Next base: position 6,193,989 of record OW387789.2, read on the forward strand.
GAAAGTTTGGGTAGAGAAGACTTTCAGAGGCCGGAAATTGGAGAAACTAACAGAAATCTACAGAACATCCTACAAAACTGATTACCAACTTATACCAAAAAATGAAGAAGCCACACTTCTGGCATCTGTTGATAAAGTGCATGAAAACTCTGCTGTAGTGTTACCAAATAGTATTGAGATGCCACCACTAATGAAAAGAATAATTGCCCAGGACAATAAAAGAAAAGGAATAGAGGTTTGTATGAGAAATTGTTTTAGGTATTTTTATTTATAACAACTAGCAACTCACCCCCAGCTTAGCACAGAGTTGAAATTTTCAAAAATCCTTAGAGGATATTGACATTATAAAATGAACCTACTTCCATATTTCAGCTTATTAAGTAGTTTTTGCTGTGCATTAACAGTCAGTCAGGACAAACAATTTTATAAGTATAAAACACACATAAATAACACTTGCAATGCACAAGTTAAGTTCGGTGGCAGCAGAGGATGCAAAAAGAAACTTTTACTTATACTAGATTTTACTTATAGTTAGTTTAATTAAAAAGAAATACTTTTACATTGAATTTGATGTTAGATCCAAATGCACAAAGAACCTTCTTATAACAAAGTTGAAGTGGACACTGGTCGATCTTAGATCCAAATGCAGACGATTGTTCTCCCACCAGAGTATTTAAGGTGGCCCTCGGGGTAGGTGAGTGGTGATTCATACTGACGCGATCTTTCAGGGAATCGGATGTTGCAATACTACCCATGTAGGTGACGTTCTTTCGGTGGCTCTTGCATGATGAAATTGTAACACACAGATACAATGTTTGTGTTGGTTATTTTTGTAAAATAACCATCGCCAATGACACAAAACCTCTTTACTAAGTTATAATTAATTAAATAATAAGTTATTAATTATTACGTGGGTGGCACCGGTAGTGATTCGTGGCGACAGTGAACGTGTTGAAAGAGCTTTGTCGTCTAGAGTTATGAAATACGGTATGAACTCACCATCATACACATTTAGTACTGTGAATGCACCCGGCTTTAGTTAACTGTCCTATATAAATATAATGGTTTCCATTCGCACACCTTGATGTCTTTACAGATGTGCTTTTTTATCCTATAACAAAGGTATAAATAGGGCAAGGGACAGGTGAGAGGAAAAACACAAAAGTTATTCCAACTGTTAGATCGAGATTGTTGTTGCATGAAGGCAGCCCCCTTGTTTAAGAGAATGATGACAACAATAACAACGCCTATGATATGAAGTATGTATTTTATACTTCAATAGTCCAATAATATTTGTCTAAATTTTCAGGTTCCAAAGGAGTTCAAGATGCCACTGAGCTACAACAGCGGCCCAAATAGAACGCAACGTATCGCTGAAGGTGATGAGAAACCAACAATCGAGTTTACAATGGGTCTTGGGAAACCTATTAGTCCATCTCTTTATGAAGGAGTGCCTCTTAAATGAATGTTGCAATGTGTACAGTTCAATTGAGAAATTATTAGTTTAGAATTAACAGGCCGAATAAAAGCATCTGTAGATAATGTCATCACAAACGCATTCGGTAATAAAGGATTAAATGACTTAGATATAGCTAATAATTTTGCTAAAACTTTTAAAAATAATGTGACAGCTATAATACCAAACTGCGCAACACCTTTATTAAACAAATCAATATATTCTAATCCTTCTAATGTCACAATGCGATTTAGACCAGCTACAGCAAAAAACATTGAACATATAATCAAAAGGATTAACACCAACAAATCACCTGGTATAGACGGTGTTAGAGCTGTTGACGTTAAAAGACTATGTACAAAAATTAGCAATATTGTAGCTAAACTTATAAATAAAAGTGTTGTAAAAGGTATATACCCTACTTCTCTAAAAACAGGTATTGTTAGACCCATATACAAAAAAGGTAAGCATTCAGATTACGACAATTACCGTCCAATTACAATACTGCCTGTGATTGATAAAATAGCCGAAAAATATATATGTAACGAAATACACAATTTTTACAAAACAAATAATATACTAACTAATAAACAGTATGGCTTCCAGCAACACAAAAATACAACACAATTACTGACTAAATTCACAGATAAAATATATGAACAATTAGATGCTAAAAAACATGTGATGGTTGTATTTGTGGACTATAGTAAGGCATTTGATACCTTAAAACATAATGTTCTACTAGACAGACTTAACGAAAGTGGAATCAGGGGGAACATTCTCAACTGGTGTAACAACTACCTAAAAGACAGAAAATATATAGTAAAGATCAATAACACTAGTAGTGAGCCGGTAAAGGTCACAGAGGGTACGGCACAGGGATCCGTGTTAGGACCCTTACACTACCTTACTTATGTAAATAGCCTACCGAATTTAATTACTGAATGTGACATTTATCAGTTCGCCGATGATACATGCTTATTGGCCTACGGTGAGAATCCAAAAGAAGCCATTGACAGGCTCCAGATAGACTTTACTAAACTAATTGCATGGTCACATGATGCTGGTTTGGTCCTCAATGTAAACAAAACAAAACTAATGTACATCAGTACTAGCCAAAATAGAATTAAACATCAAGTACAATTAATAGCGCACAACCATGACTGTCTCCACAAAAATTTTATAAGTGATAGTCCATTTGCGTGTGATTGTGAACCAATTGAGGAAGTAAGTAAACAGGTCTATCTGGGGCTTGTTATTGATAACCGGCTGAATTGGAAGGACCACATCAATGGTGTATGCGACAAACTGAGAGCCATGCTTGCTAAATTTGCTATTATTAAATGGAAAATTCCCTATCATACCTTATTGATGCTGTATAAATCACTGGCTGAGTCGGTGATTGGTTATGGACTCTCTAGTTATGGTAGAACATACAAAACGCATCTAGACAAAATATATTCCCTACAGCTAAGAATTTTAAAAACAATTATACCACACAACATTAAAAGACAACTTAATGACAACGATAAAACAATATTTGAACTTTGTAAAATTATTCCGGTCCATAGAAAGGTACAGCTAACACTATTATTAGAAGAATACTTCAACAACGAACTGAAAAACGCTAAAATAACTAATCCAAACAAAACAAATACACGCAGCAGCAAATATCAAAAACTAGAACTGCCAAAATATAATAACTTATATGGCAAACGCAGATTGGGTTTTTTAGTGCCTTACCTTATTAATAATCTGCCAACAGATTTAAAAAATAATTTAAACATAAAAAATATTAAATATAAATTAAAAGAATATTTTATCCGTAATATGTAATATAACGCAACTATATATTTTTATGTGTATGCATGTGTGTGTATATGTATGTATGTGTATGTATGTATGTATGTATGTATGTATGTATGTATGTATGTATGTATGTATGTATGTATGTATGTATGTATGTATGTATGTATGTATGTATGTATGTATGTATGTATGTATGTATGTATGTATGTATGTATAATATATATATAATTAATAATAATAAATATAACTAATATAATATAATATATCTATAGTGTAAATAATTTCATACTAAGATATAAGATAAATAAAGATAATATAACTAATACTAAGAAATTAAAAATATAATACCTAATTTATACATCATTTATTAAGATAAAATTTAGTAAAATTAAAACACCCCGTAGATAGTGTGCATTCTTGTTGTCAACAAGGATGCGCTTATATGATTCAGCTGCATGTAAGAGTGGGACAGGCAGGTTCGTTGTATCAAAGCGTATTAAAATTGTATCTACCTACAAATATCGATACTTTTTCAAATTCAAATTCAAAGCATTTTATTCGAAATAAGATTTACAAAATCGCTTTTCGACTTCTTTTATTTGTTTGTAGCAATGTTTATGTTTTATATTTTTGTTATTGTGGACAACTCAGGTGTACGCTAAAAACCTAATTGAGTTTATAGTACACCTAAACTGTGTACCACCATTGTATTTTTGTTTTGTGTGTAAATAAATAAAAAAAAAAAAAAAAAGATTAGATTTATTTAAATAAAGTAAAATTTACAACAACAGTCATTGTTTATGAAAATCGCGCACCGAAGCAAACCTTTTTTGTAATAATGGATTCGTATTCATCTCAGGCGTGTTTCGTTCTATCTCCAGTTTCTGAAAATAATATTATTTATATACTTTTAATTCTGAAAATAATATAATTTATTGATAACGATAATTAAATACCTAACATGCTATTTTGTCCTTTCAAATTGATGTCATTTATCACTATCACAATCGCCAAACATATTATGCACTGGACTTGTAATAATTAAGTGCAAAAACATATACATACATATTGTTTCATAATTTGTCATTTATCTACAGAGGTGATAAATTGTATCTATTTAAAAATTCACAAGTATATGCCTAATGTCTTTGGCAAAAATATGTATTTGACACGTAACATAAATCTAAATATAATATCCTTCAAAAGCAGCATCAACTTTGTAATGCTTGTAACGATGTAGTCATTGTATTCAAAAATATGTATACAAGAATATAGATACTTTTTTCATAGTAAATATTCTAACTATACGAAAACATTTTATTGTTTTAAATACCTATTACATAACATCTCGTTCCTGTAATCCAGATTATAAAAATACCTTCAAAACAGTACGAATTTTCTTAAGCAGGTATGAAGCAAAAGATGGCTCAGTGCATTAGTCAAGAAGATTATATCTACTCAACGAGGGAATTACAGCCCAATACATATTCTTAAATATTTGCCTAAACTGTGGGCCTATAATTTTCTACATACCTTCATTACTATGACTAAAAACTATGAAAAGCTAAAAAACGCTATAAAGCTAGTGCCACATTGTGGGATTTACCCCAGTAAGTAATTAGTATAGCAATTGTCCTGATTTATTTATTGCTTCAATAGGCCTTCACCGAAACTGGGAAGTTTCAATTAATATGATGAATATTTAGCTGCTCTCATAGAAATGGACACGCAGTGGCAAGAAAGATAATCGAACGCAATCAATGAACGATACCTTCCAAAATTCGCGCATTTCTTGTACAGGTTCTTCCCGTTGGACAAAGTATTGTCGCACAGTTTTCTGTATCATTGTGGCTGCATACTCTTCTGGCCACAACCAAGACTTCGGATAGTAAGGGCGAGGACTGAAAAAAAGCTTGTAATAAAGATAAATAAAGAAAATGATTAAAAAAACATTATATATTAAAAAAATAATTGTAACGTTGTAAAAACGCACAGACAAACAGACAAAAATTCTAAAAAATATTTTTTTGACTAGAGTAGATCAATTTTGGTCGGTTTCTACTCTAATTGTAAGATACAAGTACAATCTACTATAAAGTCTAAAATATACTTGGTATTTTATTGTGAAAAACATTGTACCCACTTTTCTTTGAGATGTTTGCGAACCCAAGGCATGTTGAACAAGTGCAAATTTTCGAATTTTCGGCATGGATGTCGTGGGTTGTTGTTCCATAATACCTTAAAAAAATTATAAAGCATGGTGGAGTGTCATGTCTTTAGTTATTCGATTCGATTTTTTCCCTTCGATCGTAAAAAACAATATGTACGAATTAATGAAAGTTTATACAATAAAATGGAGAATTTTAATAAAGGGCAAAATACTCCACACCGAGTTTTATGGCGAAGTAATGAATGCAACAGCGACCTCTATGCATTTTAAGTGAAATTATTTATGAAACTAGTAGCATTCTACATTTTACCAAATGTTATTCGCATACATCGATAGAGAGCAGTTTTTAAATCAGCTTTATTAATATTACAATGATATTACTTTGGCGTAGATACAGTCCGAATCCGATCAGAATTTAATATAATCACTTTTATAGGCAAATTACAGGTATTGCCCGTGGTCCACCTGTTCACCTAGCTAGGTGTACCAGAATGTAGCTAGATGTATGCAGAATTTTACGATGGTCGGTTGAGTAGTTAAGGCGTGAAACGGTAACAGACAGACAGTTACTTTCACATTTATAATACTAGATGGTGCCCGCGACTTCATCCGCGTTGAAAAATCAATATATCGCCTGACATCGTTATTGCTATTACACTTAGCCAGGAGTCAGTTTCCTTAATTTAAGATGATCCCTCGGGAATAGTACTTTTTTTCTGGATGAAAGGTACCCCATGTCCTTTCTGGTGTCCCAGACAATGTGTATGCAAAATTTCATGGTGATCGGTTCAGTAGATTTTGCGTGAAAGAGTAACAAACATCCATATATCCAAACAAACTCGCATTTTATAATATTAAGTACGGATTATTATGGATACGCACCTGCACAATGTGATCGATTCCATTGAAAAAACATTTCTGTCTAACAAGCACTTCCCAAATTTTTGCTTTATTCAAAGTTTCCTCTAAAGCAGGCAGGAGAAGTGTGAATACCTCCTCCCTTATAAAATTGTTTTCCGTATCTATGCAAAAGTTTGCGGTTATAAAAAATAACTCATCATTATTATCATCTCAGCCGCAGCACGTCCACTGCTGGACATAGGCCTCTCCCATAAAAAATAGGTAAAGTCGTGTAACATCAAGATTATCTCTGTTTTTTTTCTATTTTTTATATGGGGTCTCTTTTCGTGTTTTGTCAATCTCATGTGCTGCCACCTGCGATCTTAAACTGCTGTCATCGGAAATGAAGCCGATGCCGATGGGTGAATGGAAGAATGGTCGAATTTATTTTTTTCGTAAAAAAATGTGTAAATTTGGGTAGTGACATTTTGTACTTATTGAAAAATCACGAATAAAATCTTACTTACTAAGTACACGGTGTTTTTATCTGTTAATTTAGTTAAATTGTAGCTTTTTCTGCAATTATAGCTGAATTATGAATTGAACATGAAAAAAAGCCGCTAACGAGTTGCAAATGTTTTTATGTATTTGCCGTCATCTCCGCCCTAAGATAAACTATTGGAAAGTCTTAGAAGGTACTTTTTAAACTTTCTACTGTACACAAAAACAGCATAGGTCATGTATTGTTTAACATAATATGACATTATATATATGTCGGTAAGTAGGTATATCTTTTTAAAACATCTAACATACTACATACATCTAACACATACTGAGAAATGGTGCCTTGATAATAGGCGGCCTCTTGCTATTTAAATATTCCTCTATATCTTTTTGTTTTTCATCGCTTTCTTGTAATATTTCTTGCCAATTCGCTTTCGTAACCTTTGTTAAAAGTATAGGGAAATTGACTTCTGAACAAGGCAAACTCTCTGGTAACGTAAACGTAGCTAAAGCGTCTGAAAAGTCATTGCCAGGTGCTTTTGAGTCTTTCCCCTTTGCCTTGCGGTCAGTAGTTCTAACAGCCATTGTTATCTGTTGTTAAATAACTTTTGTTGATAAGATTGAGTGTTCAATATAAGATCAATGTGGATTATTGAATGTTTTTTGACACTGTCCAAATTGTGTCAATGATTTAAGTATAAACTACTTCGTCACATGCAATTGTTAAAACCTCTTTCTTTGTCACTATAAAGATAATTTAAAAAAATTTTATACTACGTATTTTTATAACACTATTCCTTTGAAAACTTTTCAGTCATGTTCTACACAAATAATCATTTTTGAAAGAAAACTACAACTGCAAGAGTGATTGTTACTAAATACGGAGTTATGTTGATTTTAAAAAATTGCTTTAAACATAAAATTACCTATTGTACCTTGAATTTGAATTTGACCTTGAATAAATTTTGCTAACAAAGAATTTCTTTGCTTGATAACCAATGTATAGTACTTTTGTGATAATTATTACTGAGAAGCTTTGAGAAGAGAGTGTAATTATGACTAATTTAATGTAAGTTACTTTGGGTTAGTCCACAGTTCTATTATTCAGTTCAGTTCAGTTAATCAGTTCTTACGAATAAAAAAAACAAAATGTATAATTATTTTGTATTATTTATTTTATAAAATCTGCATATGCGATTACTTCATTCTCTGGATATTACCATCCAAAGTTAAATTAAATAATTTAAAAAATTTAAATAGTTAACCCTCTATCTAGTCACCTTATATTAAATGTTACATTCAGTCCAAATAAGTGGTTTCATGGAAGCCTAAGAAGTCCTTAGTAGTGTGATAATTTTCCTGTGACTTGCGCGATCCAATCCAAATAATGGCCGACTTTTACGTACACACCAGGTACTCCAGGTTCCCCGCAGCCGATACCCCATGAGACTACACCCACGATCTGCCAAGTGCCGCCACGCTCGCAAACTAGAGGACCCCCACCGTCACCCTTGCACGCATCCTTGCCTTCTTCACCACCGGCGCATACAAAACCGGGATTCAATTCATAATTGTAACCCAATCTCGTTTGTCTCAGTTGCTGTTGACACTGACCATGGGGTAGAATAGGCACGTCTACTTCCTTCAGGATATTTTGATACTTTCCATAATCCCCAAAAGCGTCTTTGCCCCATCCGGTAGTCCAGCACCGTTGTCCAGCGTATTCCGTGTATTTGTCGGGGAGACAAGCGGGACTGATGTGAGGATAGTTGGTCCATTCAACAGGATGCTCCATTTTTAATATGGCAAGATCGTTATCTAAGGTGCCTGCGTAATATTGTGGGTGTACGTGAACGGAGACTATGTTTCTTTCAATATATGGGTAGAATTCGACATCGTGATTGACGTCCCATTCACCGAGACGCACCCTAAGTTCAAAGCCTTTGTATCTGAAAAATAGAATACAGTTTTATTTTTGCCAATTTATAGAAATTTGTGTGTAAAATTATATATGCAAAAAGTCCTGTTAGTTTATATTTGTTTTGTTATGCTGTAACTAAGAATGAAAATATTGTAGGTAACGTGAAAAGTTTCGCTTGACGAAGGCATCAATAACGTTTACCATCGAAGTTCAATTGATGACCCACAGTGGCCATTAGAATCAATTATATTGTGGATTTCCGTGAGTATTACATGTTATGAATTGTTCCAAAATAAAACTTACGATTTAACACAATGTGCAGCAGTAATAATGTGGAGGCCATCGATAAGAGTTCCCCCACAAACGTATACCGATTCCTTGGGATCTTTCTTCAATATGGCAGCCTGCCATGGGTATTCACCAAATTCACTATCTCCGTCAACGTATGATGGTGTCTTAATTCTTCCATTAATTCCTTGAGAATGTCTAATGCCACATTGGCCCTTATTAGCTGCTTGAGGCTTTAATGGACGACGGCAGCAAACTTGATTTGGTTTGCATTGCTGAACTGGAGCATGACCAAAATATCCTTGACGCTGAAATTGATAAAGTTATAATAATTATAAGTAACAGAATGTTTGTACAAATGGAAAATGCTTTTTATATTGGGCTAAAACAGATTACCTCTTCTATGATTTCGATATTAGATTTTTCAACGGGGACTTCCCTCTTCTTTCTACTTTCAGGGAATCGAATGGTCTGGCCTCCCCGGTTTGCCCCAGGTTTCTTAGGAGATAGGTCGAGGGAACGGGAGTATGCATACCGATTTGCATAGTTGCCTTTAAGGCTTACATTTGCAGATCTTTCAAAATGCGGATTATAAGGACCGTTTTGGTAATAATTATTATTATAATCGTTGTTTCCATCATATTGGTTGACATTGTCATCATCATAATAGTCATCGTCTCCCGTTGAGGCACCATCATAATTATTGTATGGCGTTTGTTTTAAATGTCCTACGTCATAATTTGAATAGTGCGGAGAATAAATTGGGGGACCAATATGTGGCGGGTAGTTTTCTGCATGAGGATGGTAATGATGTATTGGCTTATATGGATGGTGAGGATGGGGGAGGTTGTGCTGATAAGGATGGTGATGATGATAATGCTCGTGCTTATTCAGTAAATACAGTTTCTTCTCATGGAACAAGTTGCCTAACTTGTGAACAACGTGTTCATTAGGAGTGACGTGTAAATTAACAAAAGGCTTAACAACTTTTTCTCCGTAATCATTTTTGGTCACTTGTACAGCAAGTAGAGGGTTGACAGAAACAATACCTAAATTAAGACCGCCTGCATTGATTGCGGGTCCATATGGATTGTATAGGGGATTAGAGTTATAGGGGTTTATAGGATATCCATTATGGGAAGGCTGGGGCAACCCAAAAGAGACACCAAACGTGGGCTGCACTTGTTTGTTGTTATTGCCGCCATTGCCGCCGTAGCCGGCCAATCCAATGAGGCGCTGAAGTAATATTTATTTTTATAAGTTTAATAAGAATTATTTAATGTAGTGTTAGGTAATGTGTCAGTGCCCAATGTTTAGTTGTTCTTTTGTAATTTGTTGCAGTTGGACATTAGAAGAGAATTTATATTTCTATTCCGAATGCAACATGACTGTTACCCCAGTTGTATCTATGAAGTCTATATAGGTAGGTATTCAATTATTGTCATGGGATAGGTTTGCAGGATTAAGGTTAAATTGTGTAAATGACTCAAATCCTACCGCAAGTTAGAATGATAATGCAATGACAAATAAAATGTATGTGGTTATTTATACATACCGGTTCGATTTGTTTCGAGTTATCTTCAAGTTTGTCTTCGCTCGTTTCGCGTTTGCTAATCTTTTTAACATCAGATTCAGTGCTGTTTTGGGAATTTTTAGATTCCTCCGTTTTAGTTACATTATCTAATTGCTCATCGTTCAAGGCTGCTATATCACTGCCCTTGTTACGAGGATCAATAGGTAAGTATAAATCATCTCTGCGCCCAATTATTTCTTGGCTAGGGCACTGGTCATAATTAACGCATACACAGTCAAATCCTTGAGCTTTCGCTTCATGATAACTCTGTTGATAAACGTTGTTTTGTCCAAAGGTTGCAGGTCCTTGATTGTATAAATTGTTTGCACCGCCAACGTGCAATTCCTTTTTGTAAAATTCAGAATTCTGAGAATAGGAACCTTGTAAGTTTCCTTGGTTGTAAATACCTTGTAAGTTACCTCCATTTTGTGAGGCATAAGAACCCAAAGAGTTTCCATATTTAGTATCATCGAAAGTATTGCCAGGATATTGATTAGGCAAAGACTGCGATAAATGATTTCCACCACCTTTGATGCTGCTATGTCCATACTGAGAGCCGTAAATTGTATCACTTTCATAAACAGGCTTGTTGTCTAAAGAATAAATTCCATTCATAGGTTTGAAGCCTCCCGATGTTAGTCCAGTGTAATCACCACCTCCAGCTGTGATGACATCGGTTGATTGTTGGTTATGTGTTTGGGATGCCAGATGACCTACAGACCCTACTGGTATAGCTACTGGTTTAATTATAACTTTAGGGTCTTTGTCACCATCGCTGTGAACATAGTGATGATGAACATGTTGTTGAACTACAGAGTCAGTTTTTGTTCCTGATGTAGCTACAGCAGGCACTTTGTTATAACTTGGTTTCGAATTTTCAAAAGCATAGGGACTTTCGTTAGCATAACTTGGAGGCTTCGTGACATAATTAAGTTCATGCCCATTAAACGATCCACTGTTTTGTGAGAATTGGAAATTACTGGACCCATATTTTTCGCTGAATCCAGGACGGAAGCTTCCGCCGTAACTCACACGTTTAGGAGGAAGCTTCTGTGGTCGTGAAGGATAAGGCATAGGTTTGGGAGGTCCATAAGCACGCGGTGGGCCACGAATTGGTATAGAAGCTATTGGTTTTCCATAAGGCTTAATATCAACGGGCTGAGCGTATATGAGTTCATCAGGTGACACGTATGTCCGCTTTTCTTGAGTTTCTTCGTCATCACACTGAAAATAAAAAGAAAATTTAAATAAACCCTTTTATTATTCCTGCTTGTTAAAAACATTGTTTGGTTAGAATTACTTACTTGAACAAGACCTAGTGAACAAAGACGTTGCTTTATTAAATTTCTTGCTTCCGAGTCATCTCCAGCATCCAAAGCCTCTTTAATTGTAGGATCACTGTAGACATCATCGTCAAAACCACCCAAGCTTCTTCCTTGTTTTCTGCTGACAAGTTCATCGACAATATCATCAAGTACAGTGCTGTTAGTTTCGATGCTTCTCTCTTGCGCTTCCGCTATCAGCTCGCCTTGAAGTAACTCCGTTGATTTTTCATCATTCTTCACTTCAGCCTTTTCTTTATTCTCTCCACCCCAAGACCAATCAGCTGACGTGCTGGCTGTTATTAATAAAAGTAAATAAAGACTCCTTGATAACCGCCCCATGATCTGTAATAAGGAAGTGAAATGTTATTATTATTATAAAATATGACATCAGAGTATTAAAATTGAGAATATTATACAATGTGGAGCGATCCTTGTTTAGTAAAGCATATCGTTTCGAAACTTCTTCCGCACCGGGCAAGATTCACTTTTACTTTCGCGACCCGAGACTGGTGTTACATAAGCTTTCATGTCAGAACTCCGAGGCAATTGCAGCGCCAACGGTTGCTATAATAATATGGTACCGAGAAAGTGATATACATAAACGCCGAGGACTTAATGCAAACTTCTCATAATTTAAGTGTTTTTTGATTTATAAACTATTTTAAAACTTAAATATTTGTTGAAATTTATCAATCGCAGTTTATAGCTGTGTTTTTACGAAATCATAGCGTCTTAATAATTGATCTTCGACGATTAGGATTGTGTGAGTGAAGTCACTGTTTAAAATAATTGTAAAATAACTCATATTTCTTGAGATATAAGTCCAACGAAATTGGCGTGGAAACAGTTCTAGAAACAGTTCCCTTATATCAACAAGAAATTTGTGAAGTCACAAAGAAAGAAGCACAGACTATTCTGTCACATTTAAGACAATTAAGTATTCAAGGCAGAATGAAGTACACATTTAATCATCTGTTCTTATTCTTAATTGAAAGAAAGTGAGGAAGTGATTGGTGTCAATGTCGCCTTTAACCGGCGCAAGCACATCATTTGTAAACATCAGGCGTCTCCGCTTATGCGTCACAATTCACGTAACTTATTGTGTAACTTTAAGCATACCTATTTAAGTTTTATTTTTACGCAACAGAATGACAGCGTTTATTTAATATTAAATTGGAAAATAAATAAATAAAATAAATTATACACTACAATAAAATAAAATGAATAAATTTATCCTTTTTATTTAAATTAAATTAATGCTATTGTTAGCTTTTTCAAATGCGTTAATATTTTTAATTGCTTAATGATAATGTTGGATTCACATTTAATTATCTTGACAAATCGGTTAAGCAATTTTTGTTTTTGTGAGACTAATGCATTTTATAATAATTAAAAATTAAGATTATTAATAATTATTTTTGTTTATACGTTTTTTATATTTAAGTACATTATTAATTTTATTGTACATATATTATTTAATTTTTCATTTGTCAAATTAATTTCCTGTATAGTTATAAAAGTAAAATGTTTTCATTGAACGTTATTTTATTGCTAATGAAGTATATTTTTAAACTTTTAATACTTGAGATACGAGTAGGTATCGATTAAACAGTACTTGCAAATTATCGGGCTGAGAATAGCGCTCAAGAGAAAGTTGAAAAGCACACTACTGCAATAAACGATGCGTTTCATACATATAACTTGTACATTAAAGTTTAATAGAATTAACATTTCATTTTTGTATACTTTAAATTTTTTTTTAAATTATTTAAGTTTTATTGTTATTTATATATACGAATATTTAGATTGGGTTAGTCCAAACAGTTCTACTATTAGTTCTACGATAGTAGTGATAGTATAGCAAATGGGGAAATAAAAAATTGTAGTGTGCGATAGGGAAATTGGACTAAACTATATTGATACTGTTTAATTTTTATTTGTCTTTAATAGGCAAATAAAAATTGCTTTTAATAAAATTTAATTTATTTTAAAGGGTTTTTAAACCATGAGTTGTTATGTTTTAAACATTTGTTTTTAATGTCATCAGATTCTGGTATACCTCACCTATTTTTTAAATATTTACAAAAAAGATCTTTTAAAAAAAATATTTATATAGATTTTCCTTTTACTTTCATCACCAGAGATGAAAGAAGTTTCTTACACAGATTTCGTCCAATAATTATACCATAACACTTTTGAAAAGAAAACTTACATTTTTCACTTGTGTATTATCACTAAATATTTAATGTGTTTATGGATCTATTCACTACTTCACTGACGCAGTGTTTGCGTACGAATGACTGCAACATCTACCACCACAATGTTTTATACTTCGACCAGAGTATTGGCGTCTACGTTGAGATTTTGTAAGACGCCTGGCCTCGGCCTCCTACCACGAAAACTAACTGAGATGTCGATCTCGCTAAATATAGTCCCATCTCTACAATATTTTGTTACCGTTTTCCGATGAACATTGAAGCTCTAATATGCATTGGTACAGGGCCGTGACGTATCAGCGGACTCATTGATCAACCCTTGCGTATATTTCATTCATAAATTCCAAGTACGATTTATAGTTGGGCAATGGGGATTTTTGAGGTCGTTCGAACGGATGTAGCGTTTTCTTCATGTTTCGACAAAGGAATAAAATCTATGATATTATTTATGTTGTTATTTAATTCATGTCGTGTTTGTCTTAAATTAATTAAATAAATTAATGGTCCCAGTTTAAACATCTTTTTTTTGAAAGAAATGATTAAATGATTAAAAATTTAAATAGACATCTATCAAATTATGCATTGTAATTTTTATATAGCGATACAATTATTATATTTTATTAAAATAAATGAAATAATGTTAAACTACGCATATTTATTGTGAACATGTCCAAAAACATTTTGTATAAGAACAGTGTGCGTTGTATTCTAAAAAATTTAAGATTCATATTATTTTTTTGTACATGATCATCTCAACTTTTCTCTATCATTTTAGTGTAGGTCTGTTTTAAACAATACCACTTTTCTTTACCCTGTTCCCCCTAAAGGGCTAGCTTAAACTCGCGCTTAAACTTGCGCTTAACTTGGGCAAAAATCCATGTCCTCCAAGAGGACTAGAGTATATAGTATATAGTCCTCTTAAATATAGAGATTACTACTAGAGATATAGAGCTATATACTAGTACAGGAGATCTCTAGCATAATACCTAATCATACTTTTTGCTAGGAAGGGGATTCATAGCAAAAAGTATGATTAGGTATTGGGTTATTTGTGTTAAGGTTTTTAAGTATCAGCTTTCTTTCCACTGCCCTTGGCGCGACATCCAGTTTCTGAAGGTTTTTCCACCTAAGTTTATTAAAACTCCAGATATTAAAACTGGCTCCTGGCAGGAGGCCATGGTAGTTTAATTCAAAGTTGATTACCTGGCAATAATGGTTGTAAATTTGTGCTCACTAAAGCCTTGCAATAGCTGCCCAATTTCACTATCTTATTCCATTAAAATATCATTTACTGTGATGAGTATTTTCATAACACCCCTGGACTTCTTAATACATCTATATCTTTGCATATCTATATGCGGTTTCATATAATGTTATTGTGATTTGTAATTGTGACAAGACATTATAGTAATGTTGCGAAATATTGTTATCTAACAGTCTGTTGTGATCACACGCCCGCGTTCTCGCCTTAATAGGACAATAACAGCTTTCTCTGGATCATCGATATTGCATTTGTCTTGACATGGTTTACTTAAACTTGGTTTATAATAGTAAAACACATACGAGTTAGATACGACAATATCAAAACTGTGTAGGTGGCCTTAAAACTATATAGGATCAAATTTTCCCTATTATTATCAGCTTATACTTCATCTTATTTCCAACGTTATAAACTTTGTTTGCATGAAATGATGAAGCCACTGCGGTCTTTAAATTTATACGAGTGACAATAATGGTCCTTCTGCCCGTCCACTACACATTTATACTAAAATATTATAGAGATAGTGACAATTTTGTGTGAATTTTGTGGTAATATCAGTAACTATGTGTGCGAATAACATTTCCTATTTGAAAAGTAATTTAACTATTTGAATTATACCTAGAAGATAGGTTATATATTTTGTACACTAAGTCCTGTAATAATAACCCATTATGAGTCGGTTTAGTAACAAATACGATACTTAGGTAACACATGTAATGTTTTCACATTACCACGAAGTTATTGCGATACTATTGTCGAATGCCATTTGTATTCTCAAACAAATGTCTAAAAAATGTTTTTCGCTGTATGGAAATGAATTCGTTCTCTATTACTTTAGGGTGTAGAAATTAAAAAAATAAAATATAAAATTATTACAGGAACTATTAGTTATAAAATTATGAATGAAATTTTAAGAAATTTTAATATGGTTCAATTTAAGCTGATTCATAGTTAAACACTTCAATCCGACAATTCTGCCTTAATATCTATTAAAGATATATAATATATTATTATATTACTATCCTCAATAAACTTATTGAAAATAAATGGACAGTTTATTTGTCAAATTTTAATAGATAACGCTAAACGAAATATCGATTTATATGTTAGTAAATTATATGTATAAATCATCCCAGAGCATAAATTTACATGCTCTTAAACAAATTAACAAAAGTAATAGTAAACGAAGCTTGCAAAAAACATCTGCTATTTTCATATCTCGTTCATACCTATTTTCATACCTATTTGGATTAAAATACATTCGCTACTCCAAAATGCCAATGTGTTTGACTACTATTAACTACTGCTTTATGAATTTCTAATATTATTCCTCATCAATCACTCGTGAAGGATAATGTAAAATTTGTTTAAAAAAACATTAAAAAAATCATTAAGACTAATGTCATATAAAAGACTTCAACGCGTGCACTTTTTGCAAATACACACATTACTTCCTTACTGATTTCATTGGTTTATTTTCTTTATGTATACTAGCATTCATTTGATAATTTTTCTAGCAGAATGATTTTTTCAGTAAAATAATAAGTTTGTGCAATTTCTATAAAACTAGGTGAACCAAATTTTTTGCCTCTAAATAGCAGGATCTACAACAGACTTCAGTGTATTAGCGAGCTTGCACAAGAGGGGTTTTCCAGTGCAGTTAGAACCGGACCTCGCGAGCGCAATCGTCGAACGCAACAACTTTGCGCAAGAGTTCGGTGAACTATTTCTTTAAATCAACCTTTCCTACGCATCGAAACGGGTTTTTTGTATACTTATCCAGAATTTGGTTTGGAAATAAAACAAACTAACACCTCTTCCATACATTTTTGTAGCGTGGCACTAATTTAATTAAATTTCATTAATTTCGTTGAAAGTTAGAAGTCAAATGAAAATTAAACTTATATTACAAAGAACATATAGGATGAAAATTAAAATAATACTGTTACTCGTAGGTTACATTTCTCATTATATTATTATTACATGTTTCTTTGTTTCCGCTCAGTTGCGTTGCTTTCGCTGCCTTGTAGCTATATATGTATTCTACCGATTTTAATATGGCATTTCTTCATTATATGATTTGTTTTATTTTAGAAATAAATATAAGAAAATTTATTACAACAAGACAAAACTGATCTATCTATCTATACATATAAAATTCTCGTATCACAGTGTTTGTAACCACTCCGAAACGGCTTGACCGATTGTTATGAAATTTTTTGTGTATATTCGGTATGCCTGAGAATAGGTCGTAAACTATTTTTTATACCCCTAAGTGATAAGGGTGGCCCACCCCAAAAAAAATTTTATATGGCAAAACAACGTTTGCCGGGTCAGCTAGTAATATAATCGCAAACCGGCCGTGTGTATTTTATCTACATACATTAAATATATTTAAAATAATAATTCGTGTGTTTGCGTTATCTAGGCCAAAATAATAGTTTTTAGAATTTTTGTGCACGCTAATCTCAAAAACGGCTTAACCGATTTGAATGCGGTTTTCACTGATGTATTGTAGCAAGCTTTCCGTAATATTCAGTGTTTGTTTCATTCCATTCTGTTTACAAATAAAAAAAAGTTAAGTGAATTGAAACACGAACAAACCGAATAATGAATAACACTCGTACGAAGTCGCGAGCACAGCTAGTCTAGTAGCTGATTACCACATAATAATATGTAACCTCCATCAATCTGTATGTGTGTAAATTAAATTTGCGAATTGAAATGTGTTGTCCAACGATCGTGTACGGACACAAAGATAAAGATAAGGGATTCTTATGGCCACGTATTGTGAGAGGGCCTAACGTGACCATATTAAAAATCGCATCTTTACCACTCTTGTTTTAGATCTTGTCTAAAGTCCTAGTTTCTATGGAAAAAATGAACATACGTAGTGTCTATTGAAAGTAGATTTTTTATTAATGCAAACATAGACAAGAGCAATGAACTTTATTACTACAACCGGGTCCGATTTAGTGGTACGATTTAGTGTAGAGAGCGCTGACCAGTGCTCGCACGTTGATCGGACGCCATGATGTAATACTTTACTACTGCAGTCTGTTTACATTTTTTGCCGCTCCAATATTTGGACCGATGGAGTCATCTTCGTAACCGCTTCTTGTGCAATATATTTATGAGGCGGATATTAAAACAATAGGACTATTTCGATTGACTAAAAAGTCAATCGAAATAGTCCTATTGTTCATATATACATGTTCATTTCCTATGTGTATTCGGATAGTAATAGAGAAACTATCTTGATTTTACTCTCTTATTTGTTTTTTGGTGAGCCCATTGGTCGAGTAGTTAAGGTTTAAAAATGAACTTTTCAAAGATGGCGTTGCTCTGGACCTGGGAAGTAGTGGCAGGGCACATTGCGTTTTCTAGTCATTTTTTATTTATAATTTTATCAATTTTAAGGGCTAATATATAAAATAACATGTAAAATGATAACACTAAAAACCACTGAGATTTAATCTCGTGTTATCATTTAGGAAGCCCTGTCTGGCGGCAGTCCCTTATAGAAGACTACTGTGAAATAACAGCCATTTTTCTGTTGTGTATCGGTGAGTGAGTAGGGGATTTCTCTATAATCTTCTATAAAATATAAAAATATAAATTCTCTCTAATTAATTATAACTAATCTACCTAATAACTTAGCTTAATCTTTATATGGATATATACAACAGATAATTAATAATAACACGACTTTTAAATCAATATAGGTAGGTATGTTTGTTCATAATGCAATTATTATAGTTAAAGCAGCCAAACAAAGCGTAGAATCTGCCGCTGAATTTATTTATTCTACGAATCGCTACATGCATAGCGATGTCGCAAGCTGTTGGACGCGGGTTTCCCAAATTGCACCTATTGCATGTTCCACAGAGGTCACGCAAGCCGTGTCGATAGAACAAGGACTTGATGGAGTTGTTAACTGAAAATCTTGATATTACTTGATCGGAGCAAATGGTTGTTTTAGATGCTGTCAGTAGTGGCATCACTGCGGTTTGCAGTGAAATAAAAGTATGTTTGCTGTTGTGTCTCAGTCTGTGAATAAAAGATTGTGAATAATACAAACAACGCTGTGTTGCAAGTACGCTGCTGACAACAGTAGCATTAAGGGTAAGGAATAGGGAAATGACAGGGAGAAACAGTTTCTGGCATTCCTCACTCACTCACCGAAGCACAACAGCATAATCTTCTTTCATGGCGGTCTTCTATAAGGGGGTGGTTACTGCCGACAGGCGGGCTTGTTCAGCAACCCAAATGACTGCTAAACGGAGTGTACCCTGCTACTACAATTTACAGAAAGAAAAAAAAAACAAACAAACAAATATATTCGTACATTACAGTTATGTTATGTTAAATAACATTAGTTAATTCGTGGCTAAGGCTTAAGGATTCTACATTAGTATTATGGGAACAATTAAAAGCAATAAAAGCAAAATTTACAATTAAATTATATAGACATACACACAAGATGCTAGAGCCCTTTCCCTTATCCCCAAATTCTTCCTAATTTGCTGTATCAAGGTCGGCCTAATCAAGGACCACCTAATCCTACCATCTAGTGGACCGGAGCCTTCACGCCCACCTTCACATAAAAAAAAAACCTATTACATAATCAAAATATGTTGTTACTGTTGCTCGACTGCGCCTCCATGCATTTTAATGTTCCAATTGATTCGATGACCTACTTTTGGTCAATTGAATGAGTCAACATTAAATCACTGGGCTTCCCTAAAGACCCTTCAAGGATTCTTCAAGACTTTGACTGCGTTTCACTATCCCAATATTGTGGAACAAGCGAGTATGATATACCTAATTGAAGAAGTATCTATAGGCTAATTGAATATACCTAATTGAAGAAGTATAGGCTCATTCCAAAATTCGTCATGCAAGATCATGTTTTTCTAAGAAACTAATATTTGTAGTTGTGAAAAAAATGTGAATACTGAGGATATCGTCTGTAAAAAGACACCTTTCATTACACGATTGATAATACTTCACTTGATAATATAATTAAATCCTAAAATAACCTCTAACTCTAATACGGAATTTCAAACAATCCCAACTCTGAAAAGTTCATTTCCAAAGATGACCATTTTTTATACCAGAGGAATCCATTATGGATACCCACCGGCCTGGGGACATACCATTGGGTTATGTCGGACTCCCGCCCCGAGATGGTAGTGGGGTAGACCTACCGACTAAACCTCTTGGCGTCCTCCGCGTTCGCTATAGACGAAGTTGCGAGGTCGAACGAACACTCTTCCGCAATTCCGCCGCGGGGGTCCGCAACCGGAAACTGCTCATTGGGACGGCGCGCCCGAACTGCCAAAGTGCGCCGTGCCTTTCAGCATCAAGGGCGGTAGAGTTCGCCGGGAATCGAACCCTAAGCTCAGGGCGTTTAGTCAAACACCCTAACCACTCATCCAACGGGCTCGTCAAGTCAACGGGCCGATTTTAATTCTGTCTTCACTCATGGATAAAGGGATAATCAGGGAAGGTTTTTACGTAAAAAAAATACACATCGGGTGAAGCCGGGAGCGGGCCGCTAGTATGTAATACAATACTTATTTGTTTACAGTTGAAGTTAAGAGAATATTAACAACCCTCGTGCATGGAATATTGGCAAGCCGAAACGATAAAGTTAGGTATAGATATAACGTAAGGACAATGTTTCACAATGACTTCCTTGTGATATAATCTCCCATGTTGTGTATGTACGAGTATGTTTACAAGTCGGTCGATTGTTCAACACAACATGCGAGGATTGCATCAAGAGGCAACGATGTGCGACGGTGAACCGCGTCATTCGACTCCGGGAGAAAGCACCATTGTTAACTCACTCATTACTTCCACCACATTAACAGTTCTTCAATGAAGTTGGGAATATTTACTCGATTTCTCTCTTGGCCTTGAGTTTATAAATCTACAAGGTCTGTTCAAAAGTATCGCGAATTTTGAATTTCCGCGGGTTACGTATATTCGATACCTTTTATTCGATATTCCATAGCTTTGACCGAAGCAACGTTTATCGGTAGTAAAAATGTTCTCAGAGGGCCGAGAAAATGTGAACGACGAAGAGCGTGCCGGACGCCCGAGCACGTCAACAACAGACGAAAACATTGAAGAAAATAGTATTGGCCAATCGTCGAATCACCGTTAGAGAAGCATAGCAAGCTTTTAATGTGTTATCTATGTATTCTTGTTGTTATGTCCTTAAAAGCCGAATCGAAATCTGTTGCGCGGTGTAGGAGGAGTTAGCAGCCATTAACGCAGTGATTACATACTCTTTGGCCATACATACAGACGCGGAAGGCGGCATTAAATTACTCTATGTAAAGATATCTAACGAATTCGAATATACCATTTATATACTGAAAAAAAAAGTTGATCCTTAACTATCATGTGGTGTAATTAAATTTTGGATATAGACAATAGAAATGTAGCTACACCATCAAACTGTATTTCCCGATTTTATTATCATCACTTTTCTGAATTGCCTCCCACTATGAAAGCAAATTTGAATTTGAAATTGAGCAAATTGAAATGAAGCAAAAGCAAAAATGTGCCACGATTGGGTACATACCTCAATTAATCTAAGTTTGAGTTAGTGATTATAAAATTTGGTATTTGTTTTACACATTGAAATCGTGAAATAGATTGTTACTGTTACGACGTTAGTAATCTTTATTAATTAATAATTTTACGATCACGTGTTTATCAATGAAAACAAAAAATCTATTGCTACACGTGAAAGATTTCATTAATTCCCTTTGTGAACTCAATACCTAGTGATTCAAATATGTTTAGATTAATATTAATAAAAAACATTAACATTTTTACTTAATGTTAGTTGGCTACCGTCGCCTATAACACTAGCAACGCCACATGTGCTGTACGATCGCTGCCGACCATAGTAGGACTTAGGATAAGGGATAAGGAAGGGATTGGGAAATCGCCTGTCACCCCTTACTCCCTTATTCACGTTGGTCTTCTATAAGACGATTACTGCAAAAGCGTTGTATCTTTCTTTTTACCTACTACAAGTACTATTTACTCTATGCTACTACTAAAATCAATAGGTAGGTACTAATTAACGCTGACGTAATATACAACGCTATCCTGCCTTCAGAAGTCCTATGCATCGTTCCACACAAACTCGTGTTCTTACGTTCCACAAGTTTCCTTTGCATACTTAAAAAAAAAGAAAATTTAATTTATGTAGCGCCATCTATCGATTACCGATAATGCCTCTAGCGGTTGTGGCGCGCCGTTGCGCGTTGTTGCTCGAGTGTGAGAAACATTGAACGATTAGTGTCGACATCTACAAGGAATTCAAAAACTAATATTAATACTGTTCATATTTGAAATAATAACTTCTCGTAGTTTGTGTAAGGTTGCACAGATGGCGCTTATTATTTCATTTAAATAAATGAACTTTGTATTACTGATAACCTATTGAAATTCTTTTATGTGGATGTAGCCTCTCTTGGTGTGTTCTACCGGCTGTACAATGGTGAGTGCTCTGATGAGTTGTTCCAACTAATGCCTACCCCAAGTTTTTACCACCGTACTGCGTGTCATAGATGCGGAGTTCATCCGCATTACTTGGATAAGGTGCCACTACGCACAGTCCGGTTTTTTTTTTTTAATACGAATCCCTCCGACACAAAGTCGTAGCCTATATTAACTTCTCTTTCATTCTAGTTCTCGCTTTTATTCTACTCGCACTTTCTTTCTTCATTCTGTATCTTTCTATTATCCATCCTCATTCATGCTATGCGGGTGGGGTTCCCGCCTCTATTTCCTAAACTGTTAATCTATCCTTATTATGTCCTGTGCTTACTACTTTCCTTTGTCCTTTATCTACTTACTATACTACTTATCCTTTACTACTTGTTTAGTAGTAGTTAGGGTTTTTCAAATAATTTTAGGCAACATTATTATTATTATACACATTATAAAACTTAAACTAAATATCACAATAATTAACTAATTAAAATATCAGCGGCATACCAATTTAAAAACATTATACATATTGTTACCTTTTTTTTTTATATGAGTTCCGCTGTGTAGTGCGCTGTGTAGTGCGGATATATTAAAACATTAGACAATTAAATACTGCAAAATAATAAATAATTAACATAACGCACAGTCCGGTTGAGTATAAACTTTATCCCGCGGACGCGCGAACTTTGGAACAATCTCCCTCCTGAGGTGTTTCCACCTAGCTACAATATGGGCTACTTCAAGCGAGCTGTTAACAAATTTAACAGGGTAGGCAGTGCAATAGCACTCCCCTTGGTGTTGCTTGTGTCCTTAGGCGACGGTAACCACCTACCATCAAATGAGCCGCCAGCCTGTGTGCCACCTTTATGTTATAAAAAAAAAAACTATTCTGCTGCTGCTAAAAAAATTCTAAGTTCAATAGTTTAATTATTTTAGCAGTTTTAAAGCATCTGGCAGAAGTTATGGCCAAATTACAAAGAAAATAAATAGGGAAATGCCTAAAGTTACTTTTTCACGTAACACTTCACAATTCTAATGTGTAGTCACAATTCTATGACTTCACATTACTCTTCTTAAATTCAAAAACTTTGATAAAAAGCATTCATACATTCAGCTAGGAGGTTCATTGGCGGCATCTTTTAGGAACTAAGCTGTATAGCCTTTTTTTTAGGAAGGGAGATGACATTTACGCACTATCCCTCGTCGACGGGGACATTTGACGAGGGGTAGTGTGGGAATCTCCCGGTGAAATGACTTATCATACCCACTAAAACCCCCCCGGATTCCACCATCAGCGGTGATTGTGGGTCCGAGATCACAGCGAGGCTTTGTCCTCGGATAAGCTGTATAGCCTGGCACATACACACTGGGGCTGGATTGGATCAAAGGGCTGCATAAGCCCATACCGCCTTCCCCTTTCTTCTATTGGACATTCAGACATTCAGTCTCCATCATCATCTAGCTTTGAATTATAATTTTGTATTGTTAATTATTAATATTTGTGTCATATGTCGTAGCCAGATCATAGAATTAATAACTTCATGACGTGGCCAAGCCATTTCATGAAATGGTTCTATTTCTTGAAATTGCCAGCTAAAACTGGCCATATCATGATAATGTCTGTCTTGCCAGATCAATGAATAACCAGCGTTTAACGATATGCACAGCTACTTCATGATATGGGGGCATGCTTGTATCTATGTTTTTTTTTACAGATATAAAAATTAATAGCCGCGCGATAGTCAAGAAAGGCTAAACCGGTTTTAATTCGAATTTCACTTATGGAAAGAGGGATAAACTTTGAAGGTGTGTATAAATAAAAATTACACCCCGGGCGAAGCCGGGAGCGGGTCACTAGTTCTCCATTAAAATAAAGAATAAATTATTAATTGTGATAACACTTGTATGCGGTTTGCAAAAACTTGAACGTGCGATGACACTTACTTACGCCTTATAAGCCTTTATAAGACACTTGATAAATTAAAACACATTTTGGCAATATTAAACACACATTCATGTAATTGATAAATCATGTAAGATCGCTAATTATCTTGATTAACTTGATACAAGTATGTTAATTGCAAAATATTATGTCCGGTAGACTAATTGAATTGCCTCTGCGCAAGTACTTATTGATGGTACCATATTTTATTGACGTCTGTCACTTTATTTGCGGATGTAAACGGATATATGTGCCCTTGGTAAAATAAACTTTTCTAGATCACAATACGACAAGTTTTTGCGCGTGGGCTCGGCTTCCGATGTCGTCAGCAAGCGAAATGCTAAGCTACCATTCCCAAGTAACACCAAACAGCATTATAAAAAGCGTAGAACAGCATGAAGTTACGTGCAAAGCAGTATATGAGCACCATATGTAGCACTATATTAGCCGTATTAAAGTTTATAAGTGTCTTTTAAGCGCAATTTGGGCCCCAAATAATACAGCGTTGAGCACTATTAAATATTATTAGTGCTGCTAACCAGCGCTTATAATGTTATTGAAGACTGACATTAGTAAAGTTGTTAGACAGCATGTTCTAATGTGTAAAGCATTTTTTTAGACTTTAGTACAGCTTTTAAACAGGTTTTTGAATTACAATTGCAAAATTACGTTAGGTTGTTAGGCTGAACGTTTTATGTTCTTTATATAAAAGTATTTGAAAAAACTTATCCATGTTTTATGTCTGATTTGTTATTATTTCGTTTAGTGTTTGCAGTGCATTTGGATGTTGTGCGGAGATGTTGTAATGTGTCTTCGTTAAAAATAATTATCATAAGGTAAGTAACAGATTTATTTTGTTTTGAATGCAAATGAGCTGCGGATATTAGTTTTATGAGAATATATATATATGTTTGTGGTTTATAATTCACGCGCCCTCACAAAAATGCTTTTTTAATAAAAATAGGGACAAATTTAGAATCGACACATGACACCTTTTGTAACTTTTCAACGATTTCATTAATTTTAACGTACGAAATTGCTTGTATCAATACTTTGCTTAAAATAAAAACATAATAAGTATGTAATACAATCATACATGTATCATAATTTCAGTTTTATTTTAGAGAAACAAAAAGCAAATGGCGTCAGATATTATTAATGTTTTAAACTTTCAACTAGTATCTTTTAATGTTGTCAGTCTTATTATAGTAAAAAAATATACTTTAGATATATCTAAAGTCCTTAAACCTACATATAACAGACCTAAGTGATATCTTTAGCATTATTGTAACACTTTCTAGACATGTTATAATGTTCATTACCCTTAAATGGCATAAAAATGAATTGCTGTAGTGTTAATCAGGGTACCGAAATAATAGTTTAGAATCCCTTTATCACATGATACCTTACTCCATTTATTTCATCATATTTTATAACGTTTACAGTAAAGTAATTTGACAAATGTATCTAAGTACTCGTATAAAATCATAAAAGCAATGAATGAGTTGGGGAATTCCCCGAATCATGTGACAGAACAGAACGAACGGGACGTGCGACAGAAACGTCAAGATACCCTATGTGGGTGGGAGTGAGAAGGATAGTGTTAGTGAGTTGAGCGATTACGCTGCGCAGCCCTGATTTTATTCCTTAGTGTTACTTGATTCCTGTCGCTATGATGACGACGCGCGCTTATTGGCTAAATATTGCGTATTTTATTTTTAAATTAAAATAAACACCAGCGTGATCACGATACCTATCTATGTGTATAGGAAAATAATAATAAGGTAGATTCCTCGTTTCTATTGAATTGAAGCACGATATAACCATCTTATTTTTCGCAAATTGTAATCGTAGTATTTATCGGAACTTTTTACGAATTCGTTTAAACGCGTTTTACGGCTAGGTACCTATTAAATTTTCAGGTATAGTACCTACTCTATTAAGTTCTAAATAAGCTTGTTTCTTTTTTTCAGATGCCTTTTAAAATAGTGCAAACGACCGAAAGGGGAGCAAATAAACTATTCATTGTTCCAAGCGAATGGGAAAATCAAGGTCAATTGCGATATCCAAAAAAAACTAATGAGTCTGCATTAGTAAAGAACGACAAATCCAAGCCTATTACTGTTATACTTAAATCTGAAAAGATTGTGACAAGTACAAAATAAATATACTCTGATTATGCAAAATTTCTTTTATTTACAATAAATGATTAAGCATACCTCGTAGCTAATATTAATTAATTTGCTTACGGCCACACTCAGAGAAGTCACTAATGTGTCATTTTTTTGTGTAATTTTAAAGTACAGCTTGGGAATTAATTGAACGGCAGATAAATATTTATGTGACACTTAAAATTTTAGTGAAATTTACTGTCACTTGTTCGAGTGCGGCCATTAGTTTTACCGTTGTCTGATACAATCATTTAATCTTAAAGGACAATGAGCAGAAGTGGTCCAAATTTCCACCAAGGTTGAGAGTTATGTACGCTTAAAGTCCACTTAATAACGAACAATTTTTACTACTAGGCGGTTAAAATATCTTCACTCAGTAAAAAGTTATGGCTATTATTAAAAATACATAAAGCGCTCAAATCATTATCTAAGTCCACACCAATAATGCATACTAAAGAAACAAATACAAAACATTAGAGACTTAAATGCATATAGGCGGCCTTATTGTTAAAAGGCAATATCTTCCTGGCAACCTAAAGTACAGTGACATAATGTCAGTGACGAAATGACATATTTGTAAAATGTCAAAGTGGCAAAATGTAGTTCTAGGTCTTGACGAGATCTATATCTCAAATGACAGCTGTCAATCTAAAAACTCATTTATCTCGGAAACCATGCATGATAGACTATCAGTTTCTTAGAGGAAGTTATAGGTCTTGATGCGATCTACATTTCAGATGACAGCTGTAAACAAGTTTTTAGTTTGACAGCTGTCATCTGAAATGTAGATCTCAACAAGGCCTACAACTTCCTCTAAGAAACTGATAGTCTAGCATGTATAGTTTCCGAGATTAACAAGTTTTAGTTTGACAGCTGTAAATTTTTTTTATTTTTTATTTATCATCTGAAATGTAGATCTTTTCAAGGCCTATAACTTCCTCATACTTCTTCATATCCACTATATCTTTTCAACTATTCGGTAGAGTAGTTGAAAAGATATAGTGGGATAAAGATATGTAAATAGAAGAACATTAGTAAAAATCGCCACTTTTTCATAATACCATAACTTCTTACTGAGTAGATATTTTTGGTTGCCGTCTTCATAATATGATTGAATGAACCATTTCATGAATCTGTCTGTATGAAATGAACCATTTCATGACATGAGTCTCATTGGTGGTGGAAATTTGGACCAAACTCCATACATTTTTGCCCATTGTCCTTTATTTGCTATTACTAACTGGTCATTAAAGTGTGTAATAAGGGTACAAAATAGAGCTCATGATGGTATTTAGTACAAACATATTTGAATTTTACATCTTCTGGTCTATAACATTTAATATTTCGCACACTTTGGTTTATTTTTGATCTATATATATGAAAATGACTGGATTTCAGAGGTTTTTCAAACACATTTACAAGCTCCGTAATTTGAAATCCACGCAATTCAATTTCTTTGTCATTTTCATAAATTTCTTTCAATTCGATAATTTCATTATCTTTGCTCATAAAATACTTATCTTTGTTTTTAGTAGACAGTTTGAAATCTTTAAAGTGTATCTCAAAGCATTCTTTTTTACTTTTTATTATAACAGAATGGCTTTTTTTGTTCTTGTTTGTGGTTGTCTGTATTCCATCTAATTCACCTAGTCTCTTCGCTACCTGGGCCAATGGGTTCTTCCCTTCTCTCAGCATTCTCTTAATTAAGTATAGCTTGTTTTCAAAGGGGTAAGCACTAAATGTGTGGAGTGGTCCAAATCGTTGAACTTCATCGACCACGTGAACTAAATTATGCACATTGCTTGTGACATAATCAGCTCCATAATGATGTTTATAATTTTCAACAAAATAAAGTAAAAGTTCCTGTGCTAAATGTAAAAGTGTTTTATACATTTCATGGGAACATATAGTTATACCACAATATAAAAAAAGGAAATGGGAAAACGCTTCGGCGTTCAAAACTTGTGGCAAAATAATTATGCTCAAATAATAAAAAAACGTTCTGAATTCGGATGCCTTCCAGTGAGCAAGATGATTCAAACCTCTCATAGTTCGGTGTATTTCTGAAGGCAAACGAGTTTCATTCAAAAAAGCCGATACCATTTGTATATCGCGTGAACACAACTTGGTATTTTTTTTACCGAAATTGCCATCACGCCATCCAACCAAAAGCCTCTTCATTATACCTAGATCTATTAAATGTAAGGAGTCACCCACTGGAACATCTTCAACAATATCTATGGGTAGCTGCAGTAATGGAGAATCTACTTTTTGATGCGACCCGTACAATTTCTTGCGAAAATGATCATCCGTTCTTTTCGGACATCTACTGTCAGGAAAAACAACGGTATGAGACAGATGCGAATATTCCCCAACAGTTACGCACTTCAAGCAGCCGTGTTTACCATTGAAATTGCAGACTCCTGTAAAGATAAAATTTGATATAAATTTCAACTTAACATCTTTACGCGTTCCTAAGAAAAAGGATCTTGACAGACAAACAGACAGACAGACGGACAACGAAGTGATCCTATAGGAAAAAGCACGAATTATTTACTAACTTACCCTTTATATAAGCTCTGGCAGGTGAGTCACAAACAAAACATCTAATAGCCACCTGAATTACTTTACGACCAATCATAATACCATCTTTTATCAATAAATTTACATCCCTTACAAAATGTCTTAGGTAGTCATTTAAATTTTTCGGCTTTTGTTCTCCATAATATAAACCTATTACAAAAGGTTGTTCATTTAATTCGTGAATTATACACAATATTGGCCAAAATTCTGTCTTTGAACTATTGAAAATCGGCAAACCATCCATATTTATATTCAGAGTTATCTGCTCAAGAGTTTCGGACGCCAATATTCTTTTAAGTGGAACTATCATGCCATTGTGCCAGTATAGACCAGGTTCCACCACTTCAATGTGTACTTCCCTCGGGGTTTTAAGTATTGTTCTCGGATCATTGGGCAAACTATCCGGATATCTATCATTTAATATTGTTAATAAATCTTTTAAAGCACTTTGAGGTATATTTTTAACAAGAGCCCATTCTCTTATTTTATCTTTTAAAATCATATTTTTCATGTATTCTGTACAAATTTCTTCTTCATCAGTAGAGCTATCACCTAAAAATATCAGGGTGACATTCAAATTAAAAGATTCTGTAAACTTATATAATTTGACCAATCGTAACGAAATACTTACTAAAACACCGAAATAAACAATATTTCTTACTCAAAAAATAACAAAGTTTAAATATATAAGGTACTATGGTTTATTTTGCACTCACAGTGCTATATTATTTTCATTTATGAATATATAAGGTGTAAAAAAATCAACTGCAAATATTTTAAGGGGTGAACCAGTCCATGAAACTGAACAACTTTCCCTAAGGGACATAGGTCGAAATACGAAAAAAAAAAATTTGGCCCTCCCATACTTAGTGTGTTGGCCGGCCGGGTCAATTTGTATGGGAGGGCCAAAAAAATATATATGTAATTATATATTGATTATTTTAATTTATTATTTGTTAAATGAAAGTATAGTACCTTCTGATAACACTTCCGCAAAATAATTTTCATTTTCTAAACTTGAATGTACTACGGAACCACTTGATGGAACTTCTTGACTAGTGCTTGGCTCATACACAACTATCGATTGTTCTGTATTTTGTGTATCAAGAGTATCATTGTTTGGAATACTTATTTCATTACTTTAAATATTCCGTTTTTATCTTTCTCTTTACTCCACCTGTCCTCTTAGTCTTTTTCCACTGTTTATTCATGACAACAACGTGACACGTGCAACATAAATTTACAAATGAGTACTAACGCATAAAATGAAAATAATCATATGACTTATGGTTTTACGGCCAAATTATGACATATAGTAATAAAATAACATTTTTATTGACATATATAGTGCTGAACGCTTTAAAGTAACAATAAAATGCGAAGGTAACAGAGCTAAAACTTTAGTAAATGTTTGGCTAATGCTTAGCAGTAAATAAGCATAAGAAAAGATCATAAAGATGCGTTTAATCTTAAAAATGTGGTAATACAGCTAAATTCCCTATAAAATATTTCGTCAATGTTTATTTAAAGTATAAGGTTTTCTTATTTACTAATATAAGGTTTTAACCTTTGTGTTAGTGTAAATGCTGTTTAAGGTGCTGTATATTAAAAGTAATTGATGTTTTAGTATGATTATAAGCTGTTTAACTTAATTTTTTAGACCATACAATAGCTTCATGCAATATTAATTTTACCACATTCTACTCAAAAGCATTTAAACTAACTCAAAACTGATTTAAACTGATAGTCTGACTTTAAAACGTAAATCAGTCTTTACTTCAGTGACTATACAGATTACGTGTTACCTGGGTTAGCTACTGTTGCATTACTTATCTAACGTCTAAGTGTAACATGACAAGTGCGACCTTTTGCTAACGAATCTCGGCGAAGAAACGCAAGGACACTTACTTTTGTATTCCTCGACGCCCAAATAACTATTTTAAATGGAGTCATGCATAGATTAAAATCATCAGTATAAATAGTGTGACGGATTTCGTTTGGACATCAGTCGTCCGAGATCGGTTCGAAGTGATCCTCTTTATCTATAACACAGACCACGTTCACAATGAATTCGCTGGTGGTGTTCTTTGCTGTGATCGGCGCGGCCGTAGCTGCCCCACAATTTTTGGTCCAACCTCCTAACACGCCCGCCGTAGTTTTGGATCCATTTGGACGACCACTAGACACCGCTGAAGTAGCTGCAGCTAGAGCTCAACATTATCAAGCTAAAGTGTTCGAGGGTCATATTCTTAAGAAGCGATCGGTGGGCCATGCAGTAGCTTATTCTTTCCCAACTGCAGTCTCGCATCAATCACGTGTTGATGTCCGCACGTCTCCGGCTGTTGTAGCTGAACATCTTGTCGCCGCTCCGGTTGTTGCTGAACCTGTGGTAGAAGCTCGTGCCGTGGTCGCTGCTCCGGCAGCTGTGTCTCATCAGTCACGTGTGGATGTGCGTACTTCGCCAGCTGTTGTTGCTGCCTCGCCTGTAGTCGCTGCTGCTCCGACATACTACGCTGAGCCCGTTGTAGCAGCGCGTGCCTTCCACGCAGTCCCCTCTGCGGCTGTATACGCTGCCCCATCAGCTACAGTGTACGCGGGAGGGTCAGCCGTTTCTCACCAGTCTCGCGTTGATGTGGAAACTTCTCCAGCTGTAGTGTCCCAGCACATTGTAGCTCCAGCCGTAGTTGAGGCACGATCTGCTTGGGTGCCTTCAGTTTACGCGTCAACTTGGTGATATGTTACGACAGACTGGTCACAGTGAAAATGGATACGAAAGAAATGTAGTTTTCAACTTTTCGTTTGGATTGCAAATAAAATTTATATTATTGTGTATAATACAAAAGCTGAAAAGACAAATAAAAATGTAATAAATTCATCATGGAAATCTTTTTTTTTTCTTTTTTAAGTAAAATAGTTATTGAAGGATATATTTCCTTCTTACTCCTTTAGATTTTTTTTAGCTTCACTACGAACCTCCCTTTCTGGTAATACGCAATTCTTTTTTTTATGTAAGTTGGTCAGACATGTGCTTTTCTGTATCCCTGACAACGTGTATCTATGCAAAATTTCATGTTGATCAGTTGAGTTGTGGCGTAAAAGTTTTGTCTGTTTCGCTTAAAACCATGTATAATTATATTATGTATGTAAACTTAAAGGCTCACACGAAATCTCGGTATTTTCTTTGATAATAATTTTATATTCTGCTTAAACACGTAAAAAATAAATTTGCAAAATATCTAAAGTACCTATGTTTTATTTTAAATTAGATCGCGATCGTAGACATGCTAGATTTATTACAATCATCACATTGGTATTTATTCTCAAATTTACATCAATATTTTTGAAATTATGCATAGGTTAATTAGATACCCTACAATATCTGTGCCGGAAATAAACAATTTTCTGGTTACAGATTTAACATTCATTTATTTCCAATTTCCGAATAACTAATTTGAATATTCAAATAATAAATAATAATTTAACTATGTACGTAATTCTTTATTTGGTTGTTTATTTCCTTATTTTTAATTGAATTTGGTATTTAATTTTGGTCAAACTGAGAATCAAAGCTGAGAATCAGCTTCATAACGTGTTGATATCTCATAAAATCTATTAAAACCTTAGCCTTACTTCCTAATGATATTATACATGCGAAAGTTTGTATGTAAGGATGTTGGTTACTCAATCACGCAAAAACGGCTGAACGGATTTGGATGAAATTTGGAACGCAGAGAGTTTATTATCTGGATCATCATATAGGATACCTTTGATCCTGTTGTTAGGTCAGGTTCCTGTAGGATTTTCATAAAACCAACTACAGAGATTATCACGAAGATTACGCGTATCGTGCTGCGAAGTCGGAGGCACTGTAAGCATATAATCAGCAAAGCGCTAGATAATCGTTTGCGAATTTCCTTGTTGTATTGGAGAGTGGTGACTTTATTTAATTTACACTGTACAGTAATCTGAATTCAGGTTATACAACCCGACATAATATTTTTGACGTAAATACATTTAAATATTTACGAATTTGGAATAACGGACACAGGTAAAGCCCTCGGAGCGAGGTCGATTACTTTCACATGACACTTGACATTGCCGTTTTACTAACAATAATTCAAGACTGGTAAAAATAATAAGCTAATTATTTGGCCAGTGTCAGTATAAAAACCCTTGATTGCAAATTAACCGTATCAGTCAACCGTTCGGTTTGAAGTGATCTTGTAGTTTGCCGAATCACAACACAGACCACGTCAATATGAAGTCGCTGGTGGTGTTGTTCGCTATTGCCTCCGTGGCCTGTGGATCGCTCATTGTGGCGCAGCCTCCTCATCATCCAGCCCTCGTGTTGGACCCTCACGGCCGCCCATTGGACACCGCTGAAGTCATCAACGCACGCGCTATCCATCTGCAAGCTAAAGTCTTGGAAGGCCACCACGCTCCGTTGGTACATGTTGCACCAGTAGTCGCCCACTCAGCACTCATCGGTCACGGACATGGACTGGGACACCTTTTGAAGAAGCGCTCCTTGGGTCACTTGGCTTTAAGTGCCCCGATCATCGCTCATTCACCGGCCGTCTCTCACCAATCTCGTGTCGATGTAATCTCAAGCCCGGCTGTGGTATCCCACGCTGCGCCCATCGTATCTCACGCTGTCGCAGCTCCCATCATCTCTCACGCCATAGCTCCTGCTGCCGTCTCTCACCAGTCTCGTGTGGACGTACACAGCAGCCCAGCCGTGATTTCCCACTCTGTCCACGCCGCCCCAATTCACTCGGCATGGGCTAGCCCCATTCATGGTGCTCACTCCCTGATCGGAGCTCACTCAATCAACGGTGCTAACTCAATCATCGGTGCTCATTCACTCAATGGAGCTCACTCACTCATCGGTGCTGACTCACTCATCGGTGCTCAATCACTCATTGGTGCTCAATCACTCATCGGTGCTCAATCACTCATCGGTGCTCACTCAATCCACGGTGCTCACTCCCTCATCGGTAATCACGCCGGTCTTGGACTCTCTCACGGACATCTTCTCAAGAAGCGTTCCTTGGGTCACCTGTGGGCTCCAGTAGCTCACCACGTGCCAGCTGCCGTCTCCCACCAAGCTCGTCTCGACGTGATCTCAAGCCCAGCAGTTGTGTCTCACGCCGTAGCAGCTCCTGTGATCGCACACGCCGCTCCAGCTGTGATCGCGCACGCCGCCCCTGCTGTTTCACACCAATCTCGCGTTGACGTCATTTCCGGCGGACACATTGCTCCCATCGGTCACTCCTCCGTGTGGACCTCGCCTGCCTCGCATTGGTCCCATTCGGGCTTGATACATTCTTCACCCCTGGTTCATGGTGCTCACTGGTAAAGCGAAATAACGATTTGGCAAACGATGTAGTTTTTGTTTTGACTGATTCAGTCGAAGCAAATAGACAAATAAATAAATATAACTTAAAAACAAAAATGGTTTTATTAAAAGTATTTCAAAAATGAATAAGCTGTTGCTTGTTCATTGTTGCTTATGTATCAATATACATAAACTCATTTCGGTTTTGGACTCCACTTTAATGATGGGTCTAATTAAATAAAATATTATACAACCAGTATTGGAAGTAATCCATATAAAAATTCAACCTTATATACAACTTTAAAACAAAGATATTTATAAAAATAAAAATCGAACTTTAAAGATTAGAATAAGTAAGATCTTTTAAATTTAAAGATTTAAATAATTTTAAAGTACTTGATGTAAGTAACCTTTACTGTACTTAATAAGTAAAATTTTAAAATGTTAATGCATACACACTTACAGCAAAGTCTCAAGTATGTTCTGGAAAGGTGTAAAATGTGCTGTTTTACATAACTTTTTTATATTACGTTCATTAAAGAACTTGTGTACTAAATAGGTATTCTTCATGGATATCTTGTACGACAGACGAGAGTACGACCAAATGTTTGTTAGAGAAATTTTATCATGAACAATAATCCTATCGATTAGTATAATAAAATAACGAGTGTTTTTTTTTTTTAATTTTAGTTGGTTCAAGTCCCGGGCGAGCCAAGCGAGTTTTAGAAAATCTTTGAATGCAGTTTTGTTTCTTTTTAAAAATTAAGGAATGTTTCCTTTATGTAAAATGAGCCAACTTAAAGATTTAAGGTAGTTTCCCTCCAGGGCCCGACTTATTTTTCCACCCTGTATGTAACAATATAACGATTAAAAATATTAAATTTAAGTTAAAGCAATATTTTTAAAATTGTAATTAATAGTATATATGTAGTTAGATTTTAATAATAATTAAAAATGATAACACGAGATTAAACATCAGTGGTTTTTAAGCCTCAGCCTTAAAATTGTTGAAATTATAAATAAATTAAGAATAAAATAAAAACATTATTAATAAGTTATGAATTTGTTAAGATTTATAACTAGGGCATTGTTAAATATGATTAAGTAGGTGTATTAAAAAATAATGAAGTACCTAGTAAAAATTTTTGGAAATTTAAAAACTGACTTCTTAAGTTCGCTTTCATGTTTTAAACTGAAAACTTTTTATGTTAAGGTCGGCAGACTGGCTGACGGTCCACTTGATGGTAGGTGGCTAACTGTCGTCTACAGCAAAGCCTTCTTCAAATTATTACTACAAACCTTCCTCGTTTATCTTTGTGAAAAACACATGAAAATCCGTTTAGCAACACAAGCAATACCGCTTAGTAAGGAAATAGGCTCTGGCATCCCATACTCACTCACCGAAACATAAAATAGCACACGTGCTGTTATTTCATGGTGGTCTTCGGTAAGGGGTTATTGCCGCTAGACGGACTGCCCAAATGACTGCGAAACGCAGTGTATACTGACACTACTTTCAAGATACAGACCAGAGAAAACTTTGAAAAATTCATTTCTAAAATTGACCCTGCCGGGAATGGAATCCAGGAACCTTAAAACAGAGTGGTAAGGCACGCACCCCAACCACTCATCCAACGGGATCGTCAACTTAGGAATTAATTTTACCAAACAGATTTGACAAAAATATTCACTGTGCAATAATTCGTAGTGCATGATATATTAATAGTAGCTGTTGTACGCGACTTCGTCCGCGTAACTTTATAAAATATAGCCTATGTTGCTAGCTGATCGCTATAGCTATAGCTTTCTATAGGTGAAAGAATTTTCAAAATCGGTTCAGTAGTTTAGGAGTTCATCGCGGACGAAGGCGCAGATTGGGCGGGGTCGCGACCTGCCACGGCTTCCTAGCGTGGGAAGTACTACGCGCCCTGTGGGAACCTCAGCGTACCCGACAGAGTGGAGGTACGCCGGGGTACGTTATTAGCCTAGCGCCTTTAACTAAGTAAAAGTTAATTTATCACAAGAAACATGATTAAACATAATATTCTATTCAATCTATAAACGTTAAAGTTGTTTCTTTGGGTTTGCTATAACGAATTAAATAAAATATTAGTAGATCTTCTAAGTTTATGAACATAGAAAAATGAATTAAGTATCAAAGCTTTTTAATAGAAACATCAAAAAGAAGGTTAAAGTTTCTTGAAGTTAGATCCATATGGGAGGGTTTTGAAACATTAGAGTACATAAACTTTGTAAGTTTAACTTGTACCTACACTTGTAGAAGGTAAAGTAATGTAAAAACAGTGACCCAATGTACATTTTTTTTATCAATATTTAGAATTAAGTCGTAATTTCAGGGTGGCAAAGCCAGAGCAATAGCTAGGACACCTATACGAGGTTTTTCCTCAGTATCAGCTTTCTGATTTCCGGGCCTGTAATGTTCTTAAAACTTGTTCTGAAGGCTAATTGACTTTTACTGTATAAATAATTATTGTATAAATAATTACATATAACATTTGTAGTACAACATACTTAACAACTAATAATAATTAAAAATAATTTCAAGACTTAACCTTATGAAATGGCAGGGATTTTTTATATTATTTCAAGGAAGAATCATAAAAACAACATATTTTGACACACACAAGCATTATAAGAAGAGTTATAACAGCCGGTTAAGGGATATTTTTATCGGCTTAGTCTTCATAAGTATGCGCTACAGTAGCTATAGAGAACTTCTCTATCGTTTCTATACCACCGAAAAGGGCCCACTTCATACAAGCTTCAGTGTTACTGTAGCGATATAATAGCGGTAGAGAGAGTTTGTATAGCGGAAGCGATACAAAGGTGCATGAAAGGTGATTGTAGCAAACTAGCAACTAAAATATATAAAGAAGTACTTTTACCACCTTTATAGAATTCGTACATGTTTGCGACGCGACTGTAACTAAAATAGTACTTAGTTATTTTTTGGTTATAATTTGGTACAGAAGATTCTACGTGACAAATATTTTAAACTGTCATCAAGAGTTATGGTGAATTATTATCAATGAAATAAGTATTTTCTAATTATATACGTAAAAATATTAGTGCGAGCACCAGTTTACGTCAGTTTGCTTTAATTTAGCTATATTTTTTACGCGCTTGCGAAACTTGTGGAATTTGTGGTCATTTATTTTAGATGTGGTAACTTTATTTATGAATAAAATGCGAACTGAGTATATTTATTTTGGAAATGATGACATATAACAGTGCGTTCACACGGGGACATCATTTTTTAAACCGGACCGATTTTTTGCAGGATACGGTTTAGTCACAATATAATTTATATGTTTGAGTTCACACTTACACAAGATTTTAAGATCCGACAAATAACTTTACATCCGATTTTGCAACTGCCATCCGGCACGACACACGGCAAAAACGGTTCAGTGGCATTTTAATACATATTGTGTTCACACAAGCGCAGGTTCGGTTTTTTACAGAATGCCACAAGAACTGAATGCAGCAAGTTGGGTGGCGGACGCGCACACGGTGGGGTAGTGAGAGACGGAACGCTTTCCTGCAAAAAACCATATTGCATATTCACACGGTACATGCACCATTTGGTCGTATGCGGTAAAAATCCGATCCGGCAAAACGTGTCTCCGTTTGAACGTAGGGTTAGATAAGATAAGTGATTGATTTTCAAAACGAATAATTTCTTTATTAAACACTATAATGGCGTCTTGTTATACAGTCTCAGGCGTTTAATAAACCCTTTTTAAAGGTTTTAGACGTAGTATTGAGCTATCAGTTACTATCAGAATTTTGAGATCGACAAGCATATTGTAGATTATTTTTACTCCTTAGGAGGTACAGTACCATTTGAAGTCTCCTTTTTAGCCCTTAAGCAGTTACTATAGAGTTAATATAATACATTGTACCACTACCATCAAAATGTTTTAGGGTTAGGTTGGAAATTAAAAATACGGATCAATTTAACTTCCAACCACTCACAGCACCCTTTTTACACTTCCTTCTTAAATTCCCTGTTTTTTTCTTTTCTATCCATAATAGATCAGTGTAATAAGTCGTGAAGATTTAAGCAATGTTTTTATACAATATGGCGGATTGCTTATTAACCAGACGTAGATGATTATTAAATCCCCTGTACAGGCTTTTATGTATTAAGGTGATATAGAATAGATTAGAACTTTTTTAGCCACATAAAACATTTTTAGCATGCCCTGCTAGATTGCAGTCATATATTTGCGTTATAATTTACAGAATTACCGCTTTAGGTGCTAATGTTGAGTTCTAAGACTCCGATATGATAAATGTGGTATTAAAGGTATTCATAGATCTACTGTAAAGGTAGAAGTTACAAACTACTACCTAATTGATTCTTCAGCGGTATAGGGGTTGTTTGTAACTCCATTGAAGCGCTTTTACCTTCTTAATTGCTCTTTTAGATCCCATAGTTATATTTAATATATTTATAACTGCTTTTTAGCTAATTGATCCATGGCCTGCATAAAAACTCTATACCACACTTTTATATCTCCAAGGCCTTTATGGATCCACTAATAAATGTCTACTATACCACCTTGAAATTAAAGAGATATTAAAACCTCTGTTATACATTTTGAGGAATATACAAACTGTCTTAAACAGCTTTTATATAGCAACTAAGCAGTAGTTGCTTATATTATGCTAGTTGGGAAAATACTCCTAAATAAGAATGGTTGGTATTCATTCAAATCTGTCATGAATGCGCTTTGGTTCTACGATACAACTGTAATAGTGTCATGCATTGCCAGCTCAACAATATTTTATGCATACATATTATTATAATAAAGCGATAAAGCTAATAAAGCTGTTTGATATACGCATTCCCTAATTTTTGGCGGAAGAGATTGCTGTGGTAAATATAATATTATAATATTTTGTGTAATTAATTTATTTTTGTTTATAAATATTTTTTTACAATATTGCTTTTAAAAAAAATTATCTTAGGTGTTCGTCAGTTTCGCTCTTTACCAACCATGATGGGCCAAGTGAGCAGAATGATAAAGACCGGATTGCGCGTAGGGAGCAGCTACGACACTGTGAGCTAGGGGTGCCACAACGCTGTGCGCAATTGGCGCTACGGCTGCGTGGGCGACCACAGCAGGACTGGTGCGTACATCAACACGAGACTGATGGGATACTGCCGCAGGGGCGATGGCAGCGACCAGAGGTGCAGCATGAGCTACGTAAGGAGCGACAACCGCGTGCGAAACCACAGCAGGGTTTGACCGAATATCCACACGGGACTGGTGGGATACAGCAGCGGGCGCAGCTATCACAGCTGGGGCGTAATGAGCGCCATAGGCGAGGTGGCCAAGAGAGCGCTTCTTCAGCCAGTGTCCATGTCCAAGTCCGATACCATGTCCAAGTCCGACGCTATGTCCAAGTCCGATGCCATGACCGAGACCGAGTACGGAGTGTCCCAAAACTGGGGCAGCGTGGGCAGTGGCAATGACAGCAGGGCTCGAGTGTACGTCAACACGGGACTGGTGTGAGACAGCGGCGGCGGGAGCGATGACAGAGTGAGCGATAGGTGCTACAGCAGCGTGATGGACTAATGGAGCGTAGTGTCCCTCAAGAGCCTTAGCTTGAAGGTGTACGGCGCGAGCGTTGATGACGTCAGCGGTGTCCAAGGGGCGGCCATGAGGGTCCAACACAATGGCGGGATGATGAGGGGGTTGCGCCACAATGAGCGATCCACAGACCACGGTGGCAAGAGCGAACAACACCACCAGCGATTTCATTGTGAACGTGGTCTGTGTTTTTTCTGACGAACAAAGAACACTTCAAACCGCACACGGTCGACTGATAAATTCGATTTGCCCTCCGCTCTATTTATACTGACCGGATATAATTAAAAGGTAACGCAAGTAATATCTGTTAGAACAATATCACTTGTTAATTTTAAAACTTATTGACCTCGGTGCAATACGTGTGTGGCGATCATATTAAATGGAATTTCGCGGTACAAGTTTGTGGAAGTGGACCACATTGTAGGTACATGGCATTAAATAACTTTATTAAAAGTAATATTTCGCAATGTATTGAGTAGACATCGGATTATATGCACTAACAAAGTGCCAAAATATGCACTAAAAACTGTTGATATGCAAAAATATGTACAAAGCAAAATCAAAGAATCGAGGAACCACTTTTATTTTTATATATTTTAATTAAAGACGGTACAAAAACACCGAAATGTTTTTAAAATTATGCATAGTTTTTGTGACAATACTAATAAGTATTTTTCCCGTTTGACGGCAAGTATTAGCAAACGAAATTGTTAAGATTGTGATTGTTAAAGGAAGATTATTTTAAAAATTAATTAAGTAAATCCGACTCCTGATGTTTTCTTCCATGCTTTACACAATGTGTTATTTTTGATAACACATTCAACAAAAATATTTGCAATTCCTAGTCCGTTGCTTTTCTGGTCCAGTCTCAGTGTGGTGCCAGTTACAGAAAGACATATGATTTTTACTATTTACCTACTATAGATTTTAACGTACCATTTTTCATTTAGAGGGAAAGGAAATATTTTTATTGAAATTTAAATATTTTTTGTTTGTTACCTAAACACGAGTAGTTAAACTGGTGAACGGAGTTGAACAATTAACTCAGGGCCTCTTACACCAACTACAAGTAAAGTGTTGATTAGTTACTTTTCAAGTAACGCTAATTGGCGAGTAAATGTTACGAGTATCTTGTTTCAATTTCATTGAAATTACCCTTGAGTAATGCTACTCGAAGGTGACTGTAAATTGCGGTTAGCCTACTTGATACTTTACTCAGAGATGGTGAAAGTGGCCCTCAGACAGATAGATCATGCACTAGATTGACATATTTATAACGTTAACTACTCAGCCGATCATCATGAAACTTTACATACCTACACTTTGTCAGCGATACAGGAAAGGACATAGAGTTTTTTTCATTAAAAAACTGTTGCCGTGGGATCATCTAAATATATAAAAAAACGTGGCGGCGCCACCGTCGTTATAGCAATAAATATAGCAGGCATTATATTACTTATACATTTTTTCATGTGTTATATTTTTTATTTTTCAACGTGGACGAAATCGCGGACATCGGCTAATGGACAATAAATGGAGAGTGATTCAAAAGGACACAACTAGGTTTAATTAAATAAAATTTAATTTAAATCGGTAAGCTTTTTAAACGCGTTATTATGGATAATTATGGAAATAGTCAGAGGTCTTGCTAACCTTGTTAGCAAGGGAATAAAACATAAAATAAAAAAAATCGTATTGGGGTTGGCAAAAAAGGAATTTCGATTTTTTTGTGTGAAATAAAATTAAATATTTCTATAAATAAAAAACTTTAGTCAATTGTTGTGTAATGTGTGTGCAATCAAGTGTTAACTGTTTTGCAACCTCTCGCACAGTTATATCATGAATCGATTTAACTGTGGCTTTCATCATCAGTTAGTGTCATCATCATCTTCAGAAGGTCATCTTTCAGAATATTCAGAACGAATTTTTTTTAAACTAATTCTGTCACGTATCAATATCCTAAACTTCACATATCTCTTGACGAGTTTCAACCTCTTTCTTACTATATTGTAAAATTGAAAGAATACTAACATCTCTTTATCCTAGTGCAAACGATTTTTTGCATAATTGACACAATTCTAGTAAGTTGATTTATATGATTTTTAAACAAGTTTCATACGTTTAGTAGATGGCTATCAAAATGTGTACATACAAAAGTTAAGAAGTCAATAATTTGTCAATATTTTTATGAACGTACAATTCACAATGTGAATAATTTTAATATCAATTGAACCTAAAACTAAAAACCTTAAAAAATATAATATAATAATTAAAATATATTATTAAAAGAAGTCCCTTTAGGCAAGGTTCCGAAGATACTGGCAGCGTTCCCCCTTTGAATAGCTAGACTAATTCTTTGTCCGAGGTAGCTGCCAGCTCTTCGGTCTCCTGTGATGTCGACTAACCTTTTTACTATTTCCTTAAAAAGCCTTATAGCGCTAGGACCCCACGGACCAAGGGTCTCGACACCGAATGGGACAAAATCATATTCGGAGCCTAGACCCCTGTAT
This sequence comes from Synanthedon andrenaeformis, assembly GCA_936446665.2. Lineage (NCBI taxonomy): Eukaryota > Metazoa > Arthropoda > Insecta > Lepidoptera > Sesiidae > Synanthedon > Synanthedon andrenaeformis. The sequence goes on from OW387789.2 coordinate 6,237,041, forward strand.
TTGCATGCTTTAGCTTTTTCAGCCGCTTCACAAGCCGCACCAGCTCTGTTGTTGGTTCCATGTAGATGGGAAGGGGCCAGCGTGTCTGAACAGGTTGCATCCCATACCAGCACCCGGCCCATCTTCCATGGAATCAAACTCATACCGTCCGGTCTCTTGCCATCGTCTCTTGCGATCCCAGGCGGCTCAAGTAGACTTGGCACGCTGACGGTGGCAAGGGACCGGCGTATGATATCGTTAAGTGCGGCATGTCTCGAGAAGCGCCCTGCACTTTTTTGGCATGACAGTCCGTGATGTCCTAGCTTGTCGACATCACTGCCACAGGGACATTTATGAGGAGCGCAGACCGGAACCCCAAGCCGTAGACAGGTTGCGATTCGGAGCGTGTCAGGCTCAAGAAATGTTCCTGTATTTGACGAAGGGTACGCGTGAAGCCAGTAGCCGGCCTCATGCGCACCCACGGCCAAAAGCCTAGCACGCGCCGAACCTGTACTACAGCTCAAAAGATTGTCATATGTCAATTTGCAGTTTATGTCGTCCCAGATCCTCTGTGAATTTGGAGAAACTGGAAAATTTTGACCTGGGCATGCAATTAAGAAAGCGTTTCTAGCTTCTTCCAAGCCAGCAATCTCAAAGTTTGAAGGGGATGCCCTTAAAATTTTACTTAAAAGTTAAGATCCGAAATGGTCCGCTTTTTTACATTATCTTTTCCGGACGGGTCAATTGTTGCAGTTTTGTGCATTATTTTAACCTTGTTATTTATATTACTGAGAACACAAGGAAGTTATCTAAATGTTTTCTACGAAAAGTTTCATACATTTATTCGATGACAATAACATTTGTGTAAATATGAAAAAAAATAAAATAGTAACATTGCATCGAAAAACCTGATAATATACAAATATGGAATACATTTTAATGTAATTATGTAACTTATTTAGTTAACTAATAGGGGTTAAAGTATGAAATTGCCGTTTTATTGTAATAGGTACTTCGAATTGACATAGAACCTTCATGGTTTGAGATTTTTGAGTGAAACTTTTTTTCATACGGTACCTATGTAGTTCTTCTTTTAAAAAATGTGCAACATTCGATTATCAACTTTCAGTTGTTTTTTTTATTCAGCTTAGACAATAAAGATGGATACTTCGAAAATTCGTGTGATTTTTGAATACGAGTTCCGACGCGGAACTAACGCGGCAGAAACAGCTCGCAATATTAATGTTGCGTTTGGAGAGGGGACTGCTAATGAACGCACTGTGCGATTTTGGTTTAAACGCTTTCGTGATGGAAACTTCGATTTGAAGAACGAACCACGTGGAAGACCGCCCACACAGGTGAATAACAATGATTTGAAAGAGATGGTGGAAGCCGATCCGAGCCAAACTACCCAGGAATTAGCGGCATGGTTTAACGTTACCTTACCAACAATATTGACTCATTTGCGTCAAATCAATAAAATAAAAATATATGAAAAATGGGTGCCTCATGATTTGACTGATCTGCAGAAAGAAACGCGTGTTGAAACTTGCGTTGCCTTGTTGAATCGATACAGAAATGAAGGAATATTGGATCGAATTGTGACATGTGATGAAAAATGGATTCTTTACGATAATTGTAAGCGGAAAATGCAATGGCTGACCCCAGGTCAAACGCCGCAACAGTGTCCTAAAGCAAAGCTTACCAATAAAAAGGTAATGGTAACTGTTTGGTGGTCTCAGCGTGGTGTTATTCACTATAGCTTTCTCCGATCTGGTCAGGCAATAACGGCAGATGTCTACTGCGCCGAACTCCGAACAATGATAGCGAAACTAGCAGTGAAACAGCCCCGACTTATGAATCGATCTTCACCATTATTGCTCCATGATAACGCGAGACCTCATACAGCACGAGAAACCGTTTTAATTCTACAGGAACTGCAATTAGAAACCATTCGTCACCCTCCGTATTCGCCAGACCTTGCTCCAACGGACTACCATTTTTTTCGTGATTTGGACAATTTTCTGCGTGATAAAAAGTTTTCTTCTCAGGAGGCAGTGCAAAATGCTTTCACACAGTTTGTCGAATCTAGATCACCAGAGTTCTATCGCAAAGGCATAAATGAGCTTCCTATTAGATGGCAGCAATGTATAGATAATAATGGTAATTATTTTGATTAAATAAATATGTTAAATTAAAAAAAAAACGAATTTTTATTTTTCAGTACAAATCGGCAATTTCATACCTTAACCCCTAATATTAAACTGCAGATTGCGGTTAATTATTTACACTAGTTGTTTTTTTACACTCTTCCAAAACAAAAATCCGCATAATCTCTGAAATATTTTCAAACTCGATTTTCTTGATAATTGTTAATTTTTGACCCATATATGACTGAGGTTATATTACTCCAATATAGTCATAGTCATAGGAGTAATTTCTGGGTCAACCTGTATTATATATGTTCAGTCTGAACTACGCAGTCGCTAAATTTGGTAGAATGTTATAGTAAATAATAGAACTGTTTTGTGTAATTAATTTATTTTTGTTTATAAATTATTTTTTTACAATATTTCTTTTTTAAATTTATCTTAGGTGTTCGTCAGTTTCGCTCTTCACCAACCATGATGGGCCAAGTGAGCAGATTGGTAAAGACCAGAGTGCGCGTAGGGGGCAGCTACGACACTGTGAGCCAGGGGTGCCACAACGCTGTGCGCGATTGGCGCTACGGCTGCGTGGGCTAATACAGCAGGGCTGGTGCGTACATCAACACGGGACTGGTGGGATACTGCAGCAGGGGCGACGGCAGCGACCACAGGCGCAGCATGAGCGACGTAAGGAGCGGCAATGGCGTGCGAAACCACAGCAGGGCTGGACAGAACATCCACACGGGACTGGTGGGATACGCCAGCGGGACCAGCTACCACAGCTGGGGCGTAATGAGCACCATAGGCGAGGTGGCCAAGGGAGCGCTTCTTCAGCCAGTGTCCATGTCCAAGTCCGATACCATGTCCAAGTCCGACGCCATGTCCAAGTCCGACGCCATGTCCAAGTCCGACGCCATGTCCAAGTCCGATGCCATGACCGAGACCAAGTACGGAGTGTCCCAAAACTGGGGCAGCGGCAATGACAGCAGGGCTCGAGTGTACGTCAACACGGGACTGGTGTGAGACAGCGGCGGCGGGAGCGATGACAGAGTGAGCGATAGGTGCTACAGCAGCGTGATGGACTAATGGTGCGTAGTGTCCCTCAAGAGCCTTAGCTTGAAGGTGTACGGCGCGAGCGTTGATGACGTCAGCGGTGTCCAAGGGGCGGCCATGAGGGTCCAACACAATGGCGGGATGATGAGGGGGTTGCGCCACAATGAGCGATCCACAGGCCACGGAGGCAAGAGCGAACAACACCACCAGCGATTTCATTGTGAACGTGGTCTGTGTTTTTTCTGACGAACAAAGATCACTTCAAACCGCACACGGTCGACTGATAAATTCGATTTGCCCTCCGCTCTATTTATACTGACCGGATATAATTAAAAGGTAACGCAAGTAATGTCTGTTAGAACAATATCACTTGTAAATTTTAAAACCCAGTGACCTCAGTGAAATACTTGTGTGGCGGTCATACTAAAAGGAATTTCGCGGTATAAGTTTGTGGAAGTGAACTAAATTGTACTTATTGCATTATGTAACTTCATTAAGCAAAGAGTGTACAACTGTACATTAAGTATTCAGTCCATTTTTTATATATTTTTTAGCTTCTTTACTAATTATTTTTTGCTGAAATATATTATTGTTATTAGAATAGCCTATATCCATAATGATGATTAATCTATATGTATATATAAAAAAGGCAATGTGTGTATGTATATGGACTCCAAAACTGCTGAACCGATTTTGATGAAATTTTCAGACAATCTTCAGATTAGTCCAGCGCGTGATCCTGTGATGTTTGGTAGCGATCGCACACGAACGAAGTCGCGGGCAAAACCTAGTTCTAAATATCGGTGAAAGTAATTTTGATTTCGATTGAGTGGTTAATCTGCATTATAATATTCAGCTAAATTTCAATATTTACTTTAATCTCATATTAATTCTTTTTTAAATTTTACTAATTATTCTAACTTCACAAACTAAGATCCCTAATGGCTGGAAATTCTCAAAAAAGTAACCAATGGCTTACAGGATCAAGATATCTCCAAATCAAATTTAATTTAAAATGGTTTATCATAAGTGGCCTCTTCTTTCTAAGAAAGAGTCAAAGAGTAGGTCATCATCGTAATCATTACGGCTCATGGTTGAGATCTTCTCTCTGACTCATGATAGCTCTCGGGATCGATCTCTGGTGTAGTGGACTATGGATTAAAAATGTTCAAAGTCAAGAGTTTCAACCCTAGGTCTCTGGTTCAAACAAGCCTAGTGGTAATTACTGTATAATTTGAGGTTATACCAGGTACTAGCACAGAATAAATAGTAGTACTAGTGAGAATTATTTTTGAAAACATACAGTATATTTGAACGGTAGTTGTAAAACTTTAAAGGGATGAGAGCTTACAAGATTTAAATTATTTTAAGCCATATATGTATAACAACAATAACAAATAAAAAGAAGTCACAATTTGGCGACGATAATCGATTTATTTGGCGACAGATCAATCATTTTCAGTACGAAGCTATTATTTAAGGAATAAACATATTATTTTTACAACAAAGTTTTATTCATAGGACAAACTACGTTTTTTAATAGATCTGTCTATCTAATTAATAGATCTGTCGGGCGAAACTATTTCGCGCCGACAGATCTATTAATTAGATGATATAGATGATATAAATTTTGCTGACGAAAAATAAAGATCCCTTTTAAATAAATATATACGTATATAATATCTACATATGTGAACTTTTTATTAACTGTAATTTATTTTTTATTTAATTAACTAAGTATAAAGTTGTGTAGCGTAGCGTATGTATATAACGGAAATAGTCGTAAAATTATACCTTAAGAATAAAATTAAAATTTTGTGAATGACACTAAACGAAATCGCGAATTTTTGCATAAAAATGCCATAAAATGTACGTTTAAAGCTCCAAATACATCCATAATTGAGTGGATTTGTAATGACTGTGCGTAACCTTGTCTGCGCACGCGCCGCCCGGTGCCGGACAAAGGAACCTTTCTTTCAAAGAAGGCAAGCGATCGGCAGCTCGCGCTGTGACCACAAGGTGTCGATATAAAAATATCTAAGTATATTCGATTACGTGTGCACAGATAGTATAAATATAGAGGTTCCGGGTAGTTGTTTGTAGCAATACATTCACTTTAAGAGGTGTAATAATATTACCTATATAAGCTTTACACTACAACGTAATACAAATATTTATTTTTGTAATGTCCAACTCACTCCTGGCGTGCCGAAGGTTGGTATTAGTTTTGAAAACGAGTGTATAAGCATAATTTTGATTTATAAATATCAATATCATCATCTCAGCCACAATACGTCCACTTCCTGGACATAGGCCACCTTTATAACTCCAAAAGGGCCGGTCAGAATCAGCCTGTATTCACCGCTCGTCTTAAATATAAATAAATTAGATATAAAATGTTTTAGAAATACTTATATACCACTCAAAACAAAATAGGGCCCACCTTGTTTTTGTTTTGTAAAATGAAAATGTACAACTGTATAATGTATATGTCATTTTGATGAATCGTTTAAACATGGCAATAGGTAAAAATTCTTTATTTTCTTAAAAATACACACAAAAACTGAAACATCGAAATTAACCGAATCGAGTTGGGTCCTATTTTGTTTTGAGTATATATTACGTCACACATTAATTCATTTATTTATTACAATAAAAAAAATATAGTTATTAAGAAAAATAAGTAAATTTACAATAGATTAAAACAATTTAATACAAATATTATAGTTGCATTACAAACATGTTGCATTACAAAGTTGCATACATAGATTGCATTACAAATAAAGCATCCATCAAAAAGAAGGCTTTCGACTTTATAAGTATACTATACATATTGAATGAAAATAATAATAGAAGAATAAGAAAACAGACAAGACTTGAAGTAAGTGTTCTGTTAAAACTGCTATCACTATAATTTATTTAAAAGTCAAAATAAAGGTGAAGAGGCTTTTAGTGAAGAGGTTGATAATTTCCACATCATCATATGATTTTCTTCATTACTAAAAGGCATACACAGGATGCTTTTTAATACTGATTTACTAAAATCAGTATGTTTTAGTAAAAGATGTTTTACCTATATAATTTTATGTGACAAAACGAATTTAGAGTTAATATTTAAATTTATTGGTAACCTCGATTCATACTTTCAGTCGTAAATTCGGGTTGTAACCCAAACTATAAGAGGAGAGGTCGACATAATATTTTTGGGTTCGTTCCTTTTAAAAGGTCAGTGTTGGATTAGAATTAATTTACTGTTCTTTACTGGGATCATCTACAGTAGGGCCGGGCCAACTCTCCTTATAGATGCTTCTTAATCGACATCTTCACCATTATGTTAATACTGTATGCTGCAGTGGTATTTAGATGACAAATAAATATATATCTCTATACATATTATAAAAATTGACGTGTGTGTTCCCAATGCACTCTAAAACTGATCAACCGTATTTGATGAAATTTTCTGGAAAACTTAAGATTAGCCGAGCGGGTGATCCTATGAAGTTTAGTAGCGATAAGGAAAAGTGGCGCGGACGAATTCGCCTGCAAAAAGTAGTTAAAGGATATATTATGCACGAACATTATATTATTTGTAGGTATTCTATTTCACATTTTTATTAATTTAATATCTCGGGGGCCATCCGCTCGAGATCCGTATTTAATATTATAAATGGTAAAGATAATTTGGATGTATGGATATATGGATGTTTGTTACTCTTTCACGGAAAAACTACTGAACCGATCACCATGAAATTTTGCATACCTACACGTTGTCTAGGACACCAGAAAAGACATAGGGTACCTTTCATCCAGAAAAAAAGACTATTCTCGAGGGATTGTCTAAAATTAAGAAAACTAACTCCTGGCTAAGTGTAATAGCAATAACGATGTCAGGCGATATATTGCTTTTTCAAGGCGGACGAAGTCGCGGGCACCATCTAGTTATAATATAATATGGACTCCCAGTTGTGATGGACATACATACATAGGATATACATAGGTATGTCCTATTGTCCACCAATGTGTTTTCACTACACTCACTGCGAGTTGATTTTTTCTTACTCTCCTTTGAAGACCTAAAAACGCACAAGGACGATAGGAGTGTTTGAAATATTTGCATTTTTTTCGGGAACAGCACTGGTTCTGGTTTTTCTTTCTGGTTGAAAGGTACCCTACATCCTTTTCTGTATCCTTGACAATGTGAATGCGAAATTTCATAATGATCGGTTGAGTAGTTAAGGCGTAAAAAGGTAACAGACAGATAGAGTTACGTTCACATTTATATTTGAAAATCCCATAGGAACCTAATATTTTTCAAGGATAAAAATTATCCTATAATTTAGGTAGATAATAAACTATATGTGTGCCAAATTTCATCTAAATCCGTTCAGCTGTTTTTGGGTGATTGAATAAAAAACATCTATTCATTCGCATAACTTTCGCTCCGGACTTCGCACGGGTGCAATTTTCTTCTGCAAATAATTTATTCTTCCTCGTTTAACACTCTTTTTAGTGAAAACTGCATTAGAAAACATTAGCATTAGTGAAAACTGCATTAAAATCCGTTGTGTAGCTTAAAATACATACAAAGGGACAGATGGCGGGAAGCGACTTTATTTTATACTATGTAAATATTTGAATGAAGTTTCATCAAAACTATTGGAGTGGTTTTGGCAGATTATACTTGAGAGGTTTAAAACATAGAGATACCTACTTTGGAAATAAAAAAGAAATGCTCTTGCGACCATTATAGAACAGCCGTGGCGTTGCTACCATTGATTGGGCCTCGACACGGTACGCGGTCTTTTCGGATAGGGCTTTGACCTCGTCCCTGCTCAATAGTAATCCACAACTAGCATATGCACTCGATTTGATTAAGGTGTATAACGCCGATTTGGCCTTGAAATATTAGGCTAATTTCCCCGCGCCACCCTCTACAAGAGATCGACCGCACAGAGATGGCAAAGAGTAGTATGGAGACTAGACGACAAAGGCACGACATAGTCGACTGAGCCTACTAAATACCTACAAATTTATAATTATTTACAATGTAGAGGGATAATTCAGTAACAATGAAGCGTGTTTTGTTATTTAGGTAGTAAATTATGTTACCTAGTAAAAATTTTTACCCGTCTGCGCCACAACGAGGGTTATGTTTTTAGAGTGTATAGCGGCGCGCTCCCGGCTTGGCCCGGGGTGTATTTTTTCTAAAATAAACGTAGCCTAAGTTACTCCTTATTACATCAGCTACCTGCCAATAAAAGTCCCGTCAAAATCGGTCCAGCCATTTCAGAGATTAGCCGGAACAAACGAACAGACAGACACACAAAAATTGTAAAAATGTTATTTTGGATGTTATTTTGGATTTTTTCTAAAATAAACGTAACCTAAGTTACTCCTTATTAAATCAGCTACCTGCCAATAAAAGTCCCGTCAAAATCGGTTCAGCCATTTCAGAGATTAGCCGGAACAAACAGACACCCAGACAGACAAAAATTTGGTTTGGTTATGTGGTTGGTTTATTTTGGTGTATGTACTCATATATGGTATATGTACGTATATATATTCATATGCATGTAGTAAAAAACGGTTATTTCAATATTACAAACAGACACTCCAATTTTATTTATATGTATAGATGTATGTATATTTCTTTATACGAATATAAAATATATGGTAAAAGAGCCAAACAAAAGTTTTTATCAAAACTAACAAATTTTTTAATTTTCAGTAAAAACAATTGAGTTTTTGCACCAACCGTGCAAACTTCGCGTGGTACGTTTTGTTTGGGTAACGCTAATGCCGGCGGTAATAATTTTTTTTCTAATTTTGATATTTTTTTTCAAATTCACCAAGTGAGTGAAGTGACAATAAATTGAGACAATTTTTTTTTTTCATTTTGATAAAGATTACGAACTTTTTAGAGCGAGAATCTTGCTTCTTTAATTTTTTCAAAAAATCTATAGAGTGGGACAAAAAAGCGGCTGAGTGGATTAAATGGAAACTCTGTGGGGCTTTTTGGGGTATATTGAACTGTAAAAGGCACACTTAACATTTATTATTTTCTCCATATTTTTGATTCAGCGCTTGATTTTTCTAAAAGCTATCAAAAGCCCTTTTTTATAATTTTTAAAATTCATGTCAATAGAATTAAAAAAAAAAAATGGTTGCAGAAAATTTATTCACGTTTTCATTTTGTTTTCGTTTTGTCTTGTCTTTTGCCATGTCTAATTGTTTTGGTTTGGTTTTGGGTCTTATTATTATTAATTGTGTAATTTTAAAGGAGGGGGGGGGAGTAAGGGGGGAGCGGAGGGGGGCTGGGAGGATGGTGTTGATAGATTACCCTCATCCTTTCAAATGATACCTAACATGGGGGGTCTATTTGTAACCGTTGACCATGGTTACGTCAAATTTTTTACCTCGTCGAGACGTCCCCGATGAGTAGTGTTGCCCAAATGCAAGACCAAGACGAGACTTAGCCAGTCTTGGTCTTGTTCTTGCGTCAATATACCTGGTCTTGGTCTTGGTCTTGGTATTGCGCTCACAGTCTTGGTCTTGGTCTTGTTCTTGCAGCAAGAGTCTCGCAAGTCTTGCAATCACCTATTATAGTCCAATCAAATAAGGCTTTAAATCGAAATTTGTGGTAAGTATAGGAATTTTTTCACCCCTTCTTGAGGGTTGTTTACAAAAAAACTCTTACTAGTCGTTTTTAGATTTTTCAAAGAAATACATACATAAAAAAATCCGGTATTTATCTCAAAATTCGGTTTTAGAGGACCATTTTCTTGGACTAAAATTAAAATTGTTGTCATTTTTTATTAACAATTGAAAAAAAAAACAAATTTATATTTTTCTAAGTAAAAGAAAAAATATATATTGAAAATTAATTAATATTTCAGCTCGCTATGATTTTTAGTTCCATATTTCAACCCTTAACTTCAAACCGCCCTAACTCTGTTATTTTTAATAATAGAAAAAAGTCTATAAATCTTTTTTATATAAAATTTCCTGCTTTACAATTTTTCTTAATAACTTTTTGTTCTAGCACTTACCATTTTTGAGTAATCTTGAAACCCTTGCTCGGGGGTTTAGAAATATTTTTTTTGAAAAAAGTTTTTAAATACTGCAAAGAAGAACATATCACAAATTCCTGTACTTACCTCAAATTTCGATTTATAGCCTTGATTGGACTATTAGCCTATTGCCATTATTAAACACGTTAGTTTACATCTTAGACAAGGTAACAATAGGTACATTTTGAGCTTAAATAAAGGTCAACCAAATTAATAAAATTAACTAGACAATAAGTATTTTAAAGACTTTGTGAAGTGATAGGCCCTCACCTTATATGGAATAGAAGAGTTGTAGAATAAAAATAATTTATGCAATTTACAATTTATTTAAATAAAAAACAAAACACAAATTAGCAATAGCTTTGACATGATGCAATAGTTCACTTTATATTAATTCTTTTGACCAAGAATTAATACAAAGTAACCATCTGGCTGACTCATCACTTAACCTATTTCTATGTTTTCTAATTACTAACGATGCTTCAGAAAATAATCTCTCAGCAGGTACTGAAGTTGCAGGTATAGAAAGAAAATCACGAGCCATCTTAGATAAAATCGGATATTCCGTCTCATGCGTCCTCCACCACTCTAAAATGTCTTCCGAGCTGGCGGCTCTTGGTTTACTTAAGTACTCCTCCAACTCGTCAATAACTAAGCCTTGAAGACCAGATCCAGATCGAGATGACGTAGAGGGACGTGCATACAGTTTTTCAAAGTCTATTACATCTTCATCTTCACTATATTCACATACTTTATTTCTTGGTGGAGATTTATACACCGCCGAGTGTAGATTTTTATACTCTTTATAAAGTTCATTAAATTTGAGCAGGCTTTCTGTTTTAATTTGCTTCCCCCATAATGTCATATCAAAGGTCTGAGCTTTGTGCCTTGGGTCTAAAATTAAAGTGGTACAGTAAATCCAGTTGCTCTTTTTATAATGCTTTAGCATTTTATCTCGGGCTGCTTGGAAACCTAGAACCAGCCTTTCATCCACTTCGGTTCGATTAGGTTTCTCATCTAATTGTTTAACCATGGATTCAATTTTGTCGAGCAAGAGATTGAATGATACAATGACAAGTGGTAATGTAACATATTTTTCTCCACCAAGTTTCGTTGATAAAAGTTTAAAATTTATTAGAAACTTATATATTTTTTCGAGTATTTGCCATTCAATTTCTGTGATTTGAAAAACATTCAATTCGACGACAGAAGTGCACAATATGTTAATGCCAGTTCTAACTTTTAAACCAAATCCAATCATATCATGTGTGGAATTCCATCTCGTTGGACAGTCGAGTATGGGATTCAGATTTGTTGGCACGCCAGCTGCTTCACAAGCAGACTGGAACTTCCTCTTCAGTATCTCACTTCTTTTTATTTTACTGGAAATACTGCGTAATTTTGTAATAGCTGTACGTGAGTCTGCAATATTTGGCGCATATTCTTCATCTTCCTCAGTTTTGTCTTGGTAGTCTTCATACTGTTCCTGTTCTTCATTGTCAGTTTCACTGTCTAATGCTAAGGTCTTTAATAAATCTTGCACACCAAGGTTTAAAATGTGAGCAAAGCACCGGAAATGTTGATTGTCTGAATCAAAATGTAGCAGTTTGCCAAGTTCATACATAAATTTTGTATTTGCAGTTGCGTTGTCGACTGTGATACCCTGTATTTTATTAATAATGTCATATTCCGATAAACATTTCTGGAAAATCGTTGCAATATCTACCCCAGTATGTCGACCGCGCGATGGTATAAAATCAAGGACTAAAGATCGATACTTCCATTCGTTGTCTATAAAATGAATAGTGACCCCGTAGTAACTCCTACCAGCAATGGACGTCCATCCATCAATGGTAAATGACATTTTACATGAGTATTGTTGTAGTCGATTTTTAACATGTGATTGTAGTTCTTCAAATCGCTCTTTGACCATCCTTCTAAGTGTCGACCTTTTAGGAAATACTGTATTCGGGCAAATCAATCGAAAATATTCTTGTGTATCTTCGTCATCGAAAAATGAGAAGGGAAGATATTTTTTTACAATCCAATCAACAGTAGCTGTCATAAAGTTGCCACTGCGGTTTTCAGATACTGACTGAAATAAAATAATAAAATAAAACATATAACTTAATAATATTATTAAATTACATATCCCATTTCCCTATTCCATTCCCCTTTCCAATCCGTTATCCTTAATCCTACTGTGGTCGGCTGCGTACTTGCAGCACCTGTAGCGTTGCTGGTGTTATAGGCGACGGTAGTCACCTACCATCAAATGGACCGTCAGCCTGTCTGCCGACCTTGCAATAAAAAATATAGGTATATACGATACATAGAAATTTAAACAAAAGTAAAAAAAAGTAAAAAAAGTAAATGGTAGAAGTAAAAAAAAAAAACTGTTCGGCGAACAACAGCGACTTTATTTAGGTAAATTACTGTAATTAATTAAGTAGGTATTTATATAGTATATTTTTTCTTACCTGTCTACTTTTTCCGGCGGTTATTAAAAATCTTGATATATCTCCACTTAATGTGGGTTTTTTTAAAGGAAGAAATATTTGCGATTCCTTCTTGTGAAAAGATAGTAGATGCTTCCTTAAGCCTGAAGTGTTTCTATTTTTCATTTTTATCTCAACTTTTTTATGTTGGCACAATTTACACGTTGCAATTTGAGACGCATGAATTTTTTCGAAAAACTCATCGAATTTGCTTTTAGGTTTTTTAGATCTAATTCTCCAACTCTCACTACTCTGACTAGAACTATAACTATTTGAATCTTCGTCACTGTCACTCATGTCAACATAATTAGAGCAGGTTTATGGGGAAGAAACAATTAATGCGCTATACTCGAAGGGAAGCTCAATTGGGAATAAATGAAATTGAAACAATAACTCCTATTTATAAGCACACGCCAAAACACCGATAAAGGAAAGTCGGCATTCTTTGATAAAAATAATGATTCTTTGGAAGATTAAAAAATACAGAAGTGTCACCAGTTATTGTATGCCTACTTAACAATAAAATAGCTGTGTAAATAAATAATATTGTCTATTATGTTCTTCTTTCGATGGAATTAACGTTAATTAAATCAAACTTGCCTAGGTATGTTGTCTGCTGTATTTATGTACTTACTAGCTACTAGAGTACGATAGAATTTGATATACCTACACTGTATATATACATCCTACTACTAAAAAAATTATATACATACTAAAAAAACTGTATATATACATACTAAAAAAATTATACATCCTAAACTGTATACTGAAAAAACATAAAACATATTTGACCCTAACATAGTTTCACGAAGAAGAAGAGATAAAGTAGTTAAAATGGTCAAAGTAAAAACTAAATTTGCCCAAATGCAATACTATATTAGGTCATCATTTTTGTATAACAAAGTTAATAAAGAAATATATATATATATATGACAAACTATACTCCAAATGTAAAAAACTTATCACGGATTGGCTTAAAACTAAAAAGTACGACGAAGTAGAAGACCTGTTAATACTAATACAATAAAAACACACACGCACCGCACAAGCACACGCACACACACACACACACTCACACACACACGCACACACATCTATTTAAATATTATTTTTATTGTTAGTACTAGCTTTTATGGAAGAGCGAAGGCTCCTGGCACAGGCTTCCGCTTAAAAGGAGTCTTCAATCATTGTTATTGTAAAAATTATTTTTCAAACTGTTAATAAACATTTTTTATTTTTTTCATTTTCACCTACAGTCTAATATAACACAATATTACTACAATAATATCACTACAATAAATTGTCTAATATGTACCTATTTTAACAAAATCTGTATTCGTATTCGTTCTGAGCACCTGTAAATTTATTTTATTCTTTGGAACATCGGCAACCTTTGATGTGAGAGCGGCGGTGATCAAACATTGTCAAATGCTGTGTCGCACAGTCTTTTAATAAATTTTTTGTAGGTACGTAAGTAGTGATTAACGAAATTAGTAGAGTCGGTTGCTAACTATAGTAATTTAATGTTTTAGTTTGCTACTTATTAAATTTGATAAAAATAATATTTATATATAATATTTTTATAACAATATTATAAAAATGTTACATATAAATATTATATTTTAATAAATAAAATAAAAACCTTCATAACTATCAAAAGCTTCATTTTATATTGTTTTGACGTTAATGAGTAATTAAGTACATATAAATGTTTCAAATGAACAAATTATTTTAACTTGACTTTGACTTGTTAATTTAACGAAGATGTAATTTTAGTAAGTATTTCATTTTAATTATTTATTTATTTTTATATATTATATTTGGTATAATCCACTTTTATTAATTTTTATAAGTAACACCGGCACATACATTACTATTATATAGACACAGTTATAAATATCTGCATCCACTCCACGGATCCCTTGTTCTGTTCTAGCTTCGTGTAAGCGGACACCACTGCGGAATATATTATATTGCAATACTGCGGTTACAAACTTTTTTTAAAATGAAACCAAGTACACGCGTAATTTTGCGGATTGTTTTGCCAGTGTTATTTTCTATGGAAAAGGCCCACCCATAAACATCAATGATTATGAAACATGTAATTATAAACACCGCCGACCGACCAATGGTTTATATCGCGTAAAGTAAAAGAGCTTAGCCATCATATTAACTGGCGCAAAAACTGTTGCTACCTTGATATACTCGACTCGATGAGTTTTAAATTTTGCTGAATAGAATATAAACCTAAGAAGACTATATAAATACCTATATCGGGAGTAATATAAACTTGATAAGTACCAACATACACAATGTTTGTATAATTTTATTGGTTAGGTACAATTTTTATCACTAACATACTAAACATGATGCACAAGGGCAATTATCAGTCATGCCAAAATTTCATTTCAAACGTCTGTAAGCTGTCTTAGTGCTTTAGTTTCAAAAGGTATTAAGAGTCAACGACTTGATAAAGGAATGAATTTGAAAAATTACGAAGGTTTTCGTACCCCACACCCCACTGTACCTACTATCCTACCTACAAGATTTCTTTCGATTTCTTTCAAATGCATTAAAATTCATTAATTAATTAGGTAAGTACCTACCAATGTTATATAAGTTAAAGTTAATTAAACAAGAGCATGAACCAGAGCGTAGGTATGAACTTCGTAGGTATGAAAATAAAATTGAAATAGGTATAATTGTTTTAAAGAGATAGGTACAGAAAAGATACATTTTTATCTTCATCCAGACGGCAGACGCGGACGAAGTTGCGTTCAAAAGCTAGTCTATAATTTAATCAGATACCTATGTAAGTAGGTAGGTAAGTACCTACCTATCCAGTATCTACGCGGACCGGACACGTCCACAACATGAGCGTCATGATCACGAAGGTGGCTGTTCGTTTACTTGAATTAAGATAAATTTTCATTAAGTAACAATTATGCCTATCTAATTATTACCTATACCAATCGTACTTTACGTAAACAAAGACGCGGGCAAAACGTAATCCATACTTTAATATCATAAATGTGAAAGTAACTCTGTCTGTCTGTTACCTTTTCACGCCCTAACTACTCAACCGATTATCATGAAATTTCGCACACACGTTGTCAGGGATACAAGAAAAGACATAGGATAGGTGCTTTTCACCCAGAATAAGTACTGTTCCGAAGGGGTCTTCTAATAAAAACCTTTTTATTTTTCTACGCGGACAAAGTCGCGGGCACTACATAAACTATATAAATAACACAACACAATCAAGTATGCAATTGATTTGGTTAAAACCTACTACCAATATTACTTATATAGTATTTGGTTAAAACCATGTTAAAACTGATTATAACTCGCTAAATTCTTTTTAAATAAATTCATAAACATGTTAAGAGTTGAATCAATTTTGTGTAGAATCTAGAAAGAGAACCGACAAAAGTTGCCGCTTTATGACAGTGCAAACGAATTTACACTTTAAACCGTAGATATTTAGGGCGTCATTAGCTACACAAAGAAGCTGTGAGGCAAGCATGTAAAAAATAACTTTGAACTGGAATTTTCACCGTGCGTATTTTTGTTGAAATTTAACTTAAGTGCTTATACTTTTAAGAACTGAATTTGCTTACACATATCAATACAACTACGCAATTGCGGCGAAAATCAAATAGTCAAAAGTTGTTTTTACTACCTATTCTTGATTTGATGTCTTCTTAATATTAAATTTTTAAATGTAATGAAATCATCTATATGAAATAAGTAATATTTCATGTACATGAAATATTACTTATGTATTTACTATTTACTTTTTGTTTCAAATGCATTAGTCTATTCTTTTGGTTAGATTATAATGTCAGATATATGGCTTTATAATTTATGGATAAATATTTTAATATTTAAAGTAGAGCCAAATTGTTGAGATACAAAAGTTTATTCACCTTACTTGAACTGACAATCTATTATCTCTTTCTATGTTGTATCTATTTGACACAAGATAGAATAATATTCAAGGACAACCCGGACATCGCCGCGCTAAAGCCCTGCATAAAAAAATGACCTTGCGGTAACTGTTTACATTTGGAATCGCTTCTCAATGGCCCTAGATTATTTCCTTCATCGACAGCACCTAAATTTTTTTTGAACTATATTTTCCGTCATCAAAATTTATATTTTGTTATAAACTTGTACCTATCATCTAATTAATAGATCTGTCGGCACGAAATATTTTCATTGTCAATTAAATAAATGTGTCGCCAGGTATGAATTAACAAATTAATGTCAATATGTATCTAAAATAATAAATGTTTTATCAAAAAAATCGTAGTTTTTTGTTTTATGAATAAAACTTTGTTGTGAAAATAATAGATTTGTCCCTTAAATAATAGCTCCGTACTAAAAAAAAATTGGTAGATCTGCCAGCAAATAAATCAATTATCGTATCGTCGCCAGATTATGACTTCCTTTTATTTATTTTGTCTCCAGTAGGTACACAGTAGTTATATTTTATCTTTTCAATTATCAAATAATACAATTCGTTACCAATAACAGTTCAGTTTATAAATTCATTGAAAAAATGTTTAATAAAAAATAAAGGGGCGGAGCAAAATTCTATTAGAAATTTACGTAAATTATACTATTATAATTTACGTAGTAATTTACAGGATGTAAATATAGTAATACAATACCTATGATGTATAATGAACTAGCTGAGTCCGCGGTTCCGCTCTCGTGGACTCAGTGGTTTGATTTAAATTGCAAGACGCAAGAGTCTTGCAGGCTTAGTCTTGTTCTTGCTTAAGTCTTGCAGGGTCAGTCTTGGTCTTGGTCTTGCTACAATTAGGCAGTCTTGGTCTTGGTCTTGCAAAAATGCAAGAACAAGACCAAGACTGCAAGACTTGCAAGACTTTTGGGCAACACTACCGATGAGCCCAAACACGATCCGGCTGTGACGCGCAGTTTCCGAGTTACGGTCGGGGGGGTCCGAGAGGGGCGTCAAATTTTTTATCTCGTCGAGACGTCCCCGATGAGCCCAACACGATCCGGCTGTGACGCGCCGTTTCCGAGTTACGGTCGGGGGGTCCGCGGGGGGGGGGGGGGGGTGTCAATTTTTTTTATCTCGTCCAGACGTCCCCGATGAGCCCAAACACGACCCGGCTGTGACGCGCCGTTTCCGAGTTACGGTCGGGGGGGTCCGAGGGGGGCGTCAAATTTTTTATCTCGTCGAGACGTTCCCGATGAGCCCAAACACGACACGGCTGTGACGCGCCGTTTCCGAGTTATGGTCGGGGGGGTCCAAGGAGGGGGCTTTTTTTTGGTGCCCCTGTAGACCGGATGACACTTTCCTAGGTGACAACCGATCACCCTCTATGACCTTCTGCAAAAGCCACCCTTCTATCCCTCATAGTTTCCGAGAACCGCTCACCAACTTTTTACCAGAACGGTGTACCGAGGATATCGGATTTTTCTGGAGGTCACGGGGGCGTCCCCTACGCGACCACCTACAATAGGGAAACCCCCCACCGCTCCTTCTAGGAGAACAATTCGATGAGTCACTAGATACGTGAGTGGGAATCCGGCTTTATAGTGGCTTTATTATTTATTTATTAGGCTTATTAATTTATATGTATTAATTAATAATTAATAATTATTAATATTAATTAATTTATTTAATTAATTAATTAAATTAATTAATTAAAATTCATGAAAACTTTCCTTCCTCGTTTGGTTTATTTTTGATATATTACGCTTTTGCCTCCTTTGCTTACTTCCTATCTTTATTAAATTTAGATAACAAGTATATATACAGATGAATTATTAATTGAATATTCAAATTGAATATTTCAGATTATTAATAAATTGAATATTATATTACAACATAATTTATATTTAGTTTTATAAAGATTTAATTAAAAAGACAAAAAGAAAACCTATTAAAGTACTATCATGCACTGTCTGTTCTGCCACTAAAATGTTTATTCTTTGTTTATTACGTAAAAATTAATAATTTGATGAAGCGCAACGCGGCACAGGTCCGTCTAGCATCAGGACTCGCCCCGCACTGATTTTATGGACGAGAACGGGCTAGCGCTGAGTAAGTGGGGAAATATTTTTGATAAAAACATTATATAAAATTCAATTTTACGAATTTTCAAAAAGCGCTTTCAACAAATCATGCTACATTGTTATCTTCATAAGTGTACAAAATTTCATAATCTTTTGATAAATATTGTAGAAGTGAGATTGTTATAACTGAAAATAAAAGGGGTGAGTTTAGAATTTTTTTCCTGAATCAATTTCAATAAAATAAAAATTTTAATCCCAACAAATCATTCCTCATATCTTGTAGATAAACATATATTTTTTTCGCTGAAGAAAAGGCGTATATATAATGAATAATACTGTTACAAAATGTAGCAAAAATTTAATTTTTTGGAAGGATAAGCCTTAAGGCTTTCTCGGTTCGTACGTGTGTTATATACGAAGCGTTTTTAAGTCAGATTGGATCAATGTCTTTTCAAATAATCCGCTTTAATTAATTAATAAAACTGCTGAAAAATTTTAATGAAAAAATTAAAATTAAAATATGTACCACTCTACTTTCTTTTGTGCTCTTGTACTTTTTATTTCTTTTTATTTATAAACAAGCTGTTAAATATATTAATATAAAATGGTGAGCAATGCCTTAACCTCTATACACAATGAGTTGACTATACCATCTATATCTATAACTTGAACCTCTATAAGAAAACTATCTATATTATAGATCTACGAGTATATGGAAAGATATACGTATCCAGATCAAATAGTTTTGTTTCTTTTGATATGGCGACCACTTTGATATTGATATAACTTACATTGAAGTTAAATACATAAAATAAGATGAGTTGTTTTTTTTTTTTTTTTTTTGTTTTCATTTATTAATTTCATTTACTTTACATAATAACAAATTAAATTTTAACTATTCTCTTTACACTGGTGTCGCTGGTGGAGATGAATGTAACCACTTCCCACAAAGTGGACACACAGCCAGTCCATAACTCCTATAAAAATAATAACAATATACCTTAACATGAATAAAATACAGTCAGATTATATCTTTTAAAAATAGTTATGTGTAATAAAACGTATAACATTCATGTTACGAATTACGAATTTATCGTATTTAAAATGTAAGCCACGACCGAAAACAAACGTGATGTTATCATTTTGATCCTTATATAGAAGTCATATCCTAAGCCTTATTGCACTTATCGAAGTATTAATCGCTCCTACCGATGCTAAAGCAGAAACACAACATTGAAAAGCGAGGCGAATTTTTATTAGGCATTTCAAGTGTAGTATCTTCTTTATTTCTACACTTGAAATATCGAAATATTTCAAGTGTAGTATCTTCTTTATCAAAGTGCATGTATTTGTATAGTATGTGTAAATTGACGATATGATCGTCTAGAACAATAAATCTATACTAACACCATAAAGAGAAAAGATTTGTATTTTTGTATTTTATTTGTAATGTATAAACTCAAAAACTACTGGACCGATTTAAAAAATTCTTTCACCTGTAGAAAGCGAGTAATATAGGCTACATTTTATAAAGTCGCGTGCAACAGCTAGTTCTATATAAAATCTCTTATAATAAGTAATCAATAGATTAGAGTAATAAGTAATCAATATTACAATATATTACAATGGAAACCGTAGCCTGTCTGTCTGTTTGTTTTATCGCTTCTACCTAAAGGATTTTGATACTGTTTTCTCTAATTGAAAGAATGATACGTCTAATCGATAAATAAATAGTTAGATTTAGATTTTTTTATTTTGATGAACGAGGAACTATAATTTTTAGTAAGGTATTATGCAAAGTGATTTTAAGGTCGGTAGACAGGGTGACGGTCCACTTGGTGGAAGGTGGCTACCGTGGCCCATAACACAAGCAACGTCACAGGTGCTGCAATTGTGCTGTCGAATACAGTAGGATTAAGGATAAGGAATTGGGAAGTGATAGGGAAATGGAGCTCTGGCATCCCTTTCCTATCATTTGGGTTACTGCCGCCAGAAGGGCTACCCAAATGACTGCGAAACGCAGTGTGCCCTGCCACTACTTTCCAGATCCAGACCAGAGCCAGAACTTTGAAAAGTTCATTACCAAGGCGAGCATTCCAACGACTCATCAAACGACCTTGTCAAAATTAATAAAAACTTAATTTAATCATAGAAAACTTTAATTTATTTTTAACTCTTAAATTACTTGACGAAAAATTGCTTTATTTTAGTAAAATAGTCTTCCTTACAATAGCCTGTCTTCAGCCTATAGTGAGTTTTGTTCTGTTAAAGGCTTTCGCGTTTAGTGAATGACGAAATGTCAGCGAGGCGCCCGAGAGGGTATTGTGTGGCCAGTGGCCTAGACAATCTCGTCCTACATCTAAAATGTTAATTGTGAAATTAAGCTTATAGTTCTATTACTGTTAAGGACACGATACACAATTAGACACGAACTGCGAGATTTGAAATTTGCATTCTTAGTTGTAATTAATATTAGAATAAGGGGGTTTCAGCCAAAAAATACTGAGTTAATTAATCACTAATTAGTTATTGTAATTAATAAGACACTGATTAGATTAATCGTAGTAATAGAAGATTGATATGTAGAATTAAAAAAAGTATAAAATTGTTTTTGATAATGCAAATAAACATTTTAATTTTTTTTAAGTAAACAGACGCAAGTAGGTATATTATTGATACAGTTTTATTTATCTTTTGTAACGAAATGAGAAAATTTAAAAATATTAGTAATGCTGAGTATTTTTATTTAGCCATTTAAAAAAATATTACAAGCTGCACATTAAAATCATAATTTTGATGTAATGATATTCAACACAACATAATCACATTTTTTATAATTACATATTATAAAGTGTGGCCGGCAGGATGACGATCCACGTGATGGTAGGTGATTACCGTCGCCTAAAGACATAATAGAAAGTGAAGTGAGAGAGCAAAATGGTTGTTACTACATGGACTTAAGGATTAAAAGTTGCTTGCTTAATAACTGGTTATGAAACAGTGAAGAAAAAATCCTTTTTCATTAACAGGTTGTGAAAAATGGTTAATCACACGGACTAAAGTAAGTTAACTGCGCACGTTGGCGGCTGTATCCATCTTTATACAAAAAATTATACATAGTAAAATAACAGTACGTGTGCTGTTGTGTTTCCGTACGTGAATAACAGATTTCACAGCCCATTCACTTGCACCCCCTTCATTGTTTTGTTTGTAGGTAATGATAGCCGTCAAATGAATAGTCAGCTTGTCCAATGCATAAAAAATAATATGCACCCATATTGAATGCCTATATTTGTATTGAAATATATTGCAATGTATATTGGTTAGCAACTAAATATATTATTAATATTTCCCGTTTGGAGACGTAAAAGTTGCATTTGACATGTTCCTGATGCAATATACAACTTGATTCCGTCATATTTCAAGTACGCCGTTTATTAAATTTAACCAAATACTTTTACTTTCTCTATATATTGACTTCCAGGGAAACATTGACAGATTTTGGGGCTAAATAGACAATGGGTTAAAACAGGTCAAAAGCGCGGGAAGTACCGGCAAATCACAGCGATGCATCCACTATGTTGCCATAAATATGTGGCGGGGGAAGAGTACGAAAAAACAAAAAAAAGTCCTAATAAAGAAATGTTGATTATTTTGGTATTTTTTATTCAATTTTCATAAAATTTTCACTCTAAATGATGAATATTGCTTCTTATTTTTGTAGAAAGCTTATTAATGTAGGCTTTTAAGCGATTACTTTGACTTTTAGTGCATTTCAATGCTATGTCAACAAACAATAAAAAACAATAGAAGAATTCATTTTTTTTCCCATTTGAGCATTGGACTGTAGCAAAGAACTAATTGTACTATAGCTACGTTTCTTGTTGGATCTAACGTGGCCATATTAAAATCGCATCTTTTATCACTTGTCTTAAGTATGACGATACTGTTCACATTATATTTCTTTACGTACTATGACGTCAACGAGACTGTGACGTTTCATTTTAATTAAATACAGGTTCATGTAGACGTCTGTAGACATATATTCATTTCCGACACTCGACGCTCCTATCAGATCGGTCTAGTTTACCACAAAGCTCCGTATTGTGTCGACACCTCCGCACTCGCTCGCGTATTGGCAACTAGGTTATTATGATTGCATTAACAATGAAATCACTTCTTCTTACAAACTATCTTATCAGATTCGATTATTTATTCTTAATAATAAATAATCGAATCTGATAAGACAATTCTTTCTTGTTATCTGAAACTCATTTTCCTATACGATTATTTTCAGTAGCTTTAATTAACAATAGCTACCTATTATCGGCCTGGCCAATACTCCAAAACATTTTCTAGGTCGGCTCCAAATATATAGTTAGAACTATTGAATTTTTTTTGGTATGATCCACACTGTAGAGGGATATCTATATGTCTTTATGACTGAAGGGAAATTTGTAGTTCAAGTTTTTTGCTTAATTAAGAACGAATGTAACTTAAGTTATTGAATGTTTTATTGTTAATGCTGGACGGACATGTTGTTTGCAGAAATAATGCGGTTGTTGATTCGCGACAACAGGCTTTACTAGATCAAGGCGACCCACGATCCCAGTCCCAGTGGCATAGCACTGTGACTTGGCGAGAGAATTACTAAATAGCTATAAATATCGCTATAAGCAAAGCGATATAAGCACTTCCATGCTTCCATCGCTTTGCTTATATTAAAGTGTAAATTCATAGCCCAATGTATTCTCAAATACGCTGTTACAAGAACTCTATTGGTAACATTCCGACTGCGTAACATGCCGGTAAAATTGTTTCAAATTTTGCTACTTCTCTAAATAATATGAAAGAGAGGATTTATTCAGGACTGTATGTCTAGTTCAACAGGTTTAGATGTTCAAGTTCACTACTTCTTTCATCGCGTCTACTGGAAAATTTACGTTATAAAGAGAGAAAGGAAGAAAGAAAAATGTTTATTTGGTACATTGTACAGTGTAAAGTATTGGTATTTTATAATTTATAAAAAAGTGTACCAAAATGGTTTCCGCTCAGCATGTAGTCTTGATGATCTTGAATTCTTGATCATCATGACGCTGATCTTCCGCGGATGGCGTTTTATTTACATTACTTAAGTATATACTAATTTACTTATGTATATGTATAATCATTGTAATGATTATAATGAATTTACATACAACAGAGGAAATTCCAGGTGAAATTCGAAGAAGAGATCTCCACGTTGTATAATATTAATGCTTCAGTACCTCAGGGCTCGGTTCTCTACTCTATATATACTGCAGATTTACCTGAAACAGTGGGGGTGGTTACTGCTACCTACGCAGATGACACTGCATGTCTCGCTAGTGACAATGACCCTAGTAAGGTATCACAGAAATTGCAGATCCATCTAAGAAAGATTGACAACTGGCTTCAGAGGTGGAGAATCAAGCCTAGCGTAAACAAATCTATGCAGGTTACATTTCGAAAGGGTGGTTACCCGCCTGTATATATGGAAGACAAAGCATTACCAGGCAACGACTGTGTGAAGTATCTTGGGTTACACCTTGGTTAAAAGACTCACCTGGACGAAACACATTAAAACTAAGAAAAAAGAAGCTACCTTGCAACTTAAAAGCTTATCCTGGCTGATGGGGCGTCATTCCCAATTGTCTCTTACTAACAAGCTCTTAGTATACAAAGCTATAATAAAACCTATCTGGACGTATGGGATAGAATTGTGGTGCTCGGCAAGTAATTCTAATGTCGAGATACTCCAGAGGTTTCAAAATATTGCACTAAGAACCATCTCATGTGCGCCATGGTTTGTAAAAAATTCGGAAATTCATGAGCACTTGAAAGTCCCTACTGTGAAAGAGGAGATAGTAAAGACTAGCAAGAGATATAAGGATAGACTGAGCAGACACAGTAATGATCAGGCCAAAAGCCTTATGAACACACAAAATGACGTGCCACGCCTGAAGAGATGGCAAATCCTGAACATAGACCTCAGAACATCATAACCAGTTCTCATTGATTGCCGACGTTTAATGGAACGTCGCTAGCAGCCCCTTTATCTGTTTAGAACGCATCTGATTATGGCTAGGTAGCCGATTGCAGATTATACAGGGAGAAAAAAAAACGAATTCGATTTGTAAAATTAAATTAATAGCATTTACCACAGATTGCTAGTCTAAACTACAATTGTGTCGTATAGAAAATTAAAAAAGCATAATTATTATAAGAAATTTCGGCCCAAAACTTTAATAGACAGATCAATATTAAAAGAAAACTAAGATACTTATATATGATGCTGTTTTGTAAATAAAAGTAGCTTAGTTGTGAGAAAGTTGGGAACAAATTAAAGAAGGCGCCGAAACTAAAGTCAAATATAGTGCGTACGTGATGGAGGAATAAAGCCAGCGAAGGTGACGACCTTTAGTTAACGTACGTACTTGCGTAGTATATGTAACAACTACGTTAAACATTCGCGTAAATTAATTTGAACAATTTAGCTATTAATCACCTCAGACCAAATGAAAACTATAGACAGAATTTAGCGGAAAACATAATGAAGTCGGTTTTATAAATATGTATGCGTAGACTGTTTGCTCTATTAAGATTTTGTTTTCCAAGCTTATATCCTCAATTTCTTTTTACGTTAAGATAGTATGACGGTATACTTGATGGTAAGTGGCTACCGTCGTCTATAACGAGCAATATCATAGCTGCTACTAGAGCGCTGCCGTCTACAGTAGATAAGGTATTAGAAGGTATAGGGAAATGGGCTCTTAAATTTTTTTTTTTTATTGAAAATATTGGCTTCCAAGTTTACTTGCGCGTGAAATGTGATTTCATACATTTTTTATTTTTTGAAACCTTTCACTACGCAATTCGCCTTTTTACTAGTAAATATTTTAATAAGCTGAGGCGTAGTTTGATGGCATTTGTGTGCACCCGACCCGGCGAAAGTGTAGTTTTACCGGCGTCACTCTGTCGCCCACTAGGCTCCATCTTTAGTTCTTATTTTATCTTGAGTTACAGAATCTCTCAATAAATAACGGGTTGTGGCCACTGAACTGGGTTAGCTGTTCGATAATTACACGACAGAGGTTATCATGAATGCCAACGTACCTTACTATGTCATTAACAATATTTATTTGAATTCTATTGGTTGTTTTGTAATATAATCTTTGACAAATACCGCTTATTCCAACCATATATATGCAATCGTTAAGGCGGTTACAATGTAGGCTGTATTTAACTTGGTGCAAATATTGCAGCCTTGTTTGAGATAATTTAGGTGCAAGTTAACTTAAAAAAAATATAAGTTTTGTACAGTAATAATTTTTTATGTAAAGGTCGTCAGAATAGCAGACAGTCCATTTGATGGTAGGTGGCTACCGTCGCCAATAACATAAGCAACGCCACCGGTGTAGCTGAAAATGCACTGCTGCCCATAGTAGAATTAGAGATAAGGGATTAGGAGGGGATAGGGAAATGGGCTTTAGCATCTCTTATTCACTCACCGAAAAATAACAGCACACATGCTGTTATTCACAGTGTTCATCTGTAAGAAGGTGGTTACTACCGTCCAGATGAGCAGTTCAGATGACTGCAAATGCAGTGTACCTTGCCACTACTCGAATACTAGGTTTTATCCCACAAATTCGTAAGTGTC
Source organism: Synanthedon andrenaeformis (assembly GCA_936446665.2). Lineage (NCBI taxonomy): Eukaryota > Metazoa > Arthropoda > Insecta > Lepidoptera > Sesiidae > Synanthedon > Synanthedon andrenaeformis. The sequence continues at coordinate 6,263,523 of OW387789.2, forward strand.
TGGATATAAACAGTAGTGCAAAAGTTCTTGATGATCGATTGATGAGTAGTTAAGGCGTGAACATGTAACAAAACAAATGAACTCACTTACATTTATTTATTTTAATTAGGGACGTCAGGATTTAAATATTTTCATGTGTAGCCATACCTTTTACAACATATTTTTACAACATTTTACAACAATTAAAGATTCTTTAAATCTAGTAGGTAATATTTAATTGATGCTTATTAAGCAATAAAAAACTTAATTATATATTAAAGGAATCAATAAACGGAACCACTAATTCAATTCACATGACTTGCTATATATAGTGTCACAATATAATTAAATTTGTTATTTATCTACGCCAATAAATGATTGGAATGTTTTTGTCCGCGTAGGTAGAGGGCGGAACTAAATCTGTACCGGCTGAATAGTAGATAAAAAACTTGCTGCTTACCTGTTTATTGGTACAAATAGGTTCTATTACTTTGTATAAAGTACAAGCTGGTGTCCGCGACTTCGTTCTCATTGAAAAAGAAAATAGATGAGTAATATAACGCGGTAACGCCTGCCATCTTTATCGCTGTGACGACTGTAGCGCCATTTTTTATATTTTTAGACGATCTCTCGGGAACCTAACATTTTTCCAATGTTAATTCAGATAATAAACCATCTGTGTGCTGAATTTCATTCAAATCCGTTTGTAGTTTTCATGTGAAAGAGTAACAAACATCTATACAATATATCTATGTATTCATCCATCCATTTGGAAAATTATGAGGAAGAAAATAAAAGAATTTTATTCACGCAACACAAAGCCATAAACATAATACAAAAACCACAAGACATAAATTACTAAAAAAAAAAAGAACAAGTAAAAGATGTGTGTGTCCTCACGGCAGTGAATCGGATACTCACTTGTGCTGCCTGTGTGCTCAGAGATGCTGGACAAGCACCTGCAGCGCTGATTTTTCAGCCAGCACTGTTTGTGACTCTTTTATGACACTTACTTAAAAATAGGAAGCAATGATTTTATTAATGACTAGACCGAAGCCCAAAGTCTTCACAAAGGTGCAATTAAAGGTTTGACGACATTAATAAAAGTCATACTATGTGACTGTCAGTTGTTAATTAAAATCAGGTAAAAATATTAAGAATTTTAAATTTTCAATAATGAAAAATGGAACAAGGAAGATAAACACTGAAATAGGGTAAACGAACTCATTTCGGACATCTGCGGAAATTTTACGATGAAAGGGTAGAATAGTGTTGGATGAACTATATTTATAGGTAATCATAAATCACTATTCTTTTTATGATAGTGAAGATAAAGCGACAGTCGTGACATAAATCATTTTATTGGGGGCTGTATAAACAACGTAAACATTTTTATTTCCTAGATCTTTGTGGAATGTAATTATTTAGTTTGACGAACGATTTGGAACTTATCTATACTAATATTATATAAAGAGTATGTTATTTTTGTATTTTTATAATGAATAAACTCAAAAACTACTGGACCGATTTTGGAATTTTCTTTCATCTATAGAAAGCTACATTATCAGCGAGTAACATGGGCTATATTTTATAAAGTTATGCGAACGAAGTAGCGTGCATCAGTTAGTATGTTTCAGTACAGAAGCTAGTACAGTTCAAATGTAATGTTTTAAATGTGAAAGTGAGTTTGTTTGTTTGTTACGATTTCACGCCTTAACTACTCAATCGATCATCATGAATTTTTTCATATTCTACAGAGATTAGGTCTGTATCTCGTCTCGGTTACAAAACATGTTATCTTCATAGTTTTCTTGGTTTTTGGGAAAAGAAAGAGTTGCACAGAGCCAAGTCCGGCAAATAAAAAACTAAACATATATTTTTCAGTTTTATGTTATCATCTATGTAAGATTAAGAACACTCAATTATAATTTTGTTTCAAAATGAACTCGAGTTTTGAAATTTAATATTCTTAATAAACTTTTAATTAAATGTTAGCTCCGCTTGGAATAATTGGTGTCTATTAATAAGTACAAAATGATTAGCGACTACGGTTTTTGATCCCGGACATTGCTCCCGAATTATATCGCCTACCGACGTCAATGTTTCGCGACGAGAGACTTCACAGCTAAGCATGCAGATGACACTTTATTGACGAGGGACTCTATACAGTTATAAATTCCACAAAGGCTTTGGTCATTTTTTTAAGAAAAATTTGGCACAAATCTTAAGCGGTTATCACACTTTACAATTTGAAGGATTCCAATTTAGGAAATTGGAAAGTGTAATCGCAGTTAGAACAGATTGGATCCAATTTAGATTTTATCTATTTTCAATTCTGTCTTCGATTTAGAAATCAATTTAGTGTAGTATGATCACTAGTTCACTACTTAGGTTCCTAAATTGGATTCCTTCAAATTGTAAAGTGTGATAACCGCTTTATTGTTGAACGAAGCAAAAAATATTCTCAACGCAGACGAAGTCGCGGCCACAAGCTAGTTTTTTAATAAAATAAAATAAATAAAACCTTTATGCTAAAACTTTCTTTGTGATTAAATAAATACTATCTCATTCTCAGACAGAATGTTTTTTATTAAGTGATTATAACCGGTACGTCGACTTCCTTTTTTTTAATTAAAGTATATCAATAATAAATTCATGTAAGTATCTACAAATTTTATTTTATGATCAGATACAGGAAGTGTATGTAAAAATTGCTGCTAAAGGCAAAATCTACGACACACAAGGAACGAGTTTTCAACGCGATCTTTGTCACGATAATAAGTACGACATGACACCTTGCTCGCTAACTTACAAGTAAGCAAGTAAGTATCATATGGTACGCAATATGTTTTTAAGTGAGTATTTAACCGGTTGTCTATTTAACATGAGGTAGGCGGAGACAGTCAAGTTCATGGTGTGTTATTTATTTGTACTTCGATATATACATATATATAAATCAATTGCTGCTCATTTGTCTCTCTAAAACTCGAGAACGGCTGAATCGATTTTAATTCTGTCTTCACTTATGGATAAAGGGATAATCAGGGAAGGTTTGTACATAAAATAAAAATTGGTCGCCGGCTGAAGCCGGGACTAGTATTACACAAGTATAAGCCACTAGTATACAATAATAATGTTAAATTTCTTAATTTTGTTGTCTATACAAGACTGAAGATAATATGAGTCTAAATTGTTCTATTATTATAACCGCCTTGAGAAAAAAAGGAAAAATAAAATATTCTTAATCTATACTTCATATGTACTTCATATGTACTTCATGTGTACTTCATGTGTACTTCATATGTACTTCTTAATATGTACTTTAAAGAGAAAAGATTTGTATTTTTGTTTGTAATGAATAAACTGAAAAAAACTACTGGACCGATTTAAAAAAATCTTTCACCAAGCGAGCTTAGGTCATTATCAGTGAGTAACATAGGCTATATTTCACAACATTACACGGACGAAGTCGCGTGCAACAGCTAGTTACATATATAATGGCAAAAAATGCTATCGTATCTCTTTTCGTCGTTAGAGATATATATATATATTTCTATTATTATTTTTAAAGCAGTTTATGTTATATATTTAAAAAAAAAACGTAAGCGCATTAAAAATGTGTTCATCGCATTCATAATTCTTTTTGTTGTTAAAACATTTATTCAATCTTTATTGCTCATATATTTTAGCAGGCGTTAAATTTTTTTTATCATTATTTTAGAGTTCATCAGATTAGATTAGATGATCTCTCGGGACAGTGCTGTTTTTCTGGATGAAAGGAATCAGTTAAACTGATTGACGACCTGATAGGGACCAAACTGCTTCTGATCGTACCAACTGAAAAACAATGGGGCAACAAAGTCTATGTTCAGCACAGGACCTTTTGTGTGATTGTGGATTGTGGTGATGATACTTATGATGACGTATTATGCTACGAACACGCGGATCGGCTTCTGTTCGTAGCGTTGAGACATTGTCTCTATACAAAAAACCATTTTAGATATGTAAAAAAATTGTGAGCTTCATTATTGTTGTCCATTATCTACAGTTTTGTTTCAATCTATGAAATGCCTTTGTATGCTAACCTTAACGCAATACCTTAAGATTTAATGTTCATAGTACTATAATTTTTTAATTAACTAGTAACGCGCTCCCGACTTCGCCAGGGGTGCAAATATACACAAATCTTTCCCGTTTATCCATCTTTTTTAAAATGGTATAATGTACTAAGTAGACAACTTATTGGGTAATTTTTTTAAATTGATTTTTTTTTGTATAAGTATAAAATTTACATTTATCTCACGCCTCACAGTAGGAGAGCTGTGACAATTTCGAAGTACATATTCGAGGTACCTACTTTAAAGTGAATTTCAAAGTAGATGAAACTGTGTAGGTAGACAACTCTATTGTATAGTATGAGTAGAAATACAAAATTTATATTCTGGCTGAAAGCGTACCTGACTTCTACGATTTGTAAATATTACTGTCATTTTAATTTTTATTTTAATGCTATTTAATTTAGTGTTGAATAAAATAGAATAATAGAATATAAAAATTCAAATTACTTTTTACGGCTCCTAAAACATTTTCAGGCTGTTTTAAAATTATTTAAAACAAGTTTTTTTTTTCTTAAAAAATATAATTTAAAAAAGGCAGTACAATTTTTCCAAGATTGCACTTCGTTACTGCTGCTAACCACGAGTTTACCTTGGATCAACAGTTTAGATACATCTAAAAAAAATTAAATTCTATTCATGTTTTAGTTTTACCACAAACAACCCGGAACCAGCTATCGCTTTTCCGAATGCACTGACCACATTAGTTAATACTTGTTACTTTTTTTTACGAAAAACTTTCATTAACCTATAGGTACTCTCAAATGGGAGGTGGCAACTCATTCTGACACTTAGAAGTGGCAGTGTTATGCTTAGGAATCAACTACTTAGGCTTAGGTCTGACACGGAACTTCGGTATGTGTTTGTACCACATCTTAAAACCAAAAGTAAGGTGGCCACTAGAAGCTTATATGGTGATAAACACTTTGTACTATCAAGTAACGTTTTTTAATAATTCTCATAATCTTCATTAGTTACATATTGGTTGTGTGAGACAAGAAGATTAAGTCATTACCAAATTAAAAATGTTTTTAACATTAATTGACCTTCGAATTTTGCGAATATTAATTAGGATCCATAAATTAATATATATAAACAAGTAATCATTGCGAATTAAATGAGTGACGATGGGTCCTAACCTGTTATGGAGTCGGGTTGTTTTATTTCCGTGTCTTCTCAAGTATTAGATGCCTCTACTAGTTTTATTATCTCGCATATAGTATATATATAAAAGCCTTGCTACGTATGTGATAGTCATCAGTTAATCTCGGAAATCCTGTAGTGACAGCTTGCTCGTCAGACGGGACATTTTTTTCTTACAAAATGTTTAAATTGGTACGTTATACTTTGTACGTCTGCATGTTTGTTAGTAACGTAGATGGGCACAGTAACAACTTTTTCAACCAAATTATCACATTATTAACTCGATAATGTGAAAATGTGTTATTTTAAGAAGTTAAGAATAATTAAAATCTACACTTACATTTAAGACGTTAACTTAAATGGTTTCTTCTAACTTTATTAAGATACAAATAAGAGTGACATTTTTTTTAAATTTTTAAATTTAAAAATGTAACAATTAATTTTAAATTTTAAAATAAAATTTTTTTATTATGCGTTAAACAGTCATTAGTGTAATCGAAATTAATAATTACTCATATTCAAGTCGTTAACTTATACGGTTTCTTCTACCTTTATTAAGATGGCACTAAGAATGTATTAATTTTTTATTAAAAAAAATTTTTTTTTTTCATGGTACAATTACATAATTAATTATAATATTATTCATCTTATAATTAATTCACTGGTTAAAAAACTGATAAATTTTTGATTTTGAATTGTGACATCCGATGTTGTCGATGGCGTCGATGTTAATTGTAAACATATCATACACTAAACCTTAAAGAAGATTTTTTTAAATACTATTAAAATTCTTATCAAATCAAATTTAAACATTTATTCATCAAATAGGTTTCCAAGAAACACTTGCAATTGTCATTACATATTTTTACCAGGGTTTCGAAAAAAAAAATCAAGATGATGATTATCCTGAGAAGAAACCCCGAAAAAATCTTAGGAAACCATTATTTTTTTCAACTTTAAAATAATATATATAACAATACATGCTCGGGACCCTGCCTAGTGGACCGAAGCTTTATAATATGTAAATGTAGTATAAATTTTGTTTAGCCTTAACTTGGATTTGTACTTACCCCTAGTTTTTAATTACGAGGGACTGAAATTGTATGTTATATTTTTTATGGACTTAACGTGGACAGTTCATATACCTCAAGGGTTGAAGGGACTTTTTATTTACATTGAGGTTCGCTGACCGTTCGGGGTCCCTTATTGCGACGCGTTTACTCACAGCCGCAGCTAAGTGTAAATAATAATCAGCTAAGTCACAAGGATCACGGATAATTTTAATCACTTTTACGTGTACAACCTAAGCGGACTAACGCATTAACATATTATTTTTTTTGCAAAATATGCGTCTTTTTATGAAAATAGGAATACTTTCCTATTTTCATAAATAATAGGAGGAAGAAGTCACCCAAAGGGCACTTTTGCCTGTTAGAGATTCAGCTGTACATCTAAATTATTTACTATTAAAATGTTTATTAGATTTTATTACAAATTATTTGTAATAAAATGTAATATTTGAGATTTGTATTTGAGAATTTTAGAAAATTAAAATAACAGTAACCATTACGATAATTTTATAAATAATCAGGTAATTACTGTATTATCAACAACAAGTTGTAATTATAATATTTTATCATTAGATCACATTAAGTGAAGTTCGCTGAACATATTTCTATTTAGTCTTCTCTCTCAAGAACTTCTTAATTAAAACCTTCGGCGAAACCTTCGGCACGCCGAAGGTGTTTTTTTTTGGCCGAAGGTGGCTAAAGCCGAAGCCGAAGCTTCGGTCGGACACTACCCACAGGTGACTCGGGATGGTCTCATTGGTCGAGTTTTTGTGCGCTAAGGAAAGCACCTTAACCGGATCCCGGGTTCGATGCCCGGTTGGGACAACTTTGAAAATTAACTTTACGACTTTGACTGGTCTGATGTTGCCCCGTGTTAGTTGTATAGTTAACCCATATATCACAAGCTTATTAATGCTTAATTTAGGGGTCATACGGTTGATGTGTTTAGTCTTGACTTGTCCTTCGTTTATAATTATGACGAATTAGGAAACATGGAACTCAGAATAAATATTGAAAAAATCATTTTCAGGTAGTTTTGAGCGTTATTCTGGCTGTGGCAGCCGCCGCGCCTAAGCCAGGTGGCTTGGTAGCGTTGTCAGCTCCGGCAGCCATTGTCTCGCCAGTATTTACCCCAGTAGTGAGTCCAGCAGTGACCAGCTACTCAGCACACTCCAGTTCTATCGTTCACGGTTCACCAGTTCTTTCAGTACCGTTGGTTCATTCGGCACCTGTGGTTCATACTCACGCTGTGCCTCTCACATATTCCGCCGGAGTTGTTTCTCCAGTATACATATAATTTACCTATACCAATATACCATATAACTAGTTTAAATTATACAATGCAAAAAAAATAATAAAATCAGTATACTGGTTGACCAAGATCAAGACACTGTCCTTTTGTTTTACTTTTTTCTGATAATTAAATGTGATGAATAAATTGTTTTTATTTTATTCTAAAACTTCTTGAACAAATTTTTCTTCTTGAAATTTCTTTTTTATTTTATGAAATAAACCAGAATTTTTTAAAGAATCTATTTTTATTTAAATCTTACTAACGTTATAAATGCGAAAATGAGTTTGTTTATTTGTGGATTTATTTGTTACGATTTCACACGTTAACTACTTAACCGATCACCATGAAATTTTGCATAGGCGACGGTAGCCTACCATCAAGTGGACCGTCAGCCTGTCTGTCGACCTAAACATAAAAGAATAAGTTTACGATAGTTAAGGCAGTGTACTACGCACTCTAAGTTGAAAATGTTGGAATCTCAAAAAAGTGCACATAGCAGATTTTGGTTTGACAACGATAATATAGGTGTAGGTAGCTATACTAACCAGTGGGAGTATGAAAGCGAGCGTGGATACAAACGATTTAAAATCCATAAATCCCTTCTGTTGTTAGTGGAGCAACGAATGTGTTCACAGGCAAAGCTGATGGATTATTAGTTACATAACCACTCGCACAATCTCCCGCGATCTATTTCCTGAGTTGAAACGGATATATCGAAAAAGCGTCGCTAGTGGGTAATGGTTAGAGGAAGAGCTTGATTTATTTTATTATTTATTTTTATAATTTCATTAAATTTAATTGTTAATTTAAATGTTTTATTTAATTGTTGTTTTTCTATTGATTGATTCTTAAATATTTGTTTTAATTTTTGTTGCACTATTTTTTTTTGTCATTTATTTTTGTTATTTTTTGTTATTGGTTGTATTAAAAACATTGCGTATGGTACGGTACAATTATCACATGCATTGTATGCATTATAATACATAATTCATGACTTATAGGAAAACGTTATTACAGTTATCATACAAATTTCGTTAGACATGAATTTCTACGTCGCATTTAATTAATAAAGCAATAATTAAGTGTCTTGTCCATTATTCAGTATGCATCGTACATTCAAACGATGCATGATTCATTGTTTAGAAGCTGTAGTTTCGGGATTATTTAGTAAGGTTAAAGAACTTGGGTTGAATGAACCATCGAAAGAGTCAGAACTGTCAAAAAATTGCTATTTTTCTCTTTAGTGCATTATGTTTCGTTAATCGTAACTCGATAGCCTCTCAAATATTTTTTCTACGTAATCTTTTATCAGTCTGCATCGAAATAAGGTTCAATGCTCGTAATTTATATTTAAAACACACTATTATGGGTTTAGCTCCTGAACTCTTCGAGGGTAAAGATCTAATAGACCAAGAGTGAACGAACGCTAGACATAAATAACATTTTAAGGCATAAAAAACTAATTTTTTTAAGCTCTGACCAGCATAAATATTTTATGTTATAAGTTTGACATTTGTGTCTGTGTCTGTGTGTATCTGTGGAATTGTAGCACCCAAACGGATGGACCGATTTTGATCCGTTTATTTTGTTTGAAAGCTGACACGACCGGGATCGCTCTCAGCTATAATTTGTGAAGATCTGTTAAGATGTTTGAAGACCAAATTAACTACCACATGTTTGATTGATGTGAAATTCTGTATACTGTTACTTCGGTGATAACCTCGACCTGATGGTGCAGCATCAAGTAGACTGCGGAAAACCCAATCCTTCGCGACTCACAGCAGATATACCGCGTTCGAGCTTAATAGAAATTCGGGCCAATAGAAGTGGTTTATTATGTAATTGGTGTCCTCGGCAGGTAACAAATACCATTTTGTTACGTAAATAGCTTCATAAATTGTACAAAATAGTTTAAAATAGAGAGCGATCCAGCGGTATTTTTAGAAATTGTGGATTTGAATTTTTAATAATGTTATAGTAAGAAATATAATTTGAATTATTCATTTTAACTATGTTATACATAGTAAGACATGAGTTTTAAAATATATGGACAGCTACTTAATGATTTACTGTATTACTTACTTTACTAACCCCAAAAAGCCTGTGCAGCGAATTGATAAAATAGAAAAAAATGCTTATTATTATTAGTTATTTTTATTATGAATATTTTACCATTTTACTAATTAATATATGTAATATATTTATATATTAATTTAATACATGTATATAAATTTAAACATAATATGAATAGAAAAAAATTAGGTACCCCTTTTATCCCCCTGTTTTTTTTTAAAATTTATTTATTAAGTCTCTAGAGTTGTCCTGAATCCTAATACCTGTATGTATGAGTTATTTAAAAAATAATTTGGTCTATTCCAATACAAAACAAATTAGAAATAGGTGATGTAATTTAAATAATTTGTTACATGTTAATACCTACTTATTATAGTAAATAATAATTACTAGAAGTGAACGGCCCTTTATCATGGCATTCAAGGCAAACACGGAAACAATTCCTACAGACTCGTTCTGGTTTTAAATTTTAAATTCTAACGGTGTAAAGTCGAATGTAGTCGGCGGGCAGCTAGTGCAACAGTGCTGCCCTCGAAGTGCTTTTCTTTCCGCGAATCTGTAGCCAACGCCCTATTGCATATTTGCAAATTGCAAACGTCACAAAGGAATCTGGAATACGCCTACGTATCGAACTAGTATATAAACTGGTACGAATGGGGTTAAATCAACAGTTACTCGGAACTGCAAAAGCAACACAGACCACAATGTACAAGCTGGTGGTGTTGTCCTCTGTCCTCGCTTTGGCGGCTGCGGCGCCTAGTGCCATTGGACCATGGGGTCTGGCCGGTTTAGGTCACCTAGGGTTAGGCCACCTTGGTCTCGCTGGTCCCGTGGTATCGCCGATTGCAGCTCCGCTTGTTGCACCTCATGTTGGGCCTGCTCTTGCATTAGGCGCTCCTGCCTTACACGCCTACAACTACAGGGGCCCATTGTCTTTGGCTCCCGGCCAACCCGCTAACATCCTGGCCGCCGACGGAAGGCCTCTGGACACATTGAGTGTTAACTTGGACCGTGCTGCTCACCTCACCGCAAGGGCTGTTGATAACTCTGGACTTCATATCCTGAAGAAACGCTCTGCATCTCTGCTCGGAGCTCCTTGGGGAATACCTAATGCTGGACTATTGCCTGCAGCTCGCGTCATCGCTCCAGTCGGTCTTCACGGCGCACCTCTAGGATTACACGCACCCGTTGCTCCCATTGCCCCCATTGGTTTGGGTCATGGTTGGGGACACGGTGCTCCTTTGGGACATATCTGGTGAAATGTGTAAAAAAGTATTAGCCTATTCAATGATGTACCTACCTGTAATATATAAAGAGAGTTACCTGTAAATTTAATTTATTTTATTTTTTTCATTCAAAAGACATAAACTCATTTATTGCTTACGGAACGATAATATGGCCAATAATCATTGGCCTTGTAAAGTGTTTAAAAAAGACAGACGAATTATCTAGCTAGAGCGAGGACTATAGTCTCAAAGAAGTTGCTCGGTGTTCGAGCCAAAAAAATCGTGGTTTTACTGCAATAACAATACTATACAATAGTAATATGTTATAATTCTTATGCTTAGCTACGCAATTATTTTTGTGGGTGAGGATGAATACCTGAATGAATAAACATAAGTACTATAAGTATTTCATTATTTCATGTATCATCAATAGTTTGCGCAGCGTAGGTACGCCAAATATTGACTTTTATAGGAAAATTTTTGCTACCTTATGTTACATTATTGTAATTTTCTCAGGGATTTCTAATCATCATCATCATCATCTCAGCTACAGGACGTCCACTGCTGGACATAGGCCTCCTCCCTAACTCTCCAATAGGACCGGTCAGAAGCAGCCTGGATCCACCGTTGACCCGCGGCCTTTATTAGGTCGTCTGTCCACCTTGTGGGTGGACGTCCTACGCTGCGCTTGCTGGTACGTGGCCTCCACTCGAGAACCTTCCGACCCCAGCGGCCGTCGGCTCTCCGTACTATATGCCCTACCCATTGCCACTTCAACTTACTGACCCGCCGGCTTATTGCGGTAACTTTCGTACGTCTACGGATCTCCTCATTTCTGATTCGATCTCGCAGTGTAACCCCGAGCATAGCCCTTTCCATAGCTCGTTGAGCGACATTGAGCTTCCTTATAAGCTTATAGTTAGAGACTACGTTTCAGTGCCATATTTCTAGGGATTTCTAATATTTTTGATAAAATGCAAACATAAACATACAAAAATCTTTCTCCTTTACAATATTAGTAGAGATAAGAATAAATATAGATAGATATAGATGATATACGAGGGAATGTAGCTACTTTCCTTATTTATACTAAAGTTTTATTGAATTCAAAAGTTTTATTCGAATGTTTTTTCAAAGGAACTGAAAACACATTCACACCGATATATTTTTATGATTCTATTATAACTTACCGACTGCTAAGTCTGCTAAAGATGTTATATTTTCTTATCTAATTGTAGTGAAAACTACAATATAATCTATGCTTATGAGTAGTTCTTATAGAATTGTTCGAAAAAATCAGTATTTGAAAAGTAATACCAAGTCCTCAATTGCACATTGGCGAAACAAGGGCAAGTAGTAGGCGAAACAGTATCTACTTAAATGTGAATTTATTGTTAATAATTAAAATAATTTACGAGCCCGACGGATGAGTGGTTATGGTGCATGCAATAACGCTCTGTCACAGGGGGCCCGGGTTGGATTCCCGGCAGGGTCAACCTTGGAAACAAACTTTTAAAGTTTGGCTGTCTTTGAAAGCTGTAGCAGGGCATGCTGCATTTCGCAATCATTTGGGAAGTAAACACCCCGTTACGGAAGACCAGCACGTGTGCTGTTGTGTTTCGGTAAGTTAGTAAGGGATACCGGAGCCCATTACCCTATCTCTTCTTATTATAATCCCTTATCCTTATCCCACTATGGTCGGCAGTGCACTTGCAACAACTGTGGCGTTGCTTGTGTTATAGGCGACAGTAGCCACCTACCACCAAGGCCTGTCTGTCGAGTTTGACATAAAAAATGTTTAACCCTTAGTATTCTGTTTTAAAATTTATACCATTAAAACAAGGCTGATAGTTTACTGAGTATTCCCATCAATATCGATTTAAAATAATAATTGAGATTAGCCCCATTAAATGAGTAATTAACAGAATTCATTAGCGTTAGTAGTGCACACTGCGTTCCGCATTGCAGTAAACTGGGTAAGTTACCATCCCGTAAATAAGAGATGTCAGATTTCATTTTCCTATCTCCTTTGTCCCTTATCTATTTTTTATTCCATTCAAGATCTGTAGCACACATCAGGGATACAAGAAAGGACATAGGGTACCTTTCATTCAGAAAAAAGTATTTTTTCCGAATGATCGTCTAAAAATATAAAGAACTGGGCGCCAAAATCGCCACAGCGATAACGATGTGAGCCGTTGTTACTCATATATTTTCTTTTTCAACGCGGACGAAGTCGCGGGCACTAGCTAGTATATTGTTTAAAAGTTTGTCTATGTTACCATATTAATACGAGTACAAAAGTTCAATAAGATGATGTAAATCTGATGGAAATGTGTATATGCGAGATTTAGCTTTTGTTTCATGAAAGTGCAGCCTTTTCACGGTCAACGACGTTTGCTGGTTGCGCTCGTGAAATTAAGCCTTATTAATCGTAGTATATAAGACCGGGGGAGGCTATGAAGTTCATCAGTGTTCCTCTGTGCAAAAGACAACACAGACCACTTACAAAATGATTAAGTTGGTGGTGTTATCTTGCCTGATGGCTGCGGCCTCTGCCAGCGTGCTCGCCGGAATCGGTTCACCGCTACTCCTGGGCACACCTTGGATCGCGTCTTCCAACTATCGGGGACCTCTCTCGTTGGCGCCAGGACAGCCCGCTAACGTCCTGGCTTTGGACGGCAGACCTCTCGACACTTTGGATGTAAACTTGGATCGCTCAGCACACTTAACTGCGAAGGCTTTGGAAGGAGGTATCCACATCTTGAAGAAGCGCTCCATAACACCTTTGATTGCTCCTATTGGGCACATTTCTCCCATTAGTCGTATCGCCTATCACGGCTCGCCACTGATCGCTCCCGGACTCGCCGTGCCTACACCCATAGTTTCACCCATCAGTAACTACGGTCATATATTGAAGAAACGATCAGTTCTGCCATTGATTGCACCTATTGGCCCCATCGCTCCTATTGGCCTCTCTCTCACAGGTGCTTCTCTTATTGGAAACAATAATTACAGAGGACCACTCTCATTGGCACCTGGACAGCCAGCCAATATCTTGGCTTTGGATGGCAGGCCTCTAGACACTTTGGATGTGAATTTGGACCGCTCAGCTCATCTTACCGCGAAGGCTTTGGAAGGGGGAATCCACTTGTTGAAGAAACGTTCCGTGGGCACCTTAATCGCACCTATTGCTCCCGTCAGCCGTATCTCTCTCCACGGTTCACCTTTGATTGCACCCGGTCTCGCTGTGTCCACGCCCATCGTTTCGCCAATAGCTTCGATTGGTTATGCCGCTTCTCCTCTCGCGCACGCCTGGTGAGATCTCGCACATAGGAACCTGATGCAAAAAAGAAAATTAATGCAAATTCAAAATTAATATAATTTATAAAATACAAAAAATGTTTCATTTATTCTTAGTATCCTTTTTGCTATTAATAAATTTATTTAACTTTTGCTAAAGTTGCAAAAGGAATATTATGTATGGTTTTAGTTAAAAAAATTGGAAATAATTTAGTTATTCTTCTTTAATAAGTAAAGAGTTATTCTTCTTTAATTAAGTAATGTAAGGTTCTCTACGTTGTGCGCCACTTGTAAGCGCGACCCGAAATAAATGTTCCGAAATAAACCCGAGTGCGACTGAAGACGAAGTGGGCGGGGCTTACTGAGGTTTAGAGGAAGACGCCACCTGCCACGTTACAGTAATAGTTATTTGTTCAACAAGAGAGCAAAATTGTGTTTTGCTGCGAGTGCCTTGAGTGATTTAAAGGCACAAGACCTAAAAAATTTGCTCTCGTGTTAAACACACAACTTTTCACCTCAACAGCGAGAAAAGTGTTACTAGGTCATCTTTAGGTAAAAAAACAAATAAGATAATTTTAAACAATTATGTTTATTATAGTCAACAAACTCACATAAAACATAATTAACAATATTAAAAGTTGTAAGTAAAATTACTGTAATTTGACAGATTAAAGGTTTGTTCGACGGAGAAATGGTCGTATTATTTACTTGCATATTAGGTAAAAAGCTATATTCAGCATTAGAAACTTGTTCTCACAACTCTTTTGGAGTTGGCAACTATCTTCACAGCTGGGCCAACTTGTCGGTTATGGTCGGTCGACTCTAGTCGGCTTGGCTGGACACACAAATTTTTCTTTAAATATATTTATCAAAACAGTTCATTATGTCAATGCTGATAAAAGTTTGATTTCCGCCATTTTGTTTTATTATTTGTATTTTTTTAGATGTTGCGTTCGGAAATTGCACTGGTTGCACTTGGTAGCCAACGCCCTATTGCATATTTGCAAACGTCACAAAGGTATCTGGAATACGCCTACGTATCGAACTAGTATATAAACTGGTACGAATAGAGTTAAATCAACAGTTACTCGGAACTGCAAAAGCAACACAGACCACAATGTACAAGCTGGTGGTGTTGTTCTCTGTCCTCGCTTTGGCGGCTGCGGCGCCTAGTGCCATTGGACCATGGGGTCTGGCCGGTTTAGGTCACCTAGGGTTAGGCCACCTTGGTCTCGCTGGTCCCGTGGTATCGCCGATTGCAGCTCCGCTTGTTGCACCTCATGTTGGGCCTGCTCTTGCATTAGGCGCTCCTGCCTTACACGCCTACAACTACAGGGGCCCATTGTCTTTGGCTCCCGGCCAACCCGCTAACATCCTGGCCGCCGACGGAAGGCCTCTGGACACATTGAGTGTTAACTTGGACCGTGCTGCTCACCTCACCGCAAGGGCTGTTGATAACTCTGGACTTCATATCCTGAAGAAACGCTCTGCATCTCTGCTCGGAGCTCCTTGGGGAATACCTAATGCTGGACTATTGCCTGCAGCTCGCGTCATCGCTCCAGTCGGTCTTCACGGCGCACCTCTAGGATTACACGCACCCGTTGCTCCCATTGCCCCCATTGGTTTGGGTCATGGTTGGGGACACGGTGCTCCTTTGGGACATATCTGGTGAAATGTGTAAAAAAGTATTAGCCTATTCAATGATGTACCTACCTGTAATATATAAAGAGAGTTACCTATAAATTTAATTTATTTTATTTTTATCATTCAAAAGACATAAACCCATTTATTGCTTACGGAACGATAATATTGGCCATAATCATTGGCCTTGTAAAGTGTTTAAAAAAGACAGACGAATTATCTAGCTAGAGCGAGGACTATATAGTCTCAAAGAAGTTGCTCGGTGTTCGAGAGTAAGCTTACTTGCGCACTAGGCTGCCCAGTAGCGGCGGCCAGGCCGCGGCTGCCAATGGCATCTTGCTTTATTTCGTAGATTTTATAAATAGCACGCATTTAACGACAAGCGGGCAGCGTACAATCTTGGCTGCCGCGACTTGGCCGCCTAGTGCGCATGTAAGCTTACTATTATCAGCCTTTTGGTAAATGTCAAGAGGCAAGCTCACATCGACCAAAATCTCTCAAAAATGAAGTATACACTAGAAATAGAATACTTAAAATAGAATACTTACAATAGAAACTTTAAATATTTTTTTAATATATTTAATTTATATAAATTAAAAGAGTTAAGACTACATGATTTTACTGAACCATTCTATTTTTAATTATTTATTTATTGGAATCCATACACTGACAGCGAATAATTCTTTTTAATATACTTTTTTTTTGACTATAATGACGCCAAGTCTTTAAATTACATTATGCACTTGCGACGCTGGGTGGAATTGGCTGGTACGTGCGTTTTAAAAGAAAATTAGGCAAAAATTTTGTGGTTTTACTGCAATAACAATACTATACAATAGTATAAATTATAATTCTTATTCTTAGCTTCGCGATTATTTTGTGGGTGAGGATGAGTACCTACTATATGAGTACTATAAGTACATTATTTCATGTACCTATCATCAATAGGTTACGAAGCGTAGCGCTCAAAAATATTATATTTTCTTATTTAATTGAATTAGATATGGCACCTATTATCAAAATAGGCTTTCAGCTATTCTTTTCAGAACCTATGAAAATGGTCGCAGAGATACCTCCATAAACCAGAAGTTGGCTCTGGTCTGTTTTTGTAAAGCTGTGGCAGAGCATGCTGCATTTTGTAGTCATTTGGGCAGCCCGTCTGGCGGCAGTAACCACCCCGTTACGGAAGACGGAAACTGTTTTGTTTCGGTAAGTGAGTAAGGGATTCCGTAGCCTATTACCCTATCCCTTCCTATACCTTATCCTTAATCCTACTATGGTCGGTAGGGCACTTGGAACACCTACGAGATAGCGTTGCTTTAAGATATAGCTTAACATAAAAAAAGTACAGCTTTATTCTCTTTTAAAATTTAAATTCATGAGGTGTCGGTTTTACATTATAAAACTCGGCAGAAAAGCTGATAGTTTACTGAATATCAGCCATCAATATCAATATCATCAATATCAATCAATAGTACTGAGTAGTTATCGTCGATATCGATTTAAGATAATAATTGAGTAATTGACAAAATTAGCGTTAGTAAGACACACTGCTATCCGCAATGCAATAAAACTTGGCAACAGTAACCATCCGGTGAATAAGCGATGTCAGAATTCATTTTCCTATCTCCTTTGTCCCTTATCTATCCTTTATTCCATTCAAGATCTGCAGCATACTTGAAAACATCCGAGATGTTGCATGTGTTATTGGCGACCATAACAATATACAATCAAGTGGCACAAACAATCTGTTTGCCTATAACCTATACTAATATTATATAGAGTAGATTTGTATTTTTGTATGTTTGTAATGAATAAACTCAAAAACTACCTACTGGACCGATTTTGAAAATTCTTTCATCTATAGAAAGCTACATTATCAGCGAGTAACATAGGCTATATTTTATAAAGTTACTCAGACGAAGTCTCGTGCAACAGCGAGTTAGGTAAATAAAAAAATCTGTTACAATTAAGGAAACAATAACCAACTAAATAATGAATTTGGGTTAAAACGTGTTCACCTCAATTTATTTTTAGCTTTCAAGTTAAAGTGAAGTTGTATTACTTAAAATGAATTATCTAATGTAATGGAAAAGCTTGTGAGAAGTAAACAAGTGTCCGCTTCAATAATTTTATGAGCTTACAAGAAAAGAAATACGGTTAATCTATAAAATCTTTTGTGACAGTATGAACATCTGACCGTCTTCTGATCTCGCAGTGGATATTATCGAAAACAGGTTATTGACAAATTAAGAGTATTTTTAATCGGGTCTTTATATAATTGAGAAATTTAAATTTATTTATAGTAATAAAAAAGTCAATATTTTCAGAAAAGTCAAAGAAATAGATGTCTACGGAGTCACAAATAAAGACATAATCGATAATATACTAATAAAATGTTTAAAAGTCTGTCCATGTTGCCATATTAATTGCAGACTTGAATATGAATACAAAAATGATGTAATATCTGATGGAAATGTGTATATGCGAGATTTAGCTTTTGTTTCATGAAAGTGCAGCCTTTTCACGGTCAACGACGTTTGTTGGTTGCGCTCGTGAAATTAAGCCTGTTTAGTCGTAGTATATAAGACCGGGGGAGGCTACGAAGTACATCATTGTTCCTCTGTGCAAAAGACAACACAGACCACTTACAAAATGATTAAGCTGGTGGTGTTATCTTGCCTGATGGCTGCGGCCTCTGCCAGCGTGCTCGCCGGAATCGGTTCTCCGCTACTCCTGGGCGCACCTTGGATCGCGTCTTCCAACTATCGGGGACCTCTCTCGTTGGCGCCAGGACAGCCCGCTAACGTCCTGGCTTTGGACGGCAGACCTCTCGACACTTTGGATGTAAACTTGGATCGCTCAGCACACTTAACTGCGAAGGCTTTGGAAGGAGGTATCCACATCTTGAAGAAGCGCTCCGTAACACCTTTAATTGCTCCTATTGGGCACATTTCTCCCATTAGTCGTATCGCTTATCACGGCTCGCCACTGATCGCTCCCGGACTCGCCGTGCCTACATCCATCGTTTCTCCTATTGGTCACTACGGCCATATATTGAAGAAACGGTCAGTTCTGCCATTGATTGCACCTATTGGCCCCATCGCTCCTATTGGCCTTTCTCTTACAGGTGCTTCCCTTATTGGACATAATAATTACAGAGGACCTCTCTCATTAGCACCTGGGCAGCCAGCCAATATCCTAGCTTTGGATGGCAGGCCTCTAGACACTTTGGATGTGAATTTGGACCGCTCAGTTCATCTTACCGCGAAGGCTTTGGAAGGAGGAATTCACTTGTTGAAGAAACGTTCCGTGGGCACTTTGATCGCACCCATTTCTCCCGTCAGCCGTATCTCTCTTCATGGTTCACCATTGATTGCACCCGGTCTCGCTGCGTCCACGCCCATCATTTCGCCAATAGCTTCGATTGGTTATGCCGCTTCTCCTCTCGCGCACGCCTGGTGAGATCTTGCACATAGGAACTTGATGCAAAAACGAAAATTAATGCAAATTCGAAATTAATATAATTTATAAAATACAAAAAAATGTTTTTCATTTATTCTTAGTACCCTTTTTGGCTATTAATAAATTTATTTAACTTTTGCTAAAGTTGCAAAAGAAATAATATATGGTTTTAGTTAAAAAAATTGGAAAGAATTTAGTTATTCTTCTTTAATGAGTAAAGGAGTTTTTTTTTAATTAAATAAATTATATTATTATGATGGCTTTTTTAAAAAGGTAATATTGGAAAAGAATATATATCTAATGAGTAAAAATGTTTTTATTCTATAATAATATTTATTAGACAAATTAATTTAATTTATGGTAAAGATTTTTTAAATTGGACCCATATTTCTTACTTACTTACTTTTAAAAAAATCTGTCTATACAAAAAATATTGTAAAATATTCGGATAATGGAGATCCGACATAAATTTCTGTATACATTTTTTAATCATCTAAGAAAATTTAAAAAATCATTTATATTTTACATGACAAGGTCAGGCAAGTCTAAGGTGGTATGTCGCTTCTGTCATGAGGCAGAAGAAACACCAATGCATATCCTGTGCGAGTGTGGCCCCTTGATGCACAAGCGCAGTCACGTCCTAGGAAGCCACACAATGGCTTGTGAAGATATGAAGAATGCCTCTATAAATAAAGTACTACAGTTTCTAAACGCGGTAGGCACAGGTAGCGATCACAATATTTCAGCAATGGACGAAGTGATACTGGTACTCTAGCAGACCAGAAATAGCCACAAAAAGATAATAATAATAACGTCGCTTATAAATCTGTGCAATACCAATACGAAGGAGTGGCCGAAGAGCCCTTACTAACTCGGAAATCAAAAAAGTTTAGGTAGAAAAACACAAGATGAGAAACAGAAATGGGCTGTCACATCCCCTCACTTGCATACAATATCACACGCGCTAAATTTAACAGTAAGTGACTGCGAAAGGTAGTATGTATGTCTAACCTCTCTCATACCTGCAAAAATGTCCGTTATTTATTTATCTTTACACAGTACAATTCGAAGTCGCTTTCCGAATCTGTCTAAACAGCGCAACGGATTTTGATGCGGTTTTCACCATCAGTTCGATATTTTTTCACGGAATGGAAAGAGCACAAAGTAAGCAAGCAGAAAGTAAACTATGCAAATTGTTTTTTTTTTTTACTTTTGTTGAAAGTCGTGGCTGAAATTTTTTTTTTAATTTTATAAATAACGATACTAACTACTAAAAACAGAAAAATTAGTATTCTATGTAATAGAACACATAGAATCTCTAGATAACAAATAACTCACAATTTTGTATATACAGGGTGGAAAAATAAGTCGGGCCCTGGAGGGAAACTACCTTAAATCTTTAAGCTAGCTCATTTTACATAAAGGAGACATTCCTTTATTTTTAAAAAGAAACAAAACTGCATTCAAAGATTTTTTAAAACTCGCTTGGCTCGCCCGGGACTCGAACCAACTAAAATTAAAAAAAAAAAAAACACTCGCTTTTTTATTATACTAATCGATAGGATTATTATTCAGGATAAAATTTCTCTAACAAACATTTAAAAAAAATAAATTACTATTTCAAATTTTGACTTTTAACATTAAAAACCCTAACACTATGAAAATTTGAAATAGATAATTTAAAAAACCGTTAGACTAACTCCATGATAAATCGGTTCTAAATGCTTGCAAAGATATATTATTTCGATGGTTCTAAATAACCTTATCGCTAGCTCCCCTTTCAGTTTTTTGCACTATCTCCCAGACACCTTATACATATAAAAAATCTTAATTAGGTTTTTTACATGGGGAAGCCGAGAGCGGGTTGCTAGTAAAATATGTAAATTATGAGAGGTTTAGAAATTATCCTGTAGACCCTGAAGACGTACGTAGATTCGATTAACAGCTTGTCGGACTAATAGCTTTGTATATTTGTTATAGCACTTTATTAATCTACAATCTTATTCGCTGAGCACTTCTTATATGGTTCTTGCTAACAATGACATTATTAGGTATAAACAACTATGAGAATAAAGAGATAATACCAAATCAATCATTTTTATGACATCATTGTAATGTATAGAATGTTACAACGACACCGTTGGAAAAAGATTGTAAATTTTCTTGATGATTTTTCTTAACTACTACGGAACTTAGTTTCGTAACTATAATTTAATGGTTTTATTATGCGTTAATTCAATATTCAAAAGAACTCAAAAGAAGTCTATTTTTGCGTCAAAAATTATTAAATTTTGGATGTAGATGATAGATATCTGCAGCTACATCAAACTGTATCCCCCAATTTTATTATCAACACTTTTGTGAATTCCCTCCCACTATGGAAGCTAAGTCAAAATTAACAAATCAAATTATTAATAAAAACTGAAAACCCATTAAAATCTAATAAGGTGATCTTTGTAAGTGAAAAACAAGAAATATTTTAACATCTTTTAATTACCATCTTATATACACATCAGGTCCCTAAGTGCAGATTTTACCAGGCGCGGACTACAGGAGCAGCAGCTAAACCGTAGTGGCCTATAGAAGAAACGATGGGGGCAGACACGGCGAGACCGGGAGCGATCAGTGGCGAGCTGTGGTAGGCGATTGGGCTGATAGGAGAAATGGGAGCAATCAAAGGTGCCACGGAGCGCTTCTTCAAGATGTGGATTCCTCCTTCCAATGCTTTCGCAGTTAGGTGCGCTGAGCGATCCAAGTTTACGTCCAGAGTATCGAGAGGCCTGCCGTCCAAAGCCAGGATGTTAGCGGGCTGTCCTGGCGCCAACGAGAGAGGTCCCCGATAGTTGGAAGGCGCGATCCAAGGTGCGCTCAGGAGTAGTGGTGAACCGATTCCGGCGAGCACGCTGGCAGAGGCCGCAGCCATCAGGCAAGATAACACCACCAGTTTCATCATTTTGTAAGAAAGAGGTCTGTGTT
Organism: Synanthedon andrenaeformis; assembly: GCA_936446665.2. Classification (NCBI taxonomy): domain Eukaryota; kingdom Metazoa; phylum Arthropoda; class Insecta; order Lepidoptera; family Sesiidae; genus Synanthedon; species Synanthedon andrenaeformis. The sequence goes on from OW387789.2 coordinate 6,285,808, forward strand.
GTCTTCTGCACTGAGGAACACTGATACAAATGCATCTATGCAGCTCACTTATATACTCGTTATAGTATAATGTGATTTACATTAAGGTAAGGGCGTCGCCGGAAGATGTTGTTGACCGTGAAATATTTCTGCTTTTACTAAGAAATAAAAGCAAGTTTAAAATGTACCGCGTGATCTTTCTTTTTGGTTTGCGTTGACATTTTCAATTAATTTATCGAGGAAGCCGAATTACTCGATACACTTTTACTGAGTGCGCTATGAAACCAAAATATTAAAAAAAGAAAAGAAAATACAGGTTATTTATTGAAATCAGAGTATCTATGAAAATTATTAAGTTCAGAAGTATGCACTTGACTAGTTAATAATTAATCCTACTAATATATAAACACAAAAGTTTGTGATAATATATGTATATGAATGTATAGATGTTTGTTACTCATATTTATCATTTTTCCACGCAGAAGAAATCGCGGGCACCTAGGCTAAAATACAGGGGCACCAACTATCTAAGAATAAAAATCTAACGCTTGGCAAAAGTATAATGTCAGGCGTTATAACTGTTATTTTTCAATACGAACGAAGTCGCGGGCACTATATAGTATATTACATTATAGTACGGTAGAAGAGCTTCCCAATTTATTGCTGGGTGAAAGCCGTTACTAAAAGTGATAATGTTGAAAGGTGAAAGGTTATTCCACAGCAACTATTCCACGTCATGGCCTGTAACTACGTCATGGGAATTTTCATACTGAATTAAGTATGACATACTTTACATTGTAAAGAGATTATCGACACCTGTAGTTTTGAATTAGATTCACTATGAGTGAACTCAGGCATAGAAAATCATATTTGCATATTATTGTATATTGGTTGGTAAGCTTTATTGCCAAGCTTAAACTTTCATCGAGTAATATTTTTAAGCATCCAATCGGTAGTTCGAAATGGTGATGACCTATCTAGCGTATGCCTCTTGACGTCCTTGCAATGTATAAATATCAGCTTCCTGGATGACCGCTTTGCACCGGTTTCAAAACAAGATCGCCCTTAACAATTATTTCATGAATCTTATATATAAATAGGACTGAAAGCATTGTAAAGCATCAGTTGTTCATTGGAGCTACATAGACAAATATGTTCAAGTTTGTTGTATTTTGTGCTGCACTTTCTCTGGCATCTGCCAAGCCAGGGACACTGCTTGCTGCACCTCTGGCATATTCGTCAACGATTATATCTCCAGCCTCAACTACGCTCACCCAGCATTCCAGCAGTGTTGTTCACCCGTCACCTCTAGTTTATTCTGCTCCTTTGACGTACACGCATTACATCAAGAAACGTTCTGCACAAGTCGCGTTGAGCAGTTATTTAACTCCAACTACGTATGCAGCAGGAATACCACTTGTGACATCAAGTTACACAGCTCCATTGGTGCACAGTGCACCCATATTGCCAGGAACAGCCCTGACATACGCAGCACCAGCTCATCTGATCAAGAAACGTTCCGCTGTTCTGCCACTGTCGACCACTTATATTACGCCAACAACTTATGCTGCATCTGCTCCATTGTTGACATCGCCCTACACTGTTGCCTCACCATACATTTCTACAGCACCATACATTTCTTCATCCCCTTTGGCATACTCTACTCATCTGATTAAGAAGCGTTCAGCTCCTGTTGCTTACCTAGCTCCGACAGCAGTGTCTCATCAATCGAGAATCGACCTTCAGTCAACTCCTTTGATCACTTCTTTCGGATCTCCCTACACTTATTCTAGTCCTATCGCCATAAACCATGTTTACTAAATTAGAGTCCCCTCTCTCCATTTAACACGAGCAATGAGACTGTACTTGTATTATTGAAATTGTTAAATAACTAATTATTCTTTCTTCTCTAATAATATCAGCTCTTCGATTTTTATTATAAAATAAAAAAGTCTCCAAAAATCACATCTGTTTATTTTATTACTCAGATAAAGACGAGAAACCTTTCACATACATTTTTTTGTCATTTGTTATTTCAAATTAAAATTTATAATGCACAGAAAAGAATATTTAATAAACTAATTAAAAATCATGTACTTTCTTAAATTTTGGTTGTTTTAAATTAATAATTTAAAAACAAAATTTACAAAGTTTAGAATACATTATGTGCGATACATTATCAGTATCATACAAATCAATAAATATTCGTTACAAGGGAACAATGTCATAAATCGTTGCTAGCAAAATACATTTTACCAATATGTCTATTCGTCGAACTTCTTAGTCGAGGATAGACCATAGACCATGAACTAATTCTTGGTCCATCGATTTACTGTACGAATGTGACAGTGGCCTTGATTTAAAATGACTTCCCATTTCACCGATTTTCAGGTTTAATATGTAATGAATATTTAATTTGGGTGAGTTTTGTCGTGTTACATATTACACGTGTTACACAGACCGTATTACGTCAACCTAATTAACAAAATAAAGTATATAAAGTTTCATGGTGGGAATTTAATAAATAGGTGATATTGGTGAAAAAAAATCGTAAATGTGAAAATAAAAATTTATTAATGCATTTTGTTATATTATAATGTATTATATTGTATACATAATATAAATGTATAGTTTATTTTATTTTTAAATAAATATTTTATAAATTAATTAATTTTTATTCCTTTCGCAACATCCAACTTGTTTATTGATTTTTCACTAACTCTGTAGAATCTCTATCTTTTAAATTTTCTGTTTTTTCTCCAATATCTGCAATTTCTATCTCAACTGGTACTTTTAACGCTCTTGCCAGGGGTAAATTTTGAAAATATCCCAGGGCAATCGGAGTTAAGACAGTTTCCGAAGACAACACTGGTGTCAATACGGTTTCACTTAAAACATTCGCTTTCGGCTCTTGAGCACTTCTTTGTATAGTAATTGCTGGACTATAAATTAATGGCGCCGTCAAAAATGTTGGGACATTGTTAATGTCAATTCGCGATTGGTGGGACACTGCACTTGGAACCGCGTACATAATTGGAGCAAAATTTCCGCTAACATAGTTTAAAATCAATGTTAAGGTATATATTATGGAAATCATTTCATAAACGTCACGTAACACACTATGAGGGGAGATGCGAAGTCATTGTTGTTTTATAGCTTTATAACGGTAACTGATGCATCTTGTTGCGTAAGTTCAAGTTCTCGGTCAATGCTATCGGACGAGTCGTTGCGTCACAGCATGCCATCAAAGAGCCTCTGACTGGTTTAATATTCATTCGTTATTAATACTTCATTCACATGTATATATAATTACTATATTTACAATGAACAACATTACTGCACTTTAAAAGAGAGGTTCACAGTTTAATGTTAGGGCTAAGGAGAGAATACTACCGTTTCCTAAATTTGAGATCGAGAAATTTTGGTAGAAATTACAACTTTCTTTATAATACGAGTATTGAAGACATCTTGAACGTCGATTAGAAATAACTGCCAATTGGAAAAAGCTGCGGTGTAAATTTCCACGGATAACTTTTTTCTGCAAATTATACACAAAAACCCGCCTTGGTTATGACTTTCCATTATAGTGGTTTAAAAGAAGTTAGCGGAGAAACACGCAGAGATGGGCAGCGACTTTATATAGTGTAGAATAAAGTCAGATATAGATATATTACAAAACGATTCAGAATCAAATACTAAATGTTTACAATATCACTACTAAACTTCTTTATATTATGTTTCCACGTTAAAGTTTTTGTGAAATTAGCAAATTTTGTTGTAACTTTTTGTATACTTATGAGCTACTGGCTCGGAAGTTATGTTTTATTTTAAACAAAATAAAGCCAAGATCCAATTTTTTGCGTTAACAATTACGGCGTGCCGAATCTATTATAAGAAAATCTATGTTTAACTCTGTCCACAATATGACTCAGTACACTTAACAAAATGTACCATATATTTTGTTCAGAATTGTTGATGGCTCGCCTTCTGTCATAGCCATACCATAGTACCCAAAACAAACACTTTTTAATTCCCACTGTTGCTAACCGGACTCCATTAAAATTGATTTTCTGTCTTTCCTTCAGAGCCTCTTCAGTCCTGAAGGTTGGTCGGTAACTTCTTAAAATTGTCTCTGTTAGTGGATTGGTGAAAATTAAAATAAAAAAAACAATTGGAACAGAGGAAATTCAGTCCGTCTAGCGTGTCTCATTCTACTAGCTGGTGCCCGCGACTTCTTCCGCGTTGAAAACGAAAATATATGAGTAACGCCTGACATCGTTATCGCTGTGACGACGGTGGTGCCGCCACGCGACATTGGCGCCCAATACTTTATATTTTTAGACGATCACTCAGGAAGAGTATTTTTTTTTTAATGAATGGTATCTTTCTTGTATCCCTGACAACGTGTATGCAAAATTTCATGATGATCGGTTGAGTAGTTAAGGCGCGAAAAGGTAGCAGACAGACAGACAGACACTTACTATCTCATTTATAATATTATAATAAATATGGATTATGTATCTATGAAGTTCTTTTATTTAACTGACTTAATTTTTTTTTTATAGAAACGAATATGCTTTTTTATACAATGTAATTGTGAATCTATGAGGTTTTTGGTTATTTCTATTGAAAAAAACCATAAAAATTCCGTGTATAGAATTTAGATTCAACTGATTCCTTCGCTTTCTTTGTTTCTTTGTTTGTTAGGCTTTCTTTTCTAAATGATCAGCTCTCCACATAATGGTACCTACATTAAGTATTCACGCAGATGTCTATGAAACTTTCTTTTGTCTAGGATTTTTTTACATACATATATTTTTTTTACCTTCGGTAAGACAAGGGCATAAATTACAAAAAAAAAATTATAATGAGTTAAATATGCAGAAGTGTCGTGAAAAAATTATTAAATTATAAAAAAGGTTTACAAGAGTGTATTTGATCTAAAAACAATAATTGTTTTCAAAGCAATATAAGCAGAAAAATAAAATTTTGAATGTAAAAAAAATAAACTTTAAATGGCTCTCCTGTAAAATTACAAAAAGTGCAGTTATGCCCTTGTCTTGCCGAAGGTGCGATACTATATCCCATAAATAAAATAATAATTTCTAGGAGGGAAAATATTTTGAGAATAATAACGAATTTAAAATAAATAAAGAAAAAACAACTTTATAAATTATAAGTATTTATAATTTATTTATCGGCAGTGCAACGATTAATCCAATCGTTGTCTAAACATTCTTTTAGACAACGATTGGTTCCACAGTTGAAAATATTATTATGTTTTACCAAGGGTGTACGCTGAGCGCCTTGGGCACAACGGCGGAGTAAGCGACAGGCGACGCAACTAATGCGGGAGCAGAGTAAGCGGAGACTACGGGAGCAGCTGAATATGTAGATACTACGGGAGCAGCAGAGTAAGTAGACACCAGGGGACCGGCAGAGTAGGCTACAGATGAAACGGGAGCAACCACAGAACTGTAGGCAGCGACTGAACGCTTTCCTAGGTGATGCACACCAGATAACGCTTTAGCTTGATAATGGGCGGCGCGTGCAGCGACTACCTCCGGTGTGTCCAGGGGAACTCCGTGCACAGCGTCCAATACCACTGCAGGGGAATGCGGCGCCTGAGCCAGGGTAGCGACAGCGGGAACAACTGCAGGGGCGACTATTGCAGGCGCGCTGTAGACAGCTGGTGCTCCATGTACTACACTAGTACTGTACTGAGACAACGAGCTTACAGCTGGCACAGCACTATATGCCACAGGAGCTACCACATGGGGCTTGGCAACAGCCAACGCCACAACAGAGAATAACACCACCAGCTTGTACATTGTGGTCTGTGTTAGTTGTCTAATCGGTAATGATATCGATGGATCGACTGATGCCCAAAACACGGTAATTGATCCTTATATACTTACTTGCCAAACTCGACAGACGATTAACAATAAAATGCCACGCAGTCACCTTCAAACTTCCGAGTCAAGATTTGTGGCTCATTACAAATTATAAGAGCGCCTAATATTGTTACACTTCGTTCATGAATTGTTGTTACGCACACAAACATTTTTTTAGGCGGAAGCTTTTTTGTTGAAACTGACAATTCAAACAGAATATTATTGACACACAATATAAATACAAAGAATATTATTGATTTAATATAACATTTGATTGTATAATATATTGTGCACAGAAAATTTATGTTTTTACATTTTTTGACATTTTATTTATCCGCTAGACAAGACAGCCGATATACTTATTTTTTAAATATTTTTATACGATAGGTACCTTGGGAATAGTACTTTTTTTTCTTGATTGAGAATGCCTTATGTCCTTTTTTGTATCCCTGGAAAAATTCATACAAAATTGTATGCAAAATTTCATGATGTTAAGTTAATAAGCGTAACAAACATACAAATTCATTTACGCATTTATAATATTAATTAGGGTTTAGTACTTGTATCAAGTGATGAAAAGAGCAAACATGAAATTTGCTGTCGAATTCTGCGTTAGACTATAGTTGGTGTTAATGTATATTAGTTCAGTGGAACTAATTGTAATAAATGTCCATTAAAATCTAAGTTATGTGATCTAATGGAGGTATTAAAATTAGCAATGTTTTCCCTCAGAGACTAATTTATTTGTCAGTCGCAATACCACAATTTTGTGTGATGAAGTTGTTTAAAAGATCAAAGGGTTTCGAATATAAGAAGTTTATTTGTTGTTACGTAACGAGAGAAAATTAGAAAAACTTCTACACTGACCTTGGCTAAATTTTCATTAAAGGCGACATTAAAGCCATTTTAGTAAGTGCTTCATTTCTATTAATAATAAATTAACTACCTACTCAATAAGCACACCAGGTCGCAGATTTTCAAATTTTTAATTCTTCATAATGTTTTTCAGTGATTTTTTTTTACTGTGATATACAGTGAAAAACAGTTTCTTCTTTTTTCTTGCAAAAAGAATTTTAAAAATGTTGTGCATTTTTAAATTAAAGATTAAAAAAAAAAAGATCTAAGCGTACATCAGTCACAAGTGGCAGGAAGCGACTGTTTTATATTATGTAAGTAAAGATATAAAAAATAAACTGTAGTGGCTGAACTTTTGTAAAATTTTATTTACTTTGATACATATTGAAAATTTTATTTCTATTCGCTATATTAGTTTGCAATACTAGTGCCTAATAGTACCATTATTGATGCATAATACCTACACAAACAGAAAATAGATGTATGTTCAATATTGTTATAAAGTCTATATCACTTTTTTACGCTTTTGTGCAATGTGTGATCGGACATAAGAAATTCCAGCAGAATCAAGTCTCGAAATAACGGACATGTTATTATTGTCTGTGAAGTCTACGAAAATTCCACACATTTGTACTCTATTTGTATACTATTGTTAAAACATTTAATGAGCCGACTCATATAGAAGCGGTGTGACGTTGCTTGAGGAGACCATTTTTCCTACGATCATGACCGCCTGTCTGCCATGAATCGTAATACCTAATACATATTTTACTTTTTGAAGACATAAATTCCCATTTTCTAAGGATTTTCTTCCATTTGTTAAGGAAACATCTATGTGTCGGCTCAAAGAGAACATATACTTTTTTACTTCTACATTGCCATTATCTGAGACTACCTAACTGTTTTACGCCATAAAAATTTAAACCAAGTTTTTGCGTAAGTCCATTCATAATAAATATCAAACGGTGATAAATTTACAAAAGTGTAAGAAGAGTGTAATGAAAGATTTTATTATTATGTACTTAATTTTCTGTGCATAGATTCTAATAATAAACTAGAACTAATGATAGGTAATAAAGTCCTTTTTTAAATAAACAATAATAAATATTAGTAGAAAAATATTTTATAATTAATTCAAAAAGTTTTAAAAGTAATGTAGTAGTATTGGATGTATACATACTTTATTAACATAACAATAGTATGCATAATCTGAACAGTAAATTGAAAAAAAAAAAAAAAACCCTACATAATAAACTAATAATATCAAATCAAAAAGTGCCAAGCTGATGCTGAATTTCCGTGGCAGTTTATTGAAAATTAAAAAAAAGATTTATTTTCATGTGATGACAGGAAAGCAATGCCTTGGTGTAGCACCATTATAGTACGAGTATTTAGTGTGAAACGCAAGGCATTAAACAAATAAAAGAACAAAGGTTCATTGAACAGATTTATTTAATTTTAATTATTTACAGTCATCATTTCAGTTCCGTACCGAAGCCTCGTTAACTATAACCTAGTTGTAATGGCGGTGTTCACCATGGGTGAATGCCATAAGCTTTAGTTAGAATCGGCGCAGAGAGTGTATAGGAAGAAATAGGTGCTACTCTAGTTAAAGTAGTAATAGGTGCAATTGGACTTGCTGAGTAAGTTGATACCCACGGAGAGGCTATGAGAGGTGCAGACCGCTTGTGGATCAAGTGAGCACCAGCAAGAGCTTTGGCTTGCAAATGGGCAGCCCGAGCTGCAATTACTTCAGGGGTATCAAGAGGCACAGCGGGTCCAACAACAGCAGACTGTAGGGCTCGTGTTGCAATCAGAGGTTCTAAAGGTGCAATAGTCTTAACAAGGCCCGGTGCTGCCAGCAAGGGTGCAACATTTGCAGTTTTCACTACAGCCGAACTTATAAGACCAGGAGCAAGAGCTGATTCGTACAGTGACGGAGCGATGATGCCTGGTGCTATGGCTGATTTTATTAAAGTTGGGGAAGCAATTAAAGGTGCTGCACCAACAGTGCTGATGAGGCCTGGTGAAGATTTGATGTCTATGCGTGACTGTGAAGACACTGCTGCAGGAGCGATGATAGCGGGAGCAGGCGCAGAGATGACAGTCTTCGTGATGGGTGCATATGCGGCAGTAGAAATTATGGACGGCGAGGATTTAATGTCGATACTAGACTGCGACGAGACGGCCGCTGGGGCGAGTGCAATTGATGGCGCCGCATATGAAATCAGTCCGGAGTCTAAGAGTCCCGAGGGTTTGGCGGTGGCCAGCGCCGCCAAGGACAAGAACACCACCAGCGAGTTCATCGTGGTCTGTGTTAGTTCGGGTGTAAACGACGAACGAGTAAGTTTAACTGTAGCTTTCTTTTACACATCTTAAGTATTTATACTGAATTTTACAACGTAAGGACAAACAAGGTCCAAGATCAACAAGTAAGTCCAGTTATCGTACTACGAAATGTAATACTTTCACGTTGGTGATGAACTTACAAGAATTCTATTTTTATATCAAGTTTTTTTATTTTAATTATAGTATATATTTATTACTTTTAAAAGGACACATTATTATTTACGAAATTCTTAGGTGCATCTATAGGAAGCGTTTCATTTATTGAAGAACCTTAGACATTCTTTTTGGACTCACAATTTTATATGAAGCTATTTAGTTTTTTAGTTTTCGGGTATTTTCCTTAGCTCGTTATTTGTTTCATACCATGCTGTTAGTAGGATAATTTAGAATACTCTTTTAAATAAAGGTCGGCAGCCAGAACGATTGTCTTCTTGATGGTAAATAACTACTTTTTCTATTACCTATGCCTCGTCATAAGTGTGTTGCTTTCCTTGATTATGATAAAGAAGAAGAGATAAGATTGTAACAGAGGAATGGAAAATACGATTGTAATTTTATTTCATGCTGGTCTTCTGTAAGGGTGTGGTCCTAACAGCCAAACAGTCTAATTAGGACTTAGAGCCCAGACCTGATAAAATAAAAAAATAAAAATAAGTATTTTTTCAAATTTGGAAACTAATATGAAACTATTAATATTGTAAACCATAGAAATGTTATGGCGACAATACTCAGTAAATGATACTTATACTGAAATTCTCTCTGAATAGTTTTTCTTATTTGACTTCATCAGCAATAATAAAACTTAAACTAACTTAGCAATAAACTAAGAGATTGGGTGCTTAACTAATCTTAACCAACCTTAACTTCTTGCATATTGGCTGATCTAATTTTGAGATTTGACGTCTTAAATTTTTAAACAATGTAAAGTATGTTTAGTATATATCGTAAAAATAATAAATAAATATTTATTTAATAAATGTTTAAAACATAAAATTTTAATTGTAATTAGTGTTTATTTGTACCATTTTTAATTAATTGTTAAATTCGATTTCCTTTTTGTAATAATATTCTTTAAAGTTAATTAAATATCACTGGCCTTTGTCTCTTCAATAAACTTGACCACAACGGCGAAAAAAATAAAATCTAAAAATAGTAAGGTAAATGTTAAACTGTATGAGTTGCTCAGGTAATTCGAAGTCTAAAGCTGTCATTAGGGTTTATATTTTTTGCATCAGTAGTTACTTCGATAAGGCAAAATGTTAAGGTTTGCTCGCAGATTGGCCTTGGGTTTGCTTTCACAAAGCGTCCGCGTCGCCAGCTGGGCGTAGGCTTTACCTGATATAATATATAGAGTTGTTGCAACACATCACTGACTATATATATTTATTTAAAAATAATGTAGGTATAATTGTCATAACTGTACCAATCTAAGTGATCAAAACTTGGTCTCTAACTATGGGCCTCGGAAGAAGGCTCATCATTGCTCAACGAGGTGTGGAGAGGGGTTAGTAAGTTGAAGAGGCAGTGGGCAGGGCTCATAGTACGGAAAGCTCGCCCGGAAGCTTCTTTAATGGAAACGCAAGCGCAGCGTAGGACATCCCCCGACAAGGTGTCCACCGACAAGACAAGACGATCTTAATTTTTTTTTAAATATATTAGTGCAGCAGCAACTCTACATATATACCTACGTTAAAATTATAGCAAGTCTAGTACAACTTTATCTTATATAAACATAACAAGCTTATTTATATTGGCGATACACATGCGTCTCGTTGTTATTTAGTGGCATGCGGAATATAACGTCCATTTATGGAGGTTGCCTTATTCAGACCAGTGTACTGGATTATATATTATACACCAATCAGTATAAGATTCTCGAAATAAATAGTTCCATTGTTAAATTCAAGTATTGAACAAAAGAGTCATTAAATTTTGTTTACTGAGAAGATAATGTCAAGAATATGAAGATTTACAAACATTATTACACATGTTAAATGTCAGATAGCTGGTAATCGGTAACGTTTTATTTGAGGTTCATTAGTATCTATGTGTGCTGTTGTGTTTCAGTGAGCAAGTGATGTATGCTAAAAGACCATTTGCATATACAATCTTAATCCTTTTTCTATATCTTACAGAGGTAGGCACCGCACTTGCAGCATCTATGGCAATGGTAACTAAGTAATGTGAAGTAGACAGTCAGTTCATATGGAGAACTTTACACAAAAAAGTCACATAAAAAGGCATCAGATTTACATGATATTGTATATATTTTTACTGTATATTTTCTGCTATTATCCGGACTTCATTTTTGTTTTCGACATTTTGTCATTTTTAATGATTAATATTTTTGGAGAAACACGTAAAACAAAATGAAGAGTTTACGATACCTTCTTCATAGTAGGTCTTAGTGATGGGAATATAGATTATTACGGATTGTAATATTTAAATTTTAAAGAATTCTTTAGCTTATTAACCAACCAGCTCGATAGGTTTGTTGGGAAATTTTTTATACCGAATTGCTGAAACTAGAAACTACTAAGAAGTCTAAATTGTACGATGATTTATTTTATGTTATTTTCTTAATCATTTTATTAAAATAAAAGAGTTTATTAATAAGAAATGAATTTTATTGCATTTTCTAACAAATTTCCAAGGGCACAACTTTCAACTCAGTAGAGCGAGCTAGATTTTGCGCCAATTAACAAATTCAATTTTGACTTAACACTATTGAAATAAATAAAGATTTAGGATGTGACTGTTGCGCTGTCCGGATTCAGGCCAGGGTGTTGAGGGCCCGATGATGTCAGAGCCCTGTATTTGGGCTACGGTAATCTGATCGCTTACCAACCGTGGGCAACATAGGGAGAGTGAGCGATGGGAGAGGTGACGTAAGACGCGGGTGCTGCGACAACGGCTGGCGATGCGATCTGTTAAAAAATGTAAATGTAAATGTTCTAGCTGACCTGGCAAATGTTGTTTTGCCAAAAAAAATATTTTTGGGGTGGACCACCCTTAACATTTAGGGGTATGGGAAATAGATGTTGGCCGATTCTCAGACCTACCCGATAAGCACACAAAATTTCATCAAAATCGGTCCAGCCGTTTCGGAGGAGTTTGGCAACAAACACCGCGACACGAGAATTTTATATATTAGAAGATGAGCTGTTCCACGCGATTAAGTCTGCAGAACTTTATAAAATATAGCCTATGTAACTTACTACCTGATAATATAGCTTTCTATAGGTAAAATAATTTTTAAAATCGGCCTAGTTTTTGATTTTATTCATTACAAACAAAAATACAAATCTTTCCACTTTATAATATTAGTATAGATAAATGTATATATAAAAATATATATATTTATATGTAAAAAAATAGAAATGCTAGTTGATCAACTAATCAGCTTTGTTAAAAGGTTTGCTATCTAAATACTTTGTCAATATGACAAAAAGTATTCACTATTTTCATTTTGTATTTTGTTCTACCACATTTTATTTAATTTAATTATATTTTAATTTCATTTCATTTTTAATGTAACAGTTTTTAAGAAGGAAATATACAGACGAAAAACTTACAGCAAATACAAAAACCTAGGAAACACCACTTCGTTAGAATATCCTTTTGTATAAAAATTTCTTCAGTAGTCCGATGCTATAAAAGTAGAAGTTGAGATATTGTTTCAACTATTGTTGTAGATTAGATATTGTTGAGATATTGTTGTAGATTCAATATTTTGTCTTTCTAAGATTTTGGAAGACAAATTAATCTCAAAGCAAATTCTCAGGCTAAATTCAATTTTAGTTTCGCTAAAATAAAACTAGGAATTGTAGGCAATACCCAGTTACACTGGTAAATAAGCCCGCACTAGATTCGCAATAACATGTAGGTTCTCTTTATATTTTTCTTACAGTTGATAATGGTAAAAATAAAATAAAATAATTTAATATTCTTACCCTGACGGTGTTAGCGTACGAGGTAGCTACAGGGAGAGCGGTTTTAACGACGCCAGCGCTGACCAGGGGAGCTCCAACGAGCCCATGTCCCCAGGGAGAGGCTAAGGGTGATGCGTATGGAGACGCATAGTGTGCGCCAATTAGACCGGGGGCTGCAGCAGCGACGGCAAGAAGGGCGGTGAATACGACCTTTAATAGAAAACAAAAATATCTAAGAACACCTTGTAGCTTTTATAAATTGGGTATATAACCTAAGGCGAAGCAGCATTGAGACACGACAGCTGGCGTCAGGCCGAGCTGTATGTCAACTCCTGTGTTATTACTGCACTCTAACTACCAGTGGCCTCACCACGTCACGTAGCACTCCATTCTCTTTAAAATACGTTGACGAGCTCCTTGGTGGTTAAATTGCTTGCTTTAACGTTCTGTCTCAGGGGTCCGGATTCTTTGCCCACTTTAGAAATGAACATTTCATAGTTGGTTCTGATCTAGTTCTGGCAAATAGTGGCAGGGCAAACTGTGTTTCGCAGCCTTTTGGGCAGCCTGTCTCTATGGTATTAATTGTCTTGATAGGCGACGGTAGCTATCACACATAATATTGTCACATGGCGAACTTTAAAAATTAAAAAAGATAATAATATACTGCAACTTATACCCCAGATATAGGTACCTATACTCTTGATGGTATATCACAGAAATATTTAAATTTTAATTATGATAAATAGCGGCTGGCATGCTGCAATCCATGCTCACTTTCAAACTAGAGCAGCATACCAATTCCATACTACGTTATTCTATGATTACTCATAGGATATTGGTGGTAGGATTGAATATTTTTGACATAAAAACATAATATTTATGACATATTATGAAGGTTTGGATGGAAACAAAAAAAAACTGAAAACAAAATCATATCTAGTATAATTAATATCTTAAATGTTCAAAATTTGTGACATTTTCGCGGGTTGAATTCTTGTAATTACTGACTAAAAGCCAAAAATGTTTTTCCATAAACATCTAGCTCAGCTAGAATGTTTTGCGTCGCATTCTGTCTGGTTATTCGCATAAATGGTAAGTTGAGGTAATAAATACCTATTACTTATTTCACTCGCTTGTATAGCGTATTCTTAATGGCAGGATCTTACTTAGTATTGATATAATTCTTAATCGTACATATACGTTCCATGAAAAGCGTAACAATTTTATTCTCTGGACACATTTGTTTGAGTCTAGTCATTTCATTAAGGTGTATAACGCCGATTTGGCCTTGAAATATTAGGCTAATTTCCCCGCGCCACCCTCTACAAGAGATCGACCGCACAGAGATGGCAAAGAGTAGTATGGAGACTAGACGACAAAGGCACGACATAGTCGACTGAGCCTACTTTACTGCAAATACATACTACAAATTTATAATTATTTACAATGTAGAGGGATAATTCAGTAACAATGAAGCGTGTTTTGTTATTTAGGTAGTAAATTATGTTACCTAGTAAAAATTTTTACCCGTCTGCGCCACAACGAGGGTTATGTTTTTAGAGTGTATAGCGGCGCGGTCCCGGCTTGGCCCGGGGTGTATTTTTTCTAAAATAAACGTAGCCTAAGTTACTCCTTATTACATCAACTACCTGCCAATAAAAGTACCGTCAAAATCGGTCCAGCCATTTCAGAGATTAGCCGGAACAAACAAACAGACTGACAGACAAAAATTGTAAAAAATGTTATTTTGGATGTTATTTTGGATTTTTTCTAAAATAAACGTAGCCTAAGTTACTCCTTATTAAATCAGCTACCTGCCAATAAAAGTCCCGTCAAAATCGGTTCAGCCATTTCAGAGATTAGCCGGAACTGACAGACACCCAGACAGACAAAAATTTGGTTTGGTTATGTGGTTGGTTTATTTTGGTGTATGTACTTATATATGGTGTATGTACGTATATATATTCATATGCATGTAGTAAAAAACGGTTATTTCAATATTACAAACAGACACTCCAATTTTATTTATATGTATAGATGTATGTATATTTCTTTATACGAATATAAAATATATGGTAAAAGAGCCAAATAAAAGTTTTTATCAAAACTAACAATTTTTTTAATTTTCAGTAAAAACAATTGAGTTTTTGCACCAACCGTGCAAACTTCGCGTGGTACGTTTTGTTTGGATAACGCTAATGGCGGCGGTAATAAATTTTTTTTTAATTTTGATATTTTTTTTCAAATTCACCAAGTGAGTGAAGTGACAATAAATTGAGACAAAAAGTGTTTTTTTTTTTTTTTTTTTCATTTTGATAAAGATTACGAACTTTTTAAAGCGAGAATCTTGCTTCTTCAATTTTTTCAAAAAATCTATCGAGTGGGACAAAAAAGCGGCTGAGTGAATTAAATGGAAACTCTGTGGGGCTTTTTAGGGTATATTGAACTGTAAAAGGCACACTTAACATTTATTATTTTCTCCATATTTTTGATTCAGCGCTTGATTTTTCTAAAAGCTATCAAAAGCCCTTTTTTATAATTTTTAAAATTCATGTCAATAGAATTAAAAAAAAAAACAAATGCTTGTAGAAAATTTATTCACGTTTTCATTTTGTTTTCGTTTTGTCTTGTCTTTTGCCATGTCTAATTGTTTTGGTTTGGTTTTGGTTCTTATTATTATTAATTGTGTAATTTTAAAGGAGGGGGGGGGGAGTAAGGGGGAGCGGAGGGGGGCTGGGAGGATGGTGTTGATAGATTACTCTCACCTTTCAAATAATACCTAACATGGGGGGTCTATTTGTAACCATTGACCATGGTTACGTCAAATTTTTTATCTCGTCGAGACGTCCCCGATGAGCCCAAATACGATCCGGCTGTGACGTGCCGTTTCCGAGTTTCGGCCGGGGGGGTCCGAGGGGGGCGTCAAATTTTTTATCCCGTCGAGACGTCCCCGATGAACCCAAACACGACCCGGCTGTGACGCGCCGTTTCCGAGTTACGGTCGGGGGGGTCCGAGGGGGTGCCAAATTTTTTATCTCGTCGAGACGTCCCCGATGAGCCCAAACACGACACGGCTGTGACGCGCCGTTTCCCAGTTACGGTCGGGGGGGTCCGAGGGGGGCGCCAAATTTTTTATCTCGTCCAGACGTCCCCGATGAGCCCAAACACGACCCGGCTGTGACGCGCCGTTTCCGAGTCACGGTCGGGGGGCTCCGAGGGGGGCGTCAAATTTTTTATCTCGTCGAGACGTTCCCGATGAGCCCAAACACGACACGGCTGTGACGCGCCGTTTCCCAGTTATGGTCGGGGGGGTCCAAGGAGGGGGCTTTTTTTTTGGTGCCCTGGTAGACCGGATGACACTCTCCTTGGTGACTACCGATCACCCTCTATGACCTTCTGCAAACGCCACCCTTCTATCCCTCATAGTTTCCGAGAACCGCTCACCAACTTTTTACCAGAACGGTGTACCGAGGATATCGGATTTTTCTGGAGGTCACGGGGGCGTCCCCTACGCGACCACCTACAATAGGAAAACCCCCCACCGCTCCTTCTAGGAGAACAATTCGATGAGTCACTAGATACGTGATTGGGAATCCGGCTTTATAGTGGCTTTATTTATTTATTATTTATTTATTAGGCTTATTAATTTATATGTATTAATTAATAATTAATTATTATTAATATTAATTAATTTAATTAATTAATTAATTAAAATTCATGAAAACTTTCCTTCCTCGTTTGGTTTATTTTTGATATATTACGCTTTTGCCTCCTTTGCTTACTTCCTATCTTTATTAAATTTAGATAACAAGTATATATACAGATGAATTATTAAATGAATATTTCAGATTATTAATAAATTGAATATTATATTACAACATAATTTATATTTAGTTTTTTAAAGATTTAATAAAAAAGACAAAAAAGAAAACCTATTAAAGTATTATATACACTATCATGCACTGTCTGTTCTGCCACTAAAATGTTTATTCTTTGTTTATTATGTAAAAATTAATAATTTGATGAAGCGCAACGCGACACAGGTCCGTCTAGCATCACGACTCGCCCCGCACTGATTTTATGGACGAGAACGGGTTAGCGCTGAGTAAGTGGGGAAATATTTTTGATAAAAACATTATATAAAATTCAATTTTACGAATTTTCAAAAAGCGCTTTCAACAAATCATGCTACATTGTTATCTTCATAAGTGTACAAAATTTCATAATCTTTTGATAAATATTGTAGAAGTGAGATTGTTATAACTGAAATTAAAAGGGGTGAGTTTAGAATTTTTTTCCTGAATCAATTTCAATAAAATAAAATTTTTAATCCCAACAAATCATTTCTCATATCTTGTAGATAAACATATATTTTTTTCGCTGAAGAAAAGGCGTATATATAATGAATAATACTGTTACAAAATGTTGCAAAAATTTAATTTTTTGGAAGGATAAGCCTTAACATACCATTAAAAGCGGCGTATTCAACTTGGCATTTATATATTAAATTCCATATCACCGGCTTTTAGTTCTGTCGTTAATCACTACGCTTTTTTTGTCCCATTTTAATTCTTTAATTAACCGAACTAGTAGAGGCAATTTATTCCATAAAAGTAAACAACTTCAAGAAGTAGATAAGGTACTCGTACCATACATTTTATACTTTTTCTATCTTCTTATTTATAAAACAACTGAATTTATTTTATATTTGTTAATTATTTTTTTAATTAATTTTATTTTTTATTTTTATTATATTAATAAAACAACTAAAGCAGTTGATTTAAAAGTGTGTGTGAACCATGGAACATATTATAAAGTTTAATTGCATTTTTGTATTTTCTAAAAAATAAAATAAAAAAAATAATTTGGAATACAATGTTCTAAAGTATATTTCCTGTGGAATTGGTACCTATTTTATTATAAGGAATTTGTACCTATTTTATTATAAACAAATGGTATAAAACAAGTAGTGTTAGTTACACCATTATAACTAGTCTCCTCCCCGATTAACAGAATAACTATTTAAAATAAGGGAAAGCTTCACGAAAAAAAAATATGAAGAAAATTCAATTTATCATACACAGTATGGAATGGGTTTTTATTCGGAGGCAGGTCAGCTAGTTTTAAAATGTTATGTTCTACTATTATTATAAATGCGAAAACTTGTGAGGAAAGATGGATGTATTTATTTCAAATTGGAACTTTATAGAAAAAAAACTTTAAAAAAAATATATTTATTTAGTTTTTCAATTCAATAAACAAACTTGAAGCAACACGTGACAGGTGATCCAATAAACATCTTATGAGACTGCGTGTATTATAATTACGTACTTAAGTCCTTCAGAAGGAAATTAAACTTCCTATTAACATTATAAGGCTTCACGATTTGCCCTCGAAACTAATATTTATAATCAGAGAAAACCAACATATAAGCCGCACTCTCAAGGATACGTTTCGGCCCTCAGCAGTTCTTGTTAGTTCTTCCTAAACTTCTGTTTATTTTATGTTACGTATTCGGGGGGATTATAATGAAGGCGGCTTATGTAATAATCATTGTACCTACATAAATCTAGTGTACAAAGAGGAAAATTTTATGAAAGGCTCCTAAATAAGTAACTAGTTTACATGTTATATAAAATACAGTCAGGAGTGCCAAAAGTGTTTATAAATGCTTATGGATTTTATACAGTACTTTAAATTTTCTTTAATTTCAGCTCGAACGGTTAGGTACAACTTTTATATATAGAACATGTATAGACTATTTGTTTTTTTGTAACAAGTAAACGATCGTGTTAGATAAAAAAGTTTTTATAACGAATGCAGTGACAAAATATTTTGTATTATTTAAATATTGTTTAAAAAAATAACTTTTTGATGTTAATTCATATAACATTTTTGTTATCAATTCTAATAAACTGAATTGTTTCCTAAAATAAATAACAACATTTTTTTAACCTCTGACGAGTTTAGTCTTGTTTTTCCGTTTATTCCATACTGAATTGAATGCTGATGCTCCGATTGATCGGACGTTGCGGACTTTTTTCCTGTTGCTCCGATTGATCGGACGACGCGGACTTTTTTCCTGTTGCTCCGATTGATCGGACGACGCGGACTTTTTTCCTGTTGCTCCGATTGACGCGTTTTATTTTTCGTCGGCCCGATTATATTCTTAAAATATGGTTGCGTCGCGTTGGAGGGTATTTGTGAAACGATTGTTGTATTAGTTAGTTAGACCTAAGGTTGTTCGAATCCAGATCGATGCCTTTCTATCTAGACCGGTCTTGGAACAATCACGTCACCAGGCCGTTCATAGTTCTACTTTACATTAATTATTTTACCTACTACCACTTGTCCTAAGGCCCCTTTAATTTGCGTAGAACTCCTTCCTACGTATTGCTTGATAACATTTTAATAATATATATTATTTTAAGTTATTGAAATTATTCAAGACTAGCTGTGTCTGCGACTTCGTACGTATAGTATGCAAAGTAATCTACCTAGCCAAGATATATTATTTTGATGAAAATAGCAGGTAAACCGATTAATTGGAACGTGATTATTAGTTCAAACATTACTAAATATATATGAAAAAGACTAAGTCCCTCTTATTTTTAATACATGTACTATAAACATTTTGTATGAGAGATCGATTTACGAGTAGCAATGTTAAAAAAAGGTTGATCTGGTAAAACTACACCTGACCTCGGCAGGTCATTGTCGCTGCAGTGAATGTCAAGTTCACAAAAAACACTGCTAATGTATCAATCAATACTAATAATAAATCTGTAAGTGTAGGTATTGTATGTATGTATGTATGTATGTATGTTCCTCCATAACTCTGAAACGAATTAACTGATTTTCATGAAACTTGGTAGATAAACATTTGGACGTACGGGACACAGGATAGACTACTTAATATTTTTCAACGCGGACGAAGTCGTGGGCACCAGCTAGTAGGTAATAAGATTCATTTATAAATGTTTTTGTTTAAATTTATTGTTAATATCTTTTAATAAAAATATATCGCGTAAATATGTAATTACTCGGGGTAAATGTACTATCGTGCGTTTTTTTAATTGGAAGGTCCTAATGTCAAATTTTGAAATAATGATACCAGCGCTTTTTCCGTAGTGCTGTATTAATATCGGTTTTACTTAAATAGTTATTATATTTTACTGTAAACATATTTTTGATCTTGTTTTATTGATTAACAATTCGTATGATTGTTATATTAAAGTTTTGAATTTCGTTTAAAGCAGGATTACTAATGACCAAGTCGATTTGGAATAAATAAAAAATAGTATAATGCATTACATAGCTATTATTTTGTGATAATTTTATGTCACCTATGAGAATATTCTCATCATAAAAATTATAATAATCGAAAAGAATTGCGACTTATAGAACGGATTTTGCAAAAAATATAAGTTAAACAATTAAATAATAATTAATATTAATTTTTAACTAATTAATGTTCTATAAAGCATTGATTACGGTTTTATAAAACCGTAAGTTTTTTTATAAGTTCGATTAGGTGACATTACTATTTTTGTATGGTGAAACACCTGCAACCCCAGGAAATGTCAAATTACTCTTTCGGATTACGGAACGCAGTAAAAGGAGCTCTTTTATAAATTAATTTGATCAACATAAAAATAATTTGAAATAATATTTGTGATAATTTAGAATTTTTAATTTTTTTTTAGTCCAATCTTTTTTTAATACTAGGTATATTTATATCAAACTGTAAGTTTACAGTATAGTTGTATTGTTAATCTTACTATACATATTATAAGTGCGAAAACTATAATACTAAACATATTTTGATGATATTTTAAGGTAATAAATTTTATACATGCGAATAACACATAGCCTACATATTATAATGATACACGAACGGAGTCGCGGTAAAAAGCTGGCAAAAATATAATTTAGTTTTGTGGAAATTTTTAAAATGTTTTGTTTTTAATTATTTTTTAAAAGTTGGGTTCCTTAAAACAGTTTTAAATTTTCGCTGATGGAATTAAGAAATGCACATTAAACTACTTTGATATCAACCATAAAATAATATTAATGTAAACTTTACGTTAGTTCGCACCGACATCGGCTGCTTAATTGCATAGATTTATATCGTGATTTATAAATACTTCGAGGAATTTTTTAAAATTAATTACTGGAGACTTTGTTATATTTTTTTTTGTTGGTCGCTTTATCAATTCAATATTAATTACTGTATATATTTATATGATACATTGTATGTCCAATAACCGCTTACCAGTTTCAAAGGCAACGTGATTGAAAATAATATCTTCTTTTTATTTATTGGTCAACGGCTACAAGAGACAAGAGACTTTAGGTATTTTATAATATCTTTACGCTAGGTATCTAGGTAGACAAGGTATGACAAAAGAAGCGATATGGCGATGTCACCTATGAGGTTCATCATGTAAAACCCAGATCTAGTATGAATGAATATGAATTCATAACTTTTCCAAACATAATAAATATGATTAAACAAGACTTACCCTTGTTTAAATTTAAAATATTAAAAAAAAAATTATTATTTGAGGGAAATGTAAGTTATTGTTTGCCGACTTTCATGATTTGATTATTGTGTAATATTTTGTATTTAAAATTTATAGGCCATAGGTTCAAATTCCAATCAATTATTAAAGCATAATCAATGGAGAAGAAATATTGCAAAAAAAGTAGAAATAGCAAAAAATGGAGTCAAAAAATTAAAATGATAGTTAAGTACTTGTACTTTTTCAATTAGGTTAGAAATGAAAATTGCAGTATAAAAATTTGAAAGGTATTTTTTTTTTAATAAAAGTGATTCTTACCAGCTTATACATTTTGAAGGGTGTGTGTAAGGGTGACTTGTAGAAGCGAAGAAGGGTGATGTAGGAGCGAATGTGTTTAGGATACGTGTAGGCTCGCTTTTATACCTCTAGACACATGGTTCGCCAAATCCGTCTAACCCTACTCCGGCTGGGCCTAGGTCATTCGTAGCAGCCTTCAGCTGGATACGTACAGTTAGTAAAAAAATAGCAAACCTTGCCCTTTTGTTAGCAAGTTTTTGCAAAATTATGTCCCTTCAGAGATATATTTCTCAATGTTTAATTTTTAGAATATAGAATATAGAACCTAACTGCAGACGATCATCAAACCAAAAATGAACCTTAGAGTAAACCTAAAATGTTAAAAAAATATATTAATTATATTTTCATTATGAAACTTGGAGCATTTTTTACCTATTAGGTAAATTTAATTAATCATTACTTTGAACATTTAATAACTGTAGGTATTTATAGAAACTATTTTTTCATAATTAACTTTCTTTAAACAGAGAAGGTTATAATTATATATAGTATATTAATATACTCTGTAATGCTACCGAAGGTTGCGAACCAATCCAGTTATTTTGAAATACATTCCATAGAGTGAATTGCCAGTTCCTTGGTCGAGTTTGAATGTCTGTGGGAAATAGTAATACTCGCCTGTTATTACATCATTGTCATCAGGTTTCACGCGACATGAATAAAATGAGAGGTTTTCTGGATTTGGACCCTTTTTCTTTCTCTCTGCATATTGCAAAGTCAAAGGATAATGAAATTATATATATTTTTAAAGAATAAAACTAAATATTCTTTTATTATTAAATTTTTAACATAATCTTTACTATCATCACTATTATGTTTTCTGTGATAACATATTGTATAGCCATAAAGATTTTATATTTCTATACATAATTATTTAATGTTTATATATTATATTATTTTTCTCTTATAAATATTTAATTTAAAACTATAAAGCTTACTTAATTTGTAATCCAACGGTACAATATGGAACACTTGGTTGTTTAGTTGATGTACTTTTAATTCTGCTCGTACGATAAATGTAATGTTCAAATGTTTGTGTTAACAGTTTTGATACTTGACATTAAAATAATATATTATAAAAAAGTTTGAGAATTGCAAAAGATTGTAATAGAAGCAGGCTTAGATAACGTTTGTAATATTTACGTTTGTAAATATTCGATTTTCAATATGACTTTAGTATATACTAAGTGACTTTAATTATTATATAATATTATACTTTAATATGTATAATGGACTTGACCTGACTGCTTTGGACTTGACGGACCTGTTTTGGAAATCTCTAGAAAAATTAGATTTGACTTGACTTGACTGACTAGTCTCGGGATCTGCTATTTTTGATTTTAATTTCAATTTTGTCTTTTTTATTTAAAAAAGACTTACAAATTGCTATTTTTGCTAATGACACTGGCAAAATCATCGGAGAAAACCTGATGGAGCCAAGACATTAAAAAAGAAGAAGAAGAATATGTATAATATTATATCATAATTTATACTGATCATTTCATTGTATTTTTGTATTTTAATTGAGCATACGTTAAAAACATAAAAACAATAAATTTCAACTTAGATCTTACGCATGAAATAATTACCACCTTATAAACAAATACATTGTACGAAACGAATTCAGTTTTCTACTAAAAGCTTGCCTCTATTTTAAACAGCTTATTTAAATATTAAAGTATCAAAACTTTTCGTTTAGTACACAAAACGGTCGTTGATTATAGCTTGTAGGTTGACTAAAATTTATCTATCCATACATGAAAATTACGCTTGTCGAAGCGGAGGCAGTTGTTGCTAAGGAGGGCAGGGTGTTTTCAATGACACTATTCTATTTATTTATCTTACACGGTCAGCTGACTCGTTATCATTTTATATCACGACGCAAGCATAACCTGAGCTTATTACATTTTAAAGTTAAAACTTCAATGTCGTTTTGTACGGTTTCCAATTCGAAATTGAATATAAATGTTAAATAATTTAACTTAACAATATGTAATGTAGTGCTTACATTTTTTTTAATGTAAAGGTTGTCAGACAGACTGACGGTTCACTTAGGTAATCTAACCGTTGCGTATACATATTACACAAGCCCAGGTGCTGCAAACGCGCTGTTGACCATAATAGGATTAAGGATAAGGGATTAGGAAGGGATGAGCAACTGGGCTTTGGTATCCCTTGCTCAGTCACCGAAAATGAAGCACAATAAATTCCGAATCACATAAATCCCACAAATGACGAATTAATTGCCAAGTTATATTATACTAGCTGACCAGGCAAACGTTTGTTTTGCCAAAAAAAAATTGAGGTGAGCCACCCTTATCACTTAGGTAGGCGTATAAAAAATAGTTTACGACCTGTTCTCAGACCTACCGAATATACACAAATAATTTTATAAAAAATCGGTCAAGCTGTTTGGTTACAAACACTGTGCACGAGAATTTTATATAAGATAGATAGATAGATAAAAGAAGATCGATAGATAGTAGATAAGACAACATAATATACAAGCACAGAACCGCACTCTATGGCAAACTCTAGGGGAGGCCTATGCTGGAAAACAAGATAATCTTCACATAGACCAAAATTCATTGTAAAAGGTTAAGTTATATAGTATGTAAGATTATTAAATAAAGGCTCGTATTATTATTATTATTCTCTTTATTTATTTTATTTCTTAACATTAAATTTTTTACATTATAAATATAAAAAAAACAATAAATATTATAAAAAAATTAAAATTTATTATTATTATTTACATATTTATTTTCATCTCTTAATTCTAAATTTTTTACAATATAAATATTAAAAAACAATAAATATCGTAAAAAACCTAAAACTAGAACTCCCCAGGTAGCGGGGCAAGGCCCAAGCTACCGGTGGTTAGGGCTGCAGAGTGAGGAACCTCCTGACAATTCGTGCCGCGTCAAGAAGTACCGCCTTCTGTATCTGTCCATTGATCCAGCCATCTAGTGAAAGCCTCTTAAGGTATTGGTCGAGGCTCTTCGCTATAAGACCGTTCGCCGACACAACTATCGGGACGATGATGGTTGAATCAACATCCCACATGGCGGTCACCTCGTGAGCCAAGTCTAAATATTATTATTATTATATAAAAGATTTTAAAGTAAAATATACTAATCAAACAAAAATCCTTTTCTTCCAGTCCCTTCCTAATCCATTATCCTGAATCAACTTTTACTAAGGTCGGCAGAGTACTCACAAAACCTGTGACGTTGCTTGTATTAATGAGACTGTAGCCACCCATCATCATGTGGAGCTTCAGCCTGTCTGACAACATTTACATAAAAAAAAGAGAAGCGATATATTACCTAAATTTGTGCTTCTCTATATCAAACACAGGCGTCTTCTGGAATTAAATAACTTTAATAGACGAACATTTAAATAACTAAATTTTTCAGCAATAATGAGTTGTTTGTTATTAAAATATATTTGATGAATAATATTTTTTAAGGTATTAAAAAATATTCGTTAAGGTCATGATTTTGACTATTTTAAGGAAGCCATTAATTGCATTAGCTCAAATAAAATTTAGCGAGGTGTAAATAATCGTAGTACTTTTTGCAATTACACAGTAAATTTACTGTGTTAACCTTGTCGTTGAAGTAATGTGGTTGACTCTTTAACTTTGTGATTGGTCTGTAATGATATGTTATGCATGTGCCAGTCTTTATAGTTTATGCCTTGCATTACATATTATACATAAATTATAAATATATATGGAAATAGAACTTGCTAATATTTTTAAAGTGAAAACTTCTTAGGCTTATGCGCGTTGGGCATTTTGTGAGGTGGGAAAAAACCATTGTACTCGCGACACTGTAATGTAATGTAATGTAACCGAAACCTCTGTATATTTTCATATATTGCGCTTAAATTTAATCTTAGTTTTCACTTCTGACGTGCAGTCCAACGACTGACATGCATTTTTTTAAGTAGGTAAAATAAGAACATAGATACAATTTAATGTGTTAAAATTGTGTGATTTTCGACTGCGTACAGCTGAGTCTGACTGATAGCAGTAATAACTCTTCAATAGCAAGACTACCGCCGAATAGTACAAGTACAGTTGTATTTCTATCATCGAAATAATATATCTGCATTCAAGTTCGCTGATTTCTATGCATAAGTTAGTAAGGTGAAGAATTCCTCTTCTTGTCTCTTATATATTACTAGCTGTTGCACGCGTCTTGCCCGCAAAACTTTATAAAATATAGTCTATGTTATTAGGTGATAATGTGGCTTTCTATAGGTGAAAGAATTTTTAAAATCGGTCCAGTAGTTTTTGAGTACATTACAAACATACAAATCTTCTCTCTTTATAGTATAGAAAAGAAAAAGACAGAAAGAAGAAAAAGAAGAAAAGTATAGAAAACTTATTATGTGATATTAAGCATCAGTATCATCGTTTTACTGTATTCTAAAGTCGTCTACCAGTTTTTTGTTATATATTTTCACAAATGATTAGAAAAGTCTAATTCATAATACGCCGGTACTAACCGAAGGAAGTGTAAATAAAAATAAATTTATGTATATTTTTCTTTTTATAATTATGACTGGTTAAAAAAAACGTTTTAATAAACCAACGAAATAAAAATATTTTGAAAGTTTTCGCACCACTATCCTAAAACATTAACAATTGAACGAAACAGTTTCAGAAGAAGAGAATAATTTAGAAATTTAATATATATGTGGGCACAGAAAACTTTTAAAATATATTTATTTTGTGGATCGGAACGTCACATTAGACAGGTACAGGTTTAGCAAGTCACCAGGCAATGATGTCGCCGAATTCGTCTATAAATAAAATGGAGCTGAAAGGTATCTGGCCGATGAGATAAGTGGAGCAGCTGGGGCTACAAGGGGAGCAGGGGCGGCTACATATGGAGCGGCAGCCACAACTGGTGCTGGAGCTATCACAGGTGAGGCTACGGCGTGATTCACGGCGTGAGCTGAATATGAGCTGGCGTAGGGGGCAACAGCATAAGCAGCAGGTGCAACGAGAGCAGCAGGTGCAGCTGCTAGAGGCAATACTCCTGCACTCGCTGTGGCAACTGCCAATGCGAGGACAACCTGTAAAGACATGTTTGGTAAGAAAGGAAAGAATTTTTTCTAAAGTTAGGCAGGCTTACGGTACTCCTTATAGAAGGTAGCTACCACAGCCTATGTCTATGTTATACATATAACACAAGCAATGTCATAGAGTTTGCAAGAGCGCTGGCTATTTTGAAAGGATAAATGATATGGAATAGAGGAACAGGGATAGTCGATAATCATATAAACCATTAACAACAATGAAAGTTACGCTTCACGTCTTATAAATATTGGTTGCAGTAAAATACTCGATTCAGTTATCAGAATATGGATTTCATCGAATGAAAAAAAAATTTCTAAAAATAAATTTGTGATTGAGACCTAACTTTAAAACATTTCCATAACATTACAAGTGCAGAAATGTAATAAACTTACGACGAATTTGGCTATCATTTTGCTTGGGGTGTGTGACTGCTCACGCGTGTAAAGTGGTGACGGAAGAAACCGATGGACTGTGCACTCTTCAGATCATTGTCACGTTTTATACTAAGTGTTCATTTAATTGAGCAATAGTACGCATGCCACATGCGTGGCTTAATAATGCACAGGACATCGCGTTATGTACGACTACGATTTTTGACCCAGACCACGTTGACGAGCAATGCGTTCTAATTTGAACTCTGTGCACATCAATTTCACTGCAGCTTATGTAACTGTCAAATGTACGTAGCATGTACTTGAAAATGATCCAGTTAATTTGCCTATGTTTTCTTTAAATTGAATTTAAATGTAAATTTTGAATCAAGTATTTTCTAAGCAGGTCAAGGATTGTTGGAGAAATCTTACGATGACAAAACGATGCGTGATTTATGTATCTGATAACATGAGCAAGTAGAATAACATTTACGCATTAACTCAATTTCAATATGGCTAAAAAGTTCCATGTTAAAAGCCAAAGTGGCGTAAAGTTAGTTTGACGCGGTAGCTTAATTTCAATATGACTTATTAGATACATTTATTTATTGCCGAAAAAATTACAACTTTTTTAGCAGCCATTAAGCTAATTCATAAATTGCTTGATTCTTTTCCCCTAAAGTTAGTTCAAACTCTTTTTATTTAAACATAACTAGCACAAAGTACAGTGCATTATAGAAGACAGTACCGGGGCTTTAAACCTATCCGTCATACATGTATCTACATAAAGAGGATTCATGGGGTAAACAATGTCGATTTGTTAATAATGCAACGATACGAGTTTGTAATGGTGTAATGTTCCAAAAATTTCACAACAAAAAAGTTTCTCAACATGCTCCATTTCTCCACACGCACTCAATGAATTTCAAGTGACCACCGCAATACGTCAAATGTTGATTTTGTAGCACGTTTCCTGAATTACAATAATCACCGTATAAAAGACTTAACTTTTTCTTGTTCGACACACAATACATCTTCTCCTCGATTAGGAAGGTCTATTAACAAAACAAGCAACATGTTTTCTTTTAAAACTGTAAGTTTGCGTTTTAATAACGTTATCGACTTCCGAAGATTTATGAAACAAAAAAATAATTGTATAAGTTAAACCTTTTCCAGATCGTCCTCATCGCTGCAACTTTCTTCGCCCGTTCAGAATGCAGCGGAGTTCCTGTGGCTGCAGCATATGCAGCGCCCTTGGTTGCTCCAGCTCATGTGGGGTACGCTCACACCGTGCCACAAAATGTACCACCTTTTGCGTCACAGGTCAATTTTGTTAGCAAAGCATTAGCCAGCCCTCTTATTGCTGGTCCAGCGCTAGCAGCACCTGTTGCCGCTCCATTTGCAGCTCCATTCGCTGCATCACCGCTGATAGCTGGCCCAGCACCATACGCAGCGCAGTACGCAGCGCCATATGCCTTGCCAGCACCTGGTGTTTTATCGGCTGCTCCACCTGCATTCGCAGCTGCTCCAGCTGCATACGCCGCTGCACCGGCTGCATATGCTGCACCTTACCCTTACGCCGGCCCAGCTCCACTAGTCCGATCACCTCTTGGCGTCGCTCCAGCGTTGTGGCGATAGTTTAAAGAAAACATTAGACTGACATTCCTAATTAAAAGACTTATTTTCTTATAAAAAATTATTCAATAAATATATTTTTCAATCAAAGTTATGTAAGGTATTATTTTATTATTTTATTTTTATTACCTTTACCCGTCACACTAATATAATATTATAAATTGGAAAGCTTATATTATAATGACTCCAAATTTTTATCTTGAAAAAATATTATATAGGCTGCATTATACTCCTGGACCTGACTGTAGCTCTGTGGAGAAGTTCGCATATGGAGATTTTTTTTCAAGAAAGTTCAGTAGGAGTCTTAGTAAGTAGTTTAGACATTTTCCAGTTATGACATCATTTCTTTTTGTCAGAAACCTATCGTGTGGGATATCAAATGAAAGGGCTGATTTTAAAAATGTACCACAACATAACATCTCAGCCACTTGTTTCGTAAAAACTTTAAAAAACCTTTTCAAAAAACACGAAGTTTGAACTCTTCTTGGCAGGAAACGGCTGAATGATTTTTTCTAAAATATTACACCGAATGACTCTTTAAGTCGTTATATCTTCATATCTAACGTCATGAAAGGAATTGGGAAAATATTAATGCTTACTATTTTATTAAAAAAATAAAATCTTTTCTTATAAAAAGATTTTTTTTTCCTATAGCTGGAATGGCGAATAGGCGTAGTTCTGCAGCGTTCGCGGTAAAAAAAAATCGTCAGCTCACAGACAAAGATACAGATTTCCATAATGTTTAGTCTCACGGTATTTTACTGTGGGCACACGTCGCTGATGTTCAAATAGTTTTCGTGCTGCAGAAAACAGTTCGAGAAATTTATAATTTATCCAATAGACGTTCATTAGGAGATAAATTTAAGGAGACAAACATATTAACCATTTGTGTAGTTATAAAACACACCAATTTTTATTAGAAGTATCAATTAAGTAAAAAATACGATACTTATATATATAGTGCATGATAAACCGAATACATAAAAATAATCTGAAAATATGAATTTTATCTGTTTACAGTCCAGTCTATGTTCTGACGAAGATATTATTGACTACAGATATTATTTTGCCAGCTTAAAGCTAACGACATAATGAAAACAAACCAAAAAGTTAATTTTTTATTATTACCATTTCACCAACTACAAAACACACAGATACTTACTCTCAGACCTATTATTTAAGTTTTTATGTGTGTAGACTTATGTGTAGATGTTTTTTTGGTCGACTTACTTAGAAAATTCGATTACCACAAAAAAGCCTTTTAATTTTACGGTTAACATCGGTTTAACATTTTTTTTAACTTGGATGAGTAGCTTCGAAGTTTATTTCTTAATGAATAATTGCGGTATATCGCGTTAAACAAAGTCACAAAAATTAATAAGAATAGTGTGATAATTTTGGCATATCTGTTTTTTTTTGTAGTTTAGTAAATATTAATTTACCTCCTACATACAAACATACAAACTTTAACTCTATAATATTATTATAGTATAGACTAATGTTAAATGCATTGGTGAAATATATTGATTTTATTCTTTGCCTGCTGTCTTTCTATAACTTTCAGTCCTACGAGTATCCTTAAAGATATTGTCAGGATCCATTTATTTTATATTAATTTTAAAAGTATGTACAGTTTAATGTTATTATTATTATTAGGTTTTCAGTTTTTTTTTGTTACAAATAGTGTATTTGCTGGAATAGAAATAGACGAAAAGTATGTAATTTAAAAGTTTATTTCATAAAAAAATACAAAAACAGCCTTAGTACACATGTACTTACAATTAGTATGTAATTTACTAATCAACTACTACTAACTACAAACATTCTACTGACTAAAACAATGCTTTTATCTGCAAGACTAGATCACTTCCACGCTAATTGGTTATTAAGAGGTGCAGGAGTTAGAGGCGCTGGCGATAAAAATCTGCTATATAGATGTCCATAAGAATAAGGAGAAATAATTGCTTTAGCTACAGGTACAGGTGCTGGTGCAAAAAGAGGTGTAGCCGGGGCTGGCGCGACCACGGGCCTTACAATTGGAGAGAAAGGTGCATGGATACTGTGTAAAGCACGTGCATATACGGGAGCTGGTGATAATGCGGGTAATGCGGGAACTGGGGAATGTAATGCAGGCAGTGCAGGGATATGTGAATGTAGTGCAGGTAATGACGGCAGAACTGGAGCTAGTTTAGGTAAGAAAGATGCGACTGGAGGGGCTGCAGCAAAAGCAGGAGCAAAAGAAGGTGGTACTGCGGGTGCAGCTGTATGGAACGCTGGAAAAGTGGGAGCCGGAACCAAAGGTGCTGATAACACTGGAGCAGGTAATGCTGGAGCTGGTAACACGTGCGGCGCTGGAAATAATGGCGCCGATACTGGAGGTGGCGGTAAAACAGGCGCTGCTAACGGCGCCGGTAAAAATGGCGCTGGACCTGCTGCAGCGAATGGTGCAACAGCGTGTACCGATCTCGCTCCTGTTGGAAAATTGTAGAACGGAGCGTATCGTACTATGGGAAATGATTTGACTGCTGGTGCAAAATGTAGCCCACTGGCCTTACAGCTAGCTGCAATAGCTATGGTAGAAATTACCTGAAAATGGAGATATAATTTCATTAATAAAGTAAATGCCTTTTATTAATTAATATTACCTAAGATAAATTGTAATTTAACTTACTAATCTGAGGAAAGACATATTGAATTGTTGAGCGACTTGATAAGTCGGGTGCTAAAGTGAATATGTATTGATGAATGTGTCACATGTCATTATATAGTTCAATACTGTTGCAAGCATTACGTCTTCGTTGGTTGCGATCGGTTTCACTTTCCTTCGGCAGGACATGCGCGTGCTCAATTAGGCGACACTTCGAGTACCCTTAGCTACCGATTCGGCACCAACTGACCATCAATAGTAGTGTTATATAATGAAGAAATGCATAGGGAATGTTTGGTAACGTCGTCGATGTAGCATTTTTACCACATTAGCTAAAGTTATTTAGAGACGTGGTAGAATTGGGGTTGTCAGATTTGGAGTAAAATATATATATTTATATATATCGTGTCACTATTAAAATAAGGTTCATCAATCATCAATAATCATCAAAATATGATTAACAAAGTTATCATAAATTAGCTTATTATATGTAAGCAGCTTTAATTTTTGCACTCTGTACTTTCGGCTTTTATATTTTAAAAAGAATCTGTATCCATGGTCATAGTTTCACATGATATTGAACATTAAAGATGAGTTTTCTTTTTAAACTGAACTAAATCTAAATTAAATTTTAATTTATATAGTACATAATAATTTTTATATTACCTAATTTTTTTTTTGTTATAATAACATCTGCAATCAGTCCTCCTTGACTATAATCAGATTTGTTTATTTTTCGGGTATCACGTGTCGAGCGCTTCCTCCAACGAGGATAGCTGCTCATCTCAAATTAAATTTTAGACGAATAAAACGTGCCAGTAGAAACACCAAGGGCAACAAATTGAAATTTCCTAATTTAATAAGACCATTAAAAATTGTACTATAATTATATTATACTGACTAATTTATGTTTCACAGACTAAGATAAGTTTTGAAACAATGGCACTGATGTTAAATGAGTAAGTTAATATCTATATTGTATATACATCCTAACTAATATTATAATTGCGAATGTGACTTTGTTGATCACCATGAAATTTTGCATGCACATTGTTTGAAATTAAGACAAGAACTTAGTGTACCCTTTATCAAAAAAAAAAAAAAAAAGTACGCGGACGAAATCGAGGGCAAAAGATACTTACTAACATGATGCGCATGACACATAAAGTCGTCTCTCTATTTTTTAAAGGTAAATCTGGGACGCTGGAAAATTATGGAGAGGCTATGTCTAACAGTGGACGTGTCCTACGACTGAGGTGACGTTGGTAATGGAACAGGGTTGTTGTTCGGTGTCGCAGGTGTCGAGTAACTCCACTGTCGGTAACGTCCACGCTAAAAAGTTGTCGGATATGAGCCTAACCCATCAGCAACCTCTACACTCGCGGGTTCTACATGAGGATTTACCAACTATTTTAAAAGAAAGTTCGGTGTTAGGTGGCGTACAGTGATTACGGAGTGCTTCAAAACTTATACTTATTATTAGTATAGTATGAACTTGTAGTAGGAAAGACCTCTCTCACACAGCACTAAATGGATCGCAAGTAGCAATTGAAGTTCAAGAAAAATTACAAACGGCAATAAATATATAAAAATATATAAAGTGATTTTTTTTACAATGCCATATTGTCATATCAAAAGTAAAACAGTAATTAAGTCAAGTAATACATATGCCCTAAATATTAAGGTCCTTGTTCATTCAATTGGCAAAACATTAAGATTGTATTAAATCAAATTACCTTAAGTAGTTCATAATATTTTGTATTCAAAACACATTTAACGTGACCAACATTAAGAAATGGCATGCCGATGTAATAAATTCAACATTTGGATCGACTTGCTGTATTTGTAGCATGTACGAAGGGTACATTATTGCAATACATACTTTACTTACATGTTGATTTTCTTTTTCATTATTTTTTTATTAAATAAAATATTTATACCTTTTTAGGAGGATTTTTAAATGAAATTAAAGTAATTGGAAATTATTGTAAGACTTATCTGGAATCCAATATGTAATGCAATAAATAAGAAATTATAAAAAACAACTTTTAAGGCTTTCAGAACCGAGTTAAGAATATCAACCTCGTTTTTTTTAGGTTTTGACAATTCCGAATAATAACTTATAAAATAAAATAAAAAACGTAAATAAAATTTGCTACTACATTTTATTTACACTGGTACAAAAAGTTCTAAATTTCAGTCTTTTATCTATTTAAGGGCGACTAGAGGAGCAGAGGGGGCAAAGTAAGGCGCGGGTGCAACAAAAGGTGCGGCATATCGAGCATACGATGGAATAGCTGGAGCAGCCACAAGGGGAGCTGCTACTGAAGGTAGAAATCTAGCAGCAGGAGCAATATAAGGAGCCGGAGCAGCAGGGGCTACTAGACGTGCAGAAGCGAAGTATGGAGCCGGAGCGGGTGCAGCTACTAAAGGTGCAGATGGAGCGATGTATGGAGCGGGCGCAGCAGCTGCTACCACAGGTGCAGATGGAGCTATAAATCTCGCAGCTGGTGCATATAGCGGAGCAGGTGCGGCAACCAATGGAGCTGGGGCAACAATTCTAGCTGCTGGAGCGACATAGGGAGCAGATACTACAGGGGCCGCTGCTGCTATGATTCCATTAATATTTCTTGCGATGTACTGGGAACTAGAAGCAGTGACGAAGGGTGCTGGAGCGGCTACAATGGGTGCAGGAGCAACCAGCGCAGCGGGCGCAACGCTTGGCTTAGCCGCAGCCAAAGCAATAGCAACGAGGAAGAACACCTGTAACAGAATTAATTTGTGTTATTAATATTAATTGTTGACTTGATTAGAAAGAATTGCACATGAAAGTGAAACACTAACAATTTTATACATTGTGATGATTTCGTTGTTTCTGCTTGTCGTAGAGAAGTGTGAATGTGATGATGTCTAGTATGTGCCATTAGCTTTTATACGGTGGTAGCCGAAATTCACCTTGTAATGTTAGTTTCATCATTTTGACGTTGCAGTGACTCGTTAGATCCCAGGCACGCAATAGGGGCAGTGGGCACGCGTCGTTACGTCAACAAAGCTGTGTTGACTGATAACAATACATGAACCAGTTAGTAACTTATCATGATCAGACACTTGATATAAACATATTTAAATGTTTTATTATTACAGCAAAATGGGGTCATTTTTAAAGGTTCGTGTTATGAAGGTTAAAATATTAGTTATTTTATTTTAAATTAAATTAAAATTTAAAGGTTAAAAAATCGTTTACTTCTTAAATAATATTTCTTGAAAAAAAAAAAGAAAAAGATCTTGAATACTTCTAGTATACATAAGACCAATTGTATTCAACCAATAAACAACCATACTCAAGCTCGCCAATTATAACTTAACAAAGAGATGTCCTCCAACCGTTTCACCGATAAATCTCTCAAATAAATAAGGCTAAATAATTATTTATTTTCCTTTTGAGTTCATGAAGAAAATTTATAGATGTACTCGTATTTTTCATTAGTAGCAAATTAAAAAAAATGAATTTTATGTTTGCAAATATAAAAAAATATTTGCCATTATGTTTTTTTTTTATTAAATAAACATGCAGGACAAGTGAATGCAAATTTGACATTGTTCTAAGGAACTTAAACAGGACTTAACAGGAGGTTATTCACTGATTTTTTGTCTAATTCAAATTTCACAAACAAATTCATAAATGGAAAACTTGTCTTGGTAACGCTTATAGCCCACGGAATTGGTATTATTTACCTTACATCAAATAAGGTATTTCTGATTGTTTTATATGTTGGTACTGATGAAATGGTAATGACAAATCCAAATTTTCGGCCTCGAAAGCCTTAGGGATTATTGTTAAATTCATTAAAATTTAGATCTTTTTTCAGTTTTTGTTGATTTTACTACCAAGGATCTGTGTTACGGCAAAAATCATTATGAACACTTTTTAATTAGATTAAATTTGCAATTGAATATGGATAATTTAGTTTTGGTAGGTCAAATGGTCAAACGGCTATTCAAAGGTTTGCAAAATCTCTAAAAAAAATGGATGTTTTACAGTTGTTTTAGGGTTTTAAAGTGCACTAAATTTCCAATAAAATGAGATAAACTTGGTTTACTTACATAGACCTGATAGTTCCTGAGATACAAGAGAGTAATTAATAATTTAAAAAATATATTAGATATCACAATTTAAGAATGAATTTATTGGTCTATCGACAAACCATGAATTCATTTCTTAAAAAAAAATGAAGTCCTGTCAGTCCGCAGTGGGGTAGCTAGTAAAGGCCTTTCGGTATGAGCAAATAGAGTCATACAGAGAGGTGTCTTATACAGAGAGGATACAGAGAGTTTAGTAAGCAATATGTGTCAATTCCATGTTAGTAATTTTTATATATATTTACATATTTACAAAGCATATAATATTTGTATATTAAAATACATATAAAGTTCTCATCGAAGCTACATTAGTCAACCTTGTTTCTAAAAGTGTAGTAGGTACATATTTATACGATATTAGTTCTTTGGAGATATACTTTCGTGAACTACTTAATTTGTTTTATTTTCGTCGATAGAAATGTTATTCCTCTCACTAATTTGATGTTTTCTTTTCTATAATTGGCTTAGAGTTCACTTACCTATATTTTGCGTAGGTATTGTCTATCCATTATCTTGTACGTAGAAAACCAATAAGTACCATAATTTTTACAAATATTTAGTAAATTATGTACGAGTTTATCTTATCAATGTCGACACGGCACTTATAGTTACATTTTTTTGGGCTTAGCATGTAAAAGTCAGAACACGCAATTTTATTTTTTGGATATCTAGAGGGGATCCATGTTTGTAGAGTCGCAACCCTTGTCCTGCGGCCGCCATCTTGTGAAAAGAACTAGCGAATGGTCTTATTCTATATCGTTATAGCATAGCATAAAAAATGTTTATGCTATGCTAAAACTTTTTTTTTATTGTAAATTAAATTCTTTACAACTTTGATTCCGTATGTCTTAGTCGTAGAATCACAAACAATAAAGTTATTAACGAAAATAGATAAAAATTTGGGAACAAATTAAAATTATGTTTTTAAATCTTCCTTGCTTATCGCTCTTCCATTAGTGAAAACTGCATCAAAATCCGTTAGGTGGATTAAGAGAAGTTATCTGACAGTGGCGGATAGCGTCTTTATTTTATAATTTATATATATATAGATAGGTATATGGATATAGATAGATTGTGTAGTATATACCTCTTGGAAATAAATAGAATCCTTCTGTAAACAGTCAGACAGGTAGTCTTTGACTGAAAAAGGTAATTTTAAACTTCATAATAACTGTAATAAGTAATCATTGTAATCTTAACTAATAAATATCGCAAATAAAAATAAATAAATGTTAAAAATACAAACAAAAATACTTTGGTATAAATATTTACATTTATTTCATTGTTTTTTTTTCTACAGTATATTTACAAACGTGATAACATTAACAAGTGTACTAAACCTAAATTATTTTCTAATTCTTACATCATAGTCTTGGAGGTTTTATACTAGGTCTATTGAAGAATCTCGGCGTAGTCGGTTCGATGTCCCTTGTATTAAGTGGTCCTCTGATCGCGTTGGTTAAACGCGGAGCCACTTTTCTTGCTGCAACTGGTGCCGTGTGAACCACTAATCTTGCAGGAACTTTGACGGTACGAATCCTCAAAGGCACATTTAACACAGGCCGAATTATGATTTTAGTTCTTGCCGGCACAAATGTGTGATAATGTGCTGTTTTTATAGCTGCATGCCTGATTGGAGGCGGTGCTATATATGCTAGAGGCACAGGAACAACTTCTACAGACGTCTTCAATTTTTGCGGCTTAGCTTTTGGTAATGGAGGCCCGTATTGCTTGAAGTTCACATTTTGATTGGAAGGTAGACCTTGGCTGAAATTGTTTGCTGGATTGGACGGCTTGGGCTGCGATGGCGGTAATGGGGGGTAGGGAGGAACATATTGGTTGAAATTTACATTTTCATTAGACGGTTGAGCGAAACTGTTGTCTATATTAGAAGGTTGAGGTGTTGTAGGTTCCCGATTTATGTTTATATCTATTTGCGTCGGCTGTGGGGTTGTTGGTTCGTTCTTTGGTTCATCTGGTATTACTATTGGGGGTGAGGAAGGTGCGAGGCCAAATGCCGGAGGCAAACCAAAGGGATATGGTGGGAGAAGTATAGTGGCAACTGGCGCTGCTGCATGAGCTGTTGCAACGGCTATAGCCACATTTGGTTGAACCGGTGCAACCGGTAATGGGGTCGCAGGCACAGTTTTAGTGACGGGTTCCACGAAGACTGGTGGTTGTGGGGCAACAGGCACAACTGGTTCTAATTGTGGTTGAACAGCGACTAAACGGTTGAAAGTTCTTTCAAAGTATTGAGAGCTAGATGCTGCAACCACAGGAGCAGGAACAGGGGTACGCTGAATGACGGGTTGGACTGAAGCAAATCCGATAGGAGACTCATGTGGAACTGCTTGAATGACATGACCAACACCAGAACTTCGGACAACATTGAATGTTGCAAACAGTAGGAGACCCTGAAATAGAGATGAATTTTAAAAAGTTACAATACTGATATTTTCTTTTACTGTACAGGTGAATACAATAGTAATTATAGTACCGCTCGCATCATATTGTTGTCGTCTCCTCGTGTAGCCGGTTTGAAAATGGTAATGCGGGCACTAGAAAATGGGTCCCCCGCTTTTATATAGGTGTAACAAAATTTTGCATCGTAGTGAGGCAATGTGGTTGTTGTCGTGGAATACCTAATGGTTCAATGGGCAGGGATCCGGACCTTGATGGCTACAAAAATCGTATCGAAAAACGTCGAATGAATAATAATAGACGCGTTGGGCTATTTCGAAAGTACCACCATGAACGTACAATTGGCGATGAAGTTTTAATTAACGACTACAAAATATTGTAAGCGTCACTCTACGTCAGCTTTAAGGTGTAGAAAGGCCTAAGTGATGTTTCGGATTTGCTTGGTTGGTCTCTATTGTGACGTGAAATCTGACATGCGCCTTGGTCTCTATTGTGCCTGAAAAAAAAAACCATTATTTACAAGATGATGAAACTAATTAAATATTAGCAAATAATGAGCGATTTAATGAATAAAAATATTTTGGCTTCAAATTTAGTGTTTTTTCTCTATCAGATATGTGATTCAGAATAAATAGGTAACCAATGTGCGTTTGCACAATTCGGATAAAATGGACATTTTTTATTATTTTGTGTATTCTTCATATGGCCAACATATATGGAAATAGCCAAAATATGTGAAAATAATGAAGGAAAGGAAAATAAATGATTTTTTTTAAATGATTTTTTATTTATTAAAAAAATATTTAGCGTAAAATAATTAACATTATTCATTGTGTTACTCCTTTCGTTAAAACAAACGAGCATTATTGGAAACTCATTGCTATTTATATTGAATAGGCACTAAAAATATTTTTTAGAATAATAACAGTTTTTTTTATCCTGATGGACCACGAAAACCCCATCACAGCAGTAAAAGCGGCGCTTGCTGATGATGACCACGATGTCCAGCTCCCCTGCCACGGAATTGATTGATTTTGATTTGTAATAAAAAATGGGAATTGGTAGCCTGAAGTGCTACTTATTTTTCTTTTTGTAAAAACGTAGTTAAAAAATTACAAAGGTCGTAGAGCCTCCAATTCGCTTACGCAATATAACAGGCACATCAGTTAAAGACAGCTATAAAGAGGGTTGCATTGAGCGAGTGTATGGGACACCTTTAATTCCCCCCTTGTTACGTAGTCGTCACTCCCATCTTCCATTTTATTGGCATGCAAGTCTCATGAAATAAATCAACACCAGTGGGAACTTTGGGACGCAAAGGGCGTTGATCGTTAATAAGAGGATTTTTTTAAATGTTTTCACGCTCAATAATCAAGTTATGAGATTTTTCGCAGACTTTAAATCCTAACACGAGTTTACACTGTATAACAATTTAATACCTTCTATTGTTTTACGAGTAACAATGTGTTTCACACTCTGTAAAGTGATGACCTCAATGTGTCTGTGATGTCTTTTATCTTACCAAGGAAGTTAAATTATATCAAAGAAGATAATAAGTTCATTACAAGTGCTTAGGTAGCTTAAAAGTTATAATGAAAATAATTCCGATCCTCCACCCATCTGTTTACCAGACGAAAAGTATATTATATCAATTGTTATCTATGAGAAAATAAATAGCGTTTTTTTTGCCTATTAAAATATGTTCATGGATATCCTAATTATTATTATTTTTAAAAACTAGCTGCTATGCTACGTCCTTCTCCATTACACTTATTGCTTCTCTGTCTAAAATTATAGCTTCGATAGTAATATATATTATTATAATTGCCTGCGAAAATTCTTTGAAACGTACAGGCATTTTTAAAGCGATGTGCACACAATCTGCAACCCCGCCATGACCCGTACAATTGACCGCTAAACAATTTTTTATATAAATTTCATCTGAGGTGTCTCCGCCTCGATAGAATATACAAATTTATGCAAGATCCTCTCCAGTGTTACTTATGTTCTGAGGCGACGGTAGCCACCTACCATCATTTGGACAGTCAGTGAGCCTGTCGAGCTTTACATAAAAAAATACTCGTACCAAATAGTGTGATAGATGGCAAGTTCATTTCTTGACACATTCTTAGTATAGGATTACCTAAGCACCTTTCATATCGAGGTTGTATAGAAAAGATATTGCAAAGGTGTGCACGTGTATGTTTTCTAGTCATCTCTGTGTTTGTCTTGCACGTGCGTTATCTTTTCTAAGGAAAATTACACACTATCTTCTTCAAAGGAGTATGAGTACAAAGGACGTATAAAGTATAAGAACGTAATACGCCACTGTTTGTGACATATTGATATTAATATCTTTCTTGAGCTAGCTTCGTGGATTGTTCATTATTTTGGCAAGTTTATTCTTTTACGTGAAATTTAGAGAGCATTAATATTTGTTTGTCGATACTGATTTTCTTATATATAAATGTTATGTTGGTTTTTGTGTTCGCTTCAAAAACTCGAGAATGGGTAGACCGATTTTAATTTGGTTTTCAAATATGGAAAAAGGGATAAACGGGGATTTTTTTTATATTGCACCCTAGGCATAGCTGGGAGCGGGTCGCTAGTAATATTATACTCAATTGCGAAAGTTTGTGATGTGGTGGATTAGATGTAATGGATGTTTTTTTACTTATTTCACGCAAGAACTATAACTACTGAATCAATGAATATGGATGAAACTTTATTTAACCTATTGTAATATGGGTAACTAACTGGTAGCGACTTCGTCCCCGTTGAAAAATAAAAAACATGAGATAAAGATGTTAACATGAGAAAATATCTAACATCTTTATCGATGTGACGACGGTGACACCCATATTTTTCATATTTTTATACGATCCCTCGGGAACCTCGGGAAAAGTATCATGTACAATGTAAATCCAGGTAATAAACTACTTTTGTGCCAAATTTCATCCAAACCTGCTCAGTGTTTTTTACGTGAAAGAGTAACAAATTTCACGTCTCTCACAAACTTTCTCATTTATAATATTTCTAGCTTTTGCACGCGACTTTGCCCGCGTAACTTTATAAAATATGGCCTATGTTACTCGCTAATAATGTAGCTTTCTATAGGTGAAATATTTTTCAAAATCGGTCCAGTAGTTTTTGAGTTTATTCATTACAAACATACAAATCTTCTCTCTTTATAATATTAGTAGGTAAATATAGATTAGGATAATAATACTAAATCATCAACTTGTAGAAGTGTACCTAGTTGTAGACGTGACTGCTTTTTGAATATTACAAGATACTTGAATAAACCAACACGTGACCAACACGTGAGTTAATGCACATTGAAAGCCGTTTCCTAATAATTACCTAAATTCATATAATACTAAGCTTTATGCGAATATTGCCTTTCAGGCTGTTATGAATATTTCTCAAAAGGCAATCAAAAGGCTTTTGATTTCTTAGCTGAATAATCGATTGTTCGATATTAGAAGCAATCGAACTCGGTTCTACCTTAACAAAATTTTGGATAGGTAAATAAAATATTTACAAAGCACGGAGGATTTAATTAATACTAAATAAATTGCTTTATAAAAACTGATAAGCAAACAGATAATAGTTAAGGAGAAAAATTAGGTAAGGGTGAAGATGCGTAAGACGTGGTGTAGAGAAGTGGTTACTGCCCTTAGAAGCCTCAGTATATTACTGTAGGACACCTTCCAACACGTGAGATTTACCTACGGAATATTTTATTTTCGGAGAAAAAAAAACGTAATTTATAGTCCAAAAAAACTTTTTCCTCACAGTAATAAAAAAATTCAACGACAACTAAGTTTTTAAGCTTATTAATTAAAATGCTATACTAAAGTTTCGATCAGCTACTTTTATTTCTTTTTTCATATTGTACACAATATTTTTTTTAAAAACTTCTAATTTTAAATGTGTTAGGTTCACAAAAATTTGTTGTGCAATATTGCATCTTAATTAATAATTTATTATGCTCTCATTTTGTTAAAGTTGTATATTATACACATGACTAAACTATACTACTACTACACTAAACTATTACTAAACACTTAAGTCTAGGGTGGTAAATATTGTATAGCTCCCTGACATAATCGGATAACAAAATTGTGTACGGTTTGAGCTTTGTCCTTGTCTTAATCAAGATGCGTCAAGGAAGCGGGCACGTTTTAAGTTGCACGCTGCATCTATTGTTAAACCCTTGGGGAAGGTCACGTGTATAACGGCACATTGAACGGAACGTTGTAAAATTGCAAGTTACGACATGGGGTAGGTAAGTACGCAGCCGCCATTGCAACCATTCGTCTATTTTTAACGTTGTATAGTAAGCATGGCACAAATTGCATTGCCATAGCAATCTGATCCCTGAAATTCATGAAGTTCAAAAGTTCTCTCTGCCTTGTATTATTGCAATATTATAAATGCGAAGGTGAATGTGTTCGCTTGTTAGTTAAGCTTTTACGCCTTAACTACTCAATCGATTATTATGAAATTTTGTATACGTTGTCAGGTACACATAAAAGAATATTTCATCAAGAAAAAAGATCTGTCCCCGAATGATAGTCCAAAAACAAACAATAATCAACTAACAGATAATATATGAGAAAAAAAATTGAATGAATTATTGCTCACGTGTTTTTGTCTGGCATTGTTTTTTTTATCACTATGAGGACGGTGGCGCCGCCACAGTTTTTTATATTTTTGACGATCCCTCAAGAACCTAACATTTTTGCATGATATAAATTATCCTATATGTTAATCCCTGAGTGCCAAATTTTATACAAATCTGTTCAAAAATCCAAACATACAAACTTTCGCATTTATAATATTAGTAAGTTTAGGATTAGGATAGGATAACCCGTCAATTGCACTAGGGCGAATGCCAGACATATCAGAAATTATTAGCAATATCCTAAAATAAAATAACATTATAATATATATTGAAAATATTCATTACGTGATGAATACTAGTAAGTTATTTATCGTATTACCCTTAAATGACAATTCATGGTAGGTAACTTCATTATTTCTTCATATTTTTAAAGGAAATTTTAATGGCAATTAACATTTAATTTAGAATAATACAGAATAAGTTACCCAGGTATTACTGAAAAATACCTTTTTTTTTTCACAGACACAATACAAAGGAGCCCAAACACTTCAGCGGAACCGCAGACTCTTGTCTCAATCATTTCTTCCCCTTCTATGGCACGTGTAGAGTTGTATAATAAACATCAGCTTACAACTCGGTCACATTATCTCTGCAACTGACGAGTTATTGTTTTTTTTTTGACGTGCCTGTTGGATGAATGGTTGTCTTAACGATCTGTCTCATCAGGGGTCTCGGGATCGATTCCCGCCAGGTTACACTTTGAAAATGACCTTTTCAAAGTTGACTGGTCTGGATGTGGAAAGTAGTAGCAGGACAGCGTTTCGCATTCACTTGGGCAGCCCGTCTGGCGGCAGTAACGGCCTCCTTACAAAAGACCACCGTGAAACGTGTGCTGTTGTGTTACGGTGAGTTCTTGAGAACTGAGAAGGGATAATCCTATCCCTTAACCTAATATGGTTGGCAACGTACTGACAGCATCTGTGGAGTTGCTTGTGTTAACAGACAATGATAGCCATCTACTATCAAGTGGACCGTTAGCCTGTCTGTTGACTTTAAAAAAAAAACCTTGCCAGAATGCGATGCTCCTCCTACTACCACTAAGCTGAGACGAAATGACGTCATCGACGCCAGGTGCAGAGATAATGTGACCGTTTTATACCTATAAAAATTTATATGAAAACAAAAATGGCTTCCTCCCTGCGAGCGTCACTTCCAAAACGTCATCATTTGCCGCTTTTTTTTTTAAATTCA
Source organism: Synanthedon andrenaeformis (assembly GCA_936446665.2). Taxonomy (NCBI): domain Eukaryota; kingdom Metazoa; phylum Arthropoda; class Insecta; order Lepidoptera; family Sesiidae; genus Synanthedon; species Synanthedon andrenaeformis. Next base: position 6,329,889 of record OW387789.2, read on the forward strand.
TTCTTCAAACAAGTCGATGCCCATCGCCAGAATGTGATTTCACGTTTTGATTCTTCATGCCAGAATATGATCTATTCTTAATTTCAAAAGAAGACACTTTATAATACAACTGTCATAGGTATTTTAATACTAGCGACCCACTCCCGGCTTCGCACCGAGTAGTAATTTAAAAAAATATATTTCTTAGAGAATGCTTGCTTACGTAATATAATAAACCTATGTTTAAAAATTTAGCTTTCTAGACTTAATATAAGTTTTGGCTGTGCATTGATTATCAAATTTTTGATTCTATGAGGAAAAACACGACAAGAAACCTCCCATATGCTCTTTAACTGAATGGAGTGGCTACTTACACTGAGATCCCATATTATGTCAACGCAACGTAGCTAAGCTAAGAAGTAAAAACTGAGAACAATAGAGCAAACATTTTGAAGTGTTTTGTTGAAAGTTGTTTTCACTTTACGTGGTCAAAACATACGTAATACAAACAATTAATAATTAGTTGGGAATTTCCTTCAACACGCCTACGGTATGTGATATAAAAATGGTGTGACCCTCAAAAGTCCCAGAAGTTGCTGTAACTTTGTTTGAGTGACGTACATAAAACACAAGTCGCGTGCCATTTGTATAGGCCGAAAACAATTGAGTCTGTTTGCGTCGACTCAATTGAATATGTTTACCTAATGATGGTGTAACTTGAAATTTTGAATGACATCCTACAAGTATTCCTTAAGAAACGTTCGAGGCGATTCGGTAACTCAGACAATAGACTTTTGTTACGCCTAAAACCTACGCTCTGGAAGTGTTAATTTGATTCAGGTATTATATATCAAAAACTGTTCCTACCTTCCTGTGTAGAAATTTCACTTTACATAAATACTCGTAGTTAACTATTCGGAGAATATAAAATGCTGTTTAATATTATAAAGTTACAAATACACGATTGTCACGTACACTTTGTTAATGTTTTGTTACAACTTTTTAGTGATAAATAATATTTCTTAACGGACAACTTTGCTGGTTTTGAAATAAATCAATATTTTATGACAAGATGGCAATATATTTGATAGTTAGATACAGTAAACTGTTCAAACATAAGGGTAATTGTTAAAATAAGTTCATCAGTGGGTACTACTCAGTCTATTTTAAGTAGTAAGCGTAAGGTGATGCGTAAGTGTAGGCAGAGTAGGCAACAGGCGCGGTGTATGAAGAGTAAGCAACCGGTGCAGTGTAGGCTGCTGATAGAGGGGCTGTATAAGCAGCTGCTACTGGGTACTCTAACACCAAAGGCTTAGCGGCAGCGAAAGCCAGGAGAGCGGCCAACAATACCTGTAAATACAGAAAAAAAAATAATAATAAAAAAAACAACTTAATTAACTTAATTTCTTATAAAATATATACGTGTTTTCATACGATGTTTTTTAACTTTTTAATATAGACTTTGCAAGCAACTTTATAAAATATAGTCTATGTTACTCGCTGATAATGTAGGTTTATAATAGGTGAAAGAATTCTCAAAATCGGCCCAGTAGCTTTTGAGTTTATTTATTACAAACATAAAAATCTTCTCTGTTTATAATATTTGTATAGAAGTATTGTGTATATATATATATATACTTAATACTTAGATGTACCTACTAGCTAGGGTACAAATTTCATTCATATATTTTTTTCGATTATTTATCATTACAAAAGCTTATTGATTTTAAGTAATTTTACTGTCGTTAATTATAATTTATTCATGAAACAGAATTTTAAAATTAACAAAAAAATACAATTATTATGAGATATCATATTATTATCTTTTATTTTATTATGTAAATGAGATAATAAAACTTATTTATGTTTTGCAATTTGTTGTCTATCTAATTTATCTATTTTCGACAAAGTTTAAAAAATAAACTTTCTAAAAAAAAATATTTTTTAGATTTCTCTTAATCATCTTAATACATTTGTGAAATTTTAATTACATTGAATGACATTAGAATAATTAGAATGACATATTAAAGATCATTTTTAAATTAAACATATAATTAACTATAGAACTTCGGGCGGCCTAAAAACCCGAAAAAAATACTTTTCCGATTCGGCCGCCGGATTTTCTTAATAACAGACATAATCTAATTCGTGAGAACTTAAAAAAATATTAAGTGGAAGTTTATTATTTTTCCTCAAAATGAGGCCGAGATAAAGTACACAATAATAGGTAATTGACAGTTTTGTTTAATTAAAAATTTTACTCAGCCGGCGCGGTACCAAGAAAATACTTGTTTTTATATTTTTTATATATTTATATAAACACAACGCAAGGGGTGGGCATTGACGCCAGTGTTCAGCCTACACAAAATTTATATAATTTTGGTATTTACAGTTTCAACAAAATATCATCGTCGATTATGTCCATTAAAATAATGCAACATAATATAGTAATGTTTCTCTATGTATTGCCGTTTAATGGTAGGTACTTAAGTCTTACGTATAATCTATACTTATCTACTAATATAACAAAGAGAAAAGATTCGCTTATTCCCACTAGTTCTGTACACAAAACTAGTGAGACATTTTGTCTCATTAGGTCTGTGTTTTTGTATTTTTTTTTGTAATGAATAAACTCAAAACCTACTTATTCTTTCACATATAGAAGGCTACATTATCAGCGACTAATATAGGCTATATTTAATAAAGTTAAAGTCGCTTGCAACGGCTAGTTAAGTATAAGGCAAATTAGGTTTTTTAAAATTTTTATTAAAAAAAAAAAGTTAGGAGGACGAAGTCGCGTGCAACAACTAGTATTGAATAAAATAAAACACACAACTTACGTATTTGATCATCTTGCGTGATTTTTGATTAACGTCTCAATATAACAATTGCAAAGTCCAACGGTGTTGATGCAATGGCGTCCATTCGCTTATATATGGGTTGATATATGGGGAGACCCGACCGGATAACTGCGCCAGTATCCTCTTCTAGCACATTAGTAGTATGGTCACGTGCAGCCTTGTGTGGACGCATTTTGAGATCAAGGACAAAAAAAATTAATGCATCAAATAAACACGGATTTCAAACTAGTTATTATTTGTGCAAGAAATTTTAGTTTCAGATATAAATCTGAAACTAAAATTTCTTAACGTATAAACGTTGTATGTGTGTAATTTTGACACTAACAAAGCAACCAATGATATATGGACAAATTACTTGGATGCATAAAATAGCAAGTAACCTTTTTTTAATTTAACTGGGAAATACTCATGGATGCCTGGCAGTGATAGGGGACGCTGAGGAGTTATGCAGGACTCCTGCCGGCTAAAACCCAACGACTTCGTAGCCGTAGATGGGTGAGGTCGCGGGGACGTTATAAAACGACATCATTGCGGTGCCCCGCTACGGTTATCCAGCCAGGAAAGGGCTATGATCCCTGTCGGAACCTCGGCGTACCCGGAGATGGAGGCCGGCCTACTCGAGGGACTTCATGACGGCCGGTAGTCTAGGATACCGCCCAGGACTACCGCCCAGTGCAAGTTACCCTAGAGTTTTGTGCAACTAATCTATAATTATATTATAGTTGAATATTTATTTTAAAAAATAAGCTATATAAGGTAGGTATGTATAGTCTATTTTTAAAATAAAATAAAAAATGGGATGTGGCTGTGTCATGGACACGAATTACAGAAACCATGGTTAAAAATAAATATAAATAATGGTAAAAATAAAAGTGTGTTATATATATATATATATATATATATATATATAAACAGTCCGTCTGAGTGGTGGCAGTAACAACCCCTCTTTTATGTTAAAAGAGTCTGACGGTTCACTTGATGGTAGGTGGCTACCGTCGCCTCAAATACAAGCAACACCAAAGGTGCTGCAAGTACGCTCCTGACTATATTAAGATTAAAGATATGGGATTGGACACGTATAGGAAAATGACAATGTGTATGCAAAATTACAATGATGATTGGTTGAGTAGTTAAGGCGTGAAAGCGTAACAAATAAACTCACTTTCGCATTTATTACATTAGCTCTACATTAGCTATGATAATGTTAATTTTTTGGAAGAAATTTATTAGAAAAATTGGATATTATAACTTTTATTACACAAACATGGAAATATAAAATAAATAAATAAATAAATAAATAAATAATCAAATTACTTTTTTTATTGTGACCTAAAGATGTCTCGTTAATATATCCTCAACTTGATTTGGTTACTATTATAGTGTCAATGCTGTTAGAAGTTAAGGAGAAGCAAATTGTCATTCGACGCAGGCACCGAAAGGTTGTTTGCTCATAGTGAACACTCCATACAAAAAAATACGTATAAAACGTTGAGCAGCTGTAATTTTGAATCATTCAATTGACAGCACTTGTACTGTAAACTTTTTATTTACACCGGAGTTACTTTGAAAATTCAATCAATATGTATAAACTGGTAAGTTACCGGGTAACCTAGATTTCTTTTCATTGTAGTCTTAATTGTTATTCGAAACTGAGCACTCAAAAACTTAAGAAATGCTACACATTTTTATTGTTTTACTTTATAAAATTATAAATTATAATCGCTAAATTGTGATTGGTGCATATGATTGACAAAATGAAATTTCCAAGAGATTATAAGATGGTAAAGTACCATTTTTCTTACAAAAAACATTGAACTCAAAAATTTATCATTATGACAAATTAAACTAGACAAAATAATCGGTTTAGAGAAAATCAGTAATTTCTCCACTTTTGACATTTAACTCTTTTGTTAAGAATACATCTTAAACTTAAAAAAGGAAAAGTAGGTAATTTTTAATAATTGACTAAGATTTTTGATATAATAGTTTATAATTTTATATATAAACTAGCTGGCGCCCGCGACTTCGTCCGCCTTGAAAAAGAAAAAAGTTGCCTATCCTGTGTCCCGTACGTCCAAATGTTTATCTACCGAGTTTCATGAAACTCAGTTAATTCGTTTCAGAGTTATGGAGGAACATACATACATACATACAGAAAAAAATTCTAAAAATCGTCAATTTAGAATGTATAGAGCCTATAAACACGATATCTCTGAAAACAAAGTAACTTACTCAATGACCGACCCTTACAGATTTATTATTTGTATTGTTATCAACTGTCTGGTATCCATAATACAAGCATCAGTTGCTTACTGTGGAACTAGATGGTGCTGTGTGGAATAATGTGTGAAGATATTTATTATTATTTATTATCAAATTGTTTTAATTTTAAATTTAATGCTTTTACAGGTTATTTTGGCTTGCTTGATCGCCTTTGCATCTGCTAAGCCCGATGTCCTGGCTCCAGTGGCGTACACAGCGCCTTTCGCTGCGGCGTATACAGCCCCTGTAGCTGCGGCGTATACAGCACCGCTAGCTTACTCTGCATACACAGCGCCCGTTGCATACTCAGCCTACAGCTACGCTTCGCCCTACTCATATTTCTTAAGACGTTGAATTAAATAAAAAAATATATTGTACTATTTTTATGTTTCATTTGGAGGCCACACATTACTCGTATTTTCAAAAATACGAGTAAATAATTCATCAAAAATTTGAGAAATTCCAATCTTAATCACTATCTCATCATTGATCATTGTTAATTTGATTTTTTTTTATATCTCCTTTATTCTCGCAAACTGTCCATGGGACATTTAGCTGGATGTTAAGTATTTCCAAAGGACGTGTTTGGAGCAAAATCCAATGATTTGCCCAAATATTATGATGTAATTAATAATCTACGACTCCATACGTCCTGTGGCGCACGCCTCTTTAGTCTCTTAAAAGTTGCACCCGGCTGCTTATCCATCAGGTTACGCGCCAGTGGGTTTGGGTGATTTTGGAGTCGCTTGTGGTAAGATTGCAATGACTCTGCTACGACGCTCTTCACAGTTTTAACCCTCAGTTCCCGATGCAGACGATCGTTTTGAATATACCATGGAGCATTGGTAATCATGCGAAGCATTTTGGACTGGAACCGTTGCAATATTTCAAGGTTTGAATTTGATGCTGTGCCCCCACAGTTGCACTCCGTATGTCCATATTGGTTTGAGTACGGCCTTGTACAATAGAAGCTTATTTTCTAATGATAGTTGGGACTTTCGATTTAAAAGCCAGAACATCTTTCTCACTTGCTGACCAAGAGCTTTTCTTTTCGTAAAAATATGTTTGGCCCAGGTCAGACGTCTGTCTAGATAAATTCCCAAGTATCTAACGAAATCAGACTGCGGGATCCTTACACCATTTAGTTCCACTTGTGGGCATGTGTCACGTCTTAAAGTGAATGTTACGTGCACGGACTTAGCTTCATTCACCTTTATCTTTCAGTTCATCAGCCATTGAGATATCTTATTTAGGCTCACTTGGAGTTTTAGAGACGCTTCAGATGCGTTTTCATCCACTGCTAAAATGGCTGTGTCGTCAGCATATGTGCCAATAATTACTTTGTCCGCGTTGGGAAGGTCGTGTGTATAAATTAAATATAATAAAGGACCCATAATGCTACCCTGGGGGACACCGGCTTTGATCTTATAGAGATTTGTTGTGCTCTCACCATGTTTGAATAATTATGACGTATTTCAAACTTCTAAATTACCTGTAATATACTTGAAAATTTGGAGCCATTTGAAATAATATGATCCAGGTCCTGAAACAAGTCAGTGTCCTGGACCTGACTGAAATCCTGTGGAGTAGTTCGCGAGTCGAAATTTTTTTTAAAGGAAAATTTATTAGAAATCTTACATTTTCCAGTCATGACGTCATCAATTTATTGTATGAAAAAGAATTGGTTTTCTTCAGAAACCTATCGAGTGAAATGGCTCCATGAGGTGATTCCAAAAATATACCACACCATTACATTTCAGCCAGTTTCTTCGTAAAAAATTAAAAGCATTTTCAAAATACACAAAGTTTGGGCTCCATAGGAAACGGCTAAACGATTTTTTATATATACACAGAACGACTCGTTATATCTTCATATGTAATTAATTGAAAGGAATTTGGAAATAATTAATGCTTATTATTTTTTTATATATATTTTTTTTTAAATCTTCTCATATAAAAAAGAAAAAAGTAGTAAGCATTATTATTACGGTATTTTATTTTCAAAACATTAGAGATCCCTATGAAATCACAATAATGTAAACCAAAAGTATCAAAAATTTGCTTATAAAAGTCATTATTTGGCGTGCGCTGCGAAAACTACCCAAAAATAATGTACAGTCAGCGTCAGAAGTAGATGAGCATCTGAAGTAGGCAAATAATTGTTAACATTTAATTTTTCAGTAACATCTACACAACAACAGATTTCAAATTGATGTGAGCTTCTTTGAATTCAAATATATCTAAACACATATGTCATATATTTCATTACAAACGGAATTTTTTTCTTATGTATACAATCTGATCGCCAAAAGTATCTAAGCACTAAAATGTTCAATTATATCTCCACTTTTTGGAATAAACTTTGATATCTTTGTATTAAGGTTCATGTTTAGTTGGTCGCAATAATCACCTACTTACATTGTCTCATAATTACGCTTGAATGACATCATTTTCAACCGAATTCAAAAAAGGAAGACGTTATCAATATGACTGTATCTTTAAACTTTAACCGATCTTCCCTCTCGTCACTACTTTCTTACAAACAGCGTTGTCTCATTTGATCAGCGCGTTTAATATGCCTACCCATATTATATAATACACTTACTTAATTTTTAATGATTAATGCTTTACTTCAAAGCATAGCATTAAAGGACAATCAACGAAATTATTTATACTAGTTACCTATTTACAATTTATAATCAGTTAATTTTATAATCTGAGGAGCCGCAGAATAAAACTGTCCCTCTTGGCTGGCACCTTCGTTTTTTAAAAAATTCTTATTCAATTTTTATTAATACAAATACAATATTTTGTAATTGTAGATGAATACCTTATTGATTTTTGTATATTGTGAACTTATTTTTGTATTGTGTTGTGTTTTTATGACTAGTCCATTGGAAGAGTGGTGCTTGAATCCGGGTTCGATTCCCGGCAGGGTTAACTTTGGAAATAAACTTTTCAAAATTGGCTCTGGTCGGGAAAGTTGTGGCAGGGCATACAGATCACCGTTAAGACTATAAGGAGTGAATAAGGAATGCCAGAGGCCATTTCCCTATCCGTTATCCTAGTGTAGTCAGCAACACACTTGCGGCACCTGTGGCGTTACTTGTGTAATAGGGGACGATAGCCACCTACCATCAAGTGGACCGTCAGCCTGTCTGCCGACCTTAACATAAAAAAGTAAAGAATTATCAATCTTATTGTTACTTCAGTAATTAAGAATAATAAACCAGTAAACCTATTTAGATAATCAGCAACACACGTCCTAATACAAAGCACGGGGGCCATTCGAAATTCGAAAAATCTTTCGCTCATAATTTCTCTATATTTAAACTTAGATACGTCTCATTTGACAAATCAAAGATTTGACGTGTCTGCGTTATCCATCTGGCAGCTTAGTAGTATACCTAATTATGAAAATATGGTTGTACAGAAAATAATGACATTCGACTGTTTAGATATTTTTGACGCGTTGAATGTTCACATTAATTAGAATACTTTGGAGTGCAGATATAATCGGTCCTCAAAGTGTGTAGTGTTATTTGAGTACCTAGACAGATCCGATATATCTGATGCTGACTGTACTACATGATTACCCACAAAAAAGTTCAAGAGGCTATTTGTCTATCTGTTATAGTAGTTACAATAACCATTATTTTGCTTAATTAGCCAATCAAAACAAGATGATGACATTCGTATCATGATATTAATTCTTATACAACTAAAATGTTTTCGTAATCAATGTTGATTGTGCATGTAAATTCAGCTTTAAATTATTGGAATCAGACATTTCGTTTATAAGTTAAGACGAGTGTAAAAATGCTAAAAGTAAAAAATGACTCGGCATAAGCTTTTTTTAAGCAATAGTATATTAGTTACCGACACATTTTATTATTTGTTTACTTTATGATAATATTATTTCTTTAAAAAAATATTATACATAATCATATCTTAAGGTGAAGTCTACAGGGACGAAGTCGCGGGCACCGGCTAGTTGTATATATGTATGTAAAAGTTATATAGAAAAACCAAACTCTAACCCGCCGAAAAATTGTTAAGCAGTTTGGTAGGCTTGTAGGTATCTAAACTTTTTATATGTTGAATAAATACTTTATAAGTTAATTTTTCTGTGTTGTTATGTGACAAACATACAGACAACCCCTTAGAAAGATTGTGGCCTGAAGATCTGTGCGATGTCAAAGAGTCATGCATCATTCAGGTCCTAAGGTTTCTTATTATGGTTTCTTTTTCTCAGAGCAAGTGATCATTATTCGTAAATAACACATTCTGTGGTGCTGAACCTATAATTCGAGGATAAGTTTGAAAACAAAAATAACAGAATTAAATTGACTAGCTATAAGCCATATGTGTTTAATTGGTCAAAATCCTTAATTATTTTTACATTTTCAACGCAGGTAGTATGCAGAGTAGGGTGAGGCGTAGCTGTAAGCGGAGTAGGCAGCGAAGGGCGCAGTGTAAGCGGAGTAAGCTACGGGGGCTGTGTAAGCCGCCGCCACTGGTGCTGTGTAAGCCGCAGCTACCGGTGCTGTGTAAGCCACAGGAGCCAATACTCCAGGTTTAGCCGCGGCGAGGGCCATGAAGCAAGCGAAGATGAACTGTAAAGAATGAACACAAGGGTAATTTTTAATCACAATCAGCAGACCAGACACTTGTATTATGTAACTGGAGACGGAATCCAATACATCCAGACCAAAACCTTTTTTTTAAAGGACAGTTTCCATAGTGTATGCAGCTAGGATTCAAACAAAATATTTTGGAGTAAGAGAGTTGCTCGACTAAGGTTTAGTCTAATCACAACTTTTCTAATTAATATGTAATACTTTTTAAATTAATGAACCTTTTCTTGGAGTATGTTTTTTGTTACTATACTTCTAAGTTTTAATGGGCTCGTAAATATAATAATACCCATATTATTAAATTATGCAGTTATGAAGACGTCGTCGATGGAACGAATAAACCAATAAAATGAATGCATTGTACTTAGTTATTTACACAGTCCAATGATAACAGATTTGGTAATAATTTATATAGAGGTTATACCTGTTTTTCAGTAGATAAGTTTGAGTAACTTTTGAGTTCATACATAAATCAAATATTAAAATAACTCCATAAGTTCATTTATAAATGTATTTTAAAAGAAGCAATTGGCATTAAAATCTTTTATGCTTTTGAAGTGCTTTTTATATTTATTTAAACGCAATTAATTTTATTTTTTTAATAAACAATTTAATAAAAATTTAATGAATACCACAAGTAAATTATTTAATATGACATATTAAATAATTTACTTAAATGTTAAGTAGTTATACACTTACGAGTTTGAACATTTTGTTTGTGTATGGTCACTGAGCTGCTACAGAGCTGAATGGTGCATCTTAGATGTGCAGTGGCTACTATATACTAGGCCGACGAAGGTCGTCGGTCCCATGCAATAAGGATAACTCTCTTTAACTACACGTGCACAGTGTTTCAATTAGCTTGGCAAACAATTCGATGTACGTGTGATTGATTCCTTTTCGTATAAAACTAGAATTACTTCAATGGCTTAAAAATTGTAGTCGTATTTGTTTAATTAGGTGATTTTCGTAGTTATAAGGCCAAACATAGTAATTAGTGTAAGGTTGTAACTATTAAAACTATACTAATAGTAAATACAAAGATGTACTAAAATTATAAACATATAAAATATAACTCATATCCTATATTTTTAGAGAGCTGAGGGAATATGTTGAACGCGAATATATTACCACAATTATGGGCTACAGGTGCCGGATAGGTACGAATGGCGGAGACTATAATGCTATCATAATATGTGCTCATACAATTGTATATAATGTACATTTGTGATTGTAATATAAATGTGTATATAGTAAAATGTGGTATTATCCTTCATTCCGACCCACAAATTAAAATAATTTTATCATTGCTGTCATACCGGAATACACTATAAGTTCCTAAAGTTAAATATCGGTAAGCTCTCGAATCCCCTTCTGACGCCCTGAAATTGTTACGTAACGTGAGCCGCAGCATGAGCCCGGCCACGCTGTTCACGATACCAGGAATATTTTGGTATTGAGGGTTACAAATAAAAATTAAGAAAATTTTACAAAAAAAATATTAATCAAAATTGAGACAAAAACCATCGTAAAATAAAATTTTGACATATTTATGACAACGTTACATATTTACGTCGTAACTAACTAATCAAAATTAAAGTCAGACTAAAATCACTCAAGTGTTTATGTTACTTTTTCAATCACTGAGATTTCTTTAAACTTTTCTTTTAGTAATATATTTTAGCAACAAACTATGCAAATAAACTTTGAAAATAATAAATATATCTTTACCATCGACATACCAAAAATTTCTTTTCTATCCATAGCCCATTGGTTTAATTTGTTATTAAAATGGTAGGCAAGTATTCAGAAATGTTTAAATTCAGTAATATTTCAAGGAGAAGAATGTTTTAAATTTCTACTTTAGAAACGTTAAAAACTAAGAATCTGTTAATGTAATCTTTTAAAGCTTAGTATAGTGACAGTAGGGCACGCTGAATTTCGCAGTCATTTGAGCAGCCCGTCTGGCGGCAATAACCACCTGCTTTAGGTACTTTTAAATTAAATAGTGGCGAATCCTGGTTATTTGATGTTTGATGTTAAAAAAGATGTTCCCAAATCATCTCGCCTTGGGGTACATAGTGAATGTAAAGGCAGTAATTGTAGGAGTTTTGGCTGTCGCGTGATGCCTTTGTCTGTAATAACATCCACCATTCTGTGCCTAAACTTTGAATAAATGAACCAAATGGAATATTTGTTTAAAAATATCTATTAGAATAATTTGTTTAATGTTTTAATTTGTCATGAAATGTTAATTAATGTAATAAAATTGTTAATGATTATTAATGTCATTTCCTCTCAACATAAACAGTTATTTAAGCTAACTGTTCGAAATTCATGCGATGTCCGCAGTTTGGCCTACCTATCCTCATTGCGTGTTTTCGGCCTTCATTTGTTAGTATAAAATTCACTATCAGTTTCAAATTGCTATCATTCAGCTCAGTGATAGCTCTGTGAACGCAAATAAACAAACAAACAAAATGTTCAAACTGGTACGTTTTTTGTGTTATAATGTTCAAGTGAGAAAACAAAAAGTCGAATTTATAAATTTATTTTTTAATGTTCAGCCCAATGTATTCCATATCGTACAAATGCGTTAAGATCCATGTAATTTGTAATTGCATTAATTAATTTATCAAACAAAATAACATATAAAAAATCATTGATTCTTAACATTTTGATATTTTGAACATCGACTCTTCTTAATATTTAAAAAATTTGAAAAATGCAGTGCCTTAAAACGAAAGAATTAAGTGAGAATAATCTTTACCATTAGTTTATTGTTTATTATAATTAAACCGGGTCGTACCTTTAAACTGAAAAATCTTCATAATTGTAAACCTTAAAAAGTTATTGTCTATCGCTAAAGAGGGACAGAGTCAGAAGTTTGTACATTCTGACTACTAATTGAAAAAAAAAAAAGAATGGTTTTAATATTATTTTGAAAATTTTAAATATATTTATTTCCTCTAAAATGTTTTTGAAAACTTAAAAGTTAATAATTTTAAAAGAACACCATACACTATGGAAAATTTCTTTTAAAAAGGTTTTTCTTGGTCTGGATGTAATGTCTGTCTCCTGTTACATAGTAAAAGTGTCTGGTCTGCTGATTGTGATTATAAATTACCTACGTGCTTATTCTTTTACAGTTCATCTACGCTTGCTTCATGGCTCTCGCCGCGGCCAAGCCTGGTGTATTCGCTCCTGTAGCTTACACAGCACCGGTAGCTGCGGCTTACACAGCACCAGTGGCGGCGGCTTACACAGCCCCCGTAGCTTATTCCGCTTACACTGCGCCCTTCGCTGCCTACTCCGCTTACGGTTACGCCTCACCCTACTCTGCCTACTACCTGCGTTGAAAATTTATCCTTTAAACGAAATTTTAATTCTATAGAAAACTGTGAATAAAAAGTTGAATGAGAATAAATACAAAGACTTTTAATTAAATAGTACCCTATACAAACCTATTCCTGAATACTTACCAAGTGATGTCTCCATGAATTTACTTTTAACAAAACTGCTTTGTTAGTTATAAATTTATGTGTAACCCACTTAGGGTCGTATTTTCCTTACAAATGTGGCCGTGCAAATGTTCTGATCCCTCAGAAGGTTGTTGTTACTGAAGCGATTTTCTAACATTTGTATCGAAATTTTAACAAATAGAGCACGCCTAAATATTGTGACATAATAGCGAAACACGAAACAGGAACAAATTTAATTGTTAAACAAGGTAGAGCTGAAGTACTTCTGCTCTACTTCTGTGTTGAAATGTCTGCTTAGTGTCTGTGTGAAATGTCAGCTTTAAGTCTAATAAAAGTATTTTTTATAAAGTTATATGTTTTCTTATACTTTATTATTAATATAAAATGTTAAATAATAATGAAAATCTAATATATAAAATTCTCGTGTCGCGGTGTTTGTTGCCAAACTCCTCCGAAACGGCTGGACCGATTTTGATGAAATTTTGTGTGCTTATCGGGTAGGTCTGAGAATCGGCCATCTATTTTCCATACCCCTAAATGTTAAGGGTGGTCCACCCCAATTTTTTTTAATTTTTTTTTTTGGCAAAAAAAACGTTTGCCGGGTCAGCTAGTAATATTATAAAAAGAGAAGATTTGTACGTTTGTAAGGAATAAACTCAAAAACTACTGGGCCTATTTTAAAAATTCTTTCACCTGTAGAAACCTATGTTATTAGCGAATAACATAGGCTAGTATAAAGATGAGATTCCAGCTGAAATATTGCTAATATTACAAATGCAAAAACTAATTTTTGACGCAAAAACGGCTTAATGGATTCGACGATAACCTCATTAAGATCGGATTATTTTTTTTGAAAAATTATAACTGTATTTCTGATTTTATAGGTCTTTCTAAAATTTGCACCGAACATGAGATAGGTATTTATAACTTAAAATAATGTTAACTGTGAAATTTAAGCTTCTTGGATCGAAATAAATGAAGCTAGGTCACATACGTCAATCGTGTAGATCCAATTAAGTATAAAGGCTTAGGCGCGATTTCACCATAGTCTGTTAATATTTGACATCGCTGTTAAGTCATTTAACAGACGTTTACAGTATGCAAGTGACAGCGTTAAATGACTTAACATCGATGTTAAATACTAACAGACTATGGTGAAATTGCGCCTTAGGCTTGTATTGTGAAAGCTATAAAAGGGTCTGAGGGCGTTACCCAGTACACCTTAACCAAGGAATATATTATTTAAACTTCAATAACTTAAATTTTGAAAAGGTCATTGCGTGCTTTGCACTGCCAGCAATCGAACCCAGAGACGGAGAACTAATGCCATTACCACCACACTAAACAGCTTATTAATTATTGCCTGATCGTTAGCGATCTAACAACCTTTATACCGCTTGTCTATAAAAATCAAACCTACTATCTGCAACGATTTAGTATAAAAAAAGTTTATCTTAGTTTTTCGTTTTTATTTTGTGATTGTATTTTGTTTTCAAATCTCTGAATTCCATTCCAACCAATAGCCTAAGTTATTTCCCTATAACATCGACTGTCTGCCAGTGAAAGTCGCGTCAAAGTCGGTCTACCTGTTTCGGAGATTAGCCGGAACTAACAGACAGGCAGACAGACCGACAGACAAATATTATTAAAATAGGTTTTTTGTTATAAGTACTCTACAATACTTTGAAATGTTAGTAAAAAGACAATTCAATTTTATTTATTACTATAAATTATAATGATATACGATAGTCAACCCAAAAAAAACTTTGCAGTTTAATCATTGATACCTAAAATATATTCATAGGAATTAAGGAAAATTAAAATAATAATAATATTATTTTCGAGAGCACTCTAATCTTCACTAAAACCCTGATTTTCCTGTTTGTTTATCATAGAAACTCTAACCTATTTATAGATATTTTTATATTTCGTGTACAAGAAAATTGTAAAAGAAATCATGAAAAACATCCGAATATTGATATTTGTAAACACGTAAACATCACGTTTAAAAGCTATAAAGAGACGTTAATTTACCCACAAGACTAAAGGAAGCCACAAAATCATTGACGTGTTTTACATAACAAAAAATGTTTACAAATTCATATGTATTTCCCCAATCTAAAATATATTAGTGAGAATAAGTAAGTCTTTCTACTCAGTATTAAGGTATAAAAATTTTCATGTTTACAACAATGTTATGTTTATCTAGGTAAATAAATAAAAATCAATGTTTTATTTATCTATGGACTCAATATCTATGGTATTTATCTATGGTTTGCTCTATGGACTCAATAAACGCTTAACCGATTTTAATTCGGTTTTCATAACGATAAACGAGGAATGTTTGTGTATATACAAAAATGCATGGACACCTAGTAGGTGTAGGCATCCTTAGGGAATCATCTAGTTTAAATAGGCACATTGACCTCCATGTGGTAGCTGTAAGCCACTACCTTCATTGTAACTCCAAACGCACGCACGCACTGACCTCTGACGCAATACAAGGCGTGCAATACTGCGTGCCAAGTTAAAATCGTCATACCGCAATGAACCAATAAGAAATAGAAAAATATTTCAGTTTCTTTTTATAATATATGATGGTTTAGAAATAACTTTATATCTATTTTTATTACAAACATTTTATTATGGCCCTCGAATTTACCTATTAGCAAATTAGTAAAAATATTAACTCTGGCGAACGTTCTCTTATCTTATTTCATTTTAAAATTAAATTATGAATCAATCTTGTCGATTAATTCAGTACTGTTCAAGTAAGTTTCACTATTTCATTTTCCATTTATAGAAGACATAAAGCCCCTTTTCTTTTATGAAGATTTCTGTAGTTATGGGTCGCAGTGGAAGTTAATGAAAAAAGCAGTTCTGCTTGTAACAGCAATCATATATTTATAATTGGAAAAACTATATTTACACAAAGCTTGGAAGCCATTTCATAGCACACTTCTCACTTTTAATATATTTAACAATGTTGAAATATAAGTCATAAGCTGTCTGCGTAAATGAAGAAGTGAAAATATCAAAGAAACTGAGCCACTTAATACTGGTTCTCTTTCGCATGCGATGTTTGTCTGATGTTTATCTTGAATTCGGAGCAACAGCGACCAAATAAGCAATGCCTCGTATTTTCACGAAATTTCTGATTTGTTTAACAGATAGTATTTAAGCTAGGCTGTGGTTACTTTCAGTATCAGTTACTGTTTAGAACAGGACAAGAAAACCAAATTTAAATGATGTTCAAATTGGTAATTAACTCTCTTGCTTGAATCATGTTGTGATAATGTGGTCTGAATAAATATTATACTATAAATAACTTAATGTGTTATCAAATTTTATTTGAAGGGTTTTCACTGATGACGAAATTTATGACTCACTAGTTGATACCCGCTACTTCATCTGCGTTGAAAAGTGAAAAATATAACACCTGAGAAAATATCTGACATATTTATCGCTATAAAGACGGTGGCGTTATTACGGCGACAGTAGATATATTTTTTATATTTTTGTATTTTTGGGGGGTCGTCCCTCAGGAATTTTTTTTTTTCAGGTTAAAAAGTATCCTATATGTTAATCCAGGTAATAAGCTATCAGTGGGCCAAATTTCATACAAATCCATTGAGCCGTTTTTGCGTGAAATAATAACAAACAGCTTTCCATACATCCATCCACCCAACCTCACCAACTTTCGCATTTATAATATTAGTAGAATATGAATCTAATAAATTTCATCATAGTCCAATTATTTAAATATTGTATACTTATGTCAACAGATAACCATATTGGCTGTCCTGGCTGTCGCTGCTGCTAAGCCAGGCATTCATTCTGTCGCCTACTCTGCGCCTCTTCTTGCTGCACCGTATGCAGCAGCATATACCGCGCCAGTTGCTGCCGCGTACGCAGCTCCGGTTGCTGCCGCGTACACAGCTCCAGTTGCTGCCGCGTATACAGCACCTGTTGCTGCCGCGTATACAGCACCTGTTGCTGCCGCGTATGCAGCTCCTATTACTGCCGCGTATACTGCTCCTGTTGCTGCCGCGTATACAGCTCCATTCGCTGCTGCGTACCGAGCACCTTTGATTTTTAAGTAAAAACGACTGCAATTTACTTCTCCCTGACATTAAAATGATAATCACTTAAATTTGTAAGTTTTTTTTTATCCCATACTTGCGAGAATTATCAGATTATTTGAAATTGAAAGGGAATTGAAAAGAATTTTAGTTAATAACAATCTTTAGCATCTTTAAATTAAAACTATTTAAGTAATCAAGCATCCGTTCCCGAGCTATGCACTAATAAACAATTTAACAGATGGTGGCCCTATTGTTAAATTGTTTATTGTTTTTGAATTATTGGGTTTCGAAGTTATAAGAAAAATTTATAAGTTATAAAAAAAAAATAGTGAGGCATTACACAGGAAATGAATTATTTTAGTAAGTTTTTACCTGACTTTATGTAAATGTACATATTTATTTTCAAAAAAAACTATTCAAACATTTTGTGTTTTTTGGTTTTCACGTAATTCATAGAATCTTAAAATGATTTTCGGAATAAATTTCTGCCACAGCCTTTCCTGTCACATAGTAGTCAATTTCCTAACTCAACAGTTGTTCATAACTAATAAATTCATGTCTTTGTTTAAACACTAAACTAAGTCATAACATGATAAGTTATAATTGTAGAGTTGGTAGTGAGAATGACGAAGGGACTCCCAAAATAGAGTCTTGCCAGACAATAGGACAATATGACGTCAATGTCAAAATAGGTGATATAACTTTGTAATAGGGGGACACATATGAAAGTGACCAAATTTTTTCCTTAAATAAACACTTATGAACACATTTAATTAAATAGGTATATTTATAAACAGATTTTATATAAGCTTTGTAGATAACAGTTAGTATTTCTATTTACAAGTGTTATCTGATTTCCTCATTATGACACTTACAAGGAAAGTTTTCTCGGAAGTTATAATACTTATAATTATAAATACTCTCTCTATTTAAGAACGGTATACGGTACGCCGTAAAATAAATCAATAAGAAAACAATGAGACAAATAAAATATGCATTAAAAAGTCAAAATTTTAGGATACTAGCAGCCCGCCCCCGGCTGCGCACTGATTTTTTCTGCAAATTATATACTTACCAAAATCTTCCTCGTTGATCGCTCTTTCCATTGGTGAAAACACAATCAAAATCCATTGCATGGTTTAGGAGGGATTAGCGAAAATACAGACAGACGCGGACAACGACTTCAATTTATACCTCCGCTATCATCTCCACTACCTTCACTGTGGGAAAAAAGTACTACGTAATCTGTACATCCAAAATTTAATTTTAATCGATTTGTGGTTTCGAACAAACGTACAAATTATAAAATTATAAATACAATAAATTAATAATAAATATTTGGATTAATTATGTGAAAGTCTTCCAAATGCGTCTTGTAAGTCTCCTCCCCAAGAACTCGCAAGGTCGTACACAAGTTTCGCATAAATCCGAAATTGCATAATAGGCCAGTCACTGAAGACATCTTAGTGTAGTATCCTACTTAGGATAGTAAGCTATCCTAAGTTAGAGCAAGTTTTGCACTAAATACGCTGCAGCTCTAAAACAAAAATTATAAAGCCTAGTCAAGCGATCCAACATGCTATAGATCGCTGCTAGGACATAATTGTCTCGTGATGAAAATTCTTCAATGCACTACTAAATAATACCATAAGTTTTTTTTTTATGTTAACACACAGGTTGACGGTCACTTGATGGTAGGTTGCTACCGTAGCCTACCTTGTTCTATTTAAGTGTTAGAAGCGGGAAATCTAGTAAATACAAATGTAGTACAATTACAAAGTTGCATAAAACTAACTAACACGTTTAACTGGACGGAAACCAGTCAATTACTTACGCAAATTAATTACAAAAATAAACATTCAACGTAATATTACGAATGCTACATTTTCAATGCAATGCATTTATATAATCAAGTTCAAGGCTAATCATAAAATGGTAACCTTGAATGACCGTTTCGTTAAGGATGTGAGTACACATTACGAAGTCGCAATAAACCTGTAGAATGTTCTACGCACGTGACGGATCTTCGCTACGATAGCCGCTGTATAATTCGTGTCTGCCGAAATACAGGATGAGATCAAATTAAAACGTTAGGTATGTTACTGGGGTGTGGTCCACGGTTATAAAAGTTTAATGACGATATAACATGTACCTACATTTTACACCATATAATTATTGAGACAAAAAATACTCATAACGATATGAAATATTACTAAAACTTTAACTGATTTATGATGATGGATGACATCATAGACACAATCGATACTAAAATATGTACCTAGTTGAAAAAGGTGGGTTTATGGGTTGGGTTGAATGGGTTTGATCTTGGTCATTATCTAGCCGTGTAGCGAAGATGAGGCCTATGATGGAGCGAGCTCACCCATAAGATGTCTGGTCACTCGAATTTTGAAAAAATTTGGGTTATGTATGATCGGAAACACAGACGCCGGCAGGCAGGTTCCAAACCTTGTCAGTTGCTGTTGCTAAGTAATTAAACTAATTTTAAAATTAATGGCAATTTGAACGAGACTAGACGATCCATAAAGGTGTGTCAAGGAAAAAAAATACACTTTTTATGTAAAAGTCGTCAGAGGCTGACCGTCCACTTCATGGTAGGTGGCTTACTTTTAACACAAGCAACGCCTCATTTGGTACAAGTGCGCTGGCGTAATAGTATTAAGACTAAGAGATAAGGAAGGGGACGCTGTCTTCCCTTTCTCACTTACAGAAACTTTAAAAACAGATATGTTGTTATTTGAGGTCTCTGGGTGTGGTTGTTGCCGCTAGACGCGCTCTGTGTCCTACCGGTACCAAAATATACAGATCAGAACCAACTTTGAAAACTTTGAAACTTTTTTTTTTTTAGTCACTCGATTAATGGTCTTACTATATACGTTACTAGCGACTCGCTCCCTGTTACGCATGGAGTTGAATTGATTGATTGATTGATTGATTCAAAACTTGATTGGAATCATCTTAGCGGATTCTTACGTTATCAAATAAACCGAATGTTCCAAATTTCAACTTTCCATACTAGTTAAGTAGTTTTGGGTGTGCGTCGATGGACAGTGATATTAATAGAGAAGAACGCAGCATAGCAGCTAGTTTTTTAAATTTCAGATATCCATGAGCATATTTTAATAGGCAACACAATCGGTAAACATTTATTTATCTCTGGTAAACATATGGACCACATATCTTGGTATCTTAGACCATAACACATACCTAGCACTAGTTCCGTGAGTACTCCCTTTAAATCAACTGTTGGGATCATAAACATCGTATCAAAATTCCAGCTCGACGTGCAACCAATGTTATTCAAGTCACGCAAGTCCCGGTATTGTCCTCCGTATGTCCTCAGATAAGTTTGGCCTCCGACATTCGGACCGTACGCTTTAATGCCTACTACTTCATGTATGGTAGCAGATAATGTTGGGTGACTTTTATTTTGTTTTATATTTAAACTAGTACAATTAAATAGTTAATGCCAATTATGATTTGAAAATGTGATGGAAAAGTTAGATAGCCTTTTAGTATTGATTGTATTTTACCTTTAGTTTCATATAAATAAGTGCATGCTACTAATATTATAAATGTGAAAGTTTTGTAAGTATCGATTAAGGTCGGTTACTCTCACGCAAAAGCTTCTGAACGGATTTGGATGAAATTTAGCAGACAGATAGTTTAATGCCTGGATTATTTTATCTCGAAAAAAGTATTAGGTTCTCGAGGGATCGTCTAAAAAATATAAAAAATGAGAATCTTTTTATTGATCCCCTGCCGCTTGCAAGGCGACAGGGGTATGTGGGGGGTCGACCAGCCTACTCCGCGTGCTCACGTAGCAGGCAGAACTGGCCCCTACCCACTAAAACTCCCCGGTGTCTCCTTGCCCATAAGTGGGGAGTGGACGGGCTCTGCCGAGGCAATTGCTCCGACCCACCCCCTCGGGCGGCCTAGCCATTGCTGGCTAGGCTGATGCCAACAGGGGGATTGCCCGGAGACACCCGAGCAATCCCCAGACGGAGGGGACCCGTGCAGGCACACACAGGAGCCACCCTCCAGGCCTCCCTGTTCCCCTGAACTCCAACATAAAAGAAAAAACAACAAAAAAAACCCCTGGCGACAGAGGCGAGAAGGCAGAGGGAGAGATACCAATCCCGCCCCTGTCGCCAGGGGAACGCCAATGAGGGCGCCCTACCTCCAAAAAGAGCAGGGGACCAGGGGCCACCCTAAGGGCCTCCCTGTTCCCCTGAACTACGTAAAAAACCCTGACAGCAAGCTGCGAGGGTAAGCCCCCCCACCACGACAAGGTCATGGCCCACCTAGGAGGGGGGAGGGGGGGCACCATGCCTGGCATAAAGATATCAGGCGTTAAATTACTAATATATTTTCTGTTTCTAAGCGGACAAAGTTGCGGGCACCAACTATTAATGTGAAAGTAACTCTGTCTGTCTGTGTTTTACCTTTTCACGCCTTAATTATTCAGCCGATCATCATGAAATTGAGGGTTGCAGACGCCATAGATCATACCCAAAAATATATAGGGAGTTTGTCGTCTTCTGAAAGTGGGTAGTTAGCTTCTAGATAGGCTGCCAGTCCATGATTACTAAAATATTAAATACGAAAATACTAAAAGACATGTAGCTGAACAAACATAGCATGAGATAGAAATAATAAGGAACACGTTAAGATGCCGTAATAATTATTCATCTATGAACACGTTCATAGATGAATAATTATTACGGCATCCTTCATCCCAGTCAAGCACTAGAAATCTATACTGTATCTATATCTATCTATACACACGTGCTAAGGGGTAACCTCCAGTAGATTTTTCTATATATTTTTATGAAGTTTACCTAAATATAAGGCCAAAACAGTTTATTACTGTTAAATCTGATTTTTATTCATTTTGTTTGAATTGACAATTCTGTTACTCCATTGTATAATCTGTGGTTGAATGCGCAAGCGCACGTCGCCTCATCGAACCTGGCGTCGCGTCGCCTCGATCGTCATAGCCAGCACCATGAGTGTGAGGGTCACCATCCATCCTTATATAATGCACTGGGATGGATGCTATGCCACAGTCATTGTTTGACGGACCAAACAAAACAAACTATTCAACATGTTCAAGCTGGTAAGATTAAACAGCTTATTTTTCTTGTGTAGTGATTTCTAAAGTGCTTAATGTGAATTTCTATTTCTTATGTCTCAGCAACAGTGGTGAATGGTTTCTAGAAACCGACAAATTATTAAATCTATATCTATACATTATTATTATTTTCTTTTAAATTGCACACGTTGTATTTATTGTCTGTTGTACTATGTATCTGTTTGTCTATGCGTCTGTGCTTAACGTATTATGGCTAACTATAATAGATACGCGAAAAAACCTAATAAAATAATTAATTGTATTAATTCAATTTTTTTTTAATAATTTCAGCTGATCCTCGTTGCCCTCCTGGCTGTAGCTACAGCTAAGCCGCTAGTGTACAGCTATGCTGCTCCGTATGCAGCTTACACCGCACCTGTAGCAGCAGCCTACACAGCACCAGTCGCTTATTCTGCTTACAGTGCATATTCGCCCTACTATTCAGCATATTCGTACGCCTCGCCATACTCATACTACATCTGAACACTCACGCTCAAAATCTCGACGAATTTATTATATTAATTAGGTATTTATTTCGCATAATTTCCAGTCATTGTACTCCCATTATATTGTGTACACATTACATGATTTGAGACAATATTTGTTTTATTTAACTTTTACGGAGGGTGGAGAGAGTTTCGTGATACTTAGCAAGTAAACATTGATGTGTGTATTGACTGAACCGTAAAGAAAAATGGTCGGTTAGAAAATCTTCAATATTGAAGATTTTCTAACCAACCCTTTTTCGTTGCGGTTCCAGTGTATTATTTAGAAAGACAGTGTTTTGAAAAAAAAAATGACATTGTCTAGGAAAAACAACGAGTAGAAAGAAATCGAGTATTTTTAAGAAAAAAATAATAATTATAAATCATTAATAACAATATATTAAATGGTCTAAGTATTAAAGTGTCATTTTATAAACAAATGAGATGCAAATTAATAACTAGTTTATAATTTACAAGATCGTAATAACACTTAGACATAAATAAATATATTACGCATACTTTTACCGTGATTGTATTATAATAGCTATACATTGTATTGGATTCTAGGTGCTAACCATACTGGTTGCTAGGTAGCTGATAACCACCAGGTGACATGAACATTAATTATTATCAATTAATTACTATTAAATCATTAATTTTACTTTGAACTATAGTGAATTTGTATTGCTATACGTATTTTAATTGCATTTAACTAGTATAGAAAGTACTGGATAATGATCTATATAATTTATTTTAAAAAGAAACAAACTGTACTACTTCTTTACATTATTTAATTTAAAGGCATCGTATTGAGGTCTCCGATTTCGCCAAGACCAAAATATCGTCGGCATACGGAAGGTGAGTAATACTCGCCGTTAATGTTGATGCCAAGTCCTTGCCATTCCAGGAGCTTCAATGCATATGGCAAAGTGGCAGTAAACAATTCTCAAAGATTACATCACCTTGTCTCACACCTCTTCGCAACAGAATTGGCTATGTGCTCTGCTTCTTTACTCGAACCGACATTGTGGCTTTAATGTATAAACATTTCAACCTTTCAATATACCGTTGGTCAATGCGACATCGCTGCAGAGACTCAAGTACTGCCCATATAAATAAATAAATAATAAATATCTTCACGCATTCCACACAGCACCATCTAGTTCAACACTAAGCAAGTAATGCTTGTATTATAGATACCAGACAGTTGATAAACTTCATAGATTATTTTTTTGTAAATACATACATAATTATTATAAATACAAACATCCATGACTCAGGTACAAAGGTAAAATGTTAACACATTAACATTTGTCCCTAGCGAGATTCGAACCCGCGACCGTTTGGTTAACAGCTAGGGGTCACTAGCCACTAGACCAAACGTGTCGCCATACGTTTGTATGTTTCAAACGAAGCGAACGCCTTCTCATAGTAGGTATACCAACACCAGACACAACGGAAGGTTGTACTCCTCAGTTTTCTGTATAACCTGCCGCAGTGTATTGTTACGAAAACCAGCTTGTTCGGGAAGCTGCAAGTCATCAAATCTGCGCTCCAGTCGATCTATATACTACTCCAGACGACATCACCGGCAAGTCTTACCAGCAAGATACGATAAATTTAGGTTAATCTACCCGTCAACTTCATAACCAAAACGGTTTGGTCACATCTCGTCAGAGTTTCAACTCGTCAGAGTTTCAACTCGTCAGAGTACAATCAAACATAAATCATATTCAAATTTTATTAAAGTGAATTAATTACAATAAATCAATTTTAAAATTAAAATAAAACTAATAACTACAACATTTCCCTTATTATGGCGATGAAATATTACTATTAAAATAAACACCTACTCATGGCGATAAAAAGAAAATTTTACTTGTTATACATTTTTTGTTCTTTGTAAATTAATTAAATAAATAACAGGTTGCTCTTATAAATAAACTAAACCAGAGCATAATGAAAGATAAACAGGGCTTAAATGCTGTTATTAAAAATTATAAACTAATTCCCGACATTCTGTTGAGACCATTCCATTGAGCCCAACAAGCTACATCTGCTGTAAGTTGCTGAAGAGTTGGGTATTTCGCAGACTACTTGATGCTGAAGAATCAAGTCAACGTTACCATGTCATGGACATACCACCAAGTAACAGTACACCAAATTACAAATCAATCGAATTTGTGGAAGTTAGTGATCTTCAAACAGCTGAACAAATCTTCATAAATTATATGAAAATTACTTCGAACTAATTAGATTTCAAACAAAAAAAAAAACTATCAAATTTGGTCTATCCGTTTGGGTTATTTTTATTTTAATTCAATTGTAATTAATTCAATAAAATTTGAATTTAATTTGTTTGATTGTAGTCTGACCAAATGAAACTCTGACGAGATGGGACCAAACCACCAAAACCAATGAGGTAGTTATATACCTATTCGTAGGATTTTTAGGTACTTATTAGTTTTGAAGAACTGCGTAGATATACTAGAATTCACATTTTTATGTAAATGACACAAATATTTAAATTGACAGTATACACAAATAAATTTAATGTTTTATTGAGAAAATAGTTTCCTAGTTTCTCTGACATAATTGCAATAAATAGCATTTATAAAATTTAATTGGACTCGTTTTGGCAAATTAACCTTGGATTATAATTATGTTTGACAGAAACGCAATTTTTTATATTTATTTTGCGATACATATAGTAATTGCGATCATTTTCGATCTTGACACCATCGCATAAGATCTATTTGGTGTAAAAAATCAAAGTAGTAGGTCATTTTGGGATGATACAATTCCGGGTCCGGAATTGTATATAATGGACGTTGAAGATGAGGTGTCATCATTCAATCTTAAGATCGTCTGAAAAAGACATCAAAATGTTCAAACTGGTGAGTAAAACATTATTACAGTTAAAAGCTATAGTTATATGTATTTATTTTATTTATTTTCATGGCATAAGACACGCAAAAAGACAGACCTCATATTAAGTGACTCATTTAACTTATATCTATCCATCCATACTCCATATTAATATAATAAATTGTGAAAGTAACTGTGTATGTCTGTTACCTTTTCACGCCTTAACTACTCAACCGGTCATCATAAATTTTTGCATACACGGAAAGGACATAGAAATATGTCATCTAGAAATATATCTAGAAATATGTCTTTCATCTAGAAAATAGTACGTTCATCCAGAAGAAAGTCAAGAAAACTAACGCCTGGAAAAGTGTAATAGCACGGTCAGGCTATTACACTATATATACGAATAATATATAATATATAATTCGAACGCGGACGAAGTCCCTTACTCACTCATCGAAACAACAACACACATTTCACGGTGGACTTTTGTAAGGGGGTGATTAATACTGCCAGACGGTCTGCCAGTAAAAAATTGAAAGGGATTATTTAAAAATAAAATAATTATAATTCAATGATTTAGAAAAACTAAATGAGCAATAAACATTGAAATTTGTAAACTTTACCTGAATTTTATGTATCAGAAAGATTAGTAGGATACTTGTCTATTGTATATTACACGTAGAAAATATCTCTAAAAATATTTTTATTTGCAGTTGCTTGTAGCTCTCGCCGCCATATTTTCAATGGCTGTAGCCAAACCGAATGTATTGTCTACATACAGCGTTGGCTACAGTTCTCCATACGTCTACTCCTACGGTTCCCCCGTCTACTCTTCGCCACTGGGATACTCGGCTTACAATGTACCTGTATCTTACGGGGCTTATCCGTACTCATTCTATTTGAAACGTTAAATAAAAATGACTACTGTTCTCTTACTTGTTAAATAACTAATGTTGTGCTTAGAATACGGATTTGTTAAATTCAAATAAAAAATGTAATCAATATTTTGATGTTTGTTTTATACTTGTTAATTTAACTTAAATGTTATTTTAATTTCACTTAGAACTAATTAATATAATCGGTCAATGACTAAAATTATTTTGTTTAGAATTGTGAAATAACAGCATTGGGTAGGTAAGGTAAGGAAAGTTTCATGTACCATACCTCTCAGCAGTCTCTATGAGAATAATCTTGATTATCTATACTTACTATAGTCTCAGGCAGTTGTCCCACCGCCCGGCGAGGAAGCGACTAACTATCGACTATTTTCTCGCTCAAGAAACGTATGAACAAAAGAGATGCATTTATTAATAGTTGATCGCTGACTGTTTAAACTGCCGGCGAGGACTCGCTCTACTAGTTCGTCGCTGAGGGACAAGATTTGTCCAACTAAGTATTCGCTCAGCGATGCTCGCTTGGCAATCAGGACTCGCCGAGATACCAACCAATGCAGCGGTCATTTCTACTTTTTTTTTATTTTTTATTTTTTTTATTTTATTATTATTCGAATCCCTCCGACATAAAGTCGTAGCCTATTTTTACTGTTTCCTTTCATACCAGTTCTCGCTTTTATAGGTACTGCTCGCACATTTATCCTACATACTTTTTCTTTCTTTTGTCCATCCTCATTCATTCCATGCGGGTGGGATTCCCGCCTATATTTCCTGTTCTGTTAAAACTATCCTTTATTGTATTCTCTAGCTTACTACTTCCTTAATCCTTTATCCTCCTTCATTATCCTTTATCTTTATCCTTTCCATTTGTAGTAGTTAGGGTTCGAAAATGATTGGAGACAACATTATTATTATTATACACATAATAAGACATTAAAACTAAGCATTACAATAATTAAAATATAACACCAATTTGAAACACTATAAATATTTTTAAAAACATTAAATTAAACATTAAAAATAAACTTAATTAACATCAAAAACATTAAACAATTTAAAAACATTATGTACGAGTATATTAGACATTAACAATTGATTAATTAAAACAATAATTTAAATATTTGTGTATAATACATCCAAATCTTAACCATTTACAATTTAGTTCTACCATTTACAATTCTATGTTTTGTTTCTGGTTATGACCCTAACTGCTACTTTATTACAGTACTCTAAAAACTTTTCCTTTCGGCTACCCGTGATCAATGCGTTAAGGTTGGCTGGGCACACTTCCATATCCATCTCGTATTCCAATTCCATCCTTTCCTTTGCGAAGACCGGGCACTCCAGCAGAACATGCGGGACGTCCTCATTTGCATCGGAGCAAATGCACGATGGGCTCTCCTTGCGCTTGAACCGATGCAAGTACTCAGAGAACCCACCGTGCCCCGTCAAGACCTGGGTCATCACACCTTCAAGTCTCATCTTCCTCAGGGTTTTATAAGCTACTATGGCTCTAGGGAAGAACAGCTTGGTAACTCCAGCCGTAGCACCGTCCCTGTATCTTTGGTCCCATTCGTCAAGCGAGCGCATTCGTATGCACCGATTGACGAACGAGACCGGACACAGGTCGTACGCCGGCTTTCGTTTGACCTTCAGAGCGGCCTCCCTCGCGAGGTAGTCCGCTCTCTCGTTCCCCTCTAGACCAGCGTGAGCCTTTATCCAGAATAGTTTAATTATTCTTTGTTGCTTATGGATCTTGTTTAAGTTGTTTCTTGTTTCAGCGGCCAGAGGGTGCGGTCATTTCTACTTAGAGTGCGGATCTGAGTGCACATATTATGAATTCAGAACAATTATTAGAACTATCACTTTTGTCTAGTTCAGACGAGCAGGGGTAATTCTGAAAAAACGGAAGAAAAAAAGGGATATTTAGTATATACTCGTATGTATATAGGGTGCGAGTAACTCGCTTATAGCCGAGCGACAATACTATCGAAACTACACACTCGCTTCTCGCTGCTCGCCAACTCGTTTCTAGTTTCTAGCTCTAATCGCTTCTCGTTCATCGTCGGCGGTGGGACTTTCATATCAGAGTTCAAAAAATTCAGAATTCATCACTTAGTGCTTTGGCAAAACTTTCATAATCATCTACTTGAGAACGGTTTCCTCACATAGCTGTCCTTCACGTTTAGATCAATTTATTTTAACTTTTTATTCTAGCCTGCAAGAGATTTTCTATATAGTCGGGGGATAAGTGACTATTATAATCTGTAATGCACACAGGACATCGAAAAACACTTAACGGGTGCAGGCACAAACAGGATTTAAACACGCACCTGCCGCATTGCCAATTACATTTTAATTTCTTGTTGCTAAGACTAGCGGTTAAACCAGCGGTATGGTCCAAAACAACGTTTCTGTTTTGGAGATCTCTTGAAGGAGATTCTGGGACTGGCAGGAAATCAACTGTTGACGATGAAGCATCATGTCATCAAAATAATTTGTTAAAAAACTCGGCTGTAGCCATCTTTTTTAACGTTGGGAAATCCCCATGGATACCCGGCAGTTTAGGGGACGTTGCGGGGTTATACCGAACTCCTACAGGTTAAAACCCAGCGACTTTTTGGCGCGGCTGTAAATGGGCGGGGTCGCGGGAATATTATAACACGACAATCCGCTACCAGCCACAGCTATCAAGTGCGGGGATGACTGAAGACTGTCGGAACCTCGATGTACCCGAAAGTAGAGGTACGGCGCCATCTCGAGTGACACCACCCCACTATTCTACAACATTTACAAGAGCTGACATAAAGGAAATTTGTTAAGTCTTGGATATCACATATCACATCACTCCTACTCTCATGAGTGGTCCGCATGGTATTAATCCTTCAAGAAATAGTAATGATAAAGTGATCCTTACTTGAATTCAAACAAACTATAGTGGGTATCGAACGGAGAAAACCATAATCAAACCTAAAAATGCTCGATTTTACTCTGTAAAATTATAAAAAGTTTTACTTTGTTGTTGATTAGTCTCTGAGCGCATGCTCTATTACGAACCGTAACCATACAACATCACAATAAAGCAGAAAATTACTATGTAACACTGCGAAAACTGGCTCAAATTATCAAACAAAGAAAGCGTAATTGTCTCCAATTTAGATATCTTCACGTCAATGTTAGATCTCACGTAATTCAGATGACATAAAAGTCTATTTCGCACCTAAAGTGGGAAATTCTACCGTATGGACCAGATTCTCACTTTCCTGTTAAAAATATCCTGGTAATCGAATTCTGAAAAGGGTGGCTAAAACCGTTCCTTTTATAAGACGAGCAACATGCAATCGTTGTTCGTTAAGATCAGTCACTATAAGTTAGTGACGTATGTGTTATGTCTGCGTATACATATCTATATCATATATAGGCTGGAATTTTGTAATGCCACCTGAAAGGAAAGTACTCTTAATACTGTAGATAGAAAATTTTACTCAAAGAAAACATTCCTTTATATTTGAATAGAAAGAAAACTGCATTCAAAGATTTTCGAAAATTCGCTTAAGGATGAAATCTCTAACAAACTTGAAGTGAAGGGGTCTTCACCCTTCACTAAGCTACTCTGCATTTTCACTAGTTAATATTTTATTAAGGCGAGGCGTAGTTAGATGGCATTTGTAACCGTGTATGTACACGGGAAAGGCGTCAATTTACCGGCTTCACTGGGCCGTCTACAGGGCTCTATCTTTAGTTCTTATTTTATCTGAGATTAGTGGGATAAAAAAAATTCAATATTTACTGTCATGTTTTATATACGTCATCGCAAGGTCAATAGGAAATATAAAACATTTTCAGATAACATTGAACATATTTCTAACATTCATTATACATTCTTTTGTTTAGTTTCGACCATTCAGAAAGTCCTTCAACGACACTGTCCAAAGAATTGATTCTTTTACGTATATGCAGATGACCATTTGCATTATGTTTCCATTAAAATGACCCAAATAATATATATAAGGTTGAAAAAATTTCTTAACAGTGCAGTATATTTTTAACTTTAGACACAACCTGACCGATTCATCTTAGAAAAATGTATCCGGTAAGTATAGTTAAGTCAGTGGTAGATAATAATTGCAAAACAATATAATTTACATACAATATTGTAAGTGATCTTATTTATGTTGTAGCTGTGGACGTGAGGTATTAAAATGCAACAATATGTATTCAATTGCCCTGATAACATTAAGTACTTTTATACAATTGTATAACATACAATTGTATAACATTAAGTACTTTATACAATTGTATAACATTAAGTACTTTATACAATTGTATAACATACAATTGTATAACATTAAGTACTTTTATACAATTGTATAAAAGTACTTAATGTTATCACATAATTAGACAGGCGATATTATTTAAATTTAGAATTAACGATGCGACGACGATACGTGATGTTTCGGTAATTCTAAATTCTTTCTACTGCCACTTCTTGTACGATCTTTGTAGATAAATATTTTGAGTCTACTTAATTATACTTTGTATTTATTATTTATCGTATGCGCTATGATATTTTCACAAGTGATCTCTGTGGCTGACATCGCGTTGGTGGGAGACCGCATGAATTTATTCTCACTCGTAGTTTTTAATTAATGATCACTCCTAAGATATTCACTTAATGATCAATACTGTATACCTTTAAATAGCTTTCCCAAATACCAGATTAAGCATTTCTAGAAGTTAGAATGGGTATATTAAGCTGTCTTTAAAAGATAAGACTTATGCCATCCGGACTTTTTTGTAGATCTATGAAAGCTCCTAGACGTTTTGATTTTTTCCGATATCTTCAACAT
This sequence comes from Synanthedon andrenaeformis, assembly GCA_936446665.2. Lineage (NCBI taxonomy): Eukaryota > Metazoa > Arthropoda > Insecta > Lepidoptera > Sesiidae > Synanthedon > Synanthedon andrenaeformis. Next base: position 6,361,449 of record OW387789.2, read on the forward strand.
TGTTATTTTTCAACCAATTTTCTCAAAACTTTAACTAATTAATTATATGCTCAGTAATCACTCTGTGGATAGATGGAAACCACATGAAAATCCATTCACTCTGAGGATCAACGAGATCATCGCGAACATACATACAGACAGACAGACGCGGCGAGAGACTTTATTTTATAATATGTAAGAATACCTTTGATTAGATATAAAATGATCTGCTTTATTTTCAGATTGTCATATTCACTCTTATTGGGTGCGCTGCGGCCGATCCACTATTATTTACTTCACAATTATTAGCTGCACCTGCTTTAATTGCCCCTGCTACAACTCCAACGTTCAGTTCTGCTGCACTCCTTGCCCCTGGTACGCCGACTGCATTTAGTTCTGCATTGATTGCCCCTGCTGCTACGTCCGTGGTTAATAGCCAGATCGCTCCCGTCGCTCCAGTGGCTCCCGTGTCATCTGTGTCCGCGTATTCCTACGGTTCATCATACAGTGTCCAAGATTATCTGCCAGTTGTCAACCAAGCAGCACCATTAGCCTACAGCCTGCCGTATGCTTATGCCGGAGATTGGTTCTACCGCCGCCGATGAAGACAGTGGAAATGGAATTTTGTCTAGAAGAATATTCATTTAATGGTCTCAAAATAAAAATTAACTAAAAATTTTTAGTTACGATATTTATTTTATATTAATTATCCTGATGCATACTGTATTAATGTAAAGTTTCGTCAAAATCGGTTTTATAATTTTTGTTCAAAAGAGAAAAAAACAAACATAGAAAGAATTAAACATTGAAATAACCAAGGTGCATTTTTTTCTGCAGATTATATATAAAAACCATCATCGTTTAACGCTTTTTCCATTAGAGAAAACCGCATCAAAATCCGTTGCGTAGTTTAAAAATCTAAACGTACATGCAGAGGGAAAGACGGCGACTTTATTTTACGCTATGTAAATAAGCTAGGCAGATTTATTTTATTATTGGTGGCTAGTACATAAGTATCAGGTAGACAACAAACTTTTACCTAACACAAAATCATTGAGTAAAGGTTGTGATGAATATATTACAAAATAAATAATAATTAATAGAAAATGATAATTGTAGCAATCTTCAATAAAAATACATACAATATTAATTGTCAAGTTGATAATAACTTGACCAGAAGCATTTCAATGAATAAATTCTGATTTATATAGAGCTGATATTACCATATTTTACCTACCTAATGAGTAAATACACCTGTTTCTTGTGGGCGGCTATAAGAAGTACTCTACTAGTTTTTATTTGTTAGTATGCAACTTTGAAAGTTTTCAAAGAACAAACAACAACAAGACTGGAAGGATGAAAGAGCTTTGCCAATACTCATTTATGATCAAGTGGACTGTCAGCTTGTCAATTCGTTTTATTAAAAAAAAAAACAAATAGGCAATTTATTTTTAATTTTTACCAACAATTGAAACTAGAATTATTAAGTACCTATTAAAAGTTCATAGTAAAATTAACATTCCTTAAAATTGTAAACATAATATCTACACTTAACTGTGCTTGAGTATTTTAAAAATGATGCAAGCAAACTCGCAAACAACAGCTAGTTTTTACAATAACAACATAGCAGACACTACACTATATAATTGTTAAGAAGAGGCGGTAACTGGTTGAATGAGCTAGTTCTGTGGAACCTGGGCGCAGATAATATTCATTTTCAAGGGCACGCCGCGCCTGGACGGCATTATGCGTTCACACCCATTCATACATAACTTCTACTTTATGTTAGATTTGTTAATAAAAAATAATTTTACAACTATGAGAGAGACCTCAAAATATATAATTATGAAGTGCCAAGAATTCCTTTTTGTGAAGAATAAAAAATTTTAAACAAAATTAAAAACTAATAAAAAATCTACTAACATAATTATTACTAAAATTATAGATTTAATTTTATAAATGAATGCTACCTTCTTAAATTAGTATTAATGTAATTAAAGTTTTCTATTCAGAATGTGAAATATTGCCTTCAATCTTTAAATATCTAATTCTACATGTTATTTGTATTTAATATAACAGTCTAGAATTAAGGTGGTACCTATACCTTAAAATATCTATACCTTATGGTATAGATTATATACCTATACCTCTAAAAAAAATTTTTTTCGATAACACAAATTCAAATTGTAATAAGAAAATTTTTAAATCTACCAAACTTTTCCCGTTAAATTTTATTTTTACACACTTTCCAATTTTTACAATTAGACGAAAGTGTTTAGATTAGACGAGTGACGACATTAATCACACAAGATAATGGCGAAATAAAAGCCCACGTGCTATATGTTATGCTATAGTGATAGAGTAATGGATGCCAGTCCCTTTCCCCTATCCTATCCTATCTTGTCTTTTACCTATTATGTTTGATAGCACTGTCAAGTATCTCTCATGAGTTTCTCTTATCATCTACAATCAAAATAAACGTTATACTGTCTAACACCCTTTTTTATAAAAATAAATTAATAAGTTTATAATATTATAATAGAACACATACCTATTTTATATGTTAAAAACATTGTGTAAAATTTAAATTAGTTTATGGCGACATTTTAAAATGTCTGCGCCGCGTCCATAAAAATGTTCTCTTTATTTTAATGTTAGTAGATTTGTTTTATTCGCTTAAAAGCGTCCGCCGGCCGTTGCAAAGGTCAATGGTACTACAAGGTGCATAGGCGCATACATGAGTATAAAAACGCATACATACCTTGGAAGGGCATCATTCAACCCCCTTAGTCTACCAACAACTATCTTGCAACATGCACAAACTGGTAAGAAATAAATATTTACTTCATTAATTAATTAAGTAATTTTAGTTAATACCATTTAATATATTTAATTAATATTGACATTAATAAATTATTATTAATGTCAATATTAATTAAATTATGTGTATGATTAACATTGTTTTTTTAATATATTTAATGTTATATGTACATACTTTAATCTGTCATAAGTTTATTAAAATTTATTTTCGCAAGCAGTTACCAATGCTACTAATAAAGAACTTTACCATTAATATATTTACATAAATTAAAGCTACTTGCTAATTCTATAATATACCTACGTACTTCCATGATTATTCGTTAGTTATTGATCATAGCAATATATAAAACAAATGACATTTCTAATATACATATATTTAATATGACGGTTTGTATACAATAAAAAAAAACTGAAATTAATTTCATATCTAGTACAATTAATTTCTAAAATGTGGAGAATTTGTGACATTTTTGCCCCTTGAATTCTTGTAATAACTGATTAAAAGTAAATAATGTTTATCCGTTACAACTTTCTAGCTACAATGTACATTTAAATTTTTGTTGTCACTTGCTACCAAAGAAAAGGTTTTTTTATAATATTAGAATCACACTTCAGCATAAGGCTCAATATTTCCTTTTCATAATATACTGTATAGTTAACTTTCAGCTAAGCTATTTAAACTAATGCCAATTTTTCAATTCGTATAATACACACAAATATTAATTTAACTAACAAAATATGATCTATGTATCGATCTATGAATTGGACTTGGATGACATTTGGCGCACAGATAGTTTATTACCTGGTTATATAGGATACTTTTTATCCCATAAGAATGTTAGGTTCCCGAGGGATCATCTAAATATATAAAAAATCGGCGCCAACACCGGCGGTGCCACTGTGGTCACAGCGACAAAGATGTCGAGGGTTATTTTTCATTTTTCAACGAGAATGATGTCGCGGGAGCCAGCTAGTATTTATGTAAAAAATGTTACTTGGATCACATGTAAAACTAAGGTATCCTATGGTACATAACTAACAATATTTAGAATGTAATTCTTCTTAAAATGTATTAATTAAATTAAAAAAATTCAATACAGGTTTTCTTCTTTGCGATGTTGGCCTGCGCGTGCGCGGCACCAGCGCCCGAACCAGGAGCGGCGTACTTAGCTGCCCCAGGTTTAGCGTACAAAGCTCCCCTGACGTACGGCACTCCCCTGACGTACTCTGCATTCCCCGGTGCACCCCTGGCGTATAGTGCCCCATACGCTGCCTACCCAGCTGCCTACTCTGCCCAGATCGCATACAGCCCATACAAAATCTACTAAATACCCTAAGTAAAATATATCGAACATTTAATCTATGTATAATTGGCAATTTATTTTACATAATGCAAATTAAAAACCAATAAATTGATGTTCCGCCTAATATTTGATGTCATTATTTTTCCAATTTAAACTAGCAATTAATATGAATATGATTTAACGAATGCGAATTATATTATACAGGGAATTGATATAGAATTGTTTAATGACAAATATTGAAAAACCTTTCGGGTTTATAATAATGGATCAGATACTTTAGATAAGAATAGAATCTAAAGTATCCGATCCATTATTAATATAGAAGATAGAACTATGAATATCATTTAGGTTATTAAATTCAGGCTTCTAAGAAAGTTTTCAAGATTTTTAAAATGTTATACTAATGTATTAATGAATTAATTATATTCGTAGTGCAAGTACTACACTAAAAATATAATTAATGCTGAACTCAATATTTCATAATTTCTAAATATCTTTTAAATCTAAATCATAACTATCAAATAATAATACGTAAGTATACATCTTGAGGAGAAATGAAAGCTTTAAATTAATAGTTTTTTTTATTAAATCCAACGTGTTTTAACATAATTGTACAAGGTGTAAACAAATCTATTTTTTTTACACAGATGTGCAGGTTTGAGTTTAATGTAAAAACCTTCATTTCAACCTTTGAAGTTTATAATTTTTCCACTATATATAAATAAAACTGACAATATGTTAAAAAATAACTGTCAAAAACTGATACTACCCAATTAAATAAACATAGGAACCTGTTTTGAGAACATCAAGAAAAGAAAAAATAACAATATTTTATATACGTAAATTGTATGGGTTTGCTCTTGGCCAACATCCAGCTGTTTAGCGAAGATGAGCCTTATGATGGAGCGAGCTCACCCAGAAGATGCCTATCCACTAGAACTTTGAAATGATTTGGGTTATATGAGCTCGGAAATACAGACGCCGGCAGGGAGTTCCAAACATTGGTAGTATACTATATACGCTTTTATTACCTAACTAATTCAAACATCACTTAGAACTTACTTAGACAAAGTCATATGCTAACTACGTATTATATTAATAAATAATCGCCCTTGATCTTAAACAATTACTCGAACAAGTATATCACTTCCGCGTAGTGCGTTCCGCAAACAGCGAAACTAAATAATAAATTAGTGAGCAACATCAGTGAGCAAAATAGCAAAAAAAATGTGTTAATAGATTTTGTGTTAGTAGCCACTTTTTTAAAGTTTTTTTTTAAGCTCGACAGACAAGCTGATGGTCGACTTGACGGTAGATGGCTACCGTCGCCTATAACATAGCAACGCCACAAGTGCTGAAAGTGCATTGCCAACTATAGTAGGATTAAAGATCACTCACATAAACACAACAGCACACATGCTGTTGTTTCATTGTAGTCTTCTGTATGGGGATTTTTACAAATGACTGCGAAACACAATGAGCCCTTCTACTACTTACCAGATTCAGACCACAGCCACCTTTGGAAAGTTCATCCAAAGTTGGCCCTGCTAGGACTCGAACCCGAGACCCCTGACAGCGTTAAGGAAAGCACCTTAACCTCTTGACCAATGGATTCTCAATGGGTTTCAAATAAGCTTACTCAGTCTACCTACTTTCAAGTCCATAAGTTTTAATATATGTCCTTTTAAAAAAAAATATTAAAATAAAAAAACCTTAATGCGTTAACACATTTTTATTGTGAAATATTAATTAATCATTGGTAATCGGAATCATTTTATTCTAGCAATGCGTATGTTGTGGGTCGGGTTTCAGTTCAACGAAGGTAGTATCCAGAGTAAGCGTAGGGTAGGGCGGCAGCTGCGGCATAGGGTGCGGAGTATGCTACGGGAGAATAGGCAGAGTAGCCTACAGCAGGGACCACTCCAGGTGCGGAGTACGCCAGTACTTGAGGTTCAGGCTTGGGGCTGGCGAAAGCCACAGCCACCAAAGCGAGGAAAGTGAACTGTAAAAAATTGAAGTACTTTTAATAAATCATATAACTAAATTTTTTATTACATCATAATACAGGTAAACCATTCCAGACTAACGTTATAGTTTAAACTTGATTTTTTTAACCTTTATTATTATCTTTATTTAACAGATTGGTGAAATAAATCTTTATTGATCAATTTAAGAGACATTCTAGTTTTTGTTTTCATTTCGCAACAAAAATGTTGTGTAATGACGCTGAAAAACCACCTTTGACAATAAAATTAGCTTTTAGACAATTGCAACCATTTAAAACAGTTAGGTTAGGTTAGTATTGGGAATCATTATTTTATATTAAGTCTGATGAAAGTTCTTATGAAAAGAAAATTGTATTAAATAAAAAAACTTTAAATTAATTTATCCCTGGTTGCGTGGCAAGGGTTAGGACTACAGAGTGAGGAATTTTCTGACAAAAGAACAATTTGTTGAACTTTATTCCTCACAATACGACATTTGTTATTAAGAAACGATTTATAAATGAATAAATTTAGCAATATATTTTACTGCTTATTCAATATTAAAGAAAGACAAAAACAGTACAACCACTAATTTGAACTCTTTACTTTATTTGTAACTATAACTTTCAACTCTTTAATCTCTATATGCATTATATTTCGGTATCTACTTCTTATCCCTTATACTTAAAGGATAAGATTATAACTATAAGATGTATCTACAAAGCCTATCAGTCTATCTACATCTTATACCCTTTTTTACATGTACATCGCCTTTGTCTGCCTGTAATGTTCTAATGAAACCAAAATCTGGTTTGACTGCTAAGTGATAAACGAAGCGTTCAGATTTTTACGCGTGACCAAAGTATAACACCTTATGTACCTTTTAAATGTCAGTGACAATATGCACTGACTTGTATTAATAGTCCATAACGATTGACCGCTTTACCCTTATTATAACATCAAAAGGTTTATAGGATGACGCATTATGTTGTAGCTTGTTTGTTACTCTCATCAAAGGCCGGGATGGCTTTTCGTTAAGTCTATAAAGGTTAGACACCCCCTAGGATATTTAGCTTATCTATTCTGAACTGGAGCGTGTCTGTGACCCAAATTTATTCTATAACTAGTTACGGGTGAGAAGTAGGCAAGTTATAAAAGTCAATAGCCCTCGGGTTATACAAATAACACTCGCAAAGTATTCCGAAAGTCAGTTATTTTTATGTTTCGAACATTTTTATCTGTGGGAGTTGGGTTTAGATATTGCGAATCTAAAAACAATAATATTTTTAGTAGGTATTGAAGTATTTTTATACTTTCTCGTACCTACTGTATCAATACGTTTAACCTGGAAGTAATTTAAATTGATTTATTATGAATTTATTATTGTTGTAAAAAAAAAGAAAGAAAACAGACATAACTTACTATAGTAAATTTTACTATTTGGGTATATTATAAGAATATTATTATTATTATTTTTCTCTTTTTTACTGATTTGTAGTATGGAAATTGTTCAAGGCATTTTTGATCTCATTGCCATAATTTGTTGATTCATTCGTTTAACTAATTCAACTAATTTCTAATAATGCTGTGCTTTCCTATAATTTTAATTTATACTTCTAATGTTTCTTTCTGTGAGGGTTGTATATTGTGATTAAGTATGTCTTTAGTTGGAAGCAATAGATATCTATCTCTATGTTCTGTATCATACATTTTAAAAAAAAAAGTTGCTATCCATCTCAGTCTGTCCCTTCCCTAACTTTCTTTAAAACTAATCAACGGATTTTCGTAGGACTTTCACTAATAGAAAGTGCGATAAACTTGCGATTTTGTGCGTAGCCAGCGTACTATATAATATTGAAAATTTGAGGGGAAGTAATATTTAACCCATATTTAAGTAAGTGTTAAGAAATTTTTAATAACTTACCAGTTTGTAGAACATCGTGGTTATTCTTCTTGCAAGTAATTTACAAGTGATAATTGTCAACGATAAGTTGTGACTTATATACGATACCGAAACGACCACGCCTCGACAGCTTGTCTTGTATTGTCGTTACTGCGATAAAAAGCGTCCTTGATCTTCTAACTAATAATAAATTAGATGTATGTACTTAGTTATCTGTGATCAATTTATATCCGCATTAGAGACATCACCTGTGTCGTGTTTCTTAGGTTGATCATTTGTTTTCTACAATTTGACTGACTCATACTGTATATCATTAAGATTATATTTTTTAGATTGATCCAAAGAGATTCCTTAAATGGTGTCGTGTGTGGTACTAATGTGGCATCTTCTACCATAGGTGGCATTGTAGTGGCAGTTCACACTGCGTTATCACTTCCTTACATAAGACCACCGTGAAATAACAGCATGTGTGCTGTTTCTGTATGTTAAGGTCGACAGACAGGCTGACGGTCCACTTGGTGGATAAGAGATTAGGAAGGGATGGGTTAATGTGCTCTGGCATCCCTTACTCACTCACCGATACATAACAGCATATGTGCTGTTGTGTGTCGGTATGACTGTTTCTGGTCTTCTGTAAGTGAGTGGTTACTGCCGCCAGACGGGTATGATGCCATAGTATGCCCAAATGATCGCGAAAAGCAGTGTGCCCAGCTGCCACTACTAAACTAACATAACTATTGTTTACGTGAGTGAATAAGGAATGCCAGAGCCCATTTCTTCTTAAATCCTTAACTCTATTACGATCGACAGCCCACTTTGCAGCACCTGTGGTGTTGCTTGTGTTAATAGGAGACTGTAGCCACCTGCCCTCAATTAGAACACTGTTTGACGATCTTAACATTAAAAAAAAACACTGTATAGTGCATTCGTGTTTGGATAGATATGTATTTCTAAGACATTCGGACCAAACGCTTTAAAACAATGCGCACTGCCAATGTTTGGAACTCCCTGCCGGCGTTTGTATTCCCGAGCTCATATAACCCAAATCTTATCTAATTCTAGTCTAGTTCTAGTCTAGTTCTAGTCTAGTTCTAGTCTAGTTCTAGTGAATAGGCATCTTCTGGGCGAGCTTACTCTATCATAATCCTCAACTTCGCTACACGGCTAGATGCTGGCCAAGAGCAAACCCATTTTTAATAAAAAAAAAAACATAACATTACTCAGCAAATATAACTGCCATAAATGTTATTTCATAACATGTGCTATTAGTTTGGGACATTAGATCCCTTTTTTTAAATTTAACTTGTTCCTATTTAGTCTACAAGATTTCATTTATATATGACTATTCTAAAGAGATTTCTTAGTCATAACTTTTGCGTTTACGAATTACGATGTTACGATAATTTCCACTTCAAACAAATGTGGTAATTATACAAGCAATGACGGCAGCTTTAAATCTTTTTCTAATGTCATTTCAAGCATAACTTTTGTTTAACCTACGATTAAATGAAATATCACCCATATAATGAGCGAAATCACTGAAAGCAAGGACAAATTGAGGTGATAAGACAAGGTGACAAAAACTTTAAAATTGTCCTAGGATGTCATTACAATGTTAAATTCTATGTGTATAATTATTTTGATAATGAAAATTATTAAGATTTAAGATATAAGTTGCAGTGTGGTTTTCTTAAAATGTCCTCTTTTATATGTAAAAATTATTTAGTAGGCTGTTCGCTTTAGATTGACAATATGTTTAAAAATAAAATCACTACGATTTCAACCTCTTCAGTCAAATCTATATGTGGCATACGGGCTATAAATTGCACAGAGTTTTACAAATATATATACATATAGTAGCTGTGCTCGCGACTTGGTACACGCTGTAGTTTGTTTTTGAAAATCTCACAGGAACCGGGAAAAACCTTTTTCCAGTGTAAAAAGTATACTTTATGTTAATGCTGATAATAAATTATCTGTGTGCAAAATTTCATCCAAATCCGTTCAGTAGTTTTTACGTGAAAGAGCAACAAACATACATCCATTCATCCCTCCATTCTCACCAACTTTCTCATTTATATTATAACTAGCGGCCCGCTCCCGGCTTCGCCCGGGGTGTATTTTTTTCTAATAAAAGTATTTTTCTAAAATAAACGTAGCCTAAGTTACTTCTTATTACATCAGCTACCTGCCAATAAAAGTCCCGTCAAAATCGGTCCAGCCATTTCAGAGATTAGCCGGAACAAACAGACAGACAGACAGACAGACAGACAGACAGACAGACAGACAGACAGACAGACAGACAGACAGACAGACAGACAGACAGACAGACAGACAGACAGACAGACAGACAGACAGACAGACAGACAGACAGACAGACAGACAGACAGACAGACAGACAGACAGACAGACAGACAGACAGACAGACAGACAGACAGACAGACAGACAGACAGACAGACAGACAGACAGACAGACAGACAGACAGACAGACAGACAGACAGACAGACAGACAGACAGACAGACAGACAGACAGACAGACAGACAGACAGACAGACAGACAGACAGACAGACAGACAGACAGACAAAAATTGTAAAAAATGTTATTTTGGTGTATGTACCGTATATATTAGGGGTTAAAGTATGAAATTGCCGATTTGTACTGAAAAATAAAAATTCGTTTTTTTTTTAATTTAACATATTTATTTAATCAAAATAATTACCATTATTATCTATACATTGCTGCCATCTAATAGGAAGCTCATTTATGCCTTTGCGATAGAACTCTGGTGATCTAGATTCGACAAACTGTGTGAAAGCATTTTGCACTGCCTCCTGAGAAGAAAACTTTTTATCACGCAGAAAATTGTCCAAATCACGAAAAAAATGGTAGTCCGTTGGAGCAAGGTCTGGCGAATACGGAGGGTGACGAATGGTTTCTAATTGCAGTTCCTGTAGAGTCTGCAGATCAGTCAAATCATGAGGCACCCATTTTTCATATTTTTTTATTTTATTGATTTGACGCAAATGAGTCAATATTGTTGGTAAGGTAACGTTAAACCATGCCGCTAATTCCTGGGTAGTTTGGCTCGGATCGGCTTCCACCATCTCTTTCAAATCATTGTTATTCACCTGTGTGGGCGGTCTTCCACGTGGTTCGTTCTTCAAATCGAAGTTTCCATCACGAAACCAAAATCGCACAGTGCGTTCATTAGCAGTCCCCTCTCCAAACGCAACATTAATATTGCGAGCTGTTTCTGCCGCGTTAGTTCCGCGTCGGAACTCGTATTCAAAAATCACACGAATTTTCGAAGTATCCATCTTTATTGTCTAAGCTGAATAAAAAAAACAACTGAAAGTTGATAATCGAATGTTGCACATTTTTTAAAAGAAGAACTACATAGGTACCGTATGAAAAAAGTTTCACTCAAAAATCTCAAACCATGAAGGCTCTATGTCAATTCGAAGTACCTATTACAATAAAACGGCAATTTCATACTTTAACCCCTATTATATTCATATGCATGTAGTAAAAAACGGTTATTTCAATATTACAAACAGACACTCCAATTTTATTTATATGTACGTAAACGTATAGACTAGCTAGTGCGCGACTTTAAAAAATAAAATATATAACGCCTGAGACCTTATTTGAGGTATAACTAAAAAATAACACTGCCAGGTGTGGTCTTTTTGTTTTTAGATTGTTTTTTTTCTGCATCAAGGTACCCAATGTCCTTTCCTGACAATATGTATGCAAAATTTTATGATCATCAGTTGAGTAGTTAAGACGCGAAAGGGTAATAGGCAGACAGACAGTTACTTTCACATTAATATTAGTATGGATTAGGATACGATCTTATGTTTTATGTCTAAATTAAACCAATAAGAACCATTACCCATAATTTTTATTGCTTGAAACCACACTTATATTTATACATTTTTGCAGAGCGGTTTGAACGTTATTTCTTCGACAGAGATCATAAAAAATAATAATTTAATAGTATCCATAGCCATAGGTGTAAGGTGAGTATCCTCCGTAGCCACTGTAGGCGACAGGGCTGTAGCCTGAGTATCCGTAATAGCCGGGGTAACCACTGTAGCCAGAGAAGTATTGCGGCCGGGCTGCAGCCAGAGCCAGGAAAACAGCAAACAGTATTACCTGAAAAATAAATTCAGATTAATAACTAAAATCAATCTGTTTTCATGTAATTAGAAGTAGGTTTGGTTCCTACAGTGCTTGCAAATACATATATGTACATATATGTTTGTATATATTTATTGTATACAAATATCTTGTTTCTTATTTCCTCAATTTCTCTAGAAAAGAATTTTTACCAGTGAATTTATAACTGGTTTTAACAACATCTTCTATTAAATGCCTCTTTCTATTAAATGTTCATTTCGTTAAGAATAATGTAAGTACCTCTTGTTGGATAAAATCAATTTACAAGGTGACTAAATCAAACGTTTTATGTAATATAAACGGAAATGTCGAGAAAACGTGGAGACTTTATAGTTCCTGTTCACGTGTTTGTTTATTGCGTTTCTAACTTTTCACGTGAAGTTGACATAAATTTTTAAAGGGTAAGACAGTAAACAGAATCAAATAAAATTAATTTTATTTTTTTTAATTTTTTTTATTAATGATGAATTTGCTTTTGGACAACACCTAGCCGTGGAGCAAAAGCGAGGCTGACGATGAAGCGAGCTCACCCAGAAAGTGTCTATTCAGTCGAACTTTAAAAAGATAAAACAGCTAAAAAGAATCCTTGCGAAGTCGGGGGCGGGTGTTAGTTTATTATATTTTGGAACATATAAATTAGGAATTACAGGATTGTAAGGTAAAATAATGTTTTTAAATTATGAACAACAAAACAGAACCTAATTCTAGAAATTTTGTGCCCACGAAGCATGATATTTGGTATAACTCTACCGTCAGCCTGTCTGTCGATCTTAGCATTAAAAAACGTTAGTTATAGTATATCTGGAGCATAAGCCGTCAAAACGCTATGTCATCGATGTTAGATTAGAAAAAATTCGTTGTTTATTTGAAACCTAATTATTAATATTAACCTAATTATTAATTATTAACCTAATTATTAATTATTAACCTAATTATTAATTATTAATTTATTTACTGTGTTTAGGTAACACAGTAAATATTTTTATTATAAAGTTGACAACAAGAATTTTACAATATTTACACACAAGTATCTAGTGTATAAAAAAGAAGGTATAAAGTTATTCTATATACAGTATAAATAAATGAATAAGGGTAAATTTTTTTAGTAGGTGTGGGGTATATAGGCTCCGTTGTCAAATCCCAGCAGTTACGCTGCAGGCTTGAATTAACTTCAAATAAATTGAATAATAATGCACGCAGTTACCTAAACACATACCTATTAATATTGTTTGGATGTTATGATTATAACGTTGCGTACGTGTTATGTAATATCGAATAACAAACAAGTGATATCTAACAATAGAATTATTACCAAAAGGTTTTGTTATTATTGTACATTTCACAATGCTTGATACACATGGTAAATTAGTTGAAAACCTTAAGTAAGCATTGTTTCTTTTGTTATTTTAATCATTTGTTTAGAATATTGTTAAGATATTAGTAGGTATGTTATTCAGTGATATTAAGTAACCGTTTAAAACCTAATTTCCAAAATCATTTATTTATAATTGAAATGTTTGAAAATCTACAATACACGTTACTCGGTGCATCTTGAACAGGTATTTCATCCGAAATAAAAATTTATAGAAAAAATATTTTATTTTAAATTATAAGTTATTTTAATCGCTTTTTATTTTTATATCTAATTTTTGTAAATTTATTTTCAATTGTACGATTATTGCTAGATACTGATGAAAGTACTATTAAGAAAAAAAAGAAGACAAATATCCGTAAGCCTTATATCGCGCACAAAGGAAAATTCTAAAACATTTTGTAGCTTGAATATCAAAAGTGTATCAAAGCATTTTCCTAAATACCTATACTATCTTTTTTGGAGTTTTTTTTATATATTTAATTGTTAAGGGGTAGCAATTAAATAAAAACAATTTTCAGTCATTTTCGTAAATAAATTTTTGGTGTCTGGTATTAAATTACTTGCGATCCTTACTTCAGTATTGTGGGAGGTGACATTTGTAATGTCGATTTGTATAGAAAATCAGAAGCAGTAAGTAGCTATAAAAATATTAATCATCGTTTTTCCCAACGAACATAATGTTCCATTATAATAGTTTTTGTCGCGGTAATAACGAGACCATAATCGATTGCTGTTGTCACTCTCTGTGCGTATCAGATAATACATACAACCTACCTGTTAATTTTTTTGTACCCATATGCGTCGCCGGTGGTCTCATACGATATCAATGGGTATAAGCATTGTAAAATAATCTCAAGGCATTTATTAACCACTAACAATTAACAAAGTAGCAATCCGCTTCTATATGCTCAAGAACTAACGTTCAAATCAAACAGGCAAAATTTATCACTTTCGATATTGAGCTATTTTTTTTACATAAATGTCGACAGGCAGGCTGACGGTCCACTTGACGGTAGGTTAATTTTTAAAGTTGATCGTACTGGGAATCGAATTCGGGACCCCTGAGACGGAGCATTAAGACGAGCACTCTAACCACTGACACAATGGGCTCGTCATATATGGCTGTTATTTCACAGCGGTCTTCTGTAAGGGTTGTAATTACTGCGTAATAATTTAATCTAACCATATTGGAACTTTGTTATACCGGCAAAAATAATTTGTTTTACCTCAATTCAAATTCAGTACAAGAATAAACATAATATTTACTGTTTATTTAAAATCGAGCACCTAATCAATCGGTAATCAGAGAAGATAGGTCAAAGCACCGAAAATTCTATAGGCTGTCTGTATGAAAATGAAATTGGCGTACCTAATTAGTATAATCTGTCGAACTGAAGCGCGTCCTTGAATTTCACGGTAAACGTAATTAATTATCTAGAAATAATCTACATGGAATATATGAAAAGGTAAAATTACTCACCAACTTAAGAAACATTTCGATCTTGTTGTATTGTACTAAAGACGTAAAAAGTCAACGATCCCGAAAATTGGGCCTACTTGTTGTCCGATTAAAACCCGACTGATTTTATTTTTTTACTGATTCCATATTTATAAGTAGCCACTGTCCTTGGAGTCCCTCAAACAATTGAAAATCTAGACAAATGTGTCTCAAGTGGGAATCAATGTAAATTATGAGCAGAGACAAAACACAGTAAAATACAAGTCCCGCATCAACAATTAGGTCGTCTTTGTTTATACACAAAATGTTTAAGTAGTTGTAAATGCTTGAGTCGCATAAAGATATAGGACATTTAACCGCCACGCACATATGGCATGTATGAGCACATCCTTTTTTAGAAGTACAATTAAACTTGAATAAGTACATTAAATCCTGTTTCGATTATAGATATTATGTATAAACAGGAAAATATTCCGTAAACTATTTCGTGCATGCAAAGGTGGTGTTTAATATCCGTTTTAGTACTATAATAAAATTTATTATTATTATCCTAATTTTAATAATATTATAAATGCGAAAGTTTATATGTTTGTTCTCCAATAACGCAAAAACGGTTCAACGGATTTGGCTCAAATTTGGCACACATATAGTTTATTATCTGGATTAACGTATTGCATGCTTTTTATCTTGGAAAAATGTTAGTTTCCTGTGAAATCGGCTAAAAATATTTTAAAAAATGTGGCGGCGTCACTGTCGTCATAGCTATAAAGATTTCAGGCGTTATAGCACATATATTTTCATTTACCAATGCATAAATTGGCGAGCGCAGTTTGATATTGTCCGCAAAGGGCGCTGCTGCCCAATCATTGGTGGTTCTTTCCTTAAGCGATTCTTACGGCACCTGCGGGTTGAGATGAGAGGGATACTATTCTAAGCCTGTACCCCACGGCATTACTGCACTCTTTATTACTACCGCAGAAATCCTTCTTTAGTCACAGATAAAATAAGTTACTATCGTAACTTTAGCGCCATCTCCTATCGGAGATCGGCTATAATTATGACTGAAATGCCCTCGAGGCGATAGCTCGAAACAACTATCTGCTTTGGCTATACCATTCTCGGAGACTTTTGAGCCAGGAAGTACGTCGTCTGCAGGATTGCTAGTTTAAGATTATTCAGGATTAATGCATTTAAGAGAGGAAGCCACAGGAAGTTTAGTAGAATTAAAATTTACTTCATCTCTTTAGCTCTTAATAGCATTTCATTTCCTCTAATTAATACGCACAATATCATTTACCAAATGTAGTTGTAAAGGAGCCCACGAATTACAAATGCTAAATGTGGAGTTACTCGAGCGTCGTGGGAACCTATTGGAATTTGAAGATTAGATGGTAGGAAGAAAAAGGTTGTATGATGTTTCCCTTTTCAACGGTGGAGTGAGCGTCTACAGGCGTTCAAAAGTTTGTAAACGCTGTATTAAGAAAAATCCTCCAAATAATCGTCAAATTAAGAATCAGCACGATGAGGAATTCAGGCTGAACCGTCTGTATGAAAATCTGACGCGCTCGAGTAGTTCAAAATGGCAATCGCCAAAAATCTTTTTTGCATTTTCAAAAAGCTGCCACTAGCTTGCGTTACATCCGAGTCGTCTGTATTTCAAATGGGAGCTTAGTTTGGGTTCACTCAACATCCTCTCTGAAAATCTGACGCGATCGATCGAGTATTTAAATTTTTACCCCAACTCCCACCCCACCAACCCCACCAACCCCACCATACAAACCGGTAGATTAACACGGATATCCGTTACGGAGACAGGTATGGCATATACATTGGCAATATCTGACGCGCTCGAGTAAATCAAAAAATCCCCTCTTGATCTCCCCTACTATAGTAAGTCGGGGCGTGTGTACATACTTAAGCCATTGTGATCACAGAGCATCGACCTCTTCATACGCCCTTGTGTTGTGTTGTCTCATAACGTATACGAGTATACCTAAGCGACATCTGATAATAAACAAAACAGATTACAATATATCAGGTAGGCACTGTAAAGATCAAGGTTAATATTTTTGTATATAAGGCTTAGGATTATGAACATTGTTATGATTCAGTGACACTGTATCGCATATTCAAGATGTTCGCTAAATTTGTAAGTAGTGTCGATTTTCGAGAAATACAAAGTGTTATTTTTTTTTTTTCTGATAAGCAATAAGAATTACTTGAAACAGTTAATTTCAGCAACTAAACCCATAAAAGCTAGAAAAAATATTTTAAAAAAGGGACACTAATTTCATTAGTTGTACTTACCCGTGATTATAAACTTTTTTCTTTGTGTAATTTACTTATTATGTAGATTGACTTCTAATGGCTTATAAGCTCACTAGCTGTTGCACACGACTTCGCCCGCATAAGTTGCATGCCCACATGGTCCATAACACTGGTCTTTATAAATTTTGTAACATCTATCTATCTATACATTATGGCAATAAATGGTTGAATTGAATTGAAAAAAAAAAGAAAACTATAAAATATAACCTATGATGCTCGCTGAAAATGTAGCTTTCTACAGGTGAAAGAATTTTCGTAATCGGTCCAGTATTTTTTGAGTTTAATTATACAAATCCTGTCTCTTTATAATATGTATAGATTTACGATTAAAATTAAATTCCCTAATTAAATAATTCAACTTTAAATGAAAGCTCTAATTCGTGTTAAAGCTCTAAATTCGTGGCTAGATTTCTCTAGCAATTGATCGCAATTAACCCACAAGTTGCCTCGTTCGGGACAAAAGAAAAATCATTATCACCAAATTTTAATCTAGTAAGTATATTAACAGTTTCTCTCTAGTGCTGTATGTAGTTACAATTTTATGAAGAAACCAGAAACAGGCTGAGCTTAATTCCTATTTTGTGTGAAAGAAAATATAATAAGAAAGTTTAATCGATTATATTGTAGCATTGCCTTTTTTTTTTTCAATAAAAACACACAAATTCATTTAATTGCTTATACGTTAACTGGCCTCGGTATCGCACAGAGTTGAAATTTTCAAAAATCCTTTCCTATATTATGCTTACTTTATTAAATAAACCTCTGTTCCAAATTTCAGCTTTCTAGACTTACCAGTTTTGGCTGTGTGTTGATAGTCAGTCAGGACAAACATTTTTATAAATATAGAAGATGACAAACAAATATTTTTCTTATATTCAATTATTAAAAAAATTTAGAAGGTTAATAATTTAAACTTTTATTTTAATAATTTCATTTTATTTTACATGTTCAATAACAAGGGTCAACTTGAGGTTCGAGAAAACAAAACTAATTCAGAGGGGCACATTGTAATTTTGAATTATTTTTTTGTTTTTCAGTTCGCCCTCTTCGCTTTGATCGCGGTGGCCCTGGCTGCCCCTAACCCCAAGCCTGCCCCTGCCCCAGCACCACAAGTGTTGGCGTATTCTGCTGGTCTCGACTACGTTTACCCTGCTGGAGCCGTACCATCATACGTTTCCCCATACTCCGCCCCTCTTGCCTATTCCGCCGCTTTACCCGCGGGCGCTCTATATTTGCGTTAATTTGCAAACAAACATCAACTCGTAAAAGATGGATCTGAAAACATATACAACCAATGGCATGTGACTGTTACCTGATTTAGCAAATAGAAATCATAAAAAAATTAATTCAGTTTTATTTAAACCACACCCCGTGTAAAAGGAAAAAGCGATTTACAAATTTCGGCATTACACTAGAGATGTACAAATATGTACCTATAGTTAAGTAATTAAGTAATTCAAACAATTTACATTATTTATTTATTTATTTATTTTTTCAATATTACAATTTAAAGTTCGTTCCAAGGAAAGTATGGACGCATAGAAAGTTACTTAAAGACGCGCGTTATGGTACACTTGACTTGAAAAATAATTACATATTTTGATTTCCTACAAACAGTTCAAAACAGTTCCTACAATTTTTTTTTTTATTTATTTATTTTTTTTTCACTTTTTTTTTATCTTTATTTAAGGCTTTTCTCTTAGGGACATGTCGCCTCATTGAGCAGGGTCTTATATATATATATATAGCTAAACTATACTAGATACTACTATACTAAACTATTACTAAACACTAAATCTAGAATGGTAAATATTGTACAGCTCCTACATCATCAGATAACGGGAAAGCCAGGGCGCTGTTCAGCTCACCTACTTGCAACCTACATTGGCCACTGAAGCCCAGCCTACGCACCTTCTCGTTCCGGACACATTCCTTCAAAACATGGTACACGTCCTCCACAATGTTGCACTCAGTACATTTCGGCGTTGCCACTTTTCGCATCAGGTGTGCAAATTTGTTTAAAGGAATGTGTCCAGAACGCAGTCTCATAGCTGTCACAACGTCATGTCTGACCAGCGGAGCAGCAACCATGGTATGGCTGGAGGATGTGGCTGAATAGTCTTATACCAGATACCTCTTTCCAATGATCTCTTATCAAAATATTCTTTCCACAGTTCTTTACAGGTCCTCTTTAATGTGGTCAATAACTCGGTATAAAACGGGGGTATTGATAAAGGTACCACGAGCTTCAGTGGCCAATTTATCTGCCCTCTCATTTCCTGGGATACCCACATGTGACGGGATCCACTGCAACACTACCTTCTCCTTATTATCTAGATTTAACTTATAAATAAATCTTAAAATATGATACGCTATTGGAACGTCTTGGGAACACAATGTACACCGAACTAAATGTTGAAGGGCGCTTTTCGAGTCTGTAACTTTATTGAATGGTTTCTCTATTATGTATTTTAACGCCTCTAAGATCGCAATTAGTTCTGCGTGCATTATACATATTTTGGTTCCCATTTTAAACTTAGTGAAAATTTGATTGGTTATCAAAGAAAGCAGCACCCACACCGTCACAATTCTTAGAACCATCAGTAAAAATTTGTAGATAATTTACATATTGCTCCTTTATGTAATTTGTACAAATTAAATTTAAATTTACTGTACTATAGTTTTGCTTTGCCTCCTTTATTCCAGGAATTTGTATTTGAACAGCATTAGATATATTTTATTTTTATTTTATTTTTATTTATTTATTTATTTTCGCATGATTTTAAAGAGCTATGAACTATAGACAGCAGTGGTTTCTTCTTCCTTCTCCAATATCTGTTATTAATGACTCTGCTGCAACTATGCTGTTAAATTGTTCCAAAGCTTTGATAATAGTACTGTCATTAAATGATTTGGATTTTAGCCAAAATTTAAAAGCTAATAATTGCCTACGTATGAACAATGGTGGTACACTAAGTTCACTTTCCATTTTTCACTTTCAAGCAGTAACATTTATAAACGCCCTACGATTTATCGTGCTTCGCGGCGTCATCCGTCACCGTTGGTAATCCTACGGTGAATTATCATAGTGGATGCTTTTTATCCTAAAAAAATGTTAGGTTCCTGTGGAATTTAAAAAAAAAACAAACTACAGCGCGTTCGTAGTCGCGGGCACAGCTAGTGTCAGTATAAGTGCGAATGCGAGTGCATAATATGCGCTAAGGGTGGAGTTGTTGCGGCTACTGATTTTCACCTTTTTGCAGATCTTGCCATTTTACATGAAATATTGTTTGTATGTAGAAAAAATTGAAAATAGGCAGGTGTCGCCATAAATATAAGGTCACATCTCTAGATTTACTTTTTAACATCTGACACCCATACATTCCCATTTGATAATTTAACAATGAATTTGCCAAAGTATCGACCAAATGCGATATAACAATTTTATATTTGGTACATTTTAGGCGATGTTATGTATTTATCGACTCACCAATAAAAGAGTCATTCCTTGCATCGGTCTTTTCCGTTAGTGGAAACCGTATAAAAATTTGGTGGGTGGTTTAGAAGAAGTTAGCGGAGGAACAGACATAGTCTAGGCATACTAGCATAAAAAAGCTTTGTTTTGTTAAATTGTTCCGGGACGAAAATTTGGACTTTTCCAAAGGTCCATTAAGGTACTGGAAAGGTTTTAAAGGTGGAAACAAAGGCTAAATACTAAAAATAGCATTGTTTAATGAAAATAAAATCAATTAATGAAATCAATGGTTAAAGATCAAATTTTTATTCATTTTTATATATTTAAGATATAGATTGTGCGATAGTAAACATTTTCGGGTCAATGTTTTTTTTACCTGTCACCTCTTTTCGAATATCGGCCAAAAAGTTGAATTGATTTTTATAATGTTTTTATTATTAGTGGAAAAAATCCATTTATTCAGTGAAGATACTTAATAAGGATAGGTGGAAGTTTGTACACTTACCTATATCACCTATATCGATAAGTTTATATAGAGAAGGACTGGAGAAAGCTGAAATTTTTATGTAAAGCATTATTAAATTATTTAAAATAAACATCACATAAACTAACGTGTTTTCGAATTTCGACCGCTGGGTGATCACTAGTAACGATAATAATTCATTTTTGCTGGGAAAAGTTGTATGCCAATTCCATCTATACCTATGTTTGTAGAAAAACATAGGTATAGATGGAATGTATGTTGTACATACAACCTGTAGACCTATGTATGTAGCTGTAGATACCAGTAATTGGTACACAAATGTAAACGTGTTTTATATCTTATATATGTGACTTAGCTAATTTTGATGTGCTGTTGGTATTTCAATTAAATAAAATAAAATAAAAAATAATACATCTTATTTCGTATAAAAAGCTGTTTATTTATAATATGTTTACTGAGCCAGAAAGCATTTTTGAAATCCAATGCATTTTAATCATTTTAATAGGTATTAACGCACGTAAACAGCTCCAGGCAGGGCAGAATAGGCGAGTGGAGCAGCATAGGGCGACACTACTGACGGTATTCCAACAGGAGCCGCAGCGGGAACCACGTAATCAAGTCCAGCGGTATAGGTTATAACTTGAGGGGATGGGGCAGGCTTGGGGTTGGGCGAGCCAAAAGCCACCGCGATCAGAGCGAAGAGTGTGAACTGTAACAAAAATGATTTATTACTAGCTGAACCCGGCCATACGCTTCGCTGTGACTATTTTTTTTGTTCCCGTTTTATTTATTTTTTTGTTCTATTTTTTTTGTCCCGCGACTTCGGAATGAATTTTTTTCATTCGGAAATATATTTTTATATGTGTAAATAAAAGTAAGTATATGTAAAAATAAAATTTTATTTAAATCGGCTAGTTTTCGAGTTTTATGGAAACAGACATACGGAAGCTAAATTTTTATAATATCAAGACTAGCCGACTGTCGAGCCGTTGAACTGTCAATTTCATATAAATATATCAAAATTTAAGACTTTTCTAAAAAAATATATTTCATACACACTTTGTCTTGACAATTACGAACACAACAAAAGAAAAGAGTAAAATCGATCTATATAAACAGATTTTGTTATGAGTCACACACGCTAATAATAAAAATATAAAATTTTAAAGCCTTATTGAAACATTTATGAAGTTGAAATTCTTATTATTTTTACTTACAATCTTAGCGAACATTTTGACTGATGTCGTGATGCAGTGGAATAACTGAATTATGATGAACCTAAACTTCCAAGCGTTTATATACCTTAGTCGAAACATTGAAAAAAATACAGCAACGCCAATTAGATATTGGTTATCCTTAGAAAAAAAGATAAACCTTAGACAAACATTGTCAAACCTTTGTTAATCCGTCTTCCGCTTTAAAACAATTAATGCTTGTAACTCCTACTGTAAAGATCAAGGTTGCAATTTTAATATATAAGATCTGAATACCTGAACGAAATCATAGTACTCAATCGTTGTACAGCAATCCAACAACAATGTTCGGTAAAATTGTAAGTACCTACCTAATATTAATACAAGCTATAATTAAAAATTATAAACTAACACTCGACTACACGCTCCATCTGCTGTAAATTTCGGAGGAGTTGGATGTCCCGCAGACTATTTGATGCTCAGTAATGATCTTATGTTGAGCATCAAATAGTCTGCGGGACACCCAACTCCTCCAATGAATGTCATACATTGGAGAACCATGATATTTATTAACAAAATTTGCTTCCCTTTTCAGGTCGCCTTGTTCGCTCTTATCGCGGTGGCTTTGGCCAACCCCAAACCAGCACCAGCCCCTGCCCCCCAGGTGCTGACTTACACTGCAGGTCTTGACTACGTCTATCCAGCTGCTGGTGTGCCGTCAGTCGTATCACCTTATGCTGCTCCTCTGGCTTACTCGGCCTATCCCGCCGGAGCTGTGTACGTTCGTTGATAATTCTATGCACTGCACAATCTCAAGTTTACTCAAATCGACAATGGAATTTTGAACATGTTCTACCAGATGCATGATGGCAAATAAAAATCACTAAAAAAACGTCTTTTTTATTATTGCGGATTAGTAATTCTATCCTTACTAATATTACAATTGCAAAAAAAAGCTTTGTCAAACCCGTTTTCACTGGATTTTCACTAGATTGAACCCGAATATAGTGAAATTTGCAATAAAAATAGTTTAAACTTAAGGAAGCACTTCGGCTGTATATATTATCATCAAAATATTGTCACATGATATTACAGAAACTGAATTTTAAGAAATAATTTTAATTGTAAATGAAATATTTGTGATATTCCTATGGGTTGTAGATAAGGTGTATAAGGATAACTTTTTTGTAAGCATTATTTTCATGTAGGTATGTAATATGGCAAAGTCTAATGTTCTAGTTAGCACATTACTTTTTAATTAAAACATATAAACATATAACATTCAATAAACATGTGGCGATTTTTTTTAAGTAACTACTGTTACCGTGGCGAGGTTATGTGTATTTTTTGGAAGGGTAATAATAACAGATTGGTCAGCTTAGAAAAACCTCAATAGTTTATGCTATGTAAATACGGCTAAGCTGTTAGCTAAGTACGGTACTTAGCTAAGTACGGTACTTCGCTCCGGTGCAGCGCCTAATTCTCTAAATAATGGAGCACACTTTCACCTCTACATCGATGCAACAAAATATATCCTGGTAATTCAGAATGCCTTTTGGCACTCGGCAACATCTTTAAAAAAAGTGACAAAATAAA
Organism: Synanthedon andrenaeformis; assembly: GCA_936446665.2. NCBI lineage: Eukaryota > Metazoa > Arthropoda > Insecta > Lepidoptera > Sesiidae > Synanthedon > Synanthedon andrenaeformis. The sequence goes on from OW387789.2 coordinate 6,385,534, forward strand.
CTTTTTTTTTTAAGAAAACAACAATAGTACACGGAATCTGTAATTATTGCAATATATATACTATAGGTACTAGCTGACCGGGCAAACGTTCTTTTGCCAAAAAATAAAAATAAATTGGGTGGACCACCCTTAACATTTAGGGGTATGGAAAATAGATGTTGGCCGATTCTCAGACCTACCCGATAAGCACACAAAATTTCATCAAAATCGGTCCAGCCGTTTCGGAGGAGTTTGGCAACAAACACCGCGACACGAGAATTTTATATATTATACATTGTACGAGTAAAATTTAATAATTTATTTATTGCTCAATCAATAAAACTACAACAATTGTTATTATTCTCTTGAACAAATTTACAAGTACTATGAAACAGACGGATGATAAAATAATAAATCACGGATAACAATAATAAAAAGAATAAACAACAAATGTCTACGATATTAGATTTTATTATATCCAAAAAAAAATTACCAAAAATAGCTAACTAAAATACAGAAAAGGGCCCTGATAAGACATTGATGTGTTGCCAAACAAAACACATCAATGTCTTATCATGGCATTTATATGTATGTAAGAGAATAACTTTTTAGCAGAATCTAGTGTATATTCGTAACAATTTAAGGAATTTACGTGATTTCGAAGTAAGGAATCGCTAAGTGGTGGTAGAGAGTTAGGGCCCTGTTCGTTTATTCTTTCTTATAATGCTTCTACTTTTAACAGATTCTAATTAGCATTCTAATAGTGATCGATAGAATAGAATAGAATAAGATTTTATTTGTAGCAAAGGACATTTAAAACATACATAAGTAACATATAGAAAGACAAACAAAAACGTGTCCCCCCCCCCCCACACACAAACCGGCTCCAACTCAGCATAATGCAGGTTGTAAACTTGCGCTGGTCTTCCGTTAGAGCCGATCGTGAGGTTACGTAAGTATAACATGTTATGTTATGTTATTAAGTATAACAAAACATAATACATAAAAGCTCCAAAAACAAAGAAAATTATCAAAAATCAAATATAATTATAATTAAAAGATTATTATTAAAATAAGATATAATTACTATATTAGGAAAAATATGTATAGTGTTTGAAACATTTCGAGAATTGGTTAATGAGTTGAATTGAAACCCTACCCGCGAAACAATAGCAATAATTAACGAAAAGCCGATTATTGAGTCCTCAAGCCGATTGAACCCTAAAAAAATGGCAAATTTAGGGTTGTGTAATCCCGACTTTTCTCCTTGATTCTATAGGTGTAGTACTACAATGAGGTTATGACAGGGAGCGTAGCTCTCCCCGCTCTAGTTATAGCCGTGACGGGACACCGATGTCGTGTCATAACGTCCCCGCGTCCTCGCCCATCTATGGCCGGACGCAAGGATTTCTGGTTTGATTTCTGACAAAATCATCAACGAAAACGGACAGGAATATCTCTGAATTTCGCATTATGTCCATTATGTGCTGTAGCTATTCTAAAATACAAATTTTAACACCTTTGATAAATCCGCCTTTTGTGCTTGCAGAAGGGTTATTTGGACTTGTGATAAATGATAATATATTCCCGAAACTACCCGAGATCGACTCGAAAAACTCTTGTGTTCGATTGATTGATGGCAATTGACCGTTTGAGCATTACCGTTAGTTATATTAAAATTTTATTTGTTGGTCAACTTGAAATAATACAAAAGAAAATATTTTGCAAGATTATATATTAAACAAAACAAACAGATTTTCTTTCGGTAAACATCGAAGTTATTGTTGCAAATTACAAATTTAACGGTAGTAGACTGCACCAGGATAGGCAGCGGAGTAGGCTAGAGGCGCTGTGTAGGGCGAGACGACAGAGGGCAGAGAAGCGGCAGCTGGGTAAACGTAGTCCAGACCTGACGAGTATGTTAAAAATTGTGGGGCCGGGGCTGGTGCCGGTTTTGGGTTTGGCGCTCCAAAGACCACCGCCACCATGGCGAACAAAGCAAACTGAAAGAAAAAAATAATAGAACCATTTCTTTTATTCATTATTTTTGCTCTTGATTAAAGAATAAATTACCTAATCTGGTAGAAAGTTGTGTTCTAGAAAGTACTACATCCTGTTGACATATCATATTTTCAAATTTTAACAGATTTTGGTAGTAGTTTCACTTATCTTATTTAATTATTTTAGACAGTATTTGCAAGTAAATTAAATTTTTGACAAATGTGAACAATTTTTAATATTAAGACATGCTTTAATTTTGTGTTTTATAGTATGATCGGAACTACGTCTTTATGAAGAACAATATTATAGCTCCGAAAATAAAAGGAAACAAACAACATTTTTAATTTTTTAAACATCTCATAACTTACCAATTTGAAGAACATGTTCGGTTGAATGCTTGAGTGCAAATTATAGCCTACTTCAATTTGTATGTTGTTATATATACTAATCACAAAACTTATCCTTGAACTTCAAAATAGGATCACAATAGAATCGCTATTAGTACAAACTTTAGTGTTGTGACAACGTAATACGGAAGCTCATTGTGATGTGACCATTTAAAGTCATACGCCATCTAAACAGGTTGTTTTGCATTCGACAAAAAATATGGAGCATCGTGTTTTCCCCATTGAAGACAAGTAACAAGTGGAAACATCAGTTGCGCTTTAATTTTTTGTTGTTTATATTGTTTAAATTCTTTTATGCGCATGGGCGGATCCTGTGTCAAAATTATACAACTATCTGCCACTCAATCATTACTTTAAAGACACGAAACTATACAATACTATATTTATAAGATAATAAATCATCATCATCTCAGCCGTAGGTCGTTCATTACTGGACATAGGGCTGTCCTATAATTTTTCAACTTTTCCAGCCTCACATGGCAATATTGATGTAAGCTTCTGAGCGATCTCAGGCGGCTGGCCTATGTCCGCCGCCTTCCCCCTGACCAGGACCCGGGCGGTGGTCTTGGGGGAAACTGCCGTCCGTCATAAGGTCCCCCGAGATAGCCGGTACGCCACAGCCAGGTACGCCAAGGTTCCGATGGGGAGCGTAGCCCTCCTCGCGCTGGATAACTGTGGCGTGGCACCGATGTCGCGTCATAACGTCCCCGCGACCCCGCCCATCAACGGCCGCGCTAGAAAGTCGTTGGGTCCCTGCCGGGTATCCAATAGGGTTTCCCAACGTTAAAAAAAGTCAGAAATTGTTCTTAGCGATTAAAAGAGTTTTATCTGTCACGAATAGTACCTACCGTTTTAGGTGAGGACTTATAATTTTATTTAACTTATTTTATTTTGTTTTATTTTATTTTATTTTATTAATGACAATTAGGTCACAGTATTGGTAGCAATATACGACATATGGCGCTGAAACGTGGTCTCTAACTTATGGGCCTCGTAAGATAGCTCAACGTCGCACAACGGAAGATTCTCGAGTCCACGGACCGGCAAGCGCAAGGTAAGACGACCTGATACAGGTCGCGGGTCGACGGTGTATCGACGCTGCTCCTGACCGGTCCTATTGAAAAATTATGGTGGAGGCCTATGACCAACAGTGGACGTCCTGCGGCTTATTATTATTAATGACGATGATGAGTAATTAGTTTCTAAAACATCCTTATAGACATTAGATACGAGCAGAGATATTTTAATATTAGCTGCCTTAAATTTTATGTTTGAAATATCAATAGGTAGCAATTAAATCATACTAATAAAACACTTATAAATCAATTTTATTCAACAATGCGCTTCTTGTCCACCGAAAAACATCATTATGCAGAAACATTACAACGAAACTTTAGGCCAAGTGGCTGTTGCAAGCAAAACAATGCGTGGTGTAGGTACTAAAATAGTTCAAACCCTCGGACACGGATGACATGTTCAGAATAATGATGAACACATGTCATTGGCAAACGTCACCAATGACGCAATCCAACATAACATTCAGAATTGTATTCACCACAACCGGACTTAAAACTGTTAACTTTAACACAACTTTTTTAACGGACTTTAAACTTTCAACACATAACAAAATTTTAGTATTTTAGCAATTTTTGAAATTTTTAACCTCCAAAGCCCGCAGCAAAAACGGGGACTTCTAAGTTTGACGTGTGTGTCTTGTACACGAAAATCTGTCTGTGGAATCGTAGCTCCCAAACGGATGGACTGATTTTGATCCGGTTTATTTTGTTTCAGGATGTTTTTTAGCTATAATTTATGAGGATCTGCTCAGGTGTGAAGACTATCAGCCTATTTTATTTCCTAGTAGAGGAAAGGATTTCACTAAATTCCACAGGTTCGATTGATGTGAAATTTGGTGTACTGTTACTTCGGCGATATTTCCATGGCATGGTATAACCTTGACCGGATGCTGCAAAGACAGTAAGTATGCGGGATAACCAACTCCTCAGCCACTTATATTAGCGTGGTTGGGTTCAACAGAAAGTCGGGAGTTAGTTTACAATTTTAATTATAGCTTGTAATAATTTTAGGACTGATTAAACAGTTATATATGTAGTTAGTAAAATAATTAATCATTAATTAACTAACACTTTAATTTTAATAGTGCGGTGCTTACCGCGTTTTGTAGTTATATGTTGTACAGGCCGTATGGCGGCAGTACCCACTCTCTTACAGAAGTAAATTATAGATAGCTAAGATCCGTTCACGTCAGCTTTCAAACAAAAAAAAGTGGATAAAAACGGTGTATCCGTTTGATAGCTACGATTCCACAGCAGATAGACATATACACATACGGTTTTCCCTTATGGGAAAAGCGAAAAACGATGAAAATATATTGAGATAATATATAATTTCTATTTCTTTTATAAAATGCATACTTGAAAGTCTCCGAACTAGTAGTTGCTCTAGTACCATTGGACTGTACTATTAATAGTACTAGTGATTAATAGTACTTAGGTACCTTTAAAAGAAGCTATTTAAAATATCCATACTTTACTGATTGCTGAACAACAAATCAGTCAAAAAAATTAGATACGATAATAAAAACCCGTTTAATCCTAACGATTTATCAATTATAGACATTTTTTCAATTGTAAAGTTAGCAATATTTTCAAATTACAGTATAAACAAAATTTACTTACGTCACAAGCATGTCTATTACGCAGAACGTTGTTATGTGAGCCATATTGCGTTTGTTCACACAATCGGATGGCAACATGCTGTCCAACGCACACCAGGGTGAATAGCCAAAATCCTCAGTGTTGGCTTTGTTACGGAACTGACGGTGTATAACGAGCTTCCAAATAAAATTGTTACACTAGACGTGTTTATAAAATGATTGATTTATTATGTACCAGCGACCCGCTCCGGGCTTCGCCCGGGATGAAATTTTTAATGCCCTCCTCGTTTATCTCTATTCCATAAGGGAAAACCAAACCCGGGATTCAATTTTTTTTTATATGTAATACACAAACCTTCCCCGTTTATCCCTCTTTCCATAAATTAAAACCGAATTAAAATCCGCTGGGTGGTTTAGAAGTTTACTGTGAGCCCCTTACTTACTCACCGAAATATAACAGCACAGATACTGTTATTTCACGATAGTCTTTTGGAAGGGGCTGGCTACTGCCGCCAGACGGGTACACCCAAATGACTGCGTAACGCAGTGTGCCCGTCCACTACTTTCTAAACCCAGACCAGAGACAACTTTGAAAAGTTAATTTTCTAATTTGACCCTACTGGGTATCATGTTACTTAACTACGTCACCAATGGCGCAACGTCTTGAAGGCCAAGTTATATAATCAGTGCATCCTGCCAGTGATGACGTGTGGTGCCGAAACGTGCCCTCACAGTTGTCTTCTGTTAGGGGGTGGTTACTGCCGCCAGACGGGCTGCCCAAATGACTGCGAAACGCAGTGTGCCCTGCCACTACTTTGAATCATTAATCAATTATAAAATATGCCATATAACTTCCTTCATGACCTATAAAATTCCTACAATTGAACACCTACGAATGCAATAAACCTTTATTTATGTTTTAATACTGAACCTAGGTACTCTCTAAATAAAAATACTGGATATTTATATCTGCGCAAATACGAGTGATTTATATTATATGTATGTCCATAACTCTTAAACGAATTAACTGATTTTCATGAAACTTGGTAGATAAACATTTAGATCTACAGGACACAGGATAGGCTACTTTTTTCTTTTTCAACGCGGACGAAGTCGCGGACGTGTTCTCACTAACTATCAATGCACAGCCAAAACTCTTAATAGTAAGCTGAAATTCGGAACGTAAGCATTGTTTGAGGAGGGATTTTTGAAAATTTTAAATCAACGCGAAGCCGAAGGTGAGTATAATGTACAGAAACCACAGAACTGAACTGAAACGAGACCGACACAACATGAAACAAAAAGAAATTTTAAAAGCAATTTTCATCTATATTTAGGCAAACGCCGAGTCCAATACCACTACATGCTAATAAAGGACCTTTCTTAATTAAAATCGATATCGGTATGAATTCTTACAAGTGGTCAAATCACGTGTACGATCAACTTGAGAGCTGGTTAACTTGAAACCACGTGACGATGCGATATTTCTAGTAACTAATTTTTATTAAGGTCAAAATGGTGTATTAAACAGATTCTTTTTCTTTACTTGTTTGCATTTTGAAGGTTGCATTTTACATTTTGCATCAGGACCTGAAGTAGGCTGTGGAGTGTATGGCAGGGACCAGAATTACAGGCCCAGTGTAAATTTGGGACAATACGCCAGCATCTTCCAAGCAGAGATCTTCGCCATCCTAGAATGTGCGGAAATCAACCTGCGAAGAATCTACGTCAACCGTGTAATCTATATTCACTCGGATAGTCAGGCTGCACTCCAAGCACTGGACTCAGACTCTACAGTCTCAAAGCTGGTGCGAAACTGTGTAGACTACTTAAATACTTTAGGGCGCAAGAATAAAGTGGTCCTAAGATGGGTACCTGGCCATATGGGGATCGAAGGCAATGAACATGCCGACCAACTGGCTGGAGCAGGTGCAAAAGGTGCAAAGGAGCAATCTGTGCATGCTAACAAGGGCACTAACGGGGCACTGCCGCCTCAATAGGCACCTCAAAATAATGGGTCTCACCAGTACAGGAGAGTGTCGCTTTTGCCATGAGGCAGAAGAAACACCAATGCATATCCTGTGCGAGTGTGGCCCCTTGATGCACAAGCGCAGTCACATCCTAGGAAGCCACACAATGGCTTGTGAAGATGTGAGGAATGGCTCTATCAAAAAAGTACTACAGTTTCTAAACGCGGTAGGTATAGGTAGAGAGCTTTAGTTTACGTGGCGATCACAATATTTCAGCAATGGACGAAGTGATACTGTTTCTCTAGCAGACCAGAAATAGCCACTAAGAAGATGATAATAAGAAAATACTTGTTTGCATTACTTAAAGATTTTTGTTTCTGCATAAAACCTAACAACATTATCGTCACAATTATTTTTTAGTAGCTGGTGACCTAGTGGTGGTAGGCTACTAGAAAAATAAAAAATATAACACCTGAGAAAATATCTGACATCTTTATCGCTGTGAGGCCATTTTTTTATATTTTTAGATGATCCCTTGAAAACCTAACATTTTCTAAAATAAAAAGTACCCTATATCTGTGTTAATCCGTCTGTCACCAGGCCAAAAAAAAGGTATTAAACTATCTGTGTGCCAAATCTGTGCCTAAAAAAGTAACAAACATCCATACATACATCATCACAAACTTTCATATTTACAATATTAATAGGACAATGGTAGCAGACAGGCAAGGTCCATTTCAGCTAACGTCGCCTATAAAATATAGGTGAAACACTAGGGGGATGCAAGTGCCCTGATAAGTTGAAATGTTAAGGAGAATGCGTTGACATTGGGAGGTCACAGCACTCTACTTCAGACATGTACGTATATGGAAGTTTGTAGTATGTACCTACACACTCCAAACTTCCAGACGATATTTTAGAAAAGTAAATAAGATTATGTTTACCGCAATTGATCAATATATCAATTTTATAAATTTTTATCGCAACTAAAATGTTTTATAAGGCAATCTTTTTATTATACTCTCTTAAGCGAAATAAAATGCTTATGAGAAATTATAAAATTAAGTTATGCTTAATGAGAAATTATAAAATTAAGTTTTTGTCCGCTTTTATCTGTTTCTCCGTAAAAAAACTTCTTTTAAACCACCCAAAGGATTTGAGACGGTTTTCACTAATGGAAAGAGCGATATTCGAGGAAGGTTTGGATGCATTTCTAAAAATTATAGGTAACACCTATAATTTTCAGTAAAGAATTGCATCCGTGCGAAGCCTTAACGGGTCTCTTATGCTTAATGAGATATAGATTCTCAGTTAACAAAAAGTCTAACTGAACCTCTATTTTATGAGTTTAAATAATCTAAATAAGCGTTAACAATCTTCTCTAAACGGTGAAAAGGCCATACCCGTGAAATAAATAAAATTTGAATGTCTTCTTCTAAAGTTTCAAGTAAATAAAATTATTCACTCCATTAATATAAAATTTAATATGCCCGATTGTGGATGAAATTAAACAATATTCTATATCGACTACGGCTAATAGACAATTAAATACTTATTTTAGCGTCCAAGTTCATTAACTCGAACAGAGATTGAAAGTCATAATTGAGTCGCGTCAATGGACTTCAGTACAGTCATCTAAGCACCTGTAAGTATTCATTAAATTGTTTTGGTGTCTCTAATTGCTAACATTAATATAGTAGGCATTTCATTATGATATTACAAACTGTTCTGCAATCCGGTCACACGTGAATCCATTATTGGAAAGGCAACGACATACCCTTAAAGGTGCTTGCTCTTATAGATTTTATACTTGCATCACAATTCTAGATTGTACAGGAACTTTCACAGAGTAAAAGCCGTTAAAGTGGTTACCTATTATCAATACTAATAATAAATCTGTAAGTGTAGGTATTGTATGTATGTATGTATGTATGTATCCTATGTTCCTCCATAACTCTTAAACGAATTAACTGATTTTCATGAAAATTGGTAGATAAACATTTAGACGTACAGGACATAGGATAGGATACTTTTTTCTTTTTTAACACGGACGAAGTCGCGGGCGCCAGCTAGTTATCATAATAAAAGTGTTACCTACCTTATCTATAATAAATGGTTACCTATTTTTTTTAAACAATTCACAATTTCAACGTTTTTAATTAAACACACACAGTAGGTACACAAAATGTAACATTTTTGTAAGTAATTCAATAATGGGACTTTTTATTAATGTGTCAAAAGGCTATATATAATATTATGAGTATATAAACATAACAATACATGGGTATACGGTAATTACAATTTTCTTCTATTCCTATATTTTTACTGGAGGGCAGGGTGTAGTTTCTTGCCACAAGTACCCGCAGCCTGGAATAGGACATATTTTTTTATTTCAATTTAGGCGACGCAAATAACGCTTTTCATCTCCTTGCCCTTTTTTCAGTTAAGGTCGACAGACAGGCTGACGGTCCACTTGATGGTAGATGACTACTGTCGCTTAAAACACAAGCAACGCCATAGGTGTTTCAAGTCATTGCCGTCCAAAACAGTATTTAGAATGAGCGGAATTAAGGCTCTGGCATCTTATAATCACAACAGCACAGATGCTGTTATTTCACGGTAGTCTTCTGTAAAGGGGTGGTTACTGCCGCCAGAGGGGTGGCCCAAATGACTGCGAATTGCAGTATGCCCTTCCACTACTTTCTAGATCCAGACCAGTCAACTTTGAAAAGTTCATTTTTAAAGTTGACCCTACCGGATATCGAACCCAGGACCTTAACCGAATGCAGTGCAGTATAAAGGCAAAGAAAGAAACTGAATTACGGTGTGTTATGTTACTTATTGCTATTTATGTTATATATTAGCTACGTCATCACTTCCGTAATTTCTTGAAAACCAAGTTATATAACCAATGATGACGTATAGTGCCAAAACGTGACCTCTCACTGCAGGTGTGATCCACAAGTTTAACGAGCTATGCTCGGAGTTTCTTTGGTTGATAGAATTAGAAATTCTCAAATTCGCTAAGGTTGTCGACATAGCCAAGAGAATTAGCAAATTGAATTGGCATTGGGTCGCAGTCATATCTGTTGCAAACAGGATAAACGATGGGATAGAAAAGTTCCCAAATAGACACCTTGCGGCCAGGTGGCTGGAAGGCTTCGCGGGAAGCCGCTGAATGAAAAGGACAAAATACCGTGCGTGGTGGCGAGCCTTGAGAGAGGCCTACATCCAGCAGTGGAGAAACACAGGCTGATGATGATAATGCAGATGATGATGATGATGATGATGATGATGTTACTCATATGAGATTATACTTGTCTGTAGCCTAGGTTGTATTGTCAATTTCTTAGTTTTTTAACTGTGACTGATGTCACAGTTAAAAAACTAGCTAAGTCCCGTCTTAATCGGTCCAGCTGTTTCGTAGATTAGCTGCCAAACAGACAAAAAAAAATTAAAAATTGTATTTTTGTTATAAGTACCGTATATACTTTGATATCCATTAACTAAAATGCATTTATTCTGACGTTACAAGCAGACACTTCGATTTTATTTATTACTATAGAATCATGGATATGAAATTCAGAAAAATGAGATTAGTACAATGCAATCTATTTTTAACACCACTATGTTTGAAACTTGATCAGTTAAAACTCAAATAGAGGCTACTGCGTACGTGAAGGGGTGCAAGATTTCCCGGTGTCTTATTGCGCATGCCCGGCATTTTCCTTATAAGCGGGCGCCGGCTTGTTTGCCGACAGTTCGCAACACAACTCCGTAAAGCGAAAACTTTATAGTCTCCACCAAATCTCATATACGATATACGAAAAAGTTTCTCAACAGTAATTTCAGTGACGTACTTATGAAAAATAAAGCGGTCGATTTAGAAGCTAGTGAGCAGTTTGTCGGCGATTTGCCGGTGAAAATCGTGCACGAAGAAAGAATTACGAAAGGCAACGGACGTCGGGAATCAGTGACACCTAGGATAGTGGTGTGCCCACCGATGGAAGAAATTAACGAAAACATGTCAGCACCTCGTGGGGGAAGGCTGCTAAGAGCTTTAAGTAGACGATTAACCAAGCGATCCGGTGATTCCGACTCTTTGGGCAGTTCGAGTAGCAACGACAGCATGTCTTGCGAGCCCGGACGTCCCGAAGAAAATTCCTCGAGCTCAGCCAGTGATTCCGGCAGCGACGGCTCAGGAAGACGTCGCAATCGTTCCACAGTTTCCTTACGTCGTGTATTCCAAAGTTTAAATCTGACGTCACGCTCGCAATCATGCTCTCCAGCAGACAGGCAAAGACCACCGAAGAAACAGCAGCAACCAAAACGCATCCTACGGCCACCCGTAACCTACACATATGTGCGAGGCTTGTCAGGCTTACCAACTCAAAGAGTGCCAAGACCCGTAGCGTACTGCGCTTCGTCGGGCCTCAACCGATAGAGATTTGTATAGAATAGGAAGGAACATGGGTGGATATTAAGACTGGTATTTAGGAGTATAGATTAAAAACGCTAGAAGAATAAATTATCATCATATCAGTAGATAATTGCTGAACGTAGGATGAAAGCCGATGCGACGTTTTCTTAGTCGCCGACCAAGATTCCTTTGGAAGCGACAAACCTGTGCTGTGACACGTATTATTTTAAGGAACTAAAAAAGACTGTAATAGTACAGATATGACCGATGTAATTCAATAGGAAATGCGATTTAACCGTGCATACGAATGATACACCATTTAAATGTAATCTGTAATTAGTTCAATGATTTATAATTTGTCTTGTTCCAAAAAAAAAATCATTCCAATGTATTTATGGATCTTGTTGAAACACAAATGTATTGTAATTTTCCTATAATTCAAGTATAGTGCCTTTTCACGTTTTAAATAACGATTAGGCTTAGATATAATGTACTTAATTATGAAATGTGTACCTTAAACTCACTGTAAGCTGTGCTAAACAGACCTATAATAGTTAAATCAATGTATATTATCTTGAAATTAACACTATGTTATATAGGATATATATAGACTAAAATCTATTCATCACTGGTAACGTTTCGAATTTGATAAGGACTATTTGCTAATGAGTCATTCAATAGTTAAAACAGTTGATATTTCTGTATACTTACATGTTAGTTAGAATAAATATATAAATATCAATTAGGCATAACTAATTTTTATTGTGCACTAAGTTGGTATTACAAATAAAACTCTATAAAATTATTAAAATCTTTTATTACCTGCAAAATTTATTAAATGTTAAATTAAAATAATTTAAAAAATTTAATACTCCTAAGGAACGAAGTTCAAATCTTTAGAAATATTTCCACTTAGCTATAAGGATGCTGTAAACAAGTTTCTGCAGGGTCAGCTACATGGGTGTTTCTGTTGTGTTGTTTCCTAGGACATTTATTGTCAAGTGGACCTGTCAGTTTACCTCTTTTTATAATATAACAATATATTATACCTCTCTGCTAACTACTTCTAAACTACCCTCCGCATTATAATTCGGTATTCACCGGAAAGAGGGATAAACTATTGTACAAAGATTTGTGTATATAAAAAAATTGCATCCCGGACGAAGCCGGGAGCGGGTCGCTAATTATATTATCTATACTAATATTATAAAGAGGAAAGACTTGATTGTTTGTTTGCATTGAATAGGCTCCGAAACTACTAGATCGATTTGAAAAATTCTATATTATCAACGAGTAATATAGCCTATATTTTATAAAGTTACGCGGGCGAAGCCGCGTGCAACAGCTAGTAAAATATAAATTCATTCTATTCGGATAAATTCCTTATTAAAATAAAAGCAAACAACATTAGATAAAGTTCTCAGTACCGACTTAAAGTCAGACTGGTATTCAATAAATAAGTATGACGTTTTAAAGCTAGTATTGATTTGAGTGCGTGAAGAAATGCGCCTGATTGGAAATGACAGGTTAGTGGGCGTCGCATCTTGAACGACAATATTATTATTTATCAAACAACCAATTTTTGACAAGTTCCTGGAGTAGTTAAGGTATTAGTACTCCTAGTTAAGGTATAGTATAATTAAATAATGAAACGATTTTTTTCAAAACTTTTGTTCGACTTTTACGTATTCGGTTTCGATTTTCAATTCGGTTCAATTTAGACATTGCTTCAGCATAAGTAACTTATGCTTCGTATATCCAGTTTAATTTACAAGCATACACAGATAACATAGCCATAAAAGATAATGGTAAAAATAAAAGATAGAAGATATTGGTGAAAATTGTTTCAGATGAATAATACAAAATAAAAATCATTTGTTGTTCAGACAACAAGTTAGATGAGAGCTTAAATACATATATTCTCATCAGAGCAAGCCGCTAGTTTATCTAGGAAATAAATAATTAAAAATTTCAGAGATATATTACATATCTATATTACTACAGTATATTGAATTGCTATAAAGTATATGAAGAAGAAATCGGAGCATTTTCGGAGGTATGTAAAAGGATTATCACACAAATTTGCATACCTACCTACACATAATCAAGGATGCAAAAAGGGACTTAGGGGTTTTTGTCCAGATTAAAAGAACTGTCCCTAAAATATATGGGTCACAAAAATATATGAGCAATAAAGGTCGAGTAAATGTTTTAACACCTATGAAAAAAGGGCGCGGGCGAAATCGCGGGCAAAAGCTAAACAATTTTTATCTAAAAATATTCTAATATTTCATCAATTCAATTTAAAGGCAATAATTCTTATAAAAGAATTCTGTCTGTAAACTAGAAATTAATAGGGACACTTTTGAGGTCAGGTAACTGCATTGCGGTCGCCCACATAACTATTTTTAATGCAGTTACGGATGCTGAGGTCGTAAAGAGACAGGTCTATTTTCAGGCTAAAAGTTGGACAGAGACCGACTAAAGGGCAACGAACCAGATGCAACTATCGATCTGAGTCAAAACGGAACTCATCATCATACTGTCACAGCTTAGTATAAGTAGTTCTTTTCTTTAACCTAAATTTAAAGAACGTATTTTTACTCAAAAAAAATAGCGTGTATGTAAAAAAGCATTTGTTTTTTAATGTATTTTTTTAAAAAAGTAACAGAATTTTGAAGTAATCTTGATTACCTCGGCTGTTGAGCTATTACCTCGGTCAACAAATTAGTCTTGCCATACAACGAGGTAATGCAGCCAGCACGTTTGAGACCCTGCCTAGGGGACCGAAGCTTTATATTTATATACAACTTGTTAATATATATATAGATAATATATATATGGCTGTTCAATAAAGGTAAATAAATAAATAGATTGACTTGAAATTTCAATTTAAAACAAAAAATATTTGATACATTTAATTTGGGCCATTTTTAGATCAAATGGACCATCAGCCTGCCTGACTTCCTTAACATAGAAAAAAAATTAAGTTATATCAAAATCCATTGCGTGGTTTCGAAGGAGTAAGCTGAGAAACATACCGTACCGGATACTAACTAAGTTTAATAATATATTATTTAACTAGAGACTAAAGTTGAAAGGATGACTCTTGGAAGCTTAGATTAAAATGTCACATTTAAACCTTAGAATCATGGGGTAAACCTCAAAAAATATTACCCTTATTTATAGGGATTAATATGGAATATTGTTGCATGACATCACTAGGCAGGTACATTCGCTCTGCTGAAAATTTACATGGATAATAATGTTAAATTATGAAAATAATACACTTGATAGGTTCGTTGTCCGCTCGAGGTCTTATCTGGCAGTGTTTCCACTACATTACGTCTTCCTCCATTAGGCGTACATGTATCGTCAGTACATACGTGAACACAATTCGATTTTGTAGGCGATTTTGGCCAGGTTTTAAATGTCACTGTCTATGATTATGTCTAAAACTACAATTGAGCGCACACTTCAGTAACGACCAAGAAAGATTTTTAAAAAAATTAAAAATATACTTATTATTGCAGTTTAAGTACAAGATATGTTTATTTTAAATCATCAGACAGGCTGACGGTAGATGGCTACCGTCGCCTATAACTCAAGCAAGGCCCACAGGTGCTGCGAGTGCATTACCGACCATTGTAAGATTAAGGATAAAGAATTAAGAAGGGATAGGGAAATGGGCTCTGGCATCCCATACTCAGTCACCACAATTACACACATGCTCTTCACTTTCTTCACATTCATTTCACAGTGCTCTTCTGTAAGGAGGTGGTTACTGCCGCCAGACGTACTGC
This sequence comes from Synanthedon andrenaeformis, assembly GCA_936446665.2. NCBI lineage: Eukaryota > Metazoa > Arthropoda > Insecta > Lepidoptera > Sesiidae > Synanthedon > Synanthedon andrenaeformis. The sequence continues at coordinate 6,400,791 of OW387789.2, forward strand.
CCAAATGCTGCCCTGACGCTATTAAATTACAGCATTTTAAGTACAAAAATATGTTTATTTATTTTAAAAGTTTGGCAATGGACTTAATACCGTAAAAACATACCTTATGTGTACAAATGTTATTTATATGTCAATGGTCACAATTTGATAACAAAACACTTTAAAACCACACAGTCCTATAATTTTAAGTATAGGACTCTTCATACTTTTAAGTACGCACAAGAACTTATGCAAAGGGAGAATTATTAGTTTGGCTTTTACCACTCGCACTGTGGAAGCACAGTTATAACGACAGATTGGTTACAACGACTAAATGGCAAGGTCCCTGCTGAATCCCTATTTTGACTAATGAATATTGCTTATAACGACTATCCATTTTTTGTGGTTCCTACCAAATTTGTTAATGTAGTCTATACCAATTTTTGAATTTTTGTGGTCCCTTGAAGGTCGCTATAACCGATTTTCACTTTTCTATAACTATAATTTTCACTATAACTATATGGTATCTATCCATATAATAATTAATACATTTATTAAATGTCATCTGACATTTAATTCGCTTAACGTTTGTTACAGAGCGATCCTGCTTCCGGGAAATTCCCAAATGAAACTTCAGGAAATGCTTCATGCCACATCCTGTACATAATGATTACACATTCTATGTTTAGCGACTTCGTGGAAGTCGTTAGTCGTCTTGGCTTTGACTAGGCTTTGCATACGCTATATGCAATTGTAACATTACAATCTGTAGTCATTTGTATTTATGACAATTTACTGGCGGAAATATACTAATTGGTAGTCGATAATGCAACCATTAGGTCATTGTTAGATTAGGAGACCACAGCCACTGATTAAGCGAGCCTATCAAAATCAAAATCAAAATATTTATTAATCAATTATGTTTCTCCAAGAAACTCTTATCATAGGCATTATAAATTTATATTTATCATCATCATCATCATCTCAGCCGCAGGACGTCCACTGCTGGACATAGGCCTCCCCCATAACTCTCCAATAGCACCGGTCAGAAGCAGCCTGGATCCACCGTTGACCCGCGGCCTTTATTAGGTCGTCTGTCCACCTTGTAGGTGGACGTCCTACGCTGCGCTTGCTGGTACGTGGCCTCCACTCGAAAACCTTCCGGCCCAGCGGCTGTCGGCTCTCCGTACTATATGCCCTGCCCATTGCCACTTCGACTTACTGATCCGCCGGCTTATGTCCGTACGTCTACAGATCTCCTCATTTCTGATTCGATCTCGCAGTGTAACTCCGAGCATAGCCCTTTCCATAGCTCGTTGAGGGACATTGAGCTTTCTTACGAGGCCCATAGTTAGAGACCACGTTTCAGCGCCATATGTCATCACCGGCAACACACATTGGTCGAAAACCTTTGTCTTGAGACACTGAGGAATTTTGGACGAGAAGATGTCTCGGAGCTTCCCGAACGCTGCCCATCCGAGCTGGATTCGACGATTGACCTCCCTCTCGAAGTTGAGTCTACCTAACTGGACTGTTTGTCCCAAGTATATGTACTCGTCAACAACTTCAAGAGTTGAGTTTCCAACTGTTACTGGGGTAGTTAATATAACTGTTAAATATAAACATAACTGATAAATATAACTGTTACTGTTATATTTATCAGGGTTTCGAAAAAAAAGGCCAAGATGATTACGATCCTGCTGCCATATTCTCTATTTGTGGTTTTTAAAACGTATCGACAAAAAGTGCCCAAATGGGCTTAAAAAAAATCACTTTTAAAAAAATCTAAGTTGTCAACCCTAGAGAAGTCACATGTTTACCTCTATGTGGGTGGCGAGCAGGATAGCATCGTAATAAGAATTTTTCTAGTCAATCACTGCGCTTCCCACTCACCCAGTAAATATACTTTACATGGACGATAATGACTATATAAGATCGTATGCGAAAGGAAACGCGCTTAAATCTCTAACTGGCATAGTGATCGTCGCTGAGACGCGTCGATAATAAATTATAACATCTTGTTACTGAATAATGATCGTCACATGTGTCACAGGTTAAAGGAAATACGAACCGACAAATTTAAGATTTAACGTATATGCGCACTTAGTAGTATCACTTAGTAGCATTATGTGCATACTATTATTTGTGTCCACTTGATGGTAGCATATTGATACCCATTAGAGCGAGGACTTAGCAGAAAAGCGTTATTTCCGTCGCCTAATTTGACTTTTTGACTTAATTTGACTCCTTAGTCTTAGTTCTAGCTCGTTTTGGTAAAAATTCAGTCTAAGGACTCGCCGAAGAAAAATAGCACAAATCCTGTCGTCTTCGGTAACGAGAAATCCAAATTTATGATTGCGAAACGCAGTGTTTCAATTTTATTGTTCATCTAAAATAAAATTGAAAAATACTAAATACGTACTACATTTACAATTTATTTATATTTTGATAGACATTTTTGATAATAATAGTCACAAGACCGCGAATTTATTGTGAACTAGCTGTGCCCCGCAACTTCTTACGCGTTGTAGTTCGATTTTTGAAAATCCCATAGTTTTTTCAGTATAAAAAGTATCCTATATGTTAATCCAGGCTATAACCTACATTTTTTTTTTTTTTTATTTATTTATTTATACAACACAATTTTACATTTGGTTTAACCAAGGTGTAAGCACAAACTCATTAGAGTTTTACCGTACACATGTATGCCAAGTTTCATCCATATCCGTTCAAGTCAACTGTCCAAGTCCAAATTTAAGACAAACAGACAAAATTTCTACAACTGTTTTTTGGCCTTGCAGGAAACAGCTGTATGCGAAGGACAGAAGAACGTGCGTGGTGGAGTGCCTTGAGAGAGGCCTACATCCAGCATTGGAGAGACACAGACTGATTTTGACCTCGGTAACATATGTACAACGTGTAAGAATAGTTTTTTTTTTGGAAAAAATATGTAATGTACATAAAAGGCTCTTTCACGATATTATTATATCTATAGATTGGTCTATAACACTTATGTTTGGTGGTTGACATTTATTTGATACAGGGTTGCAAGGGGACGGCTCTCTCACTAGTAAACCATGGCCACTTCACGAGCACACAAACATATACTTCAACCTCCAAACGCACACACCCTCAGACACTTGTACAGACTCTATAGCGGTTAGCGTAGAAACTTCCATTGAAAACGCAACTCATGCGCTCCAAACAGGTTTCTCTCCTGTAACAGTTGCGGCTCTGAGATCCTGCAACTGAAACATATTTGCGAGGTTGTATTATTGCCTACGTCACTTGGAACCCATTTTGGGTTAGTAGGTCACGAGTGGGGCCTGCAGTTGTGCTGCGTGGCAGGGGGTGTGTGATTTTTAAACCGAACAGTGACGTCACTACGCGGGCCTTGGACCTCCCCTTGTGAATGATGAATGAAGAGATCGATGGGTTTAACTAATTATAAATAGGTCAGTACATCGTGTCAAATATAAAAGGCTTTTGTTTAATGGGCAACGTTCCACATAATATAATAAAACTCACTGGTTGTGAGGAGAAATCGCGTATGAATACAAAATTTAGGTTTAGACCCAAAGCTTAGACTGTCTAAATCTATACTAATATTATAAAGCTGAAGAGTTTTTTGTTTGTTCAGTTGAACGCGTTAATCTCGCATTGAAAAAATATTTTTGTGTAGTCCATTTATCGAGGAAGGCTATATAACATCACGCGGAGGAAGTCGCGGGCACCAGCTAGTTCAAAATATTTCGGTGTCAAATCAATTTTTAATTTAATTTAATAACATAAAAAAAATAATACACAAAATATAGGTTGTCATTTTTCAATCAATATGTAACAAGTTACAATATTTTTAATATATATTAATTTAAAAAAAGTGTCTGTTTGTAATGTCAAAATAACTACTTTTTAGTAAATGAATATCAAAATATATAAGGTATCAAAAAAAATTATTAAATTTTTGCCTGCCTGCTTGTCTGTCTGTTTGTGTAAAATGGAAATGGGATATTAATTATATAGCTTTTAATATTAAAATGCTTACATATAATATAATACTATATAATTAGTAAGTTCACTCATTAGTTTCAGTTTTCAGTGCAACAAAATTCCCATATATATTTGTGTCGCAATATTTGTGCATTCAAATCTGTTCACATGTAACCAGAATAAAAATTTAAACTAGTATAAGCAGTGTTATCGTTGTCTCTGTCCGCCTCTGTCGGTTTCTCCTCTAACTTCTTCTAAACCACACAACTAATAACGTACTAATAACGTTTTCATAATTATAAATTCTCTTTCTTATATGAAATTATTTTTATCTCTATCTATATTTATACATATTATTATAAAATAAAGTCGTTGTACTATCCGCCTCTGACTGTTTTTCGCTGACTTCGTGTGAAGGATTTTGATGCAGTTTTCACTGATATAGGTATGAGAAACGTTTGTGTATATAATTTGCAAAAAAAAATGCTTCGGTGCGAAGCCGTAGCGAGTAGAGAATATGAAATAAAATAAGTAAACCATAAATAAATGAAAACATATAATATACTACTTGCTCCAATTGTGCATCAAACCATTTTCGCATCAGTTCTAAGCAATCGAATGATATTTCTCATTTTTTCTTATCCCTGATCTCTGCATTTTATTTTATTTTTTTCTGTAATACGTTTCGGTTTGTATAACGTGATTAGATTGGTTATTCACACACAAGTAAATTATTTCTTCAAATTGCGTCATTGACAAATCGATGAGACGTGACCTATACAACATCTAACTGCGACACTTAAATCTTTTCAAATAAAATAGAATAAAATAATAACATATTTTCTTTATAAAATAAGACAAGAACTAAAGACAAGAAGCCTTTAGCCTTTTTAACTACACCCTCGCCTTGTTATGGACTCACAGGTACCTTAACAATTATAACAATAAAACCTCAGATAAAATAAGAAGGAATGATAAAGCTCTCTGAACCCAGTGAAGCCGTTACACGATAGTTTGAATACACATATGCATTCAAACTACGCCTCGCCTTATTAAAATATGATGATATAAAATATGATAAATGATTATAAATATCAGTTAGGATTATCGATGTCGTTAACAGATTTTTAAAAAATTTGATGTCAAATAATAAACCCATTTATTGATTACTTTGTCCTCTGAGTACGGCGTCGTCATCTTTGACAATCAGACAAGGTTAAATAAAATTGTGAAATGTAGGCCAAATTACTGTATCGTAATCAACTTGTAATTCGTAATCGAATTACACCCAATCGTCGTGTTGCGAATTATTGAAAAGATGTCTTTAATCTTGTATTAGATTCACTTCAAATAAGTAAAATTGTTCATGAGTTTATTTCATTTAAATGACATACTTTTTAACGAAAGATAAATAGATGTTGCTATTGCGAAAATGCTTCTAATTGTGTATCTCTTAGAGGGCCCTCATCATTAGATCGGTAATCATTATAAAAGCGCCTACACACGGCCCTAAAATCGGTGGCAATATCGGGGCAGTGGTGGGTAGCCCCCCCTAGATCGCTCCCTAGATCGCCTCTAATTATGTTTCCGATTTGCCTACACATAAGGCGATCAAGGGAGCTATCTAGAGGGCTCCTCACTACTGCCCCGATATTGCCACCGATTTTAGAGCCGTATGTAGGCGCTTTAAGAAGTTTAGCAAGTGACAGCAAATGCGCTGCCGACTATATTAGGATTAAGAATAAGGGATTGAAAAGGGATGGGGATAGGGAAATGGGTTCTGACATCCTTTTAGTTAACTGCCGCCAGACGAGTTGCCCAAATGACTGCGAAAGGCGTTCAAGGCAAATAGGTAATAAGGCAATGAGTAAATGTTTTGAAAATAGTATCGTGATCAAATTCCATTACTTTATATTTAAAAAAATATAAAACTGTTTAAATGAATTGTTTGTTGTAATTCTTATTTTAAACAAGTCTAACATTGGGAAAGATTGTGACTAAAGTTTTCACTAATGGAAATAAGGATAAACGAGGAAGGTAGGCTGCTAGGGTAGCTCGGCGAAGTATCGGGTAAAAACTAGTAATACCACAGTACTGACAATCTTGTAGCGGTAGCTACGGCGTAGTATTCTCTACGACGTAGATCACGTCATGTGGAATGGTATTCCCACTTATAATAATAAATATACAATCACTAATTTAAGACACTAGGAAAAAAAGTGTTGTGTAAAATTCTTAAGAATTAAATTGGGACAACAATAATAATAACATGTTTTTCTGGAATTCTGGATCGCTTAGTAAAAGGAACAAAACAAAATTAAACTTGAACTAGATAAATATCTTCTTTAAGTAATGCCAAAACTTAAAAATAACTGTTTTGATTAGACAAATAGAATCATATTTATTATACCTAAGTAATTTATAACTTTTGGAATCGTTTTCGAATATTTTCTGTTTTAATAGCGACCCGCACACGGCTTCGTACAGGTGCAATTTTTTCTGCAAATTATATATAAAAACCTTCCTCGTTTAACGCTCTTTTCATTAGTGAAAACCGAATTAAAATCAGTTGCTTAGTTCAAGCGTACATAGAGAGAGAGACAGACGGCAGTATAGGTACTATGTAAAAATATTTAGCGTCAGATTTCACTGCTTTGAAAAGCGTCTTATATTATCGCATATTCATAAAATTTCATTACACGAGAACTTGAAATTGCTCTATACTTGTACCCATCTCTGATTTGATAGGTCAAGGATATCAATATAGAATTTGGTCCGAGAGAAGATCTGTTTCTTTTTATTGTTATATAAGTCAAATATATATATATTATAATACAATAGAAAGGTCGCCCCCGCACACGTGCCGCTTGCAATATACGCATTCACAACTTCTATGCAAACTCTTGGTTCTATTGATTTTCCAACCCTGTTAGAAAAGGATTTTCTTATAAATATAGTTTGATGTTTAATAATATATTATTTCTAGAAATATATTACGAGTATATATTATTAATTAAGCTATTCTATTTCTTAAAAAATTTAAAAAGTTATAATATTGATCTTTTAACCGAGTGTTTTATTTCTTAGTTAGTCGCCGTACTATAATATAACAAACTAGATAGCTATACTATAATATAACAACTGTTTATAACAAACTAACCTTTGCTTGCGACTTCGTCTGCGTCACTTTTTCTTTTACTATATTCAATCTTTATTGCTTTTATATATTTTTAGCAATAGCACTTAGATAAAAGATAGATACCCTATGTCCTTCTCTGTGCCCCGGACAACGTGTATGCAAAATTTCATAATGGTCCATAAAATATATATAAAACTGTCGTATATACATATATAACTACAGGCGATTCTGTAGAATCGCCTGTATTTCTAGCTATTACCTCGGTCAAGAGACTAGCAGTGCCATACAACGAGGTAATGCTTGGGACACTTTTTTTTTTAACGTTGGGAAATCCTCTTGGATACCCGGCAGTGTAGGGGACACTGCGGGGTTATGCCGAATTCCTACCGGCTAAAACCCAACGACTTTCTTTCGATCGCGGCCGTTGATGGGCCGCGATATTACACGACATATTACGTGTCGTGGGGACGTTATTACACGACTTCGGCGCCCCGCCACGGCTATCCAGCGCGGGGGGGGCCTGTGCTGCTGTTGTCCCTGTTAGAACCTGGGCGTACCCGAAAGTGGAGGTACGCCGGCCATCTCGGGGGACCTTACGACGGGCGGCAGTCTCCACCAACACCACCGCCAAGGTCCCGGTTAGGGTGGAAGGCGGCGAACATAGGCCAGCCGCCTGCGCCCGAGCCTCCTCCGGCGGATTGGCTGGGAGAGGGGATCCTCTTCCCGCTGCCTTTCCGCCGCTTCCTTGCGCGACATGACGTGCTCACAGAACGTAAGCATCGCCTGCCAACCATCGATTTTACGACTTCCGGCAGCGAGAGATTGGCGCCCATGACGAGAGACAGAGCGGCGCGCTGCTCTGCCCATTCGGGGCATGTCAACCGCGCAGCCACAATGGTGGCATTCCTCCGTAGGCTCTCTCACGGCCACCCGGTGAAGGTAACGCCCGAAGCAACCATGCCCCGAGAGCACCTGCACCAGGCGGAACGTGAGGGCATGCTTGGGACCCTACCTTTTTTTTACGTGGGAAAATCTGCGAACCAGATCCAAACAAACCATGGGGTGATCGGTGGGGTATGTGGAACTTCTACCCACTAAAACCCCACGTTGTTTCTTCGCGCCGTCTATGAGGGGAGCTTAGGGGACGTTAAGGCACGCTACCTTCTCCCCCCGCCAGACGAGGCTCCACCTCGACGTTAAGCCACGTCTCTTCACGGCGTGCCTGAAACACATAGTAGTCTCCCCTCGTTTCCCGGTGCTGTGATGACGGCGGATAACCCCATGTCTGCCGCCCCCGGACAAAGCGGCACAGGCCGCCTATTCACAACCTCTCGCAGTGAGCAGTTAGCGAAGGGCTTCACTCCTGAAGAGGGGACCGAAGCTTTATATTACTTACTAGCGGGCCGCTCCCGGCTTCGGCCGAGGTGCATTTTTTTTTACGTAAAAACCTTCCCTGATTATCCCTCTGTCCATGAGTGAAGACAGAATTAAAATCGGTCCAGCCGTTCTCTCGAGTTTTGCGCTTAGCAACACATTTAGGGATTCATTTTTATATTATAGATAATATGTAAATATACTAACTTAGAAATAAATAAAACATTATATTGCAATAAAAAAACTACAGCCTCGGGTCCACTTGAGTAATAGGAGCAGACCATAACAGCGTAAAGGCTAAATGATAATAGTAAATTGAGACTGAAACGGCTTCTTGCTTACGTACTAACAACCAACAGCACACGAGCTGTTGTTTCACGTTTATTTTATGTAACCTGTTACGCCAACAGATGCCCTCGTTTAAAAAAATAAAAAATTATATTGAAAATTTTAATAATTACCTCATGAATGCATAATTTTCCTTCATAATAATAACTACTTAAGTATCTGTCTAATGATTTTCTGTATGCAAGTCCACTATAGAGAGGTCAATATTGTGGCTTTTGTTTTCTCTTAGCTGTGACGATGAATTCACTTCTGTGGTTATTTCCACAGCCCTCGACAATGGCGGTCTCGTTTTTCTACACGAGGACTGAACGCCGCCGTCCGACAGTACGTAATATAGCTGAGGTTTTCAAACTGTATTATTATTATTTTCAATCACTTCATTTTTTTCTAGTTAAAATCGATCACAGTGATCAAGCATTGTGAAGTAACTTGGTGTATCTTTTTCTTTCTTTATACTACTTAAAGTATAAGCGCAGCAAAAATTCGAAGCTGCTAAAAAATCATCAGTCCATGTAATAATTTAGTGTTTTAAGTTTATTGAAACCATAGAAGCAGTGGTTAGAATATAAAATAACTGACAAATCTTTAGAAATATACAATAAATCCTTATGATAATAGAAATATGATAAGTAATAAAAATGTAAATCAGTCCATGTAAATAATGTAGTGTCTTAAGGGTACATTATTTACATGGAAAGCATATTTTTATTAAGCACAGTTTTTATGCTTTACATTTTTATGTAAAGCATAAAAACTGTGCTTAGAATTACTGGCAGTAAAACCTGATGGTAATAGAAATATGATAAGTAATAAAATTACAAAAACAAAAATAGAGATTTAGCCAATATTAGAATAAAACACCGGCACCAACACGCAGTAATTAGCTGATGCAGTCAATTGCCTAGAGAAGGTCTCGCCTGGTCGAGACGTAGCCGTAGCAGGGAAGCTTGAATCTAGCAGGAATGTATCACTATACTATATGTATGATAAACACACACGCGCATACACACATAATTCCTGTACGCCCTAAAGCCTTCGTCAAATATTCTAGAAAATGGTATCGTTTTTCTAATAGTACAATGTAAAAAGTTCAAGTTTATAGTAGATCTTTCTATTACTCAAGGCAGGAATTCCAAAAATCCTTTTTTTATTATTTACGAGAGAAATTCGAACATGTAAAAAGAATTTTATGTGTTATAATTAATAAGAATATTTACGCAACAACAATGTTAAGGTTGAGAACCGCTGGCTTATTTCTCACGTTTCCTCAGACTGGCGAGCTAAAAATACCTACGTCTAACGGTCACGAGTATTTCCTGCGTATACTGACTTGTCCATATAACCAAACTAACGGCCCGCATCCGGCTTCGCACGTATGCAATTTTTACTGCAAATTTTTTTGCAATTTTTCCTACAACCACAAACAATAGATCAATTTATACCAACTATAAATCAATTTATAGTTCTTAAAAAATTGTTGATCCCTTGCTAACTAGAGTATATTCATAATTGTACTATTTTATACTAACAATAACATTCTTGAAATTGCAGATTCGTAATGTACAACATTTCTTTAGTTAGACAGACCCATACTAGTCATATTTATGTTATAGTTTTGTATGAAATGTTTTGTATAAAGAAGAGAGGATAAATATACATATGTTATATGTACATATAACATATAATAACATTGCAATCGCTATAAAGCCTTGTAGTGGAAAATAATGAGAGTCTTGAAAATAATGACTGAGAATAATTCTTTATGCTCTCTCTATTTGAAGAAACAACATTTGGGTATAGGTACCCAAAATATTGAGGACAGACGATGTACATTATTGTCGCGTCAGTACTGTAACGTAAGTAACTCGAGTACTTTAGTAATCATAGGTCAACGTATTGTTAAAGATGTACATAGTTATAGCTTCCACTTTAGGACTCAAGTTTAGACGATCATCAATCAGCTCACAAAAAGAATAATTATAGCATAATGCGGAATATATATTAAAATATATATTATGTTATATTTAAAAATAGTTGGTGCCCGCTACTTCGTTCGCGTTGAAAATAAAAGGTATGACCTGACAAAATTTATAATGTTAATAGGTATTATATCGAATATTGAACTCTTCTTATTGTTGAATATTTGCATGATCCTCTCTGAATAAATAAAATAATAAGCCGGTCATGTTTGATTTAATATTTGAATAAGGTCTATCGGAATAAAAGGACAACTAGCAAATGTATTTGTACAAATAAATCCCTTGTAATATAATTAAATGTAAATTTGGACAACAAAAACGATATCTTAAAGGGATACTACGAATGACATCTAAGTTTCGTTCAATGAACTCTTCTAATGGCTTGTTTGATTTTGAATTTGGGTATAAATTTAAATTGTCTCCATTTTGTACTTTATGGACAACCCTCGATGAGTGCCAATGACTTAAGTGTTCTGATAGAACTTGCTTTATATTACTTACTAGGAATTTAACAACCAACATTAAAACCATGTCAAACATATTCATTTGTAAATACTTTTATACTACGAGTAATATCTAAATAAAATTGAAGTGTATATATGTTTGTAGTGTCAATGTAACCGCTTTTTACATCTTTATTGCTGTTATAGTATTGCCAGACATTGGATTTTAATTTTTAGATGACCGCTTGGGAACAGTACTTTTTTTTTAGATGAAAGGTACCTTATGTTCTATTCTATATGCCAGATAATGTGTATGCAAAATTCCACGATGATCGGTTGAGTCGTCAAGGCGTGAAAAGTTAACAGACAGACAGAGTTACTTTCACGTTTATAATATTAGTATAAATAGTATAGATAATGTAACAATTTTCTTTGTCCTCTCATAAATGTAGTGAATAATATCAATTTCAGTTCAATTCTCATCCAACTCAAAACAAAAGTTTTAATCAATTTGTTTTGCCAGGTCATAAGTAGCTGAAATGTAGTCTAATAACTACTTATGTGCTTCGTAAGAAAGCTCAACGTCGCTTAACGAGCTATGTCTATGCTCGCGGTTACACTGCGAGATGGAATTAGGTATGAGGAGATGCGTAGACAAGCGAAAGCTACCGACATAACCCTTCGGATTAGTAGATTTAAGTGGGCAGGATACATAAGTACGGAGAGCCGACGACCGCTGGGGCCGGAAGGTTCTCGAGTTGGGTTTTAGCGGATTCGAATTTGGCATAACCCCGCAGTACCCTACACTGCCGGCTATCTAAGATTTAATTTCCCAACGTTAAAAAAAAGGACGCCAATCACAAGGTAGACAGACGATCTGCCGACCATAATGCATAGTGGGATTGACGATAAGAGATTGGGATAGGGAGGAAATGGGCTATTTTTAAAGATTAATTACATCCGGTCATTTAAGATAAGTGACATCCGGTGCATCATATATATTTAACGCAGTTAAATAGCTTATTAAAACTATTATAGCCTAATCATTCAAATATTAATAATTCACAAAAGTTTACCTTTCTGTTTTTGTATTCATGAGGCATCCTTTTAATTATTTTTCCAAGGTATCTGTGTCCTTAAGAGCGAGGGAACAACCAAGACGTGTTATTAGTTTGAAAGTTCGAGAAACGTGTTTCAAGTCAACGTGGCACAGATAAAGCTACGATAGAGAAGGACAGAAAACGTGCGATAGTTAAGGTTTTACGATACGTGATGAAATCGGTTTGAAACTAGATCTAGGACGTGTCACAACCTTAGATGGGTTTTTAATTTGAGGATTAAACCCAAACCATGACCCAATTACTGACCATGTCGATATAAGTTCCATTGGAATTTAATAACAGATAACAAAAAATAAATAATCTGAGTTTTTTATGATAATAGGCATGCGATATCTAAATGCAAAAACAATATCAGGCAGTACTAAAATTCAAGAGCGATGAGGCAATTTTGCCGTTTCATATATTTATTTCATGTTAATACTATAGAGAATATCGTCGTTGTAGGACCAAAATTTACTATGTGCACTTTTATTAACATTCCAAAAAAATTGGTAAGTGCTTATGAACATTCTTAATAAAATATGCCATGTGCAGCAGCTAGAATCAGTAATGTGTAAAATTTACTTTATTATCAAAATAATAAATAAACTATTTTTTCCTGTTTAAAGGACTAACGTAAAACAATAAGGCTGTTCAAGTTCAAGGTAGTTTCAAATAAAATACTTTTTCTTTAAATAAACTTCATTCTAATTCTTCTAACTGTTTTTGCGTGAAAGAGTAACAAACATCCATCCATACATTCCTCCATACATCTTCACAAACTTTCGCATTATATTATTATGTCGCGCGTTAGGAACTTCTAACGGCGCACTGACTAGATCTAATAGTTGGGCGCCAGTGTGGCCTACCAAGAATTATTTTCTTGGTAGGCCACACTGAACGGCGTGATCGGAATTAATTATTATATTTAATACGTTCTGTGGTAGGCAACACGAATTCGTGTAGGTCGTGGGTGGTCGGCCTATCTGTCTCCTGAACGCAGTGCAGGCACTCCCCATTATGATCCAGCCGACGAAGGTGGTAGATGTGGCGTGATGGGCGTGGTGGTGTGCGTCCTGCTGATGCGTGTAGGTACCTACCGACGATGGTGATGGTAAGGCGGTAGCTGGATTGCAGCCGGCAATCCGAAACTGGCCGTCCGTAGCTGACCCGATGGGTGGTGTTGTTCAGGTGGATGTTTTGCCCGGAGGACACTTGGCCCGGGGGATACTTTGCCCGAAGGATGCTCCTGGAATCGACAGTACCACAGGATTTCGCTCTGGTACATCTGCCCTCCGATCTGGATAACCAACGACGGCAACAGGATGAAAGTACCTGCTTGGCAGCAGTAACATTGCCGCAATGGTGCATAACCAGAAAGGAGTTTACAAATAGCAAAAATGATGAAGCAAAAAGGAAATGTATATATATATAAAGTATAATTTGAAATTAAAAAATAATAATTAAGAAGGTAAGTACATAAAAATAAGGTTAAAATTATAATGCAAAGCAAAAAAGTATTGTAGCAAAACAAATCGTGAAATAAGACATACTATGGTGAAACAAAGTTAAAAAAATAAGCAATTTTAAAATATGATATTAGAAATTTACAAAATTGTGTGCCATTTAAAACTCTCTCTATCGGGGGATATCCAAATACTTGGTGGACTTATTAATCCACAAACTAACGGTAAATTAATTTGACGTCGAAATAGCCTTTTAATTAAAATTATAATAATTCGCACAACTCAACTAGGACGCCGAGTGGCGTGGACCTCTCAATTGTTAGGCTTATTTTCGAGTGACTCGCAAAATAAAAAATGAAATTGTTACTCCGGGCGTGTACTTATTTTGGTTTTTATTATTATTTTTTTGTAATATGTAACGCGTCATTACAATTAGTAGGATGGAGCTTCCTACCATCAAGTATATCATCAGTATGCCTGCCAACCTTTACATAAAAAAATCCACAACAAATTGCTCGTGTTTATCATAAATATTAATGACAATCTGTTGCACGCGACTTCGCCCGCGTAACTTTATAAAACACAGCTTATGTTACTCGCTGATAATGTAGCTTTCTATAGGTGAAAGCATTTTCAAAATCAGTCTATAGTTTTTGAGTTTATTCATTAAAAACATACAAATCTTCTCTCTTTATAATATTGGTATAGAAGTATAGACTAGGTATAGATAATTGCATATCGATGCAATATTTGAATTGTCAAAAGTTATTTTGAAGCCCTTAAGTGCCTTAAGTGCCGGCGAAGAGTATGAAAATAACTCACTTGCCATACTCCAATCTGGCTTAAAATAATTTACCAATAAAGCGACCCTTTCAAAATTTTAAAAGTACCTACTCGGTTCGGTATTTCTGAATGAACCTTCAGAGTTGTGGTGCGAGCGCTCTAAAGGGCATGACCCGCGCGAACTGTGTCAAGGATATTTCTTTAAATAGACGATCAAACTTCCTACTACGGATTAATATATATTTAAAATTACATTTTAACTATAAATAATATTTAATTGGATTTATAGCGTAAAATTAACCTGTATTTTAACGGTAGTAATAAAATTATATCGACGGTCCCTACGTACACATAAAGACATGTCTAAAACCGGGGTTTACAGGACAGCGTAATTTATGTTCAAACTGCTCTAGAAATAATTATAATTATAGGTAATTATAAAATTTGTTTTTTCTAGAATATTTTATTAGATTTAGGAACTTTATAATGGTAATCTAAAGACAATTATGCAATAAATAAAAAATAGCCATTTTTGACATGTCTTTATGTACGTAGGGACCGTCGATATATTGATTAAATATAATTGTAATGGAGAAAGAATATTTTATAAATTAAGAAATTATATATACTTACTTTTATTTAACTTTTAATTAGTTTTTTAAACCATAACCTAAATGCGCTGCCGACCTTGATATGATGAGGGATAAATAGAGGATAGGAGAATGGGTTCTAGCATCCCTTATTCACATACAAAAGGACACATGTGATTTCACGGTAGTCTGCTGTATCAAGGGGGTTGTTAATTACTGCCTAGTTCATGGATTATTCCACTTCGTCCTCGAGAGATCGTCTCTGGCGGTGACAAAAATTTTTGCGTTTAATGTGACCGTGGTCCCCAATTTTTGGCAAAAGGGGCCGACGAAACCGTGGACAAAAGCTGGTAATATTGTAAATGCTGAGTTTGTTTGTTCATTGTGCTTTCACGCCCTGCTTAATCGATCATCGTAAAATTTTGCATACACGTTGGGGTACAGAAAAGGACATAGGGAAAAAAATATTTTTTTAAAAGGACGCGCACGAAGACAGGCAAAAGCTAACTTAATTTTTTTTTTAAATCACACCAGCTACGATTATTTTAAAAACTTAATTGTCAATTGTAAAGTCCTTGCATTATTATTTCACCACCAATTTTCCGTTTTATCGATAACGTTATGTATATTGACTGTAACAAGCTACGACTCCTCGCTTTTGCGTAAAAAAGGGGTTAAAAACTTTTTTAAGCCAGTCAAATTTTCCGTTTTACCGATAAAAATACGACAGTCGCCGTAGTTAATAAGACGAGTGTTCCAATTCATTATCTGGTCATAATCATCAGTGAGCTTCAACAGTATTGACCTTTGTGCGAGGCAGTTATAAATAGGAGGACACCGAGAGAAATGACCTCCACAGATACATTTATGTACCTGCTGCGCAGCCTTGCTTCGATTATTACATATGCTGTTGTATACACAGATGTATATAGTGAGGAGGTGGTTCAGGGTGCAAGCCGAGGCTGTGGTCTACTTTTGAATGGGCTTGCGGAGGCTCGGCGTGACGTCATGGAGGCGTAGCTGTGACGTCAGCGCTGGAAACTGGGACACGCGGTCGCTGAACCCGCTCACTGCAGTCGTAGCCTCCCTCGTATCTCAGGGGTTGCGAACAGATAGTATTTTGATAATATTTTTAAATATATTTTTTATTATTCGGGAACAAGCATTCAATTTAAGTCTACTTGAAACTTTTTAAGCTCGCTAATGACCTACTTATCCTGACATATCGAATTTAAATTTATTTTATTAACTAGCTGGTGCCCGCGTCTTCGTAAAATATGTAAAGCAATATAACGCCTGACATACAATCAAGCAAACATAAACTTTACCTCTTTTTAATAATTGTCTAGGTATTTTTATAATTTTTACCAAACCTAACGTCCAAATGAACCTAACCTAACAGACATAATAACTGTTTCTTTATATGTATATATTCAAGGTTTTTAAAAATAAGGTTTTAATATTAATAAGCAATATAAAATAAGATTAGTTATTTATTTAAAAATATTAGTGAGCACATTTTAATGGTCACATATTGCCCCCTTTTATAATTGTAATAAAAAAATTATTTTGGTACGCATTTTTGCGGCCGGATCTTAGACTATCTGTCCTCACACGAAGCGGCCGGCTCTGTTTTAATGGTCTAAATCAAATCAAATCAAAATATTTATTTATCAATTAGGTTTCTACAAGAAACTCTTATAATCGTCATTATAAATTTAAATTTACCAGGGTTTCGGAAAAAAAGTTAAGATTACGATCCTGACAAGAAACCCCGAAAGAAACTCAGGATACTATTCTTTTTGTCATCTTTAAAATATAAAATTACAACAATTACACTTAATTTTAAACAAAATAACACTTATAGGAAGCCGTCTTGACAACGCTTCAAAGTTTGTTTACATTCTTTGCGTTGTCTCGTTGGTCTTGCTTTAGTTATAATCACAAATAGTCTATAATTTATATAGATACGCCGACGTAGTCTCTATTAAACGCTAGTACTTTCATATTTATCATTTAATTCGACTCATATCGTAATCGATCGATTATCTTCGGACCAATTACTTATCAGAATTTTACTTCGAATATATTTTTTTCATGTAGATAACACATATTATGTGTAATTTTTGTTTACATGTTTCTGCCGGATCGGTAACCTCTGGCTGAGCCGTATTTCATTGAGCGTGTGAACTAGGTCACAGCTTGATGTTGCAACCCCCGGGCCCCACCGACGAGCATCGATTTCAAGCACAGCGTCAATGAGCAACTATATACAAACCTATAAGCGACTTGAGTGTATATATATATACACACAGAACAATGCGGCACAAAAAGTTTATTTTTAGAACAACATTGTGAACAATAATATAATAACAAAAAAATCACTTTTTGTGAACTTTGTTGAGATTCCAACATGTTGAGACCTTAGTGAATAGATAACTGGCCTTATTATCGTATAAAAAAGTGCTTTTGAGGACTACTAGTCGAACTACGACCTCTCTATGTGCAGCAGCTAGATTCCGTTATGTGAAAAAACTCCATTATCAAAATAATAAATAAAATATTTATTTATTTATTTATTTATGAACATAAACCATTAAAAAGAGAAATAAGTTAACGTATAACAACCCTGTTTCAAATAAAATATCTTTTTTTTTTTTTTAAATAAACCTTCAAACGAAAGTTTTCAGGAAAACTTTTTGTCCATACCTCAAAAGTACCTACTTTTTGTACCTAGCAGATTTTGGTTTGACAACGACGAAAATACCAGTTCTGCTCGTTCAGGATTTTCAGAAAAATATTGAAAAATAGTTATTATGCAGTCAGTTTCCTACACACTGTTTATTTCAGATATACTTCAAAGTGTTAAATAACAAATATTACAAGTATATAAAAAATACTTTCAAAAATAACGTTGAAGTAAACAGAATCACCTCTAAATATACTATAATTGAAGTGACTTCCTCTCACTTATTTATAGTCTTGTTTTCACTTACCATTTGTTTTGTAATCGTCAAAAAACATGTTATGAATAGTATTTTCAAAAACATGTTATTGAGGTGTTACTATTATCTCTCTTTTCATAGGTGAAAACCGTATCAAATTTATAATTTACACAATAAACAATTATAATGCATAATTACCCACTACATTTAGTACTTATTCACCAATATTAAAGACTAGCGACCCGCCTCCGACTTAGCACACATGTAGGGTTGCCAACTTTAAAAAAAAAAACATTTAAAATTTTTAATAAGAAAATTAGAGCAAGAAAAAAAAGTGTTTTTCAAATTTAAGTTTTCATTGTTTTAAATAGATATATCTTTGGTGCTTTTAGCAGACGCTATAAATTTTTGGTTGTTTTTAAAAGTTTCAAAACTAATATTACAATCTAAGCTTAGATTTAAATAAATAAATAACTCATTTTCTATTAAATTTATGGACGATCTTTCATCTCGCCACTTCACATTCATTATCGAAAAAACTCTTTCAGTGAAAGCTGATGTTGCGGAAACAGAAAGCAAAAAAGATTTTTTTATATATATTTGGTGTTATCACGTGCATTTTTAAGTATATATTGCCATTTTTCAATTTTAAACAATTTTATTCTGTTTTATCATAGATATCGATAAACCATTCGGAAATTCCGCATAAAGAGTGTTTTGTTTTGCACATCACTGTAAAGATTCGAAATAAAGTATTTTCGCATAATTTATTTATATGCAAAAGTATAAAGTATATTTACCATAAATAAAGTAGAATACGTTATTATAAAGTATGGTTGGTAACCCTACACACATGCGATATTTTCTGAAAATAAATTATTGCTCTATTCATTAGTGAAAACCGCATTAAAATCCTTTGGGTGGTTTAGAAGAAGTTAGCGGAGAAACAGACAGAAGCGGAGTGCGACTTTATTTAAACTAGCTGTGCCCGCAACTTCGTATCGGTTTTCGTACGCTCGGTAATTCGTTATTAGGTATAACTTTTTTGTTTATAAACCGATAGGAATGAAACAATCACTAAATATTACGTGAAGCTTGTTACAATACATCAGTGAAAACCGCATTCAAATCGGTAAGGCGGTTTATGAGATTATTGCGCACAGCTAAACAGACAAATGGACTATAATTATTAAAAAAAAACACTATTTTTTTCCTCTGGGTAACAACGTGTACAATTTGATTTTTTTTTATATTTAATGTGCAGACGTTTCGTTCATTAAATGCATATAGATGTAGATATAGATATCAAAGATAGATATAGGTTTTATGCCATGTCTTGCTTCGTTAGAAGCAAACAGGTCAACAACCAAATAACACCGGGCATCTTATTGATCCCTACAACGAAGTTCCTTCAATCATTCAATTGGAGGCTGCGTAAGTTAAAGTTAGATTTGTCGACCCACTCAGTTGAAATCCCATTGGACTATACAGGGGACCGACCCAGGTTCAAAAACATTCACACTTAGCCTAGCTCTAGCAGAGACTTAAACAAACTTCGTAGACTTTATTTCCACAAAATTTTACATTTCGACTTTATTAAATTGTTCTTTGTTTACATATTTTTTTTAAATAATATCTTTTTTTATGTATTGAATAATTACAAATTCTATCAAATTTTTATCGTAGTTGTTCATAGAAAAATAAGGTCAAGGGTCGTTAGGCTTTTTGTTCATAAAGGGTGCAGTGATTTATGAGTTCATCGGCTTACTACGGACCCGAAGGTCCGATACTTTCAAAGAGATTTTTCTTGACAATAAATATTTATCCAGCGACGTTTCCACTTATCTACTATCTTTCTCTACTTCCTAACGATATTCTTTTTCCATTTTGCTTGACTTATGAGCTCAAGTTATTTATTTGTTATGGAAATTAACTTATATCTTCTTATCCTATCAATAATATTAAAAATGCGAAAGTTTATTACTCTTTCGCACAAAAACGGCTGTTCCCGGAGAATCGTCTAAAATATATTTAAAAAAATCGGAGCCACGGTCGTCATAGCGATAAAGATGTCATAGCGATACAGGTGTTATATTTTTCATTTTTCAACGCGGACGAAGTAGCTTACACCAGCTAGTTAAAAATAAATTATAAACTTTCTGTTCCTAAAAATTCAAGACTCATTTCAACATTTGTTGGACAATATAACCAAATCGTATTGCAGCATTTTGATTCCGATGTAGGTGACAACGCTTGAGAAATGCATACAAAAGTGATTGAAAGAATGCTTAATTCCCTACGCGGACAAACGTTCTGATACATTCAGATCACGCATGCTCCAATGCCAGTGACGTTACCAAGAGTATTGCAATAGTAGCTCGCCACTTGCACTGCCCGTGGTATAAATGGACGACGAATCTCTTATTCAGCAGTCCTGTACATTGCACCAGTACATCCACAACTACATCAAAATGTTCAAAACTGTAAGTAAGCTTCAAATTAAAAAAAAATAAAAAAATCTTGGTCTCCTCTTTCAATTTCTTTTTATTAAACTTTTCATTTCTTCTTGAATTGATATACCTTGAATTATGTGGTCTTGTAATGTAAAGATATATTTGTAAAGTCGCATAGATAGACTAAGCTAAATATTACTTTGTTCAAAGTTGTTTCAATAGCCAATTAGGTGAAAAATCGCTTTATATGGCCAATTTTTTTAAGGAAGCACTGAACTTGAATCGACTTTGTAGGTATAGTTTGCGTTTTAATACTGTAGCCACCTACAGTCAAATTAAATATCTCGGCAGTCCAAGCCTCTAAGTAAATTTGACTTTCTAGACTACACGATCCAAAATCTCATACTATACGATCTACATATTTCTATTGAATACTCGCATACTTTTTCTTTTTTGGTTTGATAGAGTTTAATCTGTCCCACAAAACATAAAATAATTCTGTGGTTTCCTATTGCGGGGTTGGGTCAATAATAAGCATAATAATCAGAATAATAATTAGATGGTAACAACAAATTGGATGTCATGACACTCATTTCTTTTCAGATTGCTATCTTCTTCGCTGTGCTGGCAGTGGCAGCCGCTAAGCCCTCAGTTGTAGCAGCACCGCTGGTAGCAGCTGCTCCCGCCCCTCTAGTGGCGGCTGCTCCCGCTGCAGTAGTGACTGCATCCAGCTCGCAGTACTATCACCGCATTAACAATGGTCTGGCAGCGTATGTGGCTGCACCTGCTGCATACGTAGCCCCAGCCGCTTACACTGCAGCTGCTCCATACTTCGCTTCTGCTCCATATTTCGCAGCCCCCGCTGCTTCCTATGTTGCCTATTAATCCTGACGCCTGACTGATACCCTGAATAAACTTAAGTAGTAATCATTGTTATTCATTGTTTTATTGCCACTAATTAGTATGTTTTTTTATATATAAAAATCGCGACAGGCACAGTTTAGTAGTGTGGTAGGGTCGACCACATTATACTTAACTATTTATAAAATCAACCATAATTAATACTAGTAACTACTTCCAATACTACCTATTAATATGTCTCATTTCCACAATCTCGAGAACACTCGAGTTGTCCAACTGAACGCTTCGATTACTTGGAAGCCGACGCTTCGGTGGATGAGAATAACAGATTGTTAGTTAATGTCCAGTGGGTGGGTTCGAAGTTTTTCAAACCTATCCGTCAGAATAGACTACAAAAGCTCTCTGACCAAATCCTAAAACGCTCAATGATGCTCGCTAAGACTGCAATCTTCCAATGTAGTAGATATGAATGAGCAGCTCAATAGACGAATATGGAAGTTCTTGGGACAGGATATTCGTGCTTTAAATAAAAAACAGTATTGAAAATATGATCGATCGGAATAGACGCTCCAAAGTCTTCGCAAGAGACAGTTCTATTGGGAAGAACCAGTTAACGAAGCTGAAAAGATAAGACGGCAATGTAACGTCATCTAGAAAAGACATGCTAGACATGTCGAGATTAATATTTAGATGTTTGACAATTAGCAAGAGAATTATAAATATAAAATAACTTCTTCTTCGTCGGTATCACTCTTGACAGAGTGGTCGTGGTCATCATTTCAGGTGTTGGTGGCAAGCTTCACAACACGCCTCCATTCCTCTCTGATGGCCGCCTTCCTCGTGCATTCTTGTAGTGATGATGAGCCATTCACTGCAGCTTTTATTTGATCCGTCCATCTCATAGGCGATCTTCCTCGTGGCCTGGTACCCTCAACCTTTCCCTGAACCACAAGTCGCTCAATAGCCAATTTAGGAAATCGGAAGGTGTAATTGCAGTTAGAACAGATTGGATCCAATTTAGATTTTATATATTTTCAATTCTATGTCTTCCATTTAGAAATCAATTTAGTGTAGTGTGATCACTAGTTCACTACTTAGGTTCCTAAATTGGTTTCCTACAAATTGAAAAGTGTAATAACTGCTTAAGTTTAGATACCTATTTATAACTGAATATTTTTTATAACACTTATAGTCCAGTCATATAAGACCAAATTTCATACTATCTGCGAATTTTGGTCTGTCAGTACAAAAATTTGTATACACTTTCGTTTTTATGTTTCAAACATTATGTGAAAAGTCTATAAACCAGACTTTTAAGGAAAAAAAGTTATTCGATGTCAAATGGCGCGAATTTCGGTTTTTCGCGAATAACTCGTTTTCTATGCTCTTGGTCACTTAGATACTCATTACTAAAATTAAAGATCATAAAATTCTCTACAAGTTTACTGTAGATCATTTTTTTCTACGAGCAATAGATTTTGAGATACAGATTTTACAATATCACCTCAAATTTTCGTCTTTTTGTTTTTTTTCGACAACTTTTTTTCAACAGCGAATAACTTTTTTTCTAGGCTTTTTAAGCCTATAAGACCTCTATATAAAAATGTAGAGCGCAAAATTATCTTTAAAAATAGTGTTGGTGTGTATTTTTCTGATCAGCTCTGTTTCAGACACAGCGCGCTGAAAACACCTCTAATTATTCCATTTTTTGACCTTTTAGAAAAAACTTGATTTTTCATCAATATCTCATTTTCTATGAATTTTTTTGATATAGAGTGAATGGAGGAAGTTAAAGAGCGCAAAATTGTCTCCAATTTTGCTTCTACACATTTCTTTCTACGATGAACCGTTATTGAGATATGATTTTTTCATTTTAGATGAAAAATTTAGATTTTTCAGTCATTTTCTAAAATATTTGTTTTTCGTAAATATCTTTTTTTCTGGGCACTCAACGACTTCGAGACCTATTATAAAACTTGTAGAGCGCAAAATTCTCTATAAAAATGATACTTGCAATAATTTTTTCGAGTTATTGTTTCTGTCGTAAAACCCGAGGAGCGGGGCGCTGCTAGTCGAACATGCTACAAAACGTCAACTTTATAATCGAGTGTTTTTCTCGATTACAATACGTATTGTGACTGATTATATCATATATATTAACTATACTAGTTCATCTAATGATAAATAAGTTATATCTATAAATTTTATCCATGATTAATGTATTCGTACATCTTTTTTATTTAGTACAACTGTATGGATATTGAAGGACGATAATGATATACATAACTTATTCATGATTCTTCAATCTTCAACAATAAAATTTCAAATTAATTAGACCTTCAGTCTCTGCCTCTACATGCCTATATTATGATCCATATTACACATCAAAATAGTATAGTAGATCAGGTACCAATGGGTACCTTTAAGTGTATTGTATAGGAGCAGCACAGGTATACGAGCTCTTCCGCAATAATTTTTCCATTTCGAATATTTTAATCATATTATCAGCAGATTTTTCAAACAGATCCCAAGTAGCATTGGGAATTCAGCACAATTTTACATGAAATTCACATTTAAATGATGTGCATACAGTATTAATTATATTACTTTAATTCAGTTATAATATATTAAGTTATTGAATAATTAGTAACGAATGACTTATCGTCTAGTGGTCTTGTTTACGTGGTTGAATTCTCACATAAATATCAAACATAAATGAATTGTAAACATGTGTGTGTGTGCGCGTGTGTGTGAAAATGAGTATGATACATGTATAGATTAAAATATTTTGTAGATTTTTTATGTTCTTGAATTATGAATAAAACACAATTAAAATGTATTTCATATGTTTCATGTTCATTCCAATACCTCACTATTTATAGAGCTATAGTAAACAAAAAAATGTACGAATACGTTAATCATGGATAAAATTTATAGATATAACTTATTTATCATTAGATGAACTAGTATAGTTAATATATATGATATTATCAGTCACAATACGTATTGTAATCGAGAAAAACATTCGATTATAAAGTTGACGTTGTGTTGTAGCATGTTCGACTAGCAGCGCCCCGCTCGCTCCTCGGGTTTCACGACAGAAACAATAACTCGAAAAAATTATTGCAAGTATCATTTTTATAGAGAATTTTGCGCTCTACAAGTTTTATAATAGATCTCGAAGTCGTTGAGTGCCCAGAAAAAAAGATATTTACGAAAAACAAATATTTTAGAAAATGACTGAAAAATCGAAATTTTTCATCTAAAATGAAAAAATCATATCTCAATAACGGTTCATCGTAGAAAGAAATGTGTAGAAGCAAAATTGGAGACAATTTTGCGCTCTTTAACTTCCTCCATTCACTCTATATCAAAAAAATTCATAGAAAATGAGATATTGACGAAAAATCAAATTTTTTCTGAAAGGTCAAAAAATCGAATAATTAGAGGTGTTTTCAGCGCGCTGTATCTGAAACAGAGCTGATCAGAAAAATACACACCAACACTATTTTTAAAGATAATTTTGCGCTCTACATTTTTTTATAGAGGTCTTATAGGCTTAAAAAGCCTAGAAAAAAAGTTATTCGCTGTTGAAAAAAAGTTGTCGAAAAAAAACAAAAAGACGAAAATTTGAGGTGATATTGTAAAATCTGTATCTCAAAATCTATTGCTCGTAGAAAAAAATGATCTACAGTAAACTTGTAGAGAATTTTATGATCTTTAATTTTAGTAATGGAGTATCTAAGTGATCAAGAGCATAGAAAACGAGTTATTCGCGAAAAACCGAAATTCGCGCCATTTGACCTCAAATAACTTTTTTTTCTTAAAAGTCTGGTTTATAGACTTTTCACATAATGTTTGAAACATAAAAACGAAAGTGTATACAAATTTTCGTACTGACAGACCAAAATTCGCAGAGGATGTCTAAACTAACTGGACTATTAAAGCTTTATAACTTGTGCCGGCGACTTCGTCCGCGTTTAAAAAATTAAGAGTATAACGTCCGAGATATTTGGATACAATCAACATCCCTTTTGTCACACTATAATGCAATCTAACACATTAAGTTACTGCCGATTAATTTTCAAGATTGCTGATGGAACACACAAATTTTTATACCTACGGAATTTTTTCCTATTCTTCTTTACAAGTTAAATGAACTTAAATGAACTTAGGAATTTCGTTATCTGTAAGGAGAATGTCGCTTGGTACAAGGTTTTCAGATTGCTTTTAAAGCCTCTTGCCGGCAACGTCGCATCAATCATAATACTTTTAGGCTACGCTAAATATCCTATTAACAAGAAAGTCCCTTTTATGTCCGAAACAGATTAAATAAGTAAGTGTAGTTGTAAATATTAGACAATTTATTGGACGTTGACCTCAGGTTTCTAACATTACGAAAATTGCGTTTTCATTGCGCAATTTTCCTCAATTAACCTTAATTGATTCATTTTCGCATAGAAAGGATCCAAAATAATCAAATTAACGGTAAATGCGGTTGCTTAATGGCAATGAGAAATTCCTTTTTTATTTACTATCTTGCCAGCAACTTTGTTCGCGCCCCTTTTCCTTGGGAGTTAAAATTTTATTTTATTATATTATTTTTACTACATCCCTCGGAAACATTTTTTTTCTGGATGAAAAAAAAAATTGCACTTTTCTGTGTCGCTGAAAACGGATGAATAAAGAAACAAGAACAATATCCTAAACATAAGTTAGGATTTACGTTATTATTTGTAATAATTTCTTACTAAGAAGCTAGAATTTTAGTATCGTGGTAAGAGTTGTGATTTTATAGCAGTTGTAACTTAGACCTATTAAAGTATGTATAGAAAATATAGAGAAAGAATTCGTTACACGTCTGTCGCCTCGACGATTTCATTAGGTATAAGGCTGTCCAATAAAGATTGTGTTAGCGTTGGATCCACGTTTAACATTAGTGTAAATATCTTCCTTACCTACACAAAGTCAAGGCCAAGCGGTCATCAACCTCCAGCCTTACAGGCACTCCTGAAATTCTTTATTAAAATCCCATATTAGCTTAAAATTAGCTTTACTGTTCTAAAAATACTTGTAATATTTTTCAAAGGTAAATTCACTTTTCACTTTATAAAAAGGGCCGTTAGAGCTATGTACCAACTAAGTCCCCAGTCTTTCCTCCGACAAAAATACAAGGAAATAAAAATTCTAACTGTTCAGTAATTAAATTTTTTATTTCAATTGGGACAGTAACATCTTTGATGTCACAATTTGATGAAGCCGGGATGAGGAAGCGTGAAATGCCTACTGCGCTCGAATATTATTTTCTGCCTTAATAAAATTCTTTTCTGAATCTCTGGGAAAAATAGACTGATTTCACTGTTTCAAAATCAAAGGAATTACGTATCAATTTAAAGTTGTCTCCCAAAGGCAATACATGTAACGACTCCTAATGTAACGAGGTTCAATACCCCTTTCACATACGACTGTTAGCTTCCTGTGGTAATAACCACAACAAGTGGTAATTTTCCAACGATTCAAATCTGCAATCAAAGTTTTCCCATTAACTGTATTGCGTTGTCAGGTTCGCAGGTTGCTAACGAGTGGTGTGGCGGTTAATACGTTTACAATTGCGACTTATTTTATTCCCATGTGAAATACCCTGAAGTTTTGTTCAATCATCGCACTCCTCAATTAGTTCCTAATTTTAGAAAGTCTTAATTGATCTGATAGTAAAATCGTTAAATGATTATTAAAATCAAAAATCAAAATATTTATTTATCAATTAGGTTTCTCCAAGAAACTCTTATGATCGTCATTATAAATTTAAATTTACCAAATTTAATTATTATTGCCAATGCCTGATAAATTAAATGTTAAGAAAACTTGCATTAAAGAGTTCGTCAATATAAAATATCAAGAATGATGATTCCATGGTTTATTTCCAAAGTTGGCCTTGCCGGGAATCAAACGCGGAAGCCATAAGACAAAGCGTTAAAGTACCACTCGACCAAAAGGCTCGTTAAAATCCATCCATCCATCCATAATGTGAAAGTAACTCTGTCTGTCTGTTACCTTTTCACGACTTAACTACTCAACCGATCATCGTGAAATTTCAGGGATATAGAAAGGAACATAGGGTAACTTTCATCCAGAAAAAGTAGATACTATTCCCGAAGGTTCATCAAACATTAAGAAAACTTTTGCCTGGCAAAAGTGTAATAACAATAAATATGTTCGGACGAAGTCACGGGCAGCAGTTAGTTACTTGCTTTGCTATTGCTACACATCGCACTCAACATAGATAATATTTGATGTAAAAAAATGGCCTAAAAAAATAATACCCTCACAAATAGTATTGCCTAGGGCCTAGAGCAGGGTTCCCCAAACTATTTTGGACAAGTGACCCCTTTTCAACAATGAACTGTTACCTCAGACCCCCATGGTCAAATTACCTACTTTTAAGACCAACCCCCTTATTCATAATGGTCCGCTAACTTAAAGCAGCTATCTATCTTAGTCTATCTTTAGTTTTTTCCTATTGGTACAAAATACCTAGGTACTAAGGTGCCAATTAGAAAACTTTGCACTTGGTTAAGTGAGTGAAGTTGATTTCATTTTCTCGTCAAAATTTAACAAAATAAAAAGACAATCCAATTCAGTAAATATCAAGTTTAATTTATAATTATTACAAATTAATACATAAAGCATCTTAAGTTGGTAGGAAATTATATTTTAAAAACTATTAATTCGCAAAGAGAAAATAAAACATTCAGTGCGATGGATGAACCTGGTGACTATCTACCAATCTAGCTACATCCGGTTCAATATTAGTGAGTTGCAGCCTTAAATCTCCACGTTCGTTGATTTTCAAACGGTTTCTTTGTTTTGTCAAAATGTTTGTTACCACACTGAAGCTTTTTTCAACTAGATATGATGATGGAAAAGCGATAAGGTATTTTTCAGCAATGTTCCACAATGTAGGATACTGTGTTTCAATTTTGCGTTGCAACCAGAACTTCTGATAGCCTTGGTTGAACTTTTGCTTAAGCTCTTCGTCTGTGCTGATGGTAATCAACTCTTCTTGCATTATCACATTGGCTTCTTCTATGGCTGTGGTGTTATACGGATTTATTATCCATTGAGGAATTTGTAAATTTAAAAGATCATCAAACCTCTCCGTAAAATCCTTGTGTAATGCGTCCAAGTGAGTAACATATAATAAAATGTCATCATCTTGAAGCATTTTTGGTAATTTTGACAAATGCGGAAACTGCGAATATTCTTTTCTGCCTAAATTTTGTTTATAAAGAACTAGTTTACCCACGAAGGCCGATATTATTGATTTTGTTTTAATCAAGTTAAGATCATCACCCTGTAGTTGCAAATTAACTTTGTTGAACATTCCAAAGATATCAGTCAAGTAATAAATATCTGTTTTACAATTGTTCAGATTTTCTTTCAAATTCGGATCTTTTTCTTGTAAAAACTCCAACACAGATTCAAAAAGGGCTGAAAATCTTTCTAAGCAAGAGCCTCTTGATAGCCAGCGAACTTCAGTGTGCAGAAGTAACCGAGTAAAGACTTCGTCGTTTTCGTCACATAGTTGAGCAAATAACCGAGAGTTCAAAGAATTGCTTCGAATCTTGTTGATAGCATTTATTACATATTGTAAAGACTTATGCAATCTAGGACTCAGCTTTTTTGCTGCTAAATGCTGCCTGTGAATCACACAGTGAATAACCAGTACATCAGGCAGTTGTCGCTTTAAGTGAGCTATAAAGCCACGATGACGACCAACCATAGACGGTGCACCATCAGTCGCAACAGAAACAATATTCTTCCATGGAATAGCTTTATCAGTAAAAAAATGTTCCACGGCCTGAAAAATCGATTCTCCTCTAGTATCAGTCTCTAAATATGCAGCAAAAATCAGTTCTTGGCACATATTTTCATCTTTGATAAATCGAACATATCCTAACAATAGAGCTTCATTGCCGGGTAATGTAGACTCGTCCAACTGGAGAGAGAATCTGCGGGTCTGTAAGAACTTGCATAAAATGTTTTCCACATCGCGTCCCATCTCATCTATGCGTCTCTGAACGGTGTTGTTGCTCAAAGGTATTCTCTTTAAAATATCATGTGCGGGTTTGTGCAATACATTGTTAAGGACCTCCGCAATGGCTGGTAAGATAAGCTGCTCTCCAATTGTATGGGGTTTCCCCGACTTCGCTATTAGTAAAGATATATTATAGGACGCTCGTAAACCATCATTGTCTCGAATAGATGATGACGCAAACATCGATCCTATGGATGGCCTTTTGTCTAGTTTTTCTTTCAGTGCTTGAAAATATGACAAGGGCTTACTTTTTTTGTTAGCATGTACTCTTGATAAGTGGTCATCCATTTTTGAAGGCTTCATGGCATCGTTACTAAATACTTTTTCACATATGAGACACATCGGGAAGTGTTGATTTGATGGAGATGCAATAAATCCGAACTTCAAGTAGTCCAAACTGTATTGTCTGCATTTTTTTTTCGTGTCCGCCATCATAAAACTTTCAGTAATTCTGCAAACAAAAAAATAAGGAACCTAAATAAAAAACAATAATAAACTGTTAAATTTGCACACTATCTTATTTTTATCACACTCAGTTAATGGATTCTTGTTAAGTATTACTGACTTACTCTTTGATAAACTTTGATACCTATATTGGGAAGTAACTACAGTAGGTAATTAGGTATAGAAACTTCGTATTAGGTAATTAGGTAGAATAAGAACGAAAACCAAAGACTTAAGTGTTAGTAATTTTTACAAATACAATTATACATACCTATTTAAAATATGTTGTATGTTGTGTTTAACACTTTTTCAGTCACTTTACTTCACTTAATTTAGCTTTGTAATAAGTTTGTAATCTCTTGAAATAAATGAGTACTTAGCTATATGAGTTTTTATCGTTCAAGCTCCAACGAATTTCAAAACGCAAATGAACTTTCAACCTAAATGCAAGCTCGTTAAATAGTAAAATATCAGGAACATGTTTGGACTTGATCATGAATTCGTTCGTCTTAATTCGCGTAAAGCCGCTATCACACTATTCAATTTGAACGATTCCAATTTAGGAAATCGGAAGGTGTGATCGCAGTTAGAACAGATTGGATTCAATTAAGAGTTTATCCATTTTCAACTCTATATCTTCGATTTAGAAATCAATTTAGCGTAGTGTGATCACGAGCTCACTACTTAGATTCCTAAATAGGAATCGTTCAAATTGAATAGTGTGATAAGCACTTTATCGTCAAATAGAGAGCAAGTCAAAACGCCGCTGAAAGACGTACGCTCCAACTCAATCTTGCACAAACTTGTCCACATAGACTTGCCGAGTTTTTCATCTTGTACGAACTTGAAACTTTACATTCCTGGAACATTATTTCCTACAAAAATATTAATTATTCTTAGTACACGTAACACAACATAAACAATACAGTAACTACCTACTTACCTATCTTGAAAGTTTTAAATAAGAACTTGTGTTAATATAATAGGGGTCGATTTTTAGACCTCGTCGACCCCCAAAATCACTTTTCGTTTATGTCGACCCCTAGGAAACCGATATCGACCCCAAGGGGTCGATATCGACCACTTTGGGAATCAGTGGCCTAGAGCATTCTCCAAAACAAACTTTGATCTAACCGAAAATATTTTACGTGTTACGTTTTACATAATCCGGATCAAAGGCCGAGGAAGAAAATTTCAATATTAAAAATATTACAGCTGACTATAGTTCTCATTGTTAGGTGATCCGTAATTTTTAATCAAAACCTGGTTTTTAGATAATTTTTTATCGTACAATTTTTTACGATAAAAAATAAGACTATTTAATTCGGTTTTTTTTAAAGATCTATTTGTGGTCGAGAACAGACAATGTTATTCGCTTATCGCTTACATTTTCAATAGATGGCTGTTCATCTCTACTGTGCAAAAAGTAATGTTCATCCATAAAGAGAAACAAATGTTCTGCGAGTCTTTGTGGAATAACAACGTTTCCGAATTTTCTAAAACTACAGCAGGCCAACATGACGAGTCATGTTAATAGTAAGTATATCATAGCATAGATGGACTAATAATAGATAATAGATTATATATACTATCAACATAGATAATAATAGATTAGATATATCAATGTCAAATGAGGATATGACTCGTAGATGTACGGCATATCAGGTACTATATAACGTAGTGTACAGTAGAGGTAAGAAAAGTTCGTCGCCTTTAAGTCTACATTTGCACCAAGGCAATTATCAGAAATGTCAAAATTTCATTTCAAACTTCTGTCAGTTGACTGCTTAGTGCTTTAATTTTAAAAGGTACGACTTGATAAAGGAAGAAAACTGACGAAGGTTTTCATACCCTACTGTACTTAAATATTTTTGACGGGAGAGTAAAATAGAAAAACATACTCATTTATATAATACTTTTATTTTAATTTTAATTTATTGTAGATATACAGTGGGCGTAAGATTCTCATTTCTGGAAACATTTCCTCTTGGCTCAAACAAGTAGCATTGATGATAGGCGCTACCGAGTACTCCGGTGAAATGAGGTTTATAATTGTAAATCAAATAATTGTTTTCTTCAGAAGCACTTGCAAATGCATGTTGACTTTTTCTACATTCGTTCACGAAGAAGTCCATGAAGTAACGGTTAGCTTTCACCGCATTCGCCGAGTGTGGATAGTTCTTCGACAATTTCCACTCGAATGAGCTCTTCTCCGGGTGGAACTGTACACCGTAAAATGGATACCTTTAAAGAGAAATAGGTACGTTATTACTATTATTAACATTATATGCTAGTAAACCATGTGAAAGTAACTCTGTCTGTCTGTCTGTTACCTTTTTACGCCTTAACTACTCAACCGATCATTATGAAATTTTGCATACACATTGTCCCCTGGATACAAAAAAAACAAGCTAGAGTAGCTTCATCCCGTCTATTACCATCCGACAAACCATGCTGTCCACTTGGTTGGTCCGTTGCTATTTTTTTTTTAACCGACAACCTAGTTGGTCAGTTACAGGGATCAGATAAAAATGAAAATCCAACGCCTGGCAAAAGTATAACGCCAATAAAGATGTCAGACGTTATATTGTTCATATGTTTCAAAATTATTGTTCTTATATTTTAAAACAAAGCTTTTTAAAATCTATATATGGTATATATAAATCTCGTGTCACGATGTATGTTCGCGATAAACTCTGAAACTACTGAACTGACTTTGATCAAACTTCTTAAGTATCTGTTATTTGGTCCAACTTAAAAGATAGGGTAGTTCATATCTCATTTTGTTTATTATTTTTATTTATAATTATATAATATTATTAACATAGCGCCATCTGTTGATACTTATTCAATACAGCAATTATTTATCTGTGAGTTCCATAAAGTTCTCACAGGTGGCGGTTTAAAGTAATTTATCGGCTGGATTGCAAAAAAGCACCCCGGGCGAAGCCGGGAGCGGGCCACTAGTGTTTTTATAATTTTGAAGTCATCAGAATCATTTAAGAATAAAAATACCTTTTGTGTTCATAACTCGCAATGAATTTCACGCCATTTTCGTCGTCACCGTAAGAAGTAACACGCCAATAGTTAGTTAGATTGTGAGATATTAAATTCTGAAACCAAAACAATGAGGCAATAAATTACAAGGCAAATCAGTAGCAAGAGACAGACCGTTCTGTTATTTTATTTCTTAAACTAGCTGGTGCCCACGACTTCGTCCGCGTTGAAAAATATTAAGTAGCCTATCCTGTGTCCCGTACGTCCAAATGTTTATCTTCCAAGTTTCATGAAAATCAGTTAATTCGTTTCAGAGTTATGGAGGAACATACATACATACATACATACGTACAATACCTACACTTACAGATTTATTATTAGTATTGATGACATGCTACCTTTAAATACAATCTACATATAAGTTTTAGGTTTATATTTGTTTTAGACCTACCTATATAGGTTTTTGTATCATTGTATAAATTGTACCTCTTCTATTATTCTAACTATAACAGGTCGACAATAACCACCAAAATGTATACATGACTTAAGTAAGAAACTTGTCTTGAGAGCCAGTTCTTAGAGATACATCTGTGGTAATCCAATAAAAATGTAGTAATCAAAATGTGGTAATCAAAATCAAGTAATTCATTACCTCATCGAGGACGCAGAACTGATGAGCGTTGACAGTGACATCCTCGTTAGCCAACAACTCGAAAATATCTTCAGGAATGTTCTTAAACATTTTGCTCTCTCGAAAATCTGTAAAAGTATAAGTAAAGATACCTTCAGATAGATTTCGTACAGCAACTTCCAAGGTTAAGATAGCCTTGAGGCTCGCCAACCTTCGTAGAGAAGTGGCACTATAAGAAGACCAACAAGTAACTTCGAATTCATTGATATAGAAAACCACTTTGAAATATTGGTATCTGAATGTGGTATAGCCTTTTTTTTATCGTTGGGTAATCCTCATGGATACCCAGTAGCGTAGGAAACGCTGCGGGGTTATGCCGGGCTAGCGCGGCCGTAGAAGGTCGCGGGAACGTTATGACATGACGTTATGACATTATGATATTGTTACATGATGACATTATGACATTTGTGACATTATGATATTATGACATTACGACATTACATTATGACATTATGATAATTATTATGATATCTCCCCTAAGATTACCACCCAGGTCAAGGGGGAAGTTGTCAGACATAGCCCAGCCGCCTTCGCCAGAACCTCTTCCGGCGGAGGCTGCCTCTCCGCTGTTTCCTTGCCCAACAGCTTTAATTGTATGGTTATACTAGGTTTAGTGTTTTGTCAATCTTACCGTCAGTCATTCGAATAAAAAGTACACTTACCATCTGCAAAATCTAGCGGAAGGTTTTCGAAGGAATAACAAGTATTTCTATTCTCCTTCTCCCCTCGTCCAGAAGCCAATACAATGATTAGCTGGAAACCCAGACAAGTGCCGAAAATAGGGAAGTAATCGCCGGCGTCATTCAATTGTTGCGCTATCTCATAAATATGTTGACCAGCGTCTGCGTATCCATTGGACTGGTTGAAGTATGTGGCGCCACCAGGAAATAGTACACTGAAAATTACCAATTAAATATCATGAGTTAATGCCTATGGCCTATCCTGTGGGTGTAAGAGGCCTATGTTCAACAGTCGATGTGTGATTGTTGGATGTTGAGTGAATGAATAAATTTGATAGATGATTGAAGCTTAAATGTATTTAATTTAACTTATAAAATAACTCACCCATTTAATTTTGCTAAGAGCTCTTCATAATACGAACGATCTTTGCCGATCCTGAAAGAAAAATACGTAAAGTATTTATCGAACTGTTTTATTAGATCATTCTATCAAAACTACCTACCGATAATGTTAATAAATTTTTATTAAACATTAGATGAAAATATTGTAGGTACTACGAGTTTAGGGGACATTAATTTCGGCAATTGATAACTGCTGTAACAGACCCATTGTAGGTCTCTGTAAAATATCAGAAGCCATGTTTAGTTTCTGTGTTTGAGTCAGGGTTGCCAGAGCCCGTTCTTCTATTCACATCTGATAGTACGAGGTACGGCCGCAAGAATGCGTACATATGGAGTAGTAAATAAAAATCTTTTTTTATGTACAATTATAAAAGGGGCAATATGTTTTAGGAAGGGTGCCTATTAAAATGTGCCCTGTAATATTTTTAATTAAATTAATTGTTATTGACTATGGGGGAAAAAAATATTTACTAGGTAGTAAAATAAACTATACTACCGTTGCTCACCTGGTCGAAACCTCTTGGCAGTCAGGTATAAGCAGGTAATATTCTGTTATATAAATGACCTTCTACGTAGATGAATAAATTATATTATCAAATTAAAGCTAATTTTTTCTGTATATCATAAACTACCTCTGGCTATGTAGAAGTGCCCGGAAATAGAGGTGCCAAGCTGTTAAAGATTACTTAGTGATAGACAGTTACAGCGCTACATCATTCATTAGACAAGGATGGCATCCTTGTCGAAGCCTTGTAGAGGTAGTTCTATACTAATATTATAAAGAGAAAAGATTTGTATTTTTGTAATGAATAAACTCAAAAACTATTGGACCGATTATAAAAAATTCTTTCATCTACAGAAAGCTACATTATCAACGAGTAACACAGGCTATATTTTATAAAGTTACGCGGACGAAGTCGCTTTGCAACAGCTAGTTAAATAATATAAAAGTACGTACATAATAGGTACCACCCTGGCTCCGGCGGCCTCCACATCTTTCACATACGAGGCGGCTATGTAACTCGTATAATTCTCTTCCGGGTATTTACCGTGGAGATAAAACGACTGCTCCTGAGACAGAATTCCGATGATTGGCCGATTATTTGTAGCCGGTGCGTCATCGTTGCGTACAACTGCACCTTCGCAGTACAAAATCAACGCTACCGACACCAACAAAGCACCTTTCATCATCACCATTTCACGCCAATCGTCTAACAAATCACTATAACACCTACAAATATACATATATATATATAGGTCAATCGCTTATCAACGATCTAATTAGAAATTTTCCGATTGTACAATCACAATCTATCAAGAAAAAACATCGCGTTTCATTATCAAAATTAGCTTTGAACTTCACCGAACAATTACTAGAAACTTTGTTGCCAACACAAATCGAACGTAGTTACTTGGATTGAAAACTAATTGTTTTTATCACAGATCACACGGTCACGTAGTTCCACAACGAGATAAATCACTTACCACGCGATAAACAAACTCAATGCATCGTTCAATGCACAGATGATAATATTTTGTATTGAGTTATTAAATTTTAAACACTTCACGTGCATCGGCGTCGCTCGAGCACATAATTCTAATAATAGATCCCTTTTATTTTTAAACGTCCCCCTAGTAGTTAGTGATTTTTGTACTGACATTGTTTTCCAAGTTGATAAGAGTGACTTTCTATTTCAGATGTTAAAATTTAGATGTATTTCCAATTTAATATAGGTAAATTTAATTTATGTAGCGTATTTTTGACCTATAATCAAACCTAGACAGACTAAGTGTTCAAAATACTGTTTTAATCTATATGTTCTTACTTAGTAAAATCGTTTATAAATTATACTGACTGACTATCGATGCACAACAAAAATTACTAAGTCTAGAAAGCTGAAATTTGGAACATAGGTTTTCTTACTAAGCATCCGCTAAGAAAAGATTTTTGAAAATTTCAACCGTGTAGCCGGGAGCGGGTTGCTAGTAATATATAAAAATAAGGCGACCTTTCCAAATAATATATAATAGCAGCTGAACTACTTGTGCTTGCTGATAACATAAAATATAATATAATATATAATACTTTGATGATTATTTAAAATATATATATATATATATTGTAGAGTGGCAGACAGGCTGACGGTCCTCCTTATGGTAGGTGGTTACCGTCGTCTAAGGTTACCGATTATATTTTTTGACGAGCCCATTGGTCGAGGTAATAACGCTCTGTTTCCGAGTTCGATTCCCGGCCAACTTTGGAAACGTTAACTCTGGTCTGGATCCGGTAAGTACAGTGGCAGGGCACACTGCCCCAGAGTCCATTTCCTATTCTTTCCCATCAATCCTTCATTCCTAATCCTGTTAAGGTCGGCAGCGCACTTGTAATACCTGTGGCGTTGCTTGTGTTATAGGATACGGTAGTCACCTATTTTACCATCAAGTAGACCGTCAGCTTGTCTAACAACCTTTACATAAAAAAGTTTTTTTTTTTCATATTTATAATTTACTTATGAACCCGACCACGCTCAGTGTTATATTGTAGAAACACACTAAAAATTTCAAGTCAATCCATCGGTCAGTTTTCGAGTTTTGTAAACACAAACATACGTAAACTGATTTTTTTATATATAAACATTAGCTGGTGCCCGCGACTTCGTCGACGTTGAAAAATAAAAGATATCACATGACAAAATTAACACCTATAGGTAAAGCAATATATCGCCCGAGATGCATTTAATGCCTGATATTATACTTTTACTGCTTTTACCAAGCGTTGAATCTTTATTTTTAGATAGCCCTATTAAAATATGTCCATCTTGAAAGATATTTTTTAAATCTTCTACATACAAACAAACAAATAAACATGCAAATTTTAAACATTTATAAAATTAATATAGATTACAATCATACAACTCACCGTTCCCATTTGATAAGATCGTTTTTCCCATACTTTGCCACTTTTGTCCCTTATCGGGAACATTATTCTCTATGGCCTCAAAATTTTTAATGTAATTATTGAAAACGTTTAGTATCTGTATATAAAAAAGAAACTTTTCCCTAATGAGTAACAGGATAACTGGTATATTGAACATTTTTCTAAAAAAGTTATAACAACAAATACCTACGAAACCTTCACAAATATTTTTCTTATTATGACATTGAAATCGATTCTACAACGCATGCGCGTTTAATAGTTTTTTGTTTTTAAATTAAGAAGATTATAAAATTAAGTATATAGCATAATATGAAACGTACGCTTTGCATTTCAAAATCTTATACTACAATTTTAAAAAAATTATAATACTATATATTTTTAATCAGTAGTAAGTCTAGTAAACTTTTAATTCGAGTAAATTTCTTTTATAATACTTATCTGAAATTACGGAAACGAGAAAAAGATTACTTAAAAAAAGCTACAAAAACTAAAAAAAATTTACTGTTTTAAAAAAAAATTACTATCGTTATGCTAATTACTACTTACTTTACGTTGAAATTTAACAAATAAAAAAATAAAAATAATAATTTATTCTTCCTTACGCCTCTTTTATAATATAAGTAGATTTTTAAAATTTATTTTAATTCAAACTCAGCCAAATAAGAAGACATTCTGTAAAAAGCATACTCGATAGAAACTTCTAAAACTATTGTGTATGTCCAGAAACAAGATGCATACCATATTTGCCAAAATATATTGTGATTTTTAAAAAACTAATTATATAGAATATATGATCGAACTACTTGTAGGCACATCACATGAAATGTAAACCTATTTCTTTGTTCGCTCCTTCTGATTTGTTTAGTACTCTGTTTATAGAACAAGTGTACTAACGATATTCAAAATTCCTCTAGAATAACAATTAATAAAATAAGGATTGATGATAATGTCATTTAACTATATTTGAATGTTACCGCCTAAATGAAAGCATAGTGATCAGACTATTTTTTTTTTTCACTTAAAATTAGAAGGATTGAAGTTTATTCCTAATTTTACTTTCTCGTTAATCAAACACTAATGATATTGTTTCTAACAATAAATTTAATTATTTATAATTATATTATGTTCTAAAATAACAATAATACAGAACATGAATAGACGTCATAAACAAGTTTTTAAAATTTTAAGAATGGCAACACAACGGATTCGTCGTCAAATGAAAAATGCCGCTGCCGATGAGAAACGTAATGATAAAGGTATTATGTTATTAGTTGTTACCATTGTGAATATTTTCAAGTCTCACCTCATCGTACTTAAGTGTCGTATAAAAATCAAGTGTCTAATCAACAGTCAACGAATTAATTACAGGAGTTGATAAAATTATCAGAAATTCCTTTTGTTTTAGGTTGGTTTCTTGCGTTGACAGTATATACTCGTATTTTCTTAAAGAAGATTAAAATAAATCGGAAAGATGTTCGAAATGGTATGTAGTCTTTGTTTAATATCGACAGATTTCACGGATAAGATAAAATAAAGTGCCTTTGAAAAAATAATTGTGATTCCGAATTTCTGTTTTCAGAACACAGCTGAACCTATGCAAGTCGATGTCCCTATGGAGGACAACGAAAACAATGAAACCGAGTGTTATGTTGTTGAAAACCCTACACTAGACTTGGAGACATACGCGACATCTTACACGGGATTTGCTAAACTGTACAGGCTTATGTTTGTAGCCGATCACTGCCCTCCGCTACGACTGGAAGCGCTTAAAATGGCCATATCCTACGTTATGACAACATATAATGTAAGCTTGTACCAAACTTTACACAAGAAATTGGCTGAAGCCATAGCGACTGCTGGTTTGCCCGATGTTGCAGTACAAATGAGCTCACAGGATATACCGGTCGTTGACTCCATATGGATAGAATCTAAAACCAAAAAAGCCGCTATTAAATTGGAGAAACTAGACACAGATCTAAAAAATTACAAGACAAACTCCATTAAAGAGAGCATTCGGAGAGGACACGATGATCTCGGCGACCATTACCTCGATTGCGGTGACCTAACCAGTGCTCTCAAGTGTTACTCGCGAGCGCGAGACTATTGCACAAGCGGTAAACACATAATCATGATGTGTCTCAATGTAGTTAAGGTATCTGTGTATTTGCAAAACTGGGCTCACGTTCTTAACTATGTGTCCAAAGCGGAGGGTACGCCTGACTTCAATGAAGTACCGGGCAAAGATTCCAATCAGACCATAGTAACGCGTTTAAAATGCGCTGCAGGCCTGGCGGAGCTCGCTACGAAAAAATATAAATCAGCCGCCAAACATTTTTTAGCTGCCAGCATCGACCATTGTGATTATCCAGAGCTTTTGAGCAGCAATAACGTAGCCGTGTACGGAGGTTTATGCGCTTTGGCAACGTTCGATCGATCCGAACTACAGAAGCAGGTCATAGTTAGCAGTTCATTTAAATTATTCTTAGAACTAGAGCCGCAGTTGCGCGACATAATATTTAAGTTCTACGAATCGAAATATGCTTCATGCTTAAGATTATTGGATGAAATCAGAGACAATTTACTCTTAGACATGTATCTAGCTCCACACTTGAACTCTCTATATATGCAGATACGCAACAGAGCTCTGATTCAATATTTCAGTCCTTACTTGTCGGCGGATATGCGCCTGATGGCTTTAGCTTTTAACCGCACTGTGAATGCTCTGGAAGATGAGCTAATGCAATTAATACTGGATGGACAGATCCAGGCTCGTATTGATTCACACAACAAAATACTTTACGCTAAAGATGTTGATCAGAGGAGCACAACCTTTGAGAGAAGTTTGGAAATGGGAAAAGAGTACCAACGGCGAACATCCATGTTAATACTGCGCGCTGCAATGCTCAAAAATCAAATACATGTTAAGGTGAGTTCTTCTTCTTGTAATAACAATGATAATAATGGTTCACAATCACCTTCAATGAGTGTTTAGTGTAGGGACTGTATTTTTTTCTTTGACATACATTAGACATTCATACTCCTTTCAGCTATTTAAATCTAATAGAGTAAGATCCCAGGGTCCCCATACATAGCTCATTTTTAAAAAGCCAAAATATGGGGAATCAAATAGCATTCCTAAGTAATTTGGGCTGGGTAGATGGCAAATTTAGAGCTATCAAAGAGCTAAGTAAAAATAGGACTAACTTCTTACTTTCTAAAAAATAAAAGCTATAAAGCCAATAAAGGGGGTCTATAAAGCGTTTGGCAGAAGTAATAGGCCACGGCAAGTATTTGGCAGTGCTGATTATTAAAATAAGCCTAGTATATATATATAGTCCTATTTTTCTTACCTTTCTTATCTGAACCCTATAAATTGACCATCTACCCAACTCAGCAGATACTCATACATTCAAAGTACATTTAAACACTACTTGATACCCCCACATTTTGGGGTCGCTGGTGCGCCTGGGATTTTGGGCCATAAATTTCAATCTGATTCCAGCCATTCAGTTTACATTAATAAGTTAACTGGTATATTAACAAAGTCATGTTTTATTGTTCAAAACAAATACATTTGATATTTTTTATCAATTTTTCAATTTCCACTAGAAATTGTCTGGTTGGATTAAGAAAATGTAATACATACAACCCCATTGCTTTCTCATACAATAAATCTCGCATAATTTCATGCATGTATGTAAATATCATTTCTCTGTTTTATTTTTGTTAGCACATTTTTTGATTAACAATTCACAAAGTATGTTATTGTTATTGGTTACTTAAATTGAACATTCTCAGGTATATGTCGGCTAAAATATGAAGATTCTTATAATCCTTTATTTTGTGTAGTAAAGTCTTGGATACATATTTTTCAATTGCTTTAAGGCCAATAATAGAAGATCTGATTGCTGATGAATATTTGCAAATTTTCCACTTTTCTATAAATTATTTTAAAACAGGCAGAAAGTGTGTAATATTATTTTTTTTATTTATGCCCCACTGCCATGAATATTTTCTCTTGATATTAATGTGGTATGTATGGCTATGTCTTTTTATAAATTTGTAGTTGATTAAATTTTAATTTAACTTTAAAAAAGTGCATAGGTTCAACAACCAACCACGAATCCAACAAGAAAGGCACTCCTTCCATTTATAAATTTATTTAAACACTGGATAAATATAAAAAAAAAATGTACCCAAATCAATCAAAAGCAACTTCCATTGATACAATTATCATTTCATAAGAATTTGACTGATTTTTGTGTTTAAATATTTATGTGTATAGTGGTGAGACAATGTAATTTTAATAAAAATATTCTTTTATTTACTATACACATTAAAATACATATTAACTTTTATATTGATGAGAGGGACACTAATATGCATTCTTATTTTACAATATTCACACTTGGCAAACATATTATGTGTATAATGACATACTGCTAATAATTAAGAAAAAAGAGCAGACTTTATGAGACACTTATAAATTACCAGTGACCCGCTTGCGGCTTTGGGCTTTGCATGGAGTTGAAATTTTCAAAAATCCTTTGTTAGCATATGCTTACTGTAATGGTATAAACCTATGTTCGAAATTTCAGCTTTCTAGATGTAATATGTAGTTTTGGTTGTTGATAGTCCATCAAAGTATAGATAAAAGAGATACTGTTATAGACTATGAAACCTGTAGTGTATGAACTTGAAAGCTATTAAGAAGTTTGAATTGACTTATATTTGATTGGTGCACAGTGAATTTATAAATTTTTATATATAAATTTATAGATTATCAGTTGGCAGCCATAATGGCAGTAGAGTATTTTTCGTGAATATGAAATAAGATTTTAATATTGCTATTTCAATATGCAGTTCAGTCACTGCCAAAACTATTTGAAAAATATTTCGATATTTGTGTTAGTGATAAGGGCCTTAAAAAGTAAAAGGCACTATAAAAATTAAAACTTCTGTTATTTTATTGTGTTTTAACATTAGTTAGATTTTTTTTCTGTCTAATATAATCATGTAAAGTACAAATATTAGATTCTGTCTGAATACTTGTAATAATAAAAAGTTATAAATCATTATTAAGTTATTTTTCATTTGACTGCTTTATAAAATAGAAATCAAGTATGCCACACAATTTTGTGAACATTGCTAAGCATCATTCTTTTATTTATTGGTAGCAATGATGTATGAGGATAACATGCTTTTGATTGTAAGGCTTATAAGTTATGCAGCATTTATGTGCATAGCTTAATGCTGGTGATGCTCCTTATGGGAATATCATTGAAGAATGATGTTGCCCACATTTCACTGTTTTCACGTGTCAATGGTATGAGAACACAGATGTGGTATGAGCAGAAAGATTTTAGTTAAACTATCAAGGCCATTTAGTAAATTTACCACCCTTGAGCAAATTAATTAATTAAATTATGTTGTCAATTACTGCTAAATAAAGTGGTCCATTCACCATTTAAAGAATCATTATTATTTTTTAAGGTCAGACAGGCTGATGGTCCACTTGATGGAAGGTGGCTACCGTCGCCTATAACACCTATAACGCCAAATGTGTTGCAATTGCGCTGCCAACCTTAACGTGATAAAGAATTATGAAGGGATAGGGGAATGGGTTCTGGCATCCCTTACTCATTCACTGAAACAAAATAGGTGGTCTTCTGTAAGGGGGTGGTTAATACCGCCATACGGGCTGCCCAAATTACTGCGAAACGTAGTGTGCCCTGCCACTACTTTCCAGATCCAGACCAGATTTCCAAAGTTGACCCTGGTGGGAATCTAAGACAGGATGTTAAGGCAAGCACCCTAATGACTCATCAGTTGTTTGTTCAACCGACCCACTGGAGTCAAGTGCATAAATATATATGGAAGGAATCGTTTCATAAATAAGTTTCTAATAACAGAATTTTATAAATCAGTTCAGTAGATTTTGAGTTCATTTTTTTTCTATAATATTAGTATGGATAAGATAAGATAGA
Organism: Synanthedon andrenaeformis; assembly: GCA_936446665.2. NCBI lineage: Eukaryota > Metazoa > Arthropoda > Insecta > Lepidoptera > Sesiidae > Synanthedon > Synanthedon andrenaeformis. Next base: position 6,444,478 of record OW387789.2, read on the forward strand.
TTTAGTGATTCCTTTTTTACCTACGTATTATTTTAATATTTTTACACTTGACTGGACTATGAATGTTGATATAAATGTATTTGTCCATAGAGTGTTGGCCGTGAAAGCGGACCTCAAAGTGGCGAAGCGCCCGGCTCCAGCACAAGCCTCACCCCACGCACCTTCGACACGGTGCCCTTGTGATGAAATTACTCGTTAAGTAGTAAACACAACATTGCATTCACACGGCAACACCGATCTATGTCTATGAACATAATCTCACGTGTAAATACAGTTGGTGTTGCCATGTGAAGGTTTCAACTTATTTTAAAAAATCTGTTGTGTACTGAATAATATCGCTTGTTTTTTTTTTTTTTTAATTTTTCTGTTAATTTTAAAACGAAGATAGTGTCCGGTTTAAATTCAGTGACTCGCAAACAGCTAAAACTGCTTCAAATGGGTATTCGTTATCAGTGAAAACAAAAAGGCTGGCGCAGCATTATTTAATTCTCAACATTGTTTATACTGAATTATTCTATGTAACCACAAAATGTTATGTCTACGTAATTTTTAATAACATTAAAAAGTAAAGTATACATAATGTATTTCATTTTAATTAATTTATTTTCCCATGCGTGCAATTGTGTATATACGTGCATGTCGTGTGTGTGTGCACATCTTTATTCGTGACCTTACTTTAAACCCCTTTTTTCCAAGCAATAGTTCCGTGTTTTCATAATACAAAACTTTTGTCTAATATTGCAGCCTCTAACTACGTTGTTCTACAGAAGTGTTTGAAGGTAGCGCGTTCCGAAGCATGTTTTGGCAGTAAGCATCGGCACTTTAAAGATACGTCGATTTAGACATTCCTGGTACAAAGTGGAAAGTACAAAGTTCTTGGTACAAAAAGTACGGCATTCGAGGATAACTAATATCAAAAATTCTTTTTTGTTAATAAATTTTCCCGAACTAATTTATTAGATAAAATTACAAAACTGCAAAACATGTGATTTTTAAACATCAGTTATCTCGTTCATTGCATAAAATCGGATGAAGACAGGTAGGACAGTTGCCGGTGGCCACTCCGAATGTGGGTGGGCAGCCCCCTGCACTTGTTACCAACCACTGCAAAAAGGAATACCATTCATTTTATGACATATTACTTTACTAATATTACAAATGTGAAAGTCTGTGAATATAAATGGTTGTTACTATTCACGCAAAAACGTTTATACCTACTATCCAAAGAATATATCGTAATTTTGGATTATTCCCAATATATACTCACTTCAAATAAACAACTTCTGTGGAAATTGACATCGCATATGGGATTTTTGCACAAAGGTTGTGGCGCACAAGACTTATCTGGCAAATTTGAACAAAGGCATATGAAACAATATTTTTCCTCCTGTGGCACCATTTCGTTAGACAATTTAGACACTGCTCCTAAGGGAATTGGAATTTCATCCAAATCTGAAAATTAAAAACAAATTTATTACTACTAGTTTTCTAATACCACAATGGTGAACTTTTTATAATGTAGAGGGGAATATAATTTGACTATTGATGAATTAGTTAAGTCATGTTTCTATATTAGTAGCGGTGGGATTCGAAAGGAATAAATAAATATCAATTAGGTACAGCAAACAGAATGTGAAAGTAACTCTGTCTGTCTGCTACCTTTTTACACCTACCATCATTTTCCCTAATAAATTTAAATAGATAACAATGCTAATGGAGACTAACCAAACATGTTTAAAATATTATCAACAACATTTTTATCATGATCCCAGTTCATTATTCCAGTTTGAAGTTTGCTATGCCAATTTTGTGAGTTACCAATGAGATGAATATTTGTTGCTAATCCCTTTAATGTTATCTCAACATTTAACCAGGTTCTCTCATCTGAAAAAGAAAAACGGACGTGATTATTTCTCCGAAAACACTGAATTTTGAGTTGGTACAAAACAACTTTCTCTTAACAAAGAAAGGGTGAGAATTTTTTTATTTTATGTTAAAATGGCTAAACAGATTTGGATGAAATTTGGCACACAGATAGTTTATTACCTGGATTACAATTAAGATACTTTTAACAAGCTAACCACTGCCTATAAGTTTACTTTGTGGAAGGAAGGAATCAATATAATGTCTGGGGTTAGTTTATAAATTTCTTTTATAATACAACATTCTAATATATCTTACCAATGAATATTTTTCTATAATCATCAGCAAATGTTGGATGTGCCGGCTCCATTACTGTACATTGCTTGTCTATAGACTCTAACTGAAGAAAATAACTAGATAAGTCATTAATATACTGTTTTAAACTTTTTGCCATATCCTTTAGAGAGCTGAAAAAGCTATCCAAAATGGGAGAATGAGGTAATGTAACTTTTTTTATGCTAAATTTTTTAGGTCCATTGTAAGTTACAAAAATTTCATGCTCCCTATTATAGTCGTCCGTTATTAAGCATTTAAGATCTTTCAAAGTTTCACCAAAATAAACGGGCATCTGTTCAAAATCAGCCGAATGTGTGGATTTTATTTCTTCTATCAAGTCCTTATCTATGGGGTCTGAAATTTTAGTCTTAATATTGCGGCGAAATAAAGCCTGTGTCCGTTGCACGAAATCTGGTAGATTGTCACATTCATTGTAGAATAACTCTTGTATTAGATCGTTGATTTTTAGGCTCATTTTGGCAAAAATTGTTAACTGTTTTAGAATTAAGGTTGTGACCAAATTTTATTATTTAAATACAATCATAAATAACCTACAGACACCTCACACGTGTTCAATTTCAATTAAATTAGTTGCAAAATGCAACATTTGATTTGCAAGTGCAATTATTCAACGAATGATGTTCGTTGTGTTGTTGTTTTGTATACCGTACTTCACTGTCTTGACTTGTTCATTTGTCAAATTTAGGGTGGCCGTCAATAAAATCTAAATTTGCCATACTTTTGAGGAAATTAAAAAAAAATATTATGCCGAATTAGAAATACTAGAACAGACTATTATTTCTAATTGGATAATATGCTAGTGCCCCAATCCCCTAAACAATAAGAACTTTGTCAACCTAGTTTTAAATTCAGAAACTGCAGTCGAAATATACGGCCCATGTGTGTGGGGTGTCTCGGGGGAAATAGTTATACAAAAAAAATATGCTAGTACAGTACAGAATAGATTTCCATCTAAATAAAAAGTAACGAAACTCAAATATTCATGCATCGCTATACTTATCCAAAATAATAAACGCTCAACATTGTTCATTTTATTGCTTATATAGTCATCACCAATGCAACAAACTTTTCAAGTTGGCTTTTGTCTGGAACTGGAAACTAGTAGCAAGGCATACTGAGTTTCGCAGTCATTTGGGCATACAGTCTAGCGACTGTAACCATCCTCTTACAAAAGACCATTGTAAAATAACTGCATCTGTGCTGTTGTGTTTTGGCGAGTCTGTAAAGGATGCTTGACCCCATTACCCCATCCCTTCGTAATCCTTTATATTCAAATCCCATCCCATTAAGGTCGATGCAGCACCGACGACGGTAACCACCAAGTGGACCGCCAGCTTGTCTGTCGACCTTAACATAAAAAAATAAAAGTAAACCTTAAAATTAAAATAACTCGCTTTTATGTCAAAAAAATTTATTTAAAACAACCGGTTCTCTACAGAACTGCTGTCAATATGAATAAATTTCAACTAAAAAATAATAACACACGTTTGTACAACATTTTTAAATGTTATAAATTTCATCAATAAAAGAAATATATTAAAAATAAGGTACATTTTCAATTCTTAATTCATGCGCTTATTATTTATAAAATAGTCCAATCTTAGAAAAATTATATTATTATTTTATTTTTTAAAACGGTCTCATTATTGTGGTTTCGATTTTAACAATTTCATCACATTTGTGCATTTCAATTTTAATAATAGAAAAGACATCAATTACTAATTTTACTTCTGGAAGGTCTGATGTCGCGTGCCATGTCAACTCCATTCTAGATAACCTGGATCCGGCTTCATTTTCAATACAATTATATTCACCAGGAAAATCCTGAAATATTCACAAAATAAAATTATTATTTTTTACGTTTATTTTAGAAGAAACTGTCACTAAAACCTAAAAAACCATTGGAATATTTTCTCTAAAAGACTTCCTAAATTACTTGGTTAGATCCTAAATAACCGGTAATGCTAAAGTTTGTCAGGATGGATGGATAGATGTTTGTTACTCTCACATAAATACAGCTGAACGGATTTAGATGAAATTTGGCACACAGATAGTTTATTACCTGTTTAACATATAGGATACTTTTTATCCTGGAAAAATGTTAGGTTCCCGAGGGATCGCGGGATCGAAGATCGAAGGATCTATAAAAAATTCGGCGCCAAGTCACAGCGATAAAGATACCAGGCGATATATTACTCATTTATTTTCCTTTTCAATGTGGGCGAAGTCGCGGGCACCAGCTAGTTATACATAATAACATCCCGAAAGACAATAGATAGATATAATAAATAAAATGTTTTATACATAACATATGTATGTGTTTTTGGAGTCCAATCCATTTACTTGACAATATGTAATGAAAATCGAATCAGCCAACGGATGTGGTAATCCATGCAATCAATAAAAAATAGACAACACACAGACAAAACCAGTTTTTTTGCATTATTGAAAATAGATTAAATATGGCAATCTACTCACTTTATTAAAATATATTCTCCTGTTCATACCCATTGCAACTACGATGACATCAATATATTTCTTTTTAACATCAACTACAACAGCTTCCGTTATGACGGGTGAATTCATTTCAATATACTTTGCCAAGTATACTTCCGTAGACAATTCACCGGCTCTTTTTGAGTTATATTTCTGTTTATTGCATTGGGCAGCTATTCCACACACATCATCTATTCTCCAATTAGGTGTTTCTGTAAACTTCAAGCTTGCAGCTAATAATCTAAAAAAAATCCAAGTTATATCAATTGAATTGAATCAATTTGCTATCAAAGTGACATTCACATTTGTCACAAGCTATTGAGCCCAAAAGTTGGGTATTCCGCAGACTTCTTGATGCTGAAGGATCAGATCAAGGTTATCATGTCCTGGAAATGCCACCGAAGTAACAGTACACCAAATTTCAAATAAATCAAACCTGTAGAAGCTAGTGAGATCCATTCGTCGACTAGGAAATGAGCCGATGACTTTATAGAAGGAATAAGAGATTACAAGGGAACATGTTTCCTTTTATACAACTTAACATGACTGGCAAAATTTGTAAACAACTAAAAAATATGACAAAAATAGCTGTACCTGTGTACCATGATGTCGGCATATCGTCGAATGGGACTCGTGAAGTGAGTGTATAATGGAACATTTAGTGCATAATGCTCAAATTCATCAGCAGCAGTATTAGCAGCACAAAAGTATTTAGCTCTTGTCATAGGTTTTGCACATAGCAAATTTAACACCATCGCTCTTCCAAGATCCTCATTGTCCGGACCAACATAAGGTAACAACGTCCTTTGGAGGCTACCAGCCGATGAAATATCCAACTCTATACCCATAGGTTTCAAGGTTTTAGCTAGTTGTTGCATCATATAACCATTTGGTGGTGGATGACTTCTCAGAAAAGCTAATTTTGGATGATCTTCATATACTCGACGGGCCACTGTCATGTTTGCGAGTAACATAAACTCCTCAATCAACTGGTGACTTTCTTTAATGTCATATATCCAAAATTTGTCCGGTAAACCATTAGTGGGATCCAAGTGAAACGATACTTTGGGTTGATCAATTCTCAAAGCACCACCTTCGAATCTATTCTTTCTAAATATAGCAGCAATCTTCCACAATGTCTTTATGGACTTGTAAATATCAATGTAATTGAAACCATTACATATGTCTGGAAATTCTGCTTCACAATTATTTCTATTTTCCAAAATAGCTTGAGCATCTTCATATGCCAATTTAGCACAGGAATGGATTACACTCTTTGAGAATCTATGATTCAAAACTTGTGCATCTTCCGCTATTTCCCAAAATACTGAGAATGCAAGTTTATCCTCCCCGGGGAATAATGAACACAATCTACATAAGTCTTCTGGTAACATGTGATAAGCTCTTTCCACTAAGTAGACTGTTGTGGCTTTATTGGCTACTTTTTTGTCCAATATTGTATTTTCTGTTAAAAAGTGTGCAACATCTGAAATGTGAACACCAATTTCATAATTACCATTGTCAAGTTTCTTACATGAGACACAGTCATCAATGTCTCGGCAATTAAAAGGATCAATGCTAAACAGACATAGTTTGCGACAGTCTTCTCTTTTTTCAATTTCCTGTTCTGGAATAATGTAGTCTAAACTAGGGTACAAATGCTTTACATCTGATCCAAACGGTGTTACATCCACATCAGTTTGAGCAAGAATTGCTTTTGTCTCTGTTACTAACTCCCCACATTGTCCTATATTTTGTTCAATCCTCCCAATTGCAAATCTAGTATCGAACCAATCGATAATTTTCGCTAAAAACAGTGTATTTTCATAAAGTTGTGCGTCTTGGTAGAAATTGTCAGGCCAATTATTAAATGGAATATTGAGTCTTGGCACTCTACTATCTCTGGGTACAAATAAAGCTCTATCTTTATTTTTGTCTGGCATTAATTTCAAGTTACCAATGCACTTTCTGTTGTGTACTTTCTCTTTAATATAAACCACTTTGCCCCTCTTTTGATTATCTTCATTAGTGCACTCATCTTCTTCACCATTTTCAATCAACTGAACAACAACTATATCACCTTCTAGAGCACGATTGCGATGTTTAATTCCCTCAATTAAGATATCTTGTTTGTTAACATCTTGAACGTTTGACACATATGCGCTTGTAAATTGTTTAGGATTGATTCGAATAACACTTTCAAAGAGTGTATTACTTTTTAAGCCTTCTTCTACTTCTTCCAAGCTGAGATATGGTTCAAATTTGCTAGCAACATTTTGTTTCTTTTTATTCTTAGATCCTTGTGTAGACTTTTTCGAAGCCGATTGTGGAGATGGTGTATTCAAGTTTGATTGGGGAATTTGATGCCCATGTGGTATGTTACTTATATAATGTTGTTGAAATGAATACACAGTCCTACTCAGTAGAGGATGTTGCAACATATTTTGAACATATCTAGGAGTTGTGGGTTCACATTGATACAAAGGAGAATTTGGATTACTAAAATACGGTGGAGTCACATTTGAAGGTTGTTGGGGCGTGTTAGGTACACTTGCTGAATATTGGTTTGTTTGCAACATTATATTATGCATATTATGAATATTATTATACTGATATTGTGGATGATGCGATAGGTTTTCTAAATAGCGAAAATTCGTGTTATAATATAGGGAACTTATCTGTTGCATATACAATTCCTGTACGGAAATTTCGTTTTGTGCTGACACGCCCGATTGCATAGGTGTAGACAATGAAGGTAAGATTTCAGATTGTTGCGACATCGGTATATTTTTCTGTGCTGAATCAACTAATCGAATAGGCGTAGAGGCTGAAGGCGTTCCTTGAGATTGTTGTAACAAAGGCATATTTACCTGTGGCATTTGTAAATGCAACTGTTTTCGTTTTGGCCTTTTTCTTACTCTCTTTCGTTTTGTCTGTGCTCTGTCAACATCTGGAGTGGTAGTTTCAGCACTTGTATTTAAATTTTCAATTTCGATAACCACTTCATCCAAAACAGCGTTAGTATTCACTTCCTGTTGCTGTTGTGGCATTTGTCCAGCCACAGCGTGCTCTGAAGCAACACTGATTACCGAATTCATCGGTGGTGAAACCAACAGCCCCAAACTGGAAGGTATGTAGCAATCGATATTTCTTTCTGATAAACTTTGACGTAAATTAGACATGATTTTAGGAAAAATATTATGCACTTGTTACTACTACATATTACATTAGCATAAGGTACTAATGGCTTAAATGTGGGTGATTTATTCTCTTTATTTTATATCATTTCATTATGTTCCTTATGTGGACTATGTGATTATTGAATATTGACGTCAGGCTGGCGCAACTCAAAGGAAAGAAAATGATGTATGAAACGGTGGAAATTTGTAATGGCGGAATAACCCAAATAAGTCAAAGCGATTGCGAAACCCATTAAGTTATTAAAGACATCGCCGATTCTCTAGTTTGGCCGTATTATACATCAAAACCACAAACAACCATCGGCGCCATATTGATGTGTTGCAACTGTTGCAATATGGCGTCTTTCATTTCAACTGTGTGTGTTTGTTGTTTATTTTCGGATTTTTCGGCAAGCAGAGTATTGATTTTTATAAAACTTGCCAAAATTTTAGTGTTTAAATACTCTTTCTTCGTAGTGTTATATTTGGTGTATCGTGTTTAGTGTTTTAGATGCCGAAAGTAAGCTGCGAAATATGTGGCCTAAGAACGAGTCGCATTGATAATAAAAAACGAATATTTTTAGCCCAATTCCCGCTGGATGAGGATAGGTTAGTTACTAACCTATCCTCATCCAGCGGGAATTGGGCTCAAGGGTGCTCAACCCCAGGCCCGCGGGCCACACTATGGCCCGCGAATGAATTTTAAAAGGCCCGCGCAGGAAAGTTTTGAAATACGCACCAAATCGAAAAATTAAATCTCTTTTCAATTAATTTGGCTACAGAAAATATTGACCTTTTCCCCACACTAAAACATCTGAAAGAGGAGCTCAATACTGCTACTGTTAATTATTCTAAATACCAATCTAAAATTAGATGCTTATCACAGTCGTTTGAGAGGAGATTTCAAGACTGAAAGCAAAAAACAAAATGTACAAATTTTTATAAAACCTTTCATAATAAGTTTGGCTGAAATAGTTAGTTATCCTGCCAATATTCAGTTGGAACCCGTTGAACTGCAAAATAATGATACGTTAAAAAACCTTTTTGCCAACAAATTGTAGTCGAAAGTACAAAATTCTTCAGAAGATTTTGCAGATTTCTGGAAATTGGTACCAAAATTCCAGCAATAACTGACCTGGCGTTACAGTTTCTAAGTAGTTTTGGATCAACATATGTCTGTGAAAAGGTTTTTTCAGACCTTAATTGTGTAAAAAATAAATACCGCACATCCTTAACTGAGCAACATATTTGAGACTTGTTGTTACTATCAACATCGGGTTTGTCGCCTAACATAAGTAAATTACGATGGCAGAAATCACATTGATTGTAACAACGATTTACCCTAGAATTAGAATGCCCTAGATTTAGATTTGAGAAGATCCATACTTTGTTTCTTTATTTAGCATAAGATACTGTTTGTTTGTATACCTAATAAACAATAATTCAATTATATTGGGTTTTTATTGCGCATGTTCTGAGAGTAACTGAAATAGGAATTGTCAGTGGCCCGTCGTGAACGTCTGAATCCACCGTTTGGCCCGACTGTTAAAAAGGTTGAGCAGTTAGTACATATTATATCTTGCTGCTGTTCTAAAACCATGTATATACTCGCCTCAATTTGTCGCTGCAGGTTGGGCCATAAATCATATTCGGCGTAGTGATGTGCCCGTCAAGCACGCGCTGTCGATAACAATGTAGCGGTGAATCACTCCCGCGCTTAATTACCTACTATACACTCTGTTTTGTTGCTATAAATAACGAGTTATTACTTATGTTTACTCATTCAATACTAGAATACTTACTTAGCGATCTCTTTTTATTTTTACTTGTTTATATACATAAAATAATAATAATTTTGTATAAGTTTGAATGTAAATAGAATCATAACATAAATACTAACATCAGAGAACATAAAATTGTTTCATTTTAATTTTGTATTTCACTTGTCGACAATATTACGATACGAGCGCTGTACGTCACTATGCGTTACCATGGCCCGCTGCACATGCTCACACTCGCATTGGCCGTCAGGCAGGCGCAACTCAAAGGAAAGAAAATGATGTATGAAACGGAGGAAATTTTTAATGGCGGAATAACCCGACTAAGTCAAGGCGATTTCGAAACCATTAAGTTATTAAAGACATCGCCGATTCTCGTTTGGCCGTATTATACATCAAAACCACAAACAACCATCGGCGCCATATTGAGGTGTTGCAATATGGCGTCTTTCATTTCAACTGTGTTTGTTTGTTGTTTATTTTCGGATTTTTGGGCAAGCAGAGTATTGATTTTTATAAAACTTGCCAAAATTTTAGTGTTTAAATACTCTTTCTTCGTAGTGTTATATTTGGTGTATAGTGTTTAGTGTTCTAAATGCCGAAAGTAACCTGCGAAATATGTGGCCTAAGAACGAGTCGCATTGATAATAAAAAACTAATATTTTTGGCCCAATTCCCGCTGGATGAAGATAGGTTAGTACATATTATATCTTGCTGCTGTTCTAAAACAAAGTATAATATAGTTTATTGGGAGTTTAGTTCAAATTTTCGAATAAAATTGTGTTGCATATGTGTTGTATGTAAAATGTAAACAATAGTGCAGTGCCATTTTTTATCGACAATCGGCAAAAATTTCTTTTTGATTTTATTGCACTGAATGATAAGAAATGAACACATGCATACACCCCAATGTACCAATTGGTTTGTTTTAGTTTTATTTTGTCTTTCTTTTTTATTTATATGTATATTTAACTAAAAAATAACATTTATTATTCATTTACTTTCTAGGTGCAAGCGAGACTTTGAAAAGAAAAAAACAACAAATGAAATGCTGTTCCATATATCGGAATATCTGCCAAACCATTGAACGATGAAGTTTTCAGTGAATTTACGCTCCATATTGCTAAAAATCCTGTACACAACAACAGTTCCATGTATCGGGCCAATCCATTGAATTACTTTATGAAATTATTATTACGTTATACATGACATAATCCAATTTTTATGTGTGTTACAGAACCTGCAACGTCGACGTTGGATACTGCCGTAATTAACTTAAAAATAAATATATCCTGCAGTCCTCAAAAATTTTATGTGAAGTTACTCTTGTGGCTAGGGAGCTGGGTGCCAAAATTTCTATAGGATTTGTTCGTGTTAGGATGATTGTACCATAAAAAAAACATTAAGGGCCGCGTCTGCCACCATGACAGCCCTGCGTTGTCAATTGACAGCACTCTGAAAATGTAAAAAAAACTTTTTTAAATCATTTGTTCGTCTGCCTCTTGGATTGATGGTCAGAATCATCCTCAAAACGATAAACATCGAAGAGGCAGACGTGCAGGGCTCTGTTTTATTACGGGACGCAGTTGCAAAAATGTAAGCGCTGTAACTCAAAAACGTTTTGATATGTTTGACATAAACTTTCATCCCTATCAATATGAACGACGAACAAATCATATACCAAAATGGCACCCAGCTCTCTAACCATTGTTTTTTTCGTTCACTGCTTCTCTGCTAGTCCGTCAGTCGGCGGTAACCGTAAACTGTATGATAGTAATAAATCAATGATTGTAATTATTTGAGGGATTTTCATAAAACCATAGACTATAGTCAATTATACTATCGACCTCTTTATCGTAACAATAGCACATCCTTATTTTTTTGTTTGTTATGTTGGCAGCATCGTGCTTTTTAATTTTGGTTAGGTTGGTACTGGAGCACTTCCTTATAGTGTTGGGTAGGACACGACATGAAAAAGAGTTTGTAAGAGTAGCCTCTTTTCAACTGAGCCAGTACAATGTCCCACTTCAAATGACGCGAGGCGTACATAGCGTATTAGTATAGTTTACTTACCGCGACCACAGAGTGCCTTGCCTACAAGTTTGTGGGTACTCACTCTGTGACGCGAACGCGACGACCGCGACATAAAATTTGAAGTAGTACATTTTGAAATGTTGAGCTACTCTTACATTTTGACGTCATGTATGGGACAAATGTACCGCCTCTTGTATGTCCTACTCAACACTACTTCCTTATTGTCATAGAAGGGTGGATTTCATTTTCATTGTATGGGAGTCCCGTCTCTTAAAACGTAGTGATTATATACTCTTTGAACTATAGAGTCAATTATACTAACGACCTTATTTATTGTAACAATAGCACATCCTTATTTTTTTGTTCGTTATGTTGGCGGCATCGTGCTTTTTAGTTTTGGTTAGGTTGGTACTGGAGCACTTCCTTATTGTGAGAAGAGTGGATTTCATTTTCATTGTATTGGAGTCCCGTCTCTTAAAACGTAGTGATTATATACTCTTTGATTGACGTTATTGTGGACATAATATGTACACAGAACACTGTAACTCCGGCCAGAGATGTATGTAGGCACACTGACCTGTAATCATAGCCTGTAATATATACCACTGGACAAGCTGCTGGATTATTTTTATGCTTGTTTGAAAAACGCCATTTTGGCGCTGTAGGCTGTAGTGGTTATGTAGCGAAAGTAATTGGAACTAAAATTAATTCTGATTACTTCCGAGGGCGAGGTTTCAAAATGGTACACGAAATTATCTGTCAGATTTTAGAAGTTATTACTTATAAATAAATACTATTATTTATTTATAAATAATAGGCTATAGCTTGGCAAAATCATTTCTGATGTGATTTAACGTTTGTTTTCACTGATCTGTAATACGTTATATACCACTGGACAGGCTGTCCCATATGACAGCTAATTTTTTGTAACATTTTGAAACGCCGCCCACGATTGTCCCGAGAACTAATTTTAACGTTTGCGTATTTTTATCCCATAGGTATGTATGCTCCTTTTCGCACTAGCGGGCGGCGGAATGGAATCCCGCCAGAAATTCCGCAGTAAGTATTGTATTGTATGAAAACGTTATGTATCCCACTTGCGGGCGGCAGAGTGGATCCCGCGGCAGGTGAAATGAGTTCGCGGGTGATACGCGGGAAATCGCCGCCCACGCCCGCGCTGTCAGACGCACCCGCGGTCGTCATTTCAACGACATCTTTTTTCTGATTCCCGCTGGTTCTGCGTGTGACAGGCGGATACAAGTCGCGGGAATCCGCTGAACTAACAGTTACTCACGCAGAGTGGTTCCATGGACAATCGTTCTATAGCCTGAGGCACCAAAATGGCGTTTTTCAAATAGGCATAAAAATAATTTGACAGCAGCAGTAATCAATGTAGCGTGTTTCAACACTTTTATTTGTTCTGTGATATTTTATTTGATCTCTGCACATGCGTTCTGTGCTGTGGTCCATATATTACAGGGTCAGTGTGTGTGGACTGTGGTCCTTGTTTGATTGATTTGATTCAAGACCGACAATCGTAAAGGGAGGATAAACTAGAGTTGTCATTAGAATAATAATAATCGTGAAAATGAGACGCATTTATGCTTTATTACCTTTGAGGGAGCGAGATACATTATTAATTTTTTGTCTCTCTTTGCGTATGCGTTTCTATTGTTTGCCACACTTGTCAAGTGTGGCAAACAAATCTCTTGGTGAATATACGAGCACTTTGTATTTTGTTGATTTTCATATTTCAAGTAGTTTTCTAAGTTCCTGGGTATTGTGTTAGGTGTGGTACGTGTTGGTGAACGTAGTGAAAATGGTGAACTGTTGTATTTTAGGCTGTAAAAGCCGATCAGAGCAAAATGTTGAAAACATAACCTTTCATATGTAAGTACTTTATTTTTTGGTTAAATGCAATAATTTTTGCATGCATGTTCAGTAAACTTCTAATTTATGTCTTGTTACACATTTAACAACTGTTTTAGATGATATTTTTACGATTTTTCGATCACAAAAGATCTTGTTTTGAGATTATAAACCGTACAAGTTGTGTAGCCATCTTAAATTATCGATGACATTTAGCAATTACATGTAACCTAATATAGTAGGATTATACACATTTTAGGGATACCAGCGCATGAATATTTTTTTTCCCTAAATGTTGGGTAATGTTTAGTTTTACGCATTATATTAGCACTATGTGTTTTTGTTTCTATAAGTAAATAGCGATTGCGTTTGGTTACAGTTTTCCTAAGCATCTTGGCTTGATGAAGAAATGGGTTGCTGCTACTGGTTGTCAAAATTGGAACCCTGAGTACACACGTATATGTTCGTAACATTTTGACGCACAGTGTTACCGGAAGATGAAAAAGTTAACAATTCTTCGACATTCTTCATTATATATGGTTTAGCGCGTACCCTTTGACTAAAACTCATGACATTTGTTTTAAGCAAATTATTTTTTAAATTATTGTTATTTAACCAAAATATAATCTTTCTTAAAGCAGCGTTATGTCATTATTATAGGTATCTTTGTCCCTGCATTTTATTATCATTGTGCTATGATCGGCAAAAAGACATATAGGATGTTCAACAGTTCTTGAACATTAGATTAGTATATTACCTCTTATTCCATCAATATTCGAGATTTTTGAAGAAGAATTGCATGGTCAAATGCTTCCGTCATATCCATGTATACAGCACATATTTGAGATTTAGTATCTACATTTGTCATAATTATATCTAAGAATTCAAAAAGTACCTCATTTATTGTTTTATGTTTCCTGTATCCATGTTGTTCATCTGTTAATATATTAAACGTTTTCATGTAGTTTAAAAGTTAATAAAAATGAAAATAAATTAATAAAAGTTATCATATAAATTGTTTTATTATTCATATTAAGTGAAATAACTACTACTGAACCGATTTTGATGCCGTTTTAAGTTTCAAAGAACAAGGTTTAACTTTAATACGGCTATGTAATACTTTTCACAGCAAAAAAATCTCTTCCCATGAGAAAAATTACGCGTTAGCAAAGTCACGGCCAAAAGCTAGTTACATAGTTAATACTATTTATGATTGTCATCAATGATGACTCATCATAAACCATATTTAATATTGCAAGAGTGAGTTTGTTTGCCATTCCGTCGCGTCGTATCGGAGTCAGAATGACTTGATTTTTTGAATAGGGATAATTGAAAGGTTGGAGAAAGAGGATACTTTTTACCACGGGAAAATGTGTTCCTGCGGGAAACTTACCACGGGAAAATGCGAGCGAAGCCGCGGGCAACAGCCAGTATTTAATAGTAAATTTATGTGATGATGATCAATGATGTAAGCTGTGTGATTTATAAACAGGGTAAGAAGTGTATGATGTGGCAACCCAAGAGTTCGTATGTACTGTGTCTCCATCCCTTTCCAGTGTACGCTCACCGCTTCTCTAGTTTATCCTCCCTCTACGCCGACAATCGACCAATCGAAATCGACATTCAACTTCACGTGTTGTCGTAGTGATTATATACTCTTTGCGTGTTGTGTTGAGACTTGTTATACGATACGGTACTGTATTTGTATGGTATTTGTAAATTATAACATTTTGAAGTGTGTAACTATTTATCATAGGTAAACTAACATGGTGAAGTATGGTGCTTGTTCATTCCAAATCCGAGGATAAATTTGTTTATAAAAATACAAGACCAGACATAAGTTTAATACTTCCCGTTTTCATTAACTAAGAAAAATGAAGTTAATTACACACAACATGCTTACATCGAAATGTTTAAAAGGTGTTTTGACCGGATATCCACTAGCGATTAATGCTACATCTGTCAAGGTAGCAGAAGTTGATTATAATCCAGAATTTGTTAGTAGAATAATACCAAAGCTGGATTGGGAAGTACTCTGGAAGGCTGCTCACAGTATTGGTCACAGTGATGGTTTACCACAGACTTTAGAGGTTAATTACGATAATAATGAAGAATTTTTAAAAAGAGCTCACAAAGTTCTATTTGAAATAGAAATAGAAGAAGGTTATCTCACATGCCCTGAAACTGGAAGACAATTTGCAATTTCAAAAGGCATACCCAATATGTTACTGACAGAAGCTGAAGTGCAATGATATGTTACTGTGTAATTTATACTATTATCTTTAAAGTATTGAAAGCTAATAGTCAAATATGATCTTCATACTTACATCATATTTAAAACCACCGCTGTTTTAAAAATATCTAAATAAAAGTTGATTTTACACAGAAATAATGTTTTATTGTATGTTTACATTTAATGTGCAAGTGTTTTTACAATCATGATCACGTGTCTTTCTCCACTGGTGGATGTAAGCCAAAGTTAGCCAAGGTCCCCAATCTCCTCAATGGTGATGTATGGTCTTGTGCTTGGCCCTGGCCGCATGGGGTTTACTAGCATATGGTCCACATCACAAAACATTCACTAGTCATTATGGTTTTGTGTTGTGTTCATTTTGCTTTTACTAGGATTAGTGATACCAGCGTACCACTAATGTGCGTGCTTATGTCACCATCCGGTGAAGCTGAATCATGATAGGTCGGCTCCCTAGGAAAGCCTCTTTATAAGAAATCATTGTTATTACGTGCCGACGTGACACTACATTGTCAAACCATAATCTGCTAAAGCAAAAAGTATACTTTTAGATATTGTCAACGGTTTTCCTGAAAAAAATTACATAAAGGTTAATCAAAAAAAAAATATTAAAAGACAAATGAGTTTAGATATAACAACCCCATTAAACATGAAAATTTAATAGTTTATTTATTATTTGGATAATAAAAGTAAATTTTGCACATAACACTAGTAATAATTAATATTATTAAGTAGTGCATAATAAGGCTTACTATACATTTATCATTACATAACAAGATTCTAGTTGCTGCACAGCATATTTAATTAAGAGGTCGTTGTGCTCATAAGCACTATGCAGTTTTTTTTATGTAATAGATAAGGCAAACTATTCACTAAATGTATGGATCTCAAAAAAGTGCACATAGCAGATTTTGGTCACGAAACGTAACAGACACGTACCGTAACATGCAAGACACAGTTGTAACTATTCACATCTACAAGCAACTAGTTCACAGACGCCGTCAGACAAAGTAAGGAGTACACGCGCCTATTTAGTAAGATGTTCCGCATCGACACGACAGACTTGCACCGGCCAAACAAAACATTCTAGCCGACAATGCCGGTCGGTGTCTTGCATGACGGTACATGTCTGTAGATGTGAATACTTCTATAGAAAATGTATGAAACAATTTCTGATCATTGTCTTCTAGGTTCTATTGGCGAGTTCTTCGCCTAGTTTTTTTTGCATTTTATATTATGATGTATCACCACAGTTAAAATATTTAAAAAAAAAAAACTAGAAATTAATAACAAAATCTTTTATTCCTGGTAGAACAATAAATTATTACATACGTACATACATACATATGCACAATATACTGATAAACAAAATCATGACCTAATAAATATTTCTAAATGTTTTAATCTTCTATATTGAATGCATGTTTAGAGTTCATCGGCATATGGAACAAAGGCGAGGTTTCCTGCGGAACCAATGGAAATTTTGGACTTCGTAGCACTCGCGAGCGCCTGAAAAATAAATTTTTAAAATGTACAAATACATAGTGACATAGACGTTATAAAGGACAGTTTTGTTTTGATTTAGCAAATATCCTGTTTTAATATAACATACATACACATACACACACACACACTTCCAACTACCACATCATATACACTTATATTATTTGCATTTTGTGTCCTTTTTTTTCTTTCTTTATCTCTTTAAATTGCAATCTATCTTTAAAGGACATTCAGCAATTGGTGCAAAAGTACGTATGGCTCGTACGGAGTTCGTCCACACACTAATCCGTATAAAATTATTTAATAAGGTCTTGAGGAATTTTTTTCTTCAGCCTTCTGTCGTCCGTCTGTGGATTCGTCAATTCAACTGCCAGAGCGTTTCGGTGTCTTGCAATTCGTTGCTTATAAGCAAGAGCTCTTCTCTGTATTTCCTCTTGTCTCTACCCCCACAGTGTATTTCAAAAATATTTGACACGCATTGTTGCGAAGTGCCCTAGCATATTTCCGTACAACTGCTTATAAAATAAATTACATACCTGTTTAATATCACTGTCAGATAACGAGTCGATGCTGTTTGCAATGTCGTTAGGTGTCTTCGCAGTACCGGTGAGTCCCTGAGCCGCGAGGGATTCGGCCAAAACCGTACCGTTTTCGGCTTCATCTAAAACTTGAAGTTTCAACAGAGCCTTGCCCGCCTTGATTGCTTCAGAGCTGAGCGAAGAGTTCTTGAGAACACTCGCTGCCGCTTTCACCGCCTGAAACACCTTCATTATTAACAAGTCTCACCTGAAATTATTAAAACTAAAGTAATAAAATTATATAGTATGAAAACAGTGATGAAACGGAATATATTGTGGCTTCTTCTTCGTGCACAGACAGGATGTTTCCGTACAGTCGGCCATCGGAGTAAGACACGTTAATTTTCCATATTTTTTTACTAGCTGTTGTATGTAACTGTAAAGTGTAGCCTGTTACTCGCTGATAATATAGCTTTCTATATGTGAAAGAATTTTTAAAATCGGTCCTGTAGTTTTTGAGTTTATTCAATACAAATATACAATAATAAAAATACAATATTTTCTTTTTATAATATTAGTATAGATTGACACACTAGACAGGACAGGACAATGTAATGTACTAACCTTCTGGGCTTCATCCTTGGGCACGGATAAGACGACTCCGTACAGTCCGCCGTCGGTGTAAGAGACGTTGAAGCCGGCGGCCGCGAAGGGGCCCACGTTGCCGATCGCTTTGCCGAGCACAGTGTTGTCCGCACCCCACTTTGTCACCGGACCGTTGCCCAGAGCTGCATTCAAGGGTTTTATACATCGAAGTACTACATGTCTTGCCTTCGCGCGTCAATGGTAAAAGGTAGTAACGACCGAGTTCTACTATTCATTTTAAACTCCAATGTGTTAACATAAAGTCTTCTTCTTCTTTTTTAATGTCTTGGCTCCATCAGATCTTCTCCGATGATTTTGCCAGTGTCATTAGTAAAAAATAGCAATTTGTAATCATTGAGTTTTATTACTACGTATAGAGAAGACGCCGCGAACAAAATCTGTGCAACAAGCGCGGCAGAACGGGGCGCGAGGGGGGCGGCTAATGAGTCATAGATGCGATGTCACCGTAACAGAGGCGACACTTTGTTTATATTCTGCCTATTTTATTGGATACCACTTACGAGAACATAGTAAAATGAATTTAAAGCGGCTGGACGGACAATTTTAATTATAATATTTATTTTAGGTATAAACTGATTTTACTCTGCGGAACAAACAATATCTAGCATGTATTTGTTCTGTATATGTCCGTGATACTTCAGTAAGGGGCATGGAGTCTCATTTCTTACAAATTTTACCTTAAGTTTTGCTACAAAAAAGTAAAAGCCGTATTTATTTATTTATTATTATTATTACCTAACACACATTTACACACAAGATGATAACAATATCTGTAAACCTAGACTATTTATCTAGACATTTTATTTCACGCCAACACATATATAATTATTATACATTACAATAATACCTAACACTTTTTTGTATAATTTATAAAATTTTATAGAAAATGTTTCTAAATTAAAATATTTATTTATCAATTAGGTTTCTACAAGAAACTCTTATGATCGTCATTATAAATTTAAATTTACCAGGGTTTCGGAAAAAAAGCCAAGATGACGATCCTGAGAAGAAACCCCGAAAGAAACTCAGGTTACTAACTTTTTGTTGTCTTTAAAATATAAAATTGCAACAATTACACTTAATTTTAACAAAAACAAAACACTTAATATACCGCTTTTGTGGTATATTTATCTTCTTTGCGAAAATGCAACGTACATAACTATGATCGGATGGTAACCAGTTCTCTTCACTGCGGTTGTTTTGGACGAATTTTATCCATTTTTCCCTTTCAAAACGGCCCAGACGTGAAAACCTTGAATAAACAAAATGTAACATATTATCTCTAAATAAATAAATAATAATTTTATTTCAGGCCAGGTAGCCAATAATCAATCAATTAAAACCAATCAATCTAATAAAACAATTAAGTAAGGGGGAATTGATTTTTATGATGATTTTACCTTTTTTTAATTAATAACCACAGTGTATTCTTTTCTAAAGGTGTAAGATTATTATTTTCCGCTATAAAAAGATACGTCAGTCTATAATATCTATCTAATAATATCTACACTTGTTATACACCCAATGTCACTTCTTTAATTTTTTTAGTCTATGACAAACGACGCAAAATGGCACCCGCTAAATATTTTGCTCGATTAAGTTTTAAAATGATTATTTAGTTACTTACCGATGGAAAGTTATTCCTTTGCACTTTGCCGTATTACTTTAATTATTAGTGCAATATCGTAACACACACGAGGGCATATTTGATGAGTTTTGACGTTATTTCACTTTAACACAAACACTGTTACTAGCTCAAGAGCGAGCAAGCGACTGATTAAACTGCGGCCAGTCGGCCGCAGTTGAACGGAACACAAGTGACAGCGCGGTGTCTTCTCTATACGTAGTAATAAAACTCAATGTTTGTAATAGCCTTTTTTAAAATAAAAAAGGCACAA
Organism: Synanthedon andrenaeformis; assembly: GCA_936446665.2. Lineage (NCBI taxonomy): Eukaryota > Metazoa > Arthropoda > Insecta > Lepidoptera > Sesiidae > Synanthedon > Synanthedon andrenaeformis. The sequence continues at coordinate 6,464,890 of OW387789.2, forward strand.
TTGAAATTAAAATCAAAAGTAGCAGATCCCGAGACTAGTCAGTCAAGTCGTCTAATTTTTCTTAGTTTTCCAAAACAGGTCCGTCAAGTTCAAAGCATTATTCTAACGTAGTCACATTTTTCTTTAAATGACAGATGTTTGGTTGGTTTAAATGACAGATGAAAGACATGTCATCTTTAAAGTTCGTAGTGTTTTGTATTGCGTGCGAAATCCATAGTTGTAATACATTGGTTTTAAACAATTTTATTTTTCACAACGATAATTTTTATAGTTTACGCAATATCGTGAAACTGCCTTTGAGCACATCAATGTCACATACATTTATAACAAATTGCACACTATTACATTAATAAAAACCCACCATTTTTCCAGGATAAAAATTATCCTATAGTTTATTTTAGGTAATCATCAATACATAAGTGAAAAAAAAAAAATAGAAGAAAAAATATAGGTGTACCTTTGGATGCTACGGCCAGAACGAGGGATTGGGGTGTTCCAGCCTTAGCGCCTTGCAGAGCTATCGCGACATGCGCAAGATCGCCTCCCATCTCTTTTCTGTTAAATTTGTATCGGATAAAAAAATTTATTCAATCAAGTACGTACTTTACAATAAACGCGACTAATATTATATATGTACTCAATATTAAGCGTTAAACTTAAATTATATAAAACAAACCGATGGCTGCGACTTTGTCTGCGTTGAAAAATTAAAAAATACAACACCTAAAACAACGCCGCCTGACATCTTTATCTTTGTAACGACGGTGGCGTATGATTTTTTTTTTTTATATTTTTAGACGATCCCTCGAGAGCCAGTATATTCCATTCCAGTATAAAAAGTATCCTATAATATGTTAATCCAGGTAATAAACTATCTGTGTGCCAAATTTCATCCAAACCCGTTCAATAGTTTTTACGTGAAATGTTAACAAAACCATCGACACAAACATTCGCATTTAAAATATTAGTAGGAAAATGCTATTAAGTCGACAGACAGGCCACTTGATGGTTGGTGGCTACTGTCGCCTAAAGCATAAGCAACGCCATAGGTGTTCCAAGTGCGTTGACAACCACAGTGGGAATGAGTTCATTATTTGTTATTAGTGTGAATTTTAATCCATTCAAGTAATATCTTAATAGATAATACTTATTATTCTTATCTTTATACATATGTTATTGTACTCTAAATTTTTAGATTTTTAGACATGTACGCAATGTAAACGTGTTTGTATAACTTATGTATATGTAAGTGACATAGTAAATTTTTATGTGATGTTTGTATTTTGATAAAATAAAATAAAATAAAGACAGCTCTAGCCATACCTCAGTTCTCCACCGTAGTAAGTCGTTGGAACTTCTTTTGCTGAATCGCTCGAAGAGGAGGGCAGAGAGAGAGTTTGGGCTACCAAATTAGCTTTGTCCTGTAAAAGATTGAATTAAAAAAAAAAGTATTGTAATTAACATTATTCTTCATTAAATTAAATTAAAAACCGCCAAAAAAATATAATATTTACAAGGAAATGAAGCTCCAGTTATTGAATAATAAACTCGTAATACTTTCAATGCTGGTCATTTTAGTTTTAAATAAATCATTCCCAACCCATTAACCCTTTAATGAATTATTTTTATACCAATCAACATAATAATTTTTTATCAAAATTCACATAAAATCAACGCAGACATTTTAAAGGAAGACAAATGAATATAGAAAGTTTTTGGAGCATAACACAAAAGAGTCCTTAGTAATAATAAAAACGGTTTTTCGTGTGAATAATAATTACCAGATTATCGCCAACGACCACTATGGCGCAACGGTTTGTGGTAAGATAATTGGCGGCATAGTGCTGTAAAGTTTCCGATGAAACTTTTCCCACTCTGCGCGGGGAGATGAACAGAGAGTTTCCCACTCCGCGACGGAATGCGGCTTTGTGGAGTAAATCCACAGCGCGAACCTGTAAAGAAAAACTTATGTTAACACCCTCTACTTCGGGTAAATTAATTAAACCACTTTATGTTTACTCCCAATATTTTTATCGTCCGACCGATAAATCAGAACTACAATTCCAATTGTAAGATGTGCGGACAAACTACAACGACCTCCCATCGCGAACGCGTTTGTTCACCTGACTGATTGATACCCTTTCAATATCATACCACCGAACGAATCTGAATGAATGAACACCTCTTTTGAAACGTCACATGACAACTTTTCAATCAACTTCAGTCGACATAAATAGCAGACGCTAACACTTATTATTTTGTATTTTTCTTTTACTAGGCTTCCCCCCACCCCCCTTTAAAATCTAAAAAGAAGGGGAGAAAATGTAACTACTACACCTACAGATAGATGTCTGTCAATTTCCTGAAATAGGAACCAACTGACGATCCCGGTTTTCATTTGTTAAATGGCAGATTCCATGGTAGAAGTATAAGTACCTAGATAAAGGTCTGACACTTTAAAATTTTATTAACAGACAACTTATATTCACAATTTAAAAAAAAAAACACACACACACTATAACTAATAAAACGCTATTTGCTATGTTACAAATAATATTTTATTAAAGTTAGTTTTGACAAACAGGCTGACGATCCTCTCAATGGTACAGTAGTACACACTTTAAGGGGCGTCGTGAATCTTCGTTCGCGTAGAAAAGAAAGTACGGCTCCGACGATTAGCGAAGAAAGCTTAAAACTTACAATTGACCTTAGATACAATATACATATAAGGTTCATAATAAAATGCAGCTGTTAATTCCGTCGCACTCGCACTGGAAAAGGCCGCGAAGTATGTGGATTGGTCGATAGCATTTCCCATGCTTTCGTCTTCTGCGCAGGTACATCGGTAAGCCATATCAGTTGGGTACTACTGTAGGTGGCTACCGTCGCCCCACCTAGGTGGGTCAAGGCCATGTCACCTATAAACGCATAGACCTATAAACGACTCCTTTAAAATAAGCTCACCTGAGGTGGAAGCACGGCGATATCATACTTAAGCCGCGGTGCATTGTCACTCAACTCCCAGGGCCTGAACTCTTGACACGATATAAGATCTGTTAGCTGTTGCAAAGCCGGCAGAGCATTCTCTTGAGACGACTGCGGAATCATTAACAGACCATAATAAAATAAAAAGCTTCAAAATTATCAGCACAAAACATTTTTTCTTTAAGTGGGGAACCTATAGTGTAGAGTAGCGTGTACATTCATTCTTGGTGTACATTGGCTATTCTTGGTATACATTAGCGCTCTTATTCATAAAAATCCCTTATTAGAGGTTTAAAACGTTCATTAGTTAAAACGCTCATAAGACCTTAATAAGCTTATTATAAAATTCCTATTCATAAACGTTCAACAAGCCTGTCATAACTAAATATTCGCTATGGGTTAGTTTATAATTAACCCATAGCGAAAACCCATTAAAGCTAAAATCTCTCTATCCACGCCCAAAATGATAGTAAAGATTGTAGTAAAGTGATTATTTTGATGTAAGTAACATTTTGACATTTCTTATGTAAACTAAACAATTCACAGAGGTTATCAAATTACTTACGTTTGATCCCGGTCGTTTTCAGTTACCAAAATTATATTTCTTTTACAATTAAAGTGAATAATGGAGACAAAAACTATCAAAAAACGGGAAAGACAATATCAATAATAAAGGCAGCCGTATATAAAACGGTATCTCCTTTTGAACACGTCGGGCAAAGAAAATGGATCATATCTCTTTTGGAGATTATTTAAAGTAATTTTGATAAATATGTTTATATAAAGTTATACATAGCTATGTAAAATGAAGTGATTAAATTTATGATATGGAAATATAAGAAAGTTTTATTTAATTATCTTATGGGTTCTATGACAAGTTTTAAAAGAAAACAGAAGTAAAAATAGAAAATATATAAATATTATAAGAATTATATCGCTTATTATGTTATCTTACTTAAGTAATTTATACTATTATTTGTATAAATAAATATCTTAGATATGACCAACTCCTTTACAAACATTAATCTTTACATCACATGTCATTCAGAAATCAGCTGTTTTAAGTCGGCCATCTTGAATTGTTCCCTTATTAGAGGCTTATAGTAGGGTTCAGGCTTCAATAACTTTATGAAGGCGTTATTAGAGCGTTGACGCTATTGAACGTTTATGAATAATGTTTTTTGGTAAATTTCTTATAACAAGCTATTAAGCCTCCTATAACTTTTTATGAATAAGAGCGTAAGCCTTTAAAAATTATCCAAGTTAAGAGAAAAATTGATTAATGATCAAATATTTCTAATTTTTTGGGCACCTTCGCTGAAGTGCTGAAAATGAAGCTTTTCCAAAGCTAAAAAAGTAGACCTAACAATTGATTCATCAAACTAATTAATTTTATGAACGTAAAATAACGTAATTAAATTCATTTATGAATATTAAAAGTATAAAAACTGCACTAGTTAAATCCTTCAATTCAAAGTATTAAAAGAAAATAGTTCCAATTATTGCACACACTTACTTCAAGAGTGTAATAGATGAACTCACGATCGCCGGATGCAGTAACTGATGCACCGCATTGTGCGAGTTTACGTGCTGTAATGAAAACAGATGCTTTGCCAGTTGTAAGCCCAGCCGCTGAACGCAACACATGAGCGAGACCAGGTTCATTCACCGGTTCATATCGAGAACCAGCCCTGAAAATATGAATAAAAACTTCTATCAACCATGAGATATTAAAAAGCAAAACAGCATTACATATTGTACCAATAACAACATAAGATCAATATTATTGCATTTCTTGAATATAGTAAATAATATTGATAATAATATGCATTTTTGGGGTTTTTATTTTCTTTTTTTTCATTGATGAAGGTAATATGTCCATATAAACATATGGCGAAATTACAGACCTTAATATCACCGATTTAAGACATATTTTGGAAAATATAAAGTTGAAAAATATGTTATGTACTGTTGTGCAGAAAAGTTATCACCTTCATCCACTCACGTCTTCAATTAGGTACATAAAAAATATCCTATACAATGAAATAAATTAAGCAAATCTTCATTGGCTAAAGAAATGGGAGCATATAAGTGTCTATCCTACACCCATACTGTTATGATTTCTTCTAAACCACCTTTTGATAACCTAAACAGATTTTGATACAGTTTTCAGTAATAGAACAAGTAATAAAAGAAAAAGAAGAGAATGTTTTATGTTTTTGTTATATGTTTTTGACATTCTTAGTTTTTCTACTTTATTATTATACTGTATTTTTCTTATCAATATTTCCCTATCTCAATATTTCATCTATGAAACTGGCTTTAATTAGAGAATTGAGAATATAACATAATTTAATGTGTTTCACAGTCATTTGAATAGCCTGTCTTGTCGCAATGTAAGGTATCACAACCCCTTACAGGAGACCACCAAGGAACAACAGCATGTGTGCTGTTGTGTTTCGGGGAGCCCATTTCCCTAAGTCAGTATGTCTTATCCTATGTTGGTCGACAGCGCACTTGCAGAACTAGATGTGTTGCTTGTCATTGGCAACAATAACTTATTATCAAGTGAACCGTTAACTGGCTGTCGAACGTAACATTAAAAAAATTAATTCTTCAAGCTATCCACTTACCTGAAAGCCACAGTTACTCTGGTAACAGGAGAACCATTGTCTAAAGCAGCGGTAAATGTTCCATTAGCTGTTACATTCGTTTGAAGTTTGACGTCTCTTTGAACTGCAGGGGCAGCCTGTGCATATCCTCGTGTCTAAAAACCATTATTAATAGATAAATCAATGAAAACCCTGACAACAAGTTTTACATAACAGTTTGACAGGAGGGATGTAATTCACGTTTAAGTTTGTTGAGGTCTGAAATCTATAACTAATAACAGACTTACCACAATATGACGGATAATAGGTTTGTTTAGCGATTTTGATGCCATTTTTCAGAAATTTTAATATTTCTTTAATAATCTTAATACGAGCCAAGCTCGGCTGAAAAAAGAGCTACACCACAGACTACAACTTACGAAATACGTACGTCGTACAATAAGTGTCATTCTATAGTCTGTGGAAAGAATAAATATAACAATAATCCGCTAATTAAATTAGAACTCAGATTAGATAAATGTTGGTGGAAAGGTAACATTTAAATTATTTATTTTATCACCCTAAGTATTTATTATCGCTATTCCCAAACACACTTTGTACATTATTATTTTTCACCAGTTCAGTGTCCATCTCTCGATGATTCTGTAGTATTTCAGTTTTTGATTGGAAATTGTACTCTGAATTCACTTTTTTGCATTTTAAAGGCTGAAATTATATTCTTTATAGAGCTTATATTTATTTAGTCTGTGGTTGCTTTTACTTTTTACTGTCAGTTCTCACTGTCAAGTAATTTTTTTAGATGGTTTTAGCGCCAAAACGTTGCATACAGTTATTTTATGTATGTATGTATGAAACTATGAAAGAAATATAAATAAAAATAGAATTTTATTGTCACCTTTCCGATATTAGGGGTTTCTAACTAAAAGATTCCACGTTTTTTGTTGACTAGAAATATGAAGGTATTAATGTGATTTCTATGTTTGTTTCCTAGAACACATTTTATTCATAGGTACATTGATTATTAACAAAAAAATTATTTATCTACTGTTTTTGTCGCAGGTACGGTACTAAAATAAATTTCGTTTTGAGCATGCTATTCGCATTGATTCCAACATGTGTGCCTGTGTGAACTTGTTTGTGCATTAGAATAAATCCTACATTTGGATATGGAGGTTAATTTGATATTTTTTTAGGTAAGTTCAAATATATACTGTTAAACTAATATTTATCCATGGTGAAGGATTACTAACATAACAGATATTATATTCTCACTTTTAACTTTGTAATAATTTGGGTATTGTAATTTTATCGGTATTGTATTTTGATTTTGATGATTTTTTTGAATGCTTACTTAGCTTAAAATTTTTTGATGTTTACTCAACAATTTTTTATATCCTCAAGTATATCGAACCAACAAAGAATGGTATCTATTACACAATAAGTCTAAATAATCCTTATGGAAATTGCTAAGGTAATAATAACATGAAAAGTACATTATTCACATCCATTAATGCAGCGTGGGACACCCTGCGTCCAGATGGACAGAAGACCTGAAAGGCATTGCAGGAAGTGGCTAGTTGCGAAGCACAAACAGTGTGTCGTGGCGAGCCTTTGGAGAAGCCTACATCCAAAAGTGGAGAGACACAGGTTGATGATGATGATGACATTGTTGCAAATAGTTTTCTCTAGTGGTCTTGTTCCATAATTTAAAACTAATCCCATCCCTTCCCAAGTCATTATCCTTAATCCTACTATGGTTGGCAATAATATAGGCGACAGTAGCCACCTACTACTAACGGGACTGTCACCCTGTCTGATGACCTCTAGGTAATAGAGTGTTTTTATCATTCAAATTATCTAACATTCTTTAAATTATAACAAAAACGTCTATTAAAATCTGTTTTTAATTTTTGTAGTAAAACCAACATTAAAAAATAACTACTCAAAAGCTTTTATTAATAAACTAGCTGTTGCATGCGACTTAGTCCGTGTAATAGTTTCTGAGTTTATTCATTACATACAAAAATACAAATCTTCTCTCTTTATAATATTAGTACCTATAGATAAACATTATTTTTTTTAAACATATAGCTTTAACTTTACATAACTTTGCAGTTATGCATGTTCTGCAAATAAGTTTGAATGACCCAACATAGACAAAGCAAAGCAAGTCTTCAGTGGATATCTTCAAAAATTAAAACTTACAGTAGGGTTACCCAACTGGACACCTTTCATTTTGTAGCATTTTTAAAACTGTGTCGAAGCATACTAGAATCGTCAATTAAACACATAATTCTGTCATATTTATTGATATTATTACTATAAAATATTGTTAACATTTCTTTTATTTGTTTTCCAGGAAGTTATGTCAACATATGTACAATTAAAAGGTATTAATGAAGAAATAAAAGACAATATTAATTCTAAATACAGTTACAACAGTAACTATGGCCGAAAAAGACATCCACTACAATGCAAAGAAAATATCTCAAAGATAAAATATAACAAATCATTGAAACAAAAACTAAAGAAGTATAAACTGAGAAAAGATGGTAAAGATGATGAAGATATTTTAGATGTGTCAAGAACATTGTTTTTATCACTACAAATTAAGTCACCCAATAAACAAGTTAATAATATATTTCAGCAAGTAACAGGTGAACGTGAAGTTTTGAAACCAAAAAATTACCTTAGCGCAATGATTAGAAATAAACAAAATATTAAAGTGAATAGTGTGTCTGCAATCAGTTGTCCATTACAAAATAAAAATGTTGAAAAAATGTCTGACGCCTCATTACATGAAGCGGCAGTTACTGTTAATAATTCAAAAAATGAAGAAAAGCAGCACACTAATGCATTCAAACTTCTAATGGACTCTAGGCATAATAGTATCGGTACTAACTCTTTAGGGCAAGTCAAATCTTCCCCTGAAGAATCTGCACTTGAAGAGGTTGTAGAGAAAAAAAATACTAAAGCTAAAAGAAATATGGTCTTACAGAAAATGGCAGAAGCAAAAGGTTCTATAACCAATATGAAAATTGAGCAGCAAAAGGAAGATTGCATTAACCAAAAAATGAAAAATAGAGCTCAGCGATTAAAAAAAATGATCACCACAAACAATTCAAAATCACCAAAGGGAAACAAAAATATTAATATAATCGTAGAATCGCCAATTAAGTTGAACAACAAAATACCTTCTGAAAAATCTTTAAAATTAATAAACCTTTTTGAGGACTCTAGTAATGACACTAGTGACATCACGCATCATAATCATATTTCTAGAGAAGACCAAGAATTTTTAAATAAACTTTCCCCATCAATGAAAAAGAAAGAGAACATGCTATGTTATTTCACAAAAATTGAAAAGGAGCCGGACATTATTGAAGGTGATGACAGCAGTAATATTATTAAAGTTAAATTAACCACTAGACATAAAAACAAAGGTAAAAAGAAAAAGAAAAATCTTAACACAAATGATGATAAACCATTGAATAATATTACCTCTGAAGTGCATACAACAAATATTATGAACAATTTAAATGACCTTAAAGTAAAAGATATGAGTATTACATGTGAGGACATCATAAATAATATTAATACGAACGAGACAAAACAATTTAGGTCAAGGCTAAAGAGACCTATTAAACACGCAGACAATGCAGAGCTAGGCTCTGAAGATGAAGTTTTGACGCCTAAAAGGAAAAGACATAGAGGAAATAAAAGTGAAACAGAAATTGATAGAAAAACAAAGGTTAATAAAGCAAGCGGTAATATAGGTTCAATTAAAACAAGTTCACCAAAATTAGCGCCAATATTCAAGAAACAACAAGTTGACCCAGCTGTTCTTGAAGCTAAACAAATGTTCCTTCAAAGTGGTATTCCTGATAAACTAAAAAAGCCTAAAATTCAAGAGGACAAATGTATTGTGGTCTCACAATTTCCAATAGTAGTTCATATCCAACAATATCCAACAAAATATACTAATAATAATGTTGAAATGTTTAATATACCAAAAAATATGACCTGTGAAGATGTTCATATTCCAAGTGTGAACGATTTTTTTAAAAAATTAGTAATTTCGGGAATAAATTCAGAAAAAGTCGTCTATAGAGCAGCAGCAGATAATAAAAATTATTTAACTAATTTTGATGTTCGTCGAACTTTGGACCATATAAAACATTCATATCCTACTTTTCCGGTAAATCGTACATACAAACGATTAAAAGAAAGAAATAAAATTGATTTCAAAGATAAATTTGATAAGGACAGCAGTAAAGAAATTATTAATGAGTTTATTGATGTTGATAATGAAAATCCTGACCATTTAGTTTGGGTGGACAAGTACAGAGCTTTGTCAGCAAACCAAGTAATAGGCAATTGTGGTAGCATTAAAGAACTGAAAGACTGGCTTACAACGTGGACTGAAAATAAAATTAAAAACAAAAATAACTCTGACTCGGATTCCTCGGACTTTCTTGATTTGGGTGCGGACAGTGATAATAGTTCGAAAAGTTTACATAACCCACTGATATTGACTGGTCCCACTGGCAGTGGAAAAACATCAAGTGTTTATTCCGTTGCGTCAGAACTTTCCATTAAAGTTATTGAAGTTAATTCAAGTAGTAGGAGAACCGGTAAAATTATGTTACAAGATTTGCATCCAGCGACTCAATCTCATTATGTAAATAGGGCAAAAGGAAATAGTATCCCCATTAATGAGTGTGTGAAACCAAATGAAGTAAAGAAACGAGGGAGACCAAAAAAGGCAGTTAACACAACAAAAATTGTACCTTTGTTGAAAAGAACAGAGTCAAGTGAAACATCAAATAAAAGTAATGCAACTCAAATGTCATTGATTTTAATCGATGAAGCTGATATAGTGTTCGATCAAGATGATGGTTTTTGTTCAGCCATAACGCAGCTGATTCAATGTTCCAAACGCCCCATTATTTTGGTTACATCATCTGTAGAATGTTTACATTTGCAAAAATTTGTACAGAGTGGGAAAATACTTAGTTTCTCACCGCTTGTGCCGAGGACGCTCGGTACATTTTTAGATGTTCTGTGTTTGGCTGATTTGGGTATGTGTTGTCCGGGGATTGGGGCTACTTTCTTAGATTTCTACCGGGGCGATATAAGGAAGGCTATAAATAGTTTGAATTTTTACATGGCATCATATTCAAAAGATTCTAAATTTGATGAAGCAAACTCACATAGGAACTGTGACGACTGCAAATTGGTTGTTGACGATGAAAGCTCCAGTAAGTCGTCAACTAAGTCAGAGGGTGGAGAGAAAAATGTTATAGTAAAATCTGTTAAAAATGTGAATTTTATAGAAAATAAGTTGGATATTTTCAAAGACGAACTAACGAAGTTGTTGTACTCGACCCGTTCATTCGAACTTTTCAACATTTGGTGGAGTCTGCCAAGCTTGTTAAATTTTAAATCAACTGCAATAAAAAGTAATATTGAAAAAGACTTATTGAATAATAGAAATACATTTGAACTAAGAAAGATCGCTGATATGTTGGATTATGTGTCTTTTTCGGATAATTTGATAGTCAGTTCAAAATCAGATATAACTTCGAAACCATGGCAAACTTTTGAATCAGATAGTGTATCTGAATGTCAAAATTTGGATTTATATTATAGAGGCAATGAAATTGGAGAAGAAATTTGTAAAACTCTTGTTATGAGTTCGATTCGTGATACACAAAAGGCTTTAGGGGTTGAATCTACATCAGAAATCGACTATCCCAATATGGATTTGATAAAGTAAGTTATATCATATTTTCAGTTTTTTATTGTTCATAGAAAGTTTTGAAAGTGAAAACTTCTTTAGGCGCGTTGGGCATTTTTGAGATGGGAAGAAATTTTCAGATATTAATTTAAAATAATTTTAAAAAAAAGAACAATTTTTGAGATAGGATAAAATCATTGAACTCGCGACACGGTCATTTTGTAACCGTGTAACTGACAGCTTGTATATAAGTACTAAGCAGATAACTGCATACTGCATATTAAAGTAAACTTACTAGATATGGTATATGGTCAATATGGTATACACCTCTGACCAATAATCTAGTTTCATATCAACATCAAACCTTTTTAATGGTTTGTCATTATGAAGTTCATGTTAAATAATTATGTCCCATTTAATTGCCATTCTGTGTCAGTCATATATTTTCTCTTGTATTTCTTGCGATCAATAATAATCGTATTTACCTAATTCGATAATGCCATGGAATTTAAATATAATACAATTATTTTTGTGTAGCTACGTTTTCACTGACGACAATGACGATATTCTATTGTTTTATGTTCTGGAAGGGACACTTTGTTCTAAAATCGCTTATATTTTATTGATAAAAAGATTATATTTGATGTAGTAAAATAGTCAAATTTTTTAGAGGTTAATTTTAAACTATGATTTAAATTCGTAGCAATGTTCAAGCCTTTATGTTTTACTATAATTTTAACTACTATAATTTTAAATGATTTTTTTTTTGTTGCAGAAAGCGAGATAAGACAGTTTCCCGCCATAAAAACCTAACAAATTATTTAAATCCATCAGCAATATTGGACAGGAGAGGATTAGCCCTGGATTACTGGTCTTATAGCAGAAATATATGTAAAATTGAGAGATCTAAAACGGATAACAACACCAAAAGAAACAATCGCTTCTTCCATTACCTCAAGTCCATAACGGTTATGTGTAAGACGGACCATTTTAACGAACTCGCCGACAGCCTATGTTATAGTGAAATTAATAATTTGTAGTCACACCTAGACATACTGTACCTATTTATTTTATTCAATTTTTTTTTTATTACAGACATAGTCCATAGAGTTAGTTATAAAATACTTTTGTTAATATTGAAATGAAATTTGGTGAATGTTGTTATTATAATTTATTAGCCTGCCTCCGGCTTCGCGTGCAAATTTTGAACAATTGACTTGTTTAAACACAGGCTTGTAAGTGCGTATACCATTACTAGCGCTTTCGTTCAAGTATTGCACGTATTTGCGTTGGCGAATTTTTCATTCAAGTCTTGAAGGTGAGGTGAGAATATGAGTAAAAAAACATTGATCTTTACCAATATATTCTTTGGTAAAAAAATGTTAAAATTCAGTTCTGCTGATATAATAAAGTTCGTTTGCAAGTGAAGAGAGAATTGAGTACAAGAATTGCATAAAGAAATTATGGTACGTGCTGTTTACATCAAGAAAAGTTTTGAAACGAAACTTGTCACATAGATCAAGAATGTTACGTGTTATTTAGACTATGCAAGTCATTTATTGCGTCTATTTAATTGTAATGAACAGGCAAGAAACTTGCCTTGTGTAAATGGCGCTTAAAGCTCTGGTTTCCTAGTACAGCGGTGCTCATAGAGAGGAGAAGTCATATAGCGGCCGTATTACAGCGGTGAATGCTGTCACTATACTGCGTTTTTTAACTCGATGGAGTAATTTGACTTTTCCTGGGTTGCAGGTTATTGAACATACAAAAAGTGATGTCACCTAATCGAACTTATTAAAAAATTTAATAAGTTAGGAACTTATAAATTAAATAACATAACTTAATATCTTATAAAAAATTTATAAAGCCGTAATTAATGCTTTATAGAACATGAATTAGTTTAGAATTAATATTAATTATTATTTAATTTATATCTTTTGCATAGTCTGTTCTATAAGTGGCAATTCTTTTCGATTATTATAATTTTTATGATGAGAATATTTTCATGGTGACATAAAATTATCACAAAATAATAGGGCTATAATGCATTATACTATTTTTTATTATATTTGACCACATATAAATTGTGAATTGTTTTTTTATTCATTCCAAATCGTTTTGGTCATTAGTAATTCTGCTTTAAACGAAATTCAAACCTTAAAATAACAATAATTTATCTGGGAATATAAACTTTGTAGATTTTTTTTTCAAAAACAACCTATCTATCTGCAATGATAAAACGACTATTATACGAAAGTTATACTATTTTGTATTTTACTTCTACTATTTTATATTATATTTTATGGGTTCTTTTTATTTGTATATATATATATATAGCTAAGTAACTACAATTTCACAAGAATGTCTATTTTATATACCTAATAAAGAGTGCGAAGTCGGTGGCGAAAATTAAATGTATATAAAATTGTAATTGTAATGTCTTGGGAAATAATCAAATCAAGTTCTTCTTAATTTGGTTTTGAAGTACTGTTTTACAATATATTTTTTATTTATCATTCGTGCCTCTCTTTTCTCCGTGCAGGTACGTAAACTGTGTATTAATTCATTATATTAAGTGTATTATTTTTTAAATAAATATTAATGAATACTTATCTAAAATAAATGTTCGAGATTTTCAATTTTGTTTGTTTACATTTCTGAACACCCGACGTAAAAAAGAGATGTTAGAAGCTGTTGATTCTGTAATTTTTTTATGACATGGTAACCTTTTTTTTTTCGACGAGGGGTAAAACCTATAGATACCCGGTGTTTGAAAAGACCAGGTTATGTGATATTTTTACTCACTAAATTGTGTTTAAATCACAATAAACCTAAATATTGATCACTGTCATTTTGCGTATAAAGGGTCCGCCAAATAACTTTTTTTTTTTTAAATGCTATTAAAAAAAAACTGCTAAATATTTTTTCAAATTTCTTTTTTTATTTGAAAGTACAATCCTTCCGGTTAATGATGGAAAATAATTTCATTCAAATGGCTGCCTCGGCTGGCCATGCAGTAGCCTACACGATCGGTCCAATTTTTGAGTACATTATCGATTGTGTGCAGCTGTATTTCACCAATGGCTTCACGAATATTGTCCTTTAAAGCGTCAATTGTCTCTGGCTTGTCGGCGTAACACTTATCTTTAACGGCACCCCACAAATAATAGTCCAACGGTGTCAAATCGCAGCTCCGAGGTGGCCAAACGACATCAGCTCTGCGGCTGATAATGCGATATTCAAAAACAGGGCGCAAAACATCAAGTGTAGCGTTGGCTGTGTGGCACGTTGCGCCGCGCCGTCCTGTTGAAACCAAATGTTGCCAATATCCTCCTCTTCAATTTCTGTGAACAAAAATTCGTTCAACATGGCCCGATAACGATCGCCATTGACTGTAACAGCCACACCTTGCTCATTTTCGAAGAAAAATGGCCCAATTATGCCTCTGGACCAAAATCCGCACCAAACAGTGACTCGTTTTGGGTGCACCGGCTTTTCAATGAATGCGTGCGGGTTTTCTGTGCCCCAAATGCGACAATTCTGCTTGTTTACATACCCGCCAAGTTCGAAATGAGCTTCATCTGAAAAGATGATTTTTTTGGCAAAATCCGCATCTTCTGCAAGTCGATCGCAGGCCCACTTAGCGAAGCGAAAACGCATTGGATGGTCAGTTGGCTTCAACTCCTGAACCAATTGGATTTTGTACGGCGTCATACCAAGGTCTTTATGCAAAATTCGTCTCAATGATGTCTCCGAAATGTCCAATTGTTGAGAACGACGGTGAACTGATGTTGATGGCGTTTCACGCACACTTTCAGCCACAGCAGCAATATTCTCGGGTGTACGCACTGTTTTTGGCTTTTCACGCGTTGGTTTATCGATGAGGATGCCAGTTTCTTTCACTTTTTTCACAAGGTAACGAACATACGGAGCTGACGGTGCTTCATTTCTTCCAAAATCCGTACGCAATTTTCGCACACATTCTGCAACATTACCATGATTTTCAAAGTAATGTCGCAATATTTCCCAGCGTTGTTCAAGCGTATACACAACCATATTCGTTCAGCGGAAGGATAAAACTAATTATCTGTCAAATTAGACATGAGCTAAGTGTTGCCATTCACGAAATAAGCACTAGTTGAAAAAAAAAAAGTTAGATGGCGGACCCTTTACTTAAATAAAACTTCAATGTAATTCAAAATAAATATATTATAATTAGCAAAGTAGATTTATCATACATAATAACTATCAAAGTATGCGTACAATTTTTCGGTTTCTCCAAAGACCTAATTAAGTAATGTATCCTCTTTATTAAAAATCACGCAACAAAATGAGCGATAATCTCGAGGCTTCGCGAGGAAATAGGTATGTGTTTAATATGCGTCTCACATTAACACATTTCAAAACCTATCTCCTGTGTCGTGTGCGCATACGATATCTTTCCGAAGACTGTGAACTCCATTCCAAGCTTATATCGCTTGACGATGGCGACGTTTCCGCAAATTGAGCGTGCGATGTCCATCTGCACGTAACGCAAACTATTTTGGATTCTTCTTTGGGCTTCTCTAAAATTTCTTCCTTAATTCCATACGATTCCAAAATGTGCTTGTACGCGCATTCTAACGGTTCAGGAGAACGACCGCGTGCTGCACATAACCGCAAACGGACACACGGCTTGCAATAACCACAACTCTCTACACCTTTAACCATTTCGTTTCGACGTTTTTTATGGTATAATTATGCACTTGAAATGGCGACTTCTCTCGACCAAATGATGCTTTGTTGACTGAGTATCTGATATTTATGCGTTGCCTCTGTGACAGAAGACGATGCGCACGCGTCTCCTGATAACCCTAGGCCCGGCCGGCGCCTATACATAAGTTGTCTCTTTAAAGTAATTACTGTGTAGGACAACGTGTCTAGTTCGTAATACTATATCAATATTTAATGATTACACAAGATAATGATCCATTTAAAATTCCTTATTTAATTGTTGATTTTTATAAACACTAAACATTGGGTGTTCCCGTGGCATAGAACGCGTGGAATTCAGTTTGCTTACGATAAGCGCAGGGCTTTAGTGTTTATTACAATATACAATTTACCAGCATAAAAGTATCTTGTTTTAATATAAAACATTTCCATTAAGTTCGATCGATAGCAACTGCATTACAATACATCGATGCATTACAAGCTTTTGCATTAAAACATCAGCAATGCAAACGATGGTTTACGGGTAAAATAGAATCTCTACTAATAATCATATAGAGAAAAGACTTGTATTTTAGTTTGTAATGAATAAACTCAAAAACTAGGTTATAAGGTTATGCAGAGGAATTTTATAAAGTTACGCAGAGGAAGTCGCGTGCAACAGCTAGTAATTATGTAAAAGTTCCTGTTCAAATGCGTAGGTAAAGTATAGTTTAGATTTATTAATTAGCAAAACACCAATTTGAAGTAATCTGAAAAAAGCTATTGTTTTGATTTATAATAGTAATAGGAAAGGAAAATATAATAAACTGTTTGCCAGTAGGAAGTAGTCTTCGCTGAGATGACGTAGATTTGCCTATTTACTAAAATAGAATTACCCATTTAAAGAGAACAATTTATAAATAGCATGTCAGATAGCAATAAATTGTTTATAACTTATTACGCTGTGATAAGGGACGGAGCTTTTGTACAAGTGGCTTTTAATGACAAGAATCTTGACCCGCACGAATACGTCAGTAACTGCAAAAACGAAAAAAGGACTTTTCCTTTAAAAATATTTAAACAGTATAAAATAAGACGCAATAAAAGGGTAATATCGCTATTTTTTTCGAGAATTCAAACTTTGCATCGTACCAATTGCATTATTATTAGATACTAGCTGGTGCCCGCGACTTCGTCCGCGTTGAAAAAGAAAATATATGAGTAGGTACTTAATAACGCCTGAATGAATCGTTATCGTTGTGACGACGGTGGTGGCGCTCAATTCTTTATATTTTTAGACGATCACTCGGGAACAGTAGGTACTTTTTTTTCTGGATGAAAGGTACCCTATGTCCTTTCTTGTATCCCTGACATTGTGTATGCAATATTTCATTATGATCGGTTGAGTAGTTAGAGTGTGAAAAGGTAGCAAAGACAGACAGTTACTTTCGCATTTATTATCGTATGGATTATCATGCGCTTTTTGTATTCAAATTTTGATAAAATGTAGTATACAAAAAAAACGTTGCGTAATTACTTTATAGTTATATTTAAAAAAAAATACAGTAAGTAGATTCGTCAGAATGTGATAAAGAAGATTTAATATCTAACGAGGTCGCTAAGCCGGTAATTACTAGTGACAGAAATGCATGTCTTGTATGTAACTATTTGGTGTCCTGCTTTATTTTCTTAATAAAATAATCCATTGACGCTTTAATTTAGGTATCTACTTTTTAATAACTTTTAGTCTCTTGCCACCATTAATGTACCTTCAGTGCTTGAACCAAATGTTATCCTATAATACGAGACCAGATGGGATGTCCCTGGTTCAAAGGAAATGAGTAGTCCATTAGCACCGTCTCGTCTTCATAGAGCAGTTGTCGATTTGCAGAAGAGGCGGAAAAGCGCAAAATAACTGAAGTTGCAATAAATAGCTAAAAACAGGTATCAACCAATCATGCGTTCGACTGTACTTGCGCGAACTAACGCCAGAGCCACCTTCGAAGGTCGATAGTTGTTTGGCGCGGACTTTATACGAGCTCAGGAGAAATGATCGCCAAGCCTAAAGTTACAAGATGGCCAAATGTTGCTACGCCATCAGCTGGTTATGCTCACCCGCCGCAAAAGATGTTTCACCCCAAAAAGTTTTGTTTGGACATTCTGTCGCTCAATGTGCAATGCAACGACGCAATAGTTCACTTATCTTTGGATATGTAATTTAAATAGAGTACGACCTTTGGCTTAAACAAATCTTTTTATTGTTATCGTCGAGTCAATTAAGGATACACGAACGAACTGGTAATAACTGGTGCAGAATACAATTATTATTCCGCTAACCATCCAACTAGACTTTGTCTTTTGATCTGCATAACATAACAACCTATGTAAAGAAATAATATTGATAAGTAATTGGTCATTGCCAAATATACACAAATCGTTGAAGGTGTCTCGCAAAAAAACTCAAGAATGGCTAGACCAGATTTTAACCGATCAGAGCAAAATGTACAAAAAGCAAAATGAGCACCACACTCAAAATGAACAAAACGCAAAATGTACGTAAAAGCTAAATTCCCACAAAGCGTTAAAATTTTATTCATAACTATAATTGTCTGATCTTATACAAGTCTCACAACATAACATTCTGCTTGGAAGAAAAAATATACACTATTTTATTGTATTTTATTTTCAAGTTTTCTAAAATTTTCTTGTATTTTTTTTTTATAAGCAACATCGCGTTTCTTCTATTTCTTCTTGCTGCATGCTACTACATACTACTCTATAAACTAAAATAAATCTGTAATATAAAAATGAATCTTAATTCTGTCTTCACTCATGGACAGAGGGATAATCAGGGAAGGTTTTTACGTAAAAAAATGCACCTCGGGCGAAGCCGGGAGCGGCCCGCTAATAAATAATAAAAATAAACCCATTCCACCTAACGAGATTTTGAAGTTGTGGACCTAAATGAAAAATGTTATGTTGTAAGACTTAGTATAAGATCTATCAATTACAGTTATGAATAAAACTAGCGATTTGTGTGAATTTAGCTTTTTTGTACATTTTGCCTTTTGTACATTTTGCTTTGAAGTGGATTTTAATTCGGCTTTCATTTATGGCAATTCACATTAGGCGAAGCTGGGAGTATTATTTCCCACATATAAGAGTTGACCTTGACTTGGAGTCGTCGTCCGATCATTATTTGTAGTCGGATTCTTTTAATCGAACCAACGGGGAAAAAAGTCTGCGTCGTCCGATCAGTCGGACCACGCGGTCTCAGGGGATTTAAAATGAAATAACTTGCCAAAAATCAGTTACTTTTGGTTACTGTTCATATACTTTTATTACTTACATAATAACAATAACAATTTATGTACATTTCACTAAATATACATATAAATAACAAAATCAAACATCGAAATAAAAGAGCAAAGGAAAGGGATGAAATACATTAAATATCACTAGGTATCAATTATGACTTTAAAATTGATATGAATTTTAAAATTTAACGTTTTAGGCATTACATATTAAAATCTACTTAAATTTAGGTGCTCAATCAAGTAGCAGGTACATTACTAGAAGGCCAGAAGCAAAGATTTAAAAGAACACTGCAAAAGGATTTCAGTATATTCTATTTATCCGTACTAATCCGTACTATTATTATAAATGCGAAAGTTTGTTTGATGTATGGATCGATCACCATAAAATTTTGCATACACGTTGCTTGGGACACCAGAAAGGACATAGGGTACCTCTCATCCAGAAAAAAAGGACTATTCCCGAGGAATCATATAAAATTAAGGAAACTAACTCCTCCCTAAGTGTAATAGCAATAACGATGTCAGGCGATATACTATTGCTTTTTCAACGCGGCACCATCTAGTCTTTAATATTTTTTGATTGGCAGGAGCCCTGATGGTCCATTCGACGGTAGCTGCCATATGTGCTGCAAGTGCATTACTGACCTCAGTATTGTAATGGGAATGGGAAGGGGACACAACAGCATACGTGCTTTTATTTCACTGTGGTCATTTGTAATTTTACTATAGTTAGAATATTGTTATTTTTCTATTTACATAAAAACTTAATTAGGTTTTATTATATTATATATAAAAATTATCTAATTCATGGTGGATACCGCATCGACATCTGTTTTGGTTTAGTTAGCGGTTAGTTTATACAAACAGGACTGACAGACAGAAGCTGAATATGTATAATAAAGAAAGCGATGCTTCGATACTTTTTTTATTGTAGTAAAGTACCTATTGTAGGCATGTATGGCAATATACTCGAAGAAAAATATACCCCCTTCTCAAAATGGTAGAATTATTCTTCAATGTGACGAGGTGACTAAATGAGTGAAGTTGGCCGCCAATGTTGGCGGAGGCGGTAGGGTCGGCAGCGGAGGCGTCGGATAGACCCGACAGTGGAACTCCGCCGGTGGTCCCAACATGCTCAGGAGTAGATACGACACCAGAGACCCGGATAGGAGGCCACCATTGTACGACAGAGTCATCATGTTACCTGTAAAACACGGACAGTGTTAGCTATGCTATGTTTCAGTTTCATCCGTACTACTTAGGCAACGTGCCACTGCGATGAGTACAGTCCGGATGAGTAGAAATTTTATTTGGAACTAGCTGTTGCACGCGACTTCGTCCGCATAAGTTTTTATAAAATATAGCCTATGTTACTCGCTGATAATATAGCTTTCCAAAGAGTTAAAGAATTTTTCAAATCGGTCCAGTAGTTTACGAGCCTTTTCAATGCAAACCAAACAAACAAAAAAAATCAAATTTTTCCTCTTTATAATATCAGTATAGAGAATTGCAATTGCATTGCACAACAATTGCACATACGCACACAAATTGCTCATATCCTACCCCAGATCCCTACCCCATTGTTTAGAATTAATAATAAGCAATTAACTTGGCTAATATAATTTTAAATTATTTTAAGTCCTACACAATACACAATGAAACCCTGTAATTGGTAATGTACTTAAGTAGTAATACTGTGTATATTGTATGTTATTTTCGTTTTGCTGTAGGGTTTATGTTCAAAAAAAATTTAAAATAAATAAATAAACAATCTCCATTAAAATTATTCGAGTCCCATCTGTCATACTCGGCAGTAGAACTATTTGGATTTTTTTGTCCAAACTGTTCCATCGTAGTAGAACTATCTTCTTCTTCTTCTTCTTTTAATGTCTTGGCTCCATCAGATTTTCTCCGATGATTTTGCCAGTGTCATTAGTAAAAATAGCAATTTGTAAGTCTTTTTTTTTAAAAAAAAGACTAAATTGAAATTAAAATCAAAAATAGCAAATCCCGAGACTAGTCAGTCAAGTCAAGTCAGGTCTAATTTTTCTAGAGATTTCCAAAACAGGTCCGTCAAGTCCAAAGCAGTCAGGTCAAGTCCTAGTAGAACTATAGTAGAACTACTTGGACTAACTTCACCTATAACTTCTTCTATAGCCATATATAAGGGCTTATTCAAGAGAGCTGTAAATAAATTTCAACAGGGTTAGCTTGTGTCCTTAGGCTACGGTAACCACCTACCATCAAGACCCTTAAAGGGTGGTCCACTTGATGGTATAAAGGGTGGCACTGTCTGCCACTGGCCTGGCGAACCCGAATTCAACAGCTATTTAATATACTTATAATTAGGTCGCTAGTTACTTATATTCTAGAATATCATCCTAAAACCAGATCTTTACTTTTTAAAGCAATTAAAAGGCCTTTAAAAATTCATAACATATAAAAGGTATAATATATAAAAGTAAACATTACCAGCAATTTCACGATGTTCTCGTCCGACACGCGATGGCGCCATTATCATAGGAACAGAACCGAATAGACCGTTCGTGAATCCCAGCACTACAGAAAACATTATGGGGTATATCTGGAATCGACACGAAATTGTTAAGATGTGTAACCAATACATATTATATATTAAGATCGACAGAGAGGCTGGCGGTCCATTTGATGGCTACCATCGCCTATAACACAAGCAACGCCATATGTGATGCAAGCGCGCTTCTGACTACAGTAGGATAGGGAAATGGGCTCTGGTGCCTTACTCGCTCATTGAAACACAACAGCACACGGTAGGTCTTCATGCAGGCTTGTGAATGTGACTGCCGTGAATGGCTGGCGACATTTATTCCCTGACTCTTGGTGACTGTTGGTTGAAAACGTATATTTAGTATTGCATCTTAAGTGTGAAATTAAAAATAGTTGAATTGAATCGAATCCAATGTTACCACATCCAGTCTTGTGATCCATTACTGAACGGGTTGAATGGGTCGAATAGGTTATTATGTAAGTACTAACATCCCCGACGATATGGGGCGAGTGCCTTGGTGCAGCGCATAGCAACATGAGTGGCACTAGCAGCAACCGCAGCCCACTGGCCATCAGCAACTGGCTCCGGCTCCACTCGTACGGCCATGCAGCAGCTATCTGTTTAACACGTATCATTTCCCTTAAACCACTAGTACTTATCCCTTACTTAAGGGAACATCAAATCAAAATATTTATTTATCAATTAAGTTTCTCCAAGAAACTCTCATGATCGTCATTATAAATTTAAATTTATCTGGGTTCCAGAAAAAAAGTCAAGATGACGAATCTGAGAAGAAACCCCGAAAGAAATTTAGGATACTTAGTACTATTCTTTCTGTCATCTTAAAAATATAAAATTAAAAACAATTACACTTAATTTTAAACAAAATCAAAGTATATATGCAATGCTAAACATAGTATGGGCTCCGAATCGTTTAAATCCAGGCTTCATTGTCGCTTAAATAATCAGTGATTTTATAACAGCCTTTCTAGAGGAATTCGGTTTAATCAATGAAACTTCTTTATATAAAAGAATTTTATAATAGATTCCGTTATAGAGTGAAACAAAAGAATAATTTACCTTTCCAATAAAATCGAAGAAGTTGAATGCGGACATTAAAACGATAGGCATCCACGAGTTCAAGCGACAGGAAGGCACCTCCGAAGCGATGCCGGGATATAGACTAAGAGTTGTGAAATATACTAGCCCTATTGACACCATGTATGGATATATTGCTTGCGCTACCGCCCACCTAGCAAGCACACCACCTGAAATTCCATGACAAACATTTCATTTAGAAGGTTTATCAACACTAATAATAAATCTGTAAGGGTCGGTCATGGAGTAAGTTCAGAGATATCGTGTTTATAGGCTCTATACTGAAACTAAATTGACGATTTTTAGATTTTTTTTCTGTATGTATGTATGTATGTTCCTCCATAACTCTGAAACGAATTAACTGATTTTCATGAAACTTGGTAGATAAACATTTGGACGTACGGGACACAGGATAGGCTACTTAATATTTTTCAACGCGGACGAAGTCGTGGGCACCAGCTAGTATTGATAATAAAATTTAAAAAAAAGTTTTAATGAAAGATATGATTACTGCGAATCAACAACAGATAGAGATATTATGTCATCGCAGCGTTTTCTTTAGGACTTTAGAAGAACTACAATTCTCTAATACATCATTTTTATGTATCTTAAGATTTAGATTATTATTTTTAGAATTTATTTTTCAACAATTTGGTTACAAAATATTGTTTTTTTTTTGTTTTTTTTTTTCTATTATATAAAATTATCTTCTGTGAAAAATTATCGAACTGGTGGTGAAAACCGCATCAATTTACCTTAAATGGTTTAGGAGAAGTTAACGGTTATTAACAGACAAACAGAAGCGGAAAGTCACTTCAAATTATACTTATGTAAAGATGTAAGTACCTACTATGGTAAGTTTTGGGACTATGGTAATTTACTATGGTACCTACTATGGTATGGTATACCTACTATGGTATGGTAATTTACTATGGTACCTACTATGGTAATTTACTTACGTTTGAAAGCTCGCCAAGAGGTAAGTCTTTCCGGGGGTTCAAAAACTACATCTTCAACTTTGTATGAGGGTCGTGGCGAACGCAACGTAGCTGATGGCGAAACAGAGGGCTCCGACAAACTTGGAGGAGAAGTAAGAGGTACTGGCGCTGCGGCCGTCGGTGAATAAACGGGATTCGCAAAGCTAAATGCGTTCGTTTCTATTTCTCCTGCAAGAAATAACACAATAAAACATTTAAAATTTAAAATATCAGCTTAGAAAAGCATTCTTTATTGGTACATAGGGTTTCTGGTATATATCTCAACCTGTCCTTCAGCCTAGTCTGGTTAATAAGCTATCTAATCCAATCAAAAAATAACCTGGAAAAGTATGTAACAAATTATCTAAGTATAGGTACTTAATACATTCAGAATTTACTTTACCTTGAGTTGAAGCAGGACTTTGCAACTTCAATACTCCAAAACTGGCCTCCCCCGCTTCACCTTCCATCTAAACACAATATTTATTCAAATTAATCTAGAAAGGTTATATAGCAGCGAGAATGACAGTTGCTTAACCTACCAAAGTAGCATCTTCATTGGGATTCAAATGCAATTGGATCCTCTTCCGATGCCGAGATTCGTTCGTAAGTCTTAAGTAGTGTTGAACGAGTGGGTGACGCATCATCACATGATGCAGCATTGAGTGTCCGAGAAGTATCAGTATTGAGAAGACGAAGAACATGAAAGTGCTTCTTCGGGGTTGACGGAAACCGTATTTAGTGACGATCCGGTCCAGCGATACCCAGAAACCTGCAGCGCCTGAAACAATGACGAATTTTTGATAGCTTAAATATCAATTCTTAGTTAGCGTTATTATTTAAGGTGCTATGCATGTTGTTTTCTCTTTATTCTTCTTCTTTTTTATCAGTAAACCTTTAAATGTGACATGTTTTGAAGTTACAGAATATGTTGAACAGTTTTATTTAAATTTTGAGGGAGTATATTGGTTCTTGAATTTTGTCCATAAGTAAAGACCAACGGTAGTCGGCTCTTCGTACATGTGTCCTGCACATTGCCAATTCAACTTTTTAATCAGTCGAGTTATGTCGGTCGGTCTTAATCCGGGCATAGCCCTTTCTATGGCTCATTGAGCTACTTTGAGCTTTTTACAAAGCCCATAGTTAGATACCTATAGCGCTATAAGTCCATCACTGGCAACACACTGAGGAATTTTGTATGAAAAATGCCCAGAGTTCCCGAATTCTGCTGAAATGGTACCTCAAATATTTAGCGCAATGGTTACGTTTACAATTTTGAATAGATAGTTAAGGTTATTCAAATTACTTACTTTCACCAGCCATAACAGCTTGCGTATAGCGCGGCGGTAGACAACCCGTGAATCCATAGTAAGATGCTTGTTGTACGGTACAACCGAATGCAACAACTCCTATGGCAACCAGGTTGATTGTATACGAAACACGAGACGAGAAACCATCCCACCCTATGTTGCAAACTGCCACAAATAACATTGTGGCTAGAGACACTAGAATTCCTGTTAACAGTAAAAAAACTGGGTAGATTTCGATAATTTTGTTAAGTGCATTGAACATATTATCTGTAAGTACCTGTAAGTGAAACATAACATTACAATTAGTAATTTATAAATCATTTTCTTTAGATATAGTTAATTATAAATTAATAATAATTTACTCTTCATGTCCATTTCCTCCGGCTTATGTCGGTAACTTTCGTTCGTCTAAGGATCTCCACATTCCCGATTCTATCTCGCAGTGTAACCCCGAGCATAGCTCTCTCCGTAACTCGTTGAGCTTTCTCACGAGGCCCATAGTTAGAGACCACGATTTAGAGCCATATGTCATCAACTGGCAACACACATTGGTCAAAACTTTCGTTTTGAGGCACTGAGGAATGTTGGACTAGATGTCTCGGAGATTAAGTAATTATTAAAATGAAAACACTTACCGAAAGTAATTCTGGTGTTGTAGGTAAACAGGTCGAGTACTAAATTGTTGATTACCACTGCTACACACGCCGATGCGATGTACACCGTGGACATGTCAAACATTATAGTTGAGTTTGGATAATGATGTTGGAAGTAGTCAACCGCCATTATGAAACTATAAACAAAACATGCCTCGCCATTTCGTATAGAAAAACAATAAATATTATAAACAATAAATATAAAATGCGACTATATTATAGTTGTTTCTTAGTGACTATGTTTCTTAGTACCTATTATATCTAATATATTTATTCATAAATAAATGCGTAGCGAGTTTTGGAATAAAAGCTATTTCGTTTTTAATTTAAGTAGGCAAGCACATTTTATACAAATGTAACTAAGTGCATTTTAATGCTTGTAAAAATAAATATTAAAAAATAGTCGCTGTATAACGCTGAGAATAGCGTTTTATTTTTATATGTAACATCTTACCGCACGGTTTTGTGGGAGTAAAATCGTGCATATGCATCGGAAGCATGTCACAGGAAGCAGAGATTTATAGAAGCACGTTATTTGATTTGACCAATGAACGCGCGCGGACGTCACCGCAGTGTTGCAAAAGTGAAATATCAAAAATCGGTGATAAGTTGCCAGCAAAAAATCGGAAGAATTTTATTCAAAATAAAACAAGAATAGTTATGTCTTCAAGAATATTGTCAAAACATTGGAACAAAGAGGCCATAACGACTTATTACCGAGGTGAGATGTCAGATGTACCTACACTATACCTAATATTCGCAACTCATTTATTTATGACTACTAATGTATACGCAAAATATCCTGAGAAAACTGTTAAGTAGTTAAAGGCTTGTAAAAGTAAATGACACACGCGGACTGAATATTATAATGGTCTGCTTACCTGTTAAACGGAAGTAAGAAAGCTGCTCCTGCGACAAAAAGCGTGAAGTATACAGAATTATATCTATCTGGCGGCGGAGCACCCGGTTCGGGTAAGGTAGCCAGTGGCTCTCCGCGGGCTGCACGTATAGCCTCAATGCGGGCGTAACCACGTCCCAAAGTTTCATTCATTTTTTAAATTTTATTTACACGATTCAGTCCCTAAACATTTTTCCACTTTTTCAAAAATTTACACCATAACTTTTACTCCATAGTTTTTTTTTATTACATTATCATCTATTTGTGACCTTGTTTCACTTGCATAATAACGCTTTCAAATATTACCCAAAAGATAATTATTCGTGGATTAATTACACATACTAGTAAATAGTTAATATTATTTTAACCAAATGTAAAATTATGGGCACCTGCTGAGTATTGCTTACTTACTCATTGATATAATTCTACTCTGTTTTCTCGAATACTACAATTTCTTTATTTTAACAACAAATATTACGCTCACCGGCGCCTCTTGACAGCTTTATCGGAGTACATTGTGACGCATGCGTGTCTTTCATTGATTTTCAGTAAAGGGATTCTAAGAAAAAAAAAAGCATTTAAAAATATATTTTTCAACAGTTTACATGACTGCCGACTGTATAATTATTTAGTTAAAACCACCAAGTTTTATTTTTTATTTTTAGTTGCACGACTCGGTCTTGGCTGAATAAAGAAATGGTACAAACGGGGCCATTTTGTTGTATTGTTAAAATACAAGAAAATGGCCTAAGCAACAAGGCAGTAAATTATATCACTGATTTTAAAAGTTTGAAATGTCACGGGGATGTTACGGCCTAGAGTCAATACCCGCGACCATTGACTTATATATTACTAGCCCGCGGCACTTATTTTTTTAAGAGCTCTTATTTTAGTTGTGGCAACGTCCGTGGTTCAGTGCGTTCAGTGGCTGTACATTCTGCTTCACAAGTGGAATTACCAAGGTTCGATTTCTGGCTGACGCGGGAGACGGTACTAGTTTCGATGAGTGAATAAGTGATGCCAGAGCGCATTTCCCATTTGCTTTCTAATTCCTTATCCTTAAGCCTATAGTCGGCAACGCATGTGCAGTACGCGTAAAATAAAAATTAGAACCATATGTACTAATTATGAAAACGTAATTTTTTTATAGTTATCTACATATAAATAAAAGTTTTGATAAAAAAATATTAATATACGAGTCTTACTAAGAATATAACTGCTATTAATTCTACATATTTTCCGATAGATAATAGTTGTACGGAAAATAATATTACCTACTGTTTTAAATCGTCTATTTTATTTTTCACACATTCTGATTCGTTAATTTGTGTTTCTTTATACTCTATTTATGTATGGAAACTTATTAATATAATTATTTTTAAAATATTTTTTAAAGCTATTTTAAATATAGAACAGTAGCTCTAGGTTAGCTAGTTAACTTCGTTAATCGCTAATCCGTTACTAAAAAAGTCAAATTCGTTTAACGTTACAGCGTTACAATTCGGAAGATAACGTTAATCGTTATCTATCAGTTAACACTTGATAGAATTTGTATTTTTTATGTCATTGCCTTAGTGAGCTACTTATAAAAACTGTTAGTTTGGGTTCTGGAAGTTAACAGGTTATGAACAAAAAAATAAATAAGCGTGTATAATTACTGTGTAATTCAAACCGATATAGATTCAGACCCGAACGTACTTATCAGAACGTGTTTTTCGCGGCGCCACGCGGTCCGCGATGTATCTTCTTGGTAAGTAGTAGGTACCTACTGGATTAACGCTTAACGGTCTTGAAGAAAGTTAACGAGTCTGTTAACAGTTTTTAAGGTTAACAAAGTTAATGCGTTAGTTGAAATGTTAACTTAGTTAATTAACGACTAACGGATTAAGGGTCTTATGCCCAGCTATGGGTTCTAGTCTCTAGCGACTAGCGAGTGCGGGAATTATAAACTCATACTAGAGCACAGACGAATTTAATGTAATATTATTTATTATAGTCTCTGTGAAGAATTGAATTTCATGTATGTCAGAAGCCAGACCATAAAGTTCCAAAAAAAATGTATGTCAGAACCAAATCAGAACTAATCTAATGTCAATGTTATGTCAGTCAGTCAGTGCCAGAAGAATATAAATTGATAATGATTGTTGCAAATTGCAATGCAAGTTGATTGCGTGCATACTTACTAGCATTTCATCGCATATCCTCTTAAGAATTTTTGTTTCTCACGTTAATTAACCAACACAAATTTAAAAATGGATAACATAGTAATAGAAAGTGCCGCTTACTCTAAAATAATCTTACATTCTGTAAAGTATCCGTATTGTGCTGTAAATGGTGTCCTTCTAGCGGCTGCCACTAAAACGAAGGATGGGTCAAAAAATCAAGAATTACTTATTGTGGATGCAGTTCCACTATTTCATCACAGTCATTATTTATCTCCAATGGCGGAAGTTGCATTAACCCAAGTAATTTTTCTACTTATCTTACAGAATTCATTATTCTGCCTCTTTACTATTGGCGTCATCAATCTATTGCCATGTTAAAGTAGCTCAGGCTGTCAAAGAACGGGTTAATCTTGGGATTTTATTGCGAGAACAGCACTAAAATCTCTCTTAGCTCATAGAATTAGCAAAATGAAATGACAGTAAACAGGCTGCAAATTTAGATCCAACCTGGACATTAACACATTTAATGCCTCACTGCTAGTAAATCCTTAGTATTGGCAGGTCAACGCTGCGTTTCGGCAACACAACAGCACACATGCTGTTTCACGGTGGTCTTCTGTAAGGGGATGATTACTGCCGCCAGATAGACTGCCTAAATGACTAAAACCTCGAAATTTAAAAGCATAAAAATATTCTATTAAAAAATACAAAGGTAACAGTAAAAATCAATTATCACAACCTTCAAGAGGCCACAAAAATTGTTCGTAATAAATGAATACCTAGCTGTTATAAGCAGTAATAATTTGTTATAGGGATTAGGCAGGCACCTCACCAAACTGTCATTATAATCAAATTTATTATATCTGGTTTCTACTGTACTTGGCTATACAGAACTTATTAATTTTACAGATAGAAATAATGACACAGGAAAATGATTTGATAATAGCTGGTTATTATGCGGCCTGCGAGAATTTCAAGGATAATACAGTGGAGAAATGTCCCGGACAGAAGATTGCAGAAAAAATTGCTGAACAATTCCCATCAGCTATATTCATTGTGGTGGGTATATTATTAAATGTAAAATAGTTTGTATTCAACAAGTGAGCAGTTGTTTTTTACTGTGAGTGCCGACTTTAAATCACAAACAAGTGAAGTAATCTAGAGTTTAATCTTAATCACGATCGTAGTGCAAGTTACTACTGTGCAAGTGAGTCATTTAAGGGCACAAGACTTTAAAAAAAATTCCTCATGTGAAACATACAACTTTTCACCACCAGGTTTCTCACTGGTTCTTTCACTCATAGGTCATTGTTTGTTAAGAAGTAATTATAAAATAAATACTTTTATCTTTCTTTCTTTGTTTTACTTTACTAGGTTGACAACACGAAGCTGACCAAACAAGTAAAAATCAAAATACATAAATACTCTGAAGGAAAATGGAAGCCAAAGGACACAAATCAAGTCGCTTTCGGTATGTGCTTTAAGTATTAGATTGTAAGGTCTGATTACTAACCAAATCTAAACTTGTTAAGGCCTAATCCTAAAATACTCAATTTCTGATAATTACTTCAAACCGTTGCTCCTGAAGCTTATTAGTTTGTCTTGTGACAATCGGTAAGAAGTTATGTGTAAGATTTAGCCATAATTTAGTGAAGAAATAAGTTTTTCTTAATTTAACCCAATTTTCTCGCAATTTGAAACAGTTTCTTCCAGAAATAAAATTACCGAGAATTTCCCCCTCAAACATCTCATGTAATTAATGAACACCCCCATTTGCAGGGGCTTTCGACATTATTCTTTGAGGTTCACAAGACTAAAATGCTCTATTTTAATGAAATGTTTGATTTCAGCCGATTCTAACGTAATGGAAACCGTCACACAGTTGCTTCAAAACAATGTTCAAAAAGCCTTAGTGGACTTCGACAATTATCTGGATGACATGTCGCAAGATTGGAAAAATTCCGGTATTGACAAGCTCATAGCCAGTATGTCATATGATTGACAATATATTACGTTTTAATAAAAACATGTACATAATATAAGAAAAAGACTTCTTGTTTTATGTTTATAGAATAATAAGATGTTTATAAAGTTTATTTATGTTTTGGAGTTTGGTGGGTTTTTTGTTTGCCAAAAGCAGGCCCCCGTCACTCGCAAATGTCGACAAAGTTACCGCAAGGTCATTTTTTTTATGCAGGGCTTTAGCGCGGCGATGTCCGGGTTGTCCTTGAATATTATTATCAAACGGAAGCTCGTATGCTACATTGTCTCTTTCTATCTTGGGTCAAATAGATACAACATAGAAAGAGATAATAGATTGTCAGTTCAAGTAAGGTGAATAAACTTTTGTATCTCACCAATTTGGCTCTACTTTACCTTATAATAAGGTTTTAATTAAACTATCTAACTGTTGTTATACCTAAAGAAAAAAAATATTAAAAAATATAACACATTTAAATAATATAGAAAGTTATATTAGTTTTTATTTATAATAACCAGCTAATTATTTATATAATAGGCAATTTAATTTTATTAGGTTATTACCAAAAGTTGATTCTTACATAAAAAATACTTGTACCTTTGTAGGCACAAATAAACGTTTAAATAAATATAAAAAACACAAAAATTGTTTCTTTTCCAAAATAAAAATTTAAACCAACCAAACGTGTAGTGTAGGTATACATTTTTTCCTTTAGATTCTTACGTACCTAATAAATATTAAGAGCATTCGCCCATTAGAATCACGCTGGAGTGAAAACTTATGAATTCAGTAGTTTCTGATGTTTAGTTTGCAAAAGATGTTAACGCTGAAATGTTTTTTTAAATAAATTATCATTAGAACAGTTTTAAACAGCCCTTTTTTTAAACTAGCGGTCGTCGGCCTATGCAGATAAAAATATAATGTTACGACCAGAGTATGGAACATTCTCGATAGCCTTAGTCGATTAAAAAAAACAAATTTTTGTTTTTGAGAAATATCTCGATAATTTTTGGAAATCGAAAAAAAAATATGTAATAATCAGTGTAATAGAGCAAGAAATTTTCTACAATTTTTGTATGAAACTTTTTTTTTGTAAAATCAATAGTTACTGAGTTCCGTCGCTGTTTTTCTTTACCCGTCGGCAACTTTAATTGCGCTTGCGGCACTGACATAATCCAATCGAAAAATCAATTAGCAGGAGTTTTTGCAGACTATCTAAAAATATTAAACTAAGCCATTAAGTTTAATTTATATTCTTTGTAGATTTTGTACAACCCTAACGTTTTCGCTCGATGACGTAATCGCGCTGTGTACGCGGGAATCTCGATTCTCGGCGCGCGTCCGTAGCAAGGGCGGATCCAGGGGGGGGGGGGGGCTAGGGGGCCATGGCCCCCCCCAAAGGGCCGGTTACCTTTGCACATTGCATTGAATTTTGAGGCTGAGTAATGAGCTCATGCTATCCTGCTGACCGTCGAACGAATTTGGAACAGTTATTATGT
Source organism: Synanthedon andrenaeformis (assembly GCA_936446665.2). Taxonomy (NCBI): domain Eukaryota; kingdom Metazoa; phylum Arthropoda; class Insecta; order Lepidoptera; family Sesiidae; genus Synanthedon; species Synanthedon andrenaeformis. Next base: position 6,497,344 of record OW387789.2, read on the forward strand.
TGTAAAATATTTTTCTTGAGGTATGAGTAAAATTGCTATAATCGGCTAAAACGGTTAAATAGGCACACTGTAAAAAATGCGCCGAGGCCCCCCCCAATCTGAAATCCTGGATCCGCCCTTGGTCCGTAGAGTACGTTTCTTCTTGCAGCGTCTTTTGTAGGCTAATATAGCGTAGGTATTTTAGCTTTTGTATGGGAGTGACGCATCTGTTACGATAGTAACTCTTATTTCATCTGTGCCAAAAGCCCAAGAGGGGATTTTGGGATTTACTCGAGCGCGTCAGATATTGCTAATGTATATTCTCAACGTGTCTCCGATAACGGATATGTGTTAATCTGCCGCTTTGGATGGTGGGGTTGGTAGAGGTTGGGGTAAAAATTTAAATACAACTCGAGCGCGTCAGATTTTTAGAAGGGATGTTAAGTGAACTAGAATTAAGCTCCCATTTAAAATACAGACGATTGGGATGTAAAGCAAGCTCGTAGCAGCTTTTTGAAAATGCAAAAAAGATTTTTGGCGATTGCCATTTTGTAATACTTGAACGCGTCAGATTTTCATACAGACGGTTCAGTCTGAATTCCTAATTGTGCTGATTCTTAATCTGACGATTATTTGGAGGATTTTTCTTAATACAGCGTCTACAAACGTTTGAACGCCTGTAGACGCTCACCCCACCGCTGGAAAAGGAAATATGTATATAACCTTTTTTTCTTTCCACCATCTAATATTCAAAATCCAATAGGTCCCCACGACGACGAGTGACTCCACATTTAGCATCGTGGGCTCCCCTACCATAACAATTATCATTCCATAGGATCTCACGACATTGGTCATATTCTTATTTTAACACAATGAGGGATTTACACATTGATAAAAGGGACGCGAAGTATCAGTCTAATTTCCTATGTTATTACGAAATTCCAAATTCATTTATAGTCAAGAATTTTCATTTGTCAATCAATACATGTGAAGGTTTTTTATGTATTGTACACAATCAATTTTAAAAAGGTTTATTTAAATATTAAATTATTAACATATTACATGTTATTTTAAGTATATTATGTAACGTTTAATGTATTTACATATTTATTTAAAAATGCATTTGTGTTTATAATTATGTATTGTATTATGAAACATCATTAAAATAATCTTCAACTAGTTTCTTGCATTTTTCAATGTTTTGCATCTGTTCAGCTTTGCCTTGATATTTACCATTTTTGAATGCACCCTTACACTGCAAAAGTTCCGTGATTCTGGAATGTAAAAAGATGATCACTGTTTATTATAGCTATTTATTAACTTTTCAAATGTATGAAGCTGGATTGATTCGGAGGTAAAATTTTCAACATCCCACGGAGTTTTTTAATAGATTTAATTTTTAATGCAGAAATTTTAAAAAAGTGGTGCAAAAAAAATCGCTGAAATAAAAATTGCAAACTTTCGACTTAGGTACTCAAATGTCAACATATTGTTAAATTTTTAAAAATTTCTCTAGTTTAAATTTAATAATACGTCAGAGAACACAGAGCTATTTTCTTCTGCATCAAATCGCTTATTTATTTATTTTTCATATAAAAACAGAGTTCTATTAAAACAAAAGATAAACTTACTGCGGCATCAAAACACTTTGATGTTCCTCCGGTCCCAATATGATAACTTGGCCCTGTTTTTCCGAATCTGGCTCTTTGGACACCAAACACATGAACACGCCCTCTCCCTCCAACCCCTTACAAATGAGCCTATTGAATTCAGGCGTCGCCTCCTTTTTGAATAGAAACACGTATTTGGATCTAGTCTTTTTATTCTTATATTCGTCTATAACGCACTGCGCCAACTCAGACAGAACCGTTTGCAAGTTTTTGGTGTTGTCTTTGAGGTTCTTTTGCAGCTTTTTCACAAGTTCTGCGTGTTTTTGTGGCTCATTTCTGTAAAAAATTAAACAGAATCCATATACATACATACATACTCCATAGTATAATACTATTAATGTGAAAGTAACCCTGTCTATTCGCGTTCCTGTCTATTCCTGTTACCTTTTCACGTCTTAACTACTCAACCGATCAACATGAAATTTTGCATACATGTCAGGGATACCAGATAGGACATAGGGTACACCTACCTTTCCTCCACAAAAAAAGTACTGTTCCCGAGGGATCATCATCAATACTAATAATAAATCTGTAAGTGTAGGTATTGTATGTATGTATAACTCTGAAACGAATTAACTGATTTTCATGAAACTTGGTAGATAAACATTTGGACGTACGGGACACAGGATAGGCTACTTAATATTTTTCAACGCGGACGAAGTCGTGGGCATCAGCTAGTCTAAAATAAAAAAATAAAACTAACGCCTGACCAAAGTGTTATAGCAAGAAGTGGTCAAGCGTTATATTGATTATATATATTTTTATTTTTCAACGCGGACACGAGTTTATAATGACCGCAAATTGTCAATGTCAAATTGACTATGTTTATATATTATCAATACTAATAATAAATCTGTAAGGGTCGGTCATGGAGTAAGTTACTTTGTTTTCAGAGATATCGTGTTTATAGGCTCTATACATGATACTGAAACTAAATTGACGATTTTTAGAATTTTTTTGTATGTATGTATGTATGTTCCTCCATAACTTGGTAGATAAACATTTGGACGTACGGGACACAGGAAAGGCTACTTAATATTTTTCAACGCGGACGAAGTCTTGGGCATCAGCTAGTTATAAATAATTATACTTACTTAAGCAAGGCAGTCATTGTTTTCTCCCTGTCAATCATTTGTTGGAACAATTTTAAAACTCTATTACCAACGACAAATCTCAGGTTAGTTTTTCCTTTTTTCCCCGCTTCCGCACCCAATAGTTTTATCATTGAAAGTTCACTGAAAACATTAAAAAGAAAATGTGTATATTATTTTTTTACCTAATTACGATTGCGTAAATAAAATTTCTCATAGGGTTCTATATTTTTATGGTAATCACCCAACCTTTTGTTTTGTTTATTATAATTACCAAACACCCGTAAAGTGTTTACAATAGAGTTAAAAAATAAATTTATAATTAGGTACCAAACATATGTTTAGTTTTCATCAAAATGTTATAGCATTAAAAAAATACTACTCAAAACAATTCACCTTAAATTGGATACATGAGTACCACAGCACAAGTTTTCATCAATATTTTTAATTTTAATAATCCTTATTGTTTCCATACAGTCTTTTGGTAAACCTCTTGTATGAGCCTGGAAGTAATATAACAATTTTATTGGTTTAGTATGTAAAATAATATTTCTCCTTAACTCTTTTTTAACTTAGTCTCTGTTTTTGAATATGTCTAGCTATCAAGTATAGAGCCAAATAGATTTGAGTGAAACTGAACTTGATATAAATATAAACTACAAAAGCGATCCGCTCCTGGCTTCGCCTGCGGTGCAATTTTTATATATAAAAAAATCTTCCCCGTTTGTCCCTCTTTCCATATGTGAAAACTGATTTAAAATCGGTTTACCCATTTTCGAGTTTTTAAAGCATAAACAAACCAACTTAACATTTTTTATATAAATATTTCCTGCATTGAAAGATAGGGATTTTAAGTACATAAATATAATTGAGAGTAGCGCAATTAGTGAAGTCGCATTTCGATTTGAGTTCTGAACTCACGAAATAGATGGCGCTGGTCACGGCTAGTTTCTTAATCTCGCTTTTTTAAATTTCTTACCTCATCCAAATCAGGATCGTCGATTTTGCACAATTTCACGTTGACAGGAAGCGATTGCCTTATTAGGTCGTTGCATCTTTGTTCTGTGGCCCTAACGACATCGTCGGTCACTTTAGTAGAGGCCAATTCTACGTAACACTCGTCCGATCCAAGCCACCAGCTGGTTGTTGGCAATTTATGTTCATTTTCTAATATGGCAGACAACAAATGTTGACCTAAAGAAGTTAAGAGAAAGAAAGATATATTATTACACATATATTTTCTTTTTCAACTCGCTGGTTATATGAAAATATATGTGTAATATAACGCTTGACATCTTCATCACTGTGACGACGGCCCCCCATTTTCGGAGTTTACTCCTTAAGAATCGATTTTCATATACATTATAAGCCCAGGGTATGAAAATTTATGGGAGTTAAATCAAATGTCACACATGTCACACATTACGCATTACAGGCTACATTATGCTTCAATACATATTAATATAATACATATAATATATTTATATCTATTGATATTTATTTATGAATTGAGAAAATTAATAAACTAATAAAGCTAACAAAATGCATTCATTTACTAATCTATGTATTTTATAATCGTTCATAAGGAGTAAACTCCAGAGGTGAGTCGGAGCTGACACACTTTTTTTAATATTCTTAGACGATCCCTCGGAACCCTAATATTTTTCTAGAATAAAAAGTTAATCCAGGTAATAAACTGCCGCCAAATGGGCTGCCCAAATGACTGCGAAACGCAGTACCCTGCCAGTATACAAATATTAACAAATATTAATAATAAAACACATAATGGACTAATGAATAACTAATGATAATGAAAAAAAAGTGTAGTTATTAATTTAAATTGAAAACTACATGAAGTAATATTCAGAAATCAGTTCAATATTAGGGAGATAATAGGTATTTAGGTCAAGTTTTCTATTAATTTCATACCAGAATGCTGTTGCATATGATCAAATCTTCTGTCCCAGTTGATTTTCTGCTTAACATCGGCTCCGACATCTATCGCCTCCTTGGTGAAATGTACTGCCTGGTCACCTTTGCGGAGTACTTGCAACACTTCTACGTCATTTAACCAACCAATATCATGTGGCTGTAAGGAAGGAAGCAATTTTTTTTGTACCTAAGTCATCTATAAGGCAAGACAAGTTACAAGTGCACCATAGTAGGATTAAGGATAAGGGATAGGGAAAATGGGATTTGGCATCCCTTGCATACTAACCGAAACAACAACACACATACTGTTATTTCACAGTGGTCTACTGTAAGCAGGTGTTACAGTCCAGTCAAAAATTGTCAATCTTCTCATACACAGGTTTCTGTTCTTTTATCAATAGAGAAAATGATAATACTTTCTAAACAACACATGTAATCAAGAAAACTCAAGTGAGGTACGGAATCCTCAGGGATTCACACCTGTGTCTACAGCTCTCAGTGGAATATTCAACACACTAAACTATTTCCCTGCTTTCAGTTCCTGTTTCCTGTCCTCAACCTTGTCCCCTACCTTTTATTTCTCAGGACTAACTTTATATATTTAGATAATAAAAAGGTGGTTTAAAATATTCTGTTACAATATGGGGTTCATAAATGGAATTTTTCACAGTCAAAAGTACCACTGAAATGTCTTTGCTGTTCCAGAAATCTATAGTACCTAAAAGATAAAGAGGATGTAAGAAAAAACAAGATACCTGTCCCCCTCCAGCTGGAAATAGGATGGTGTTTTCTAATATGATTTGATACCCTTCAAATGGTATTATTTTTCCATATTCTACTATAGGCTCATTGGTTTGTTCACATGTTATTACTTTTGAGGTAAACTGAAAAATAGAGTATAAATAAACGTCAATAACATGATTTTTCACATTACGAAGGAACAGAGGACAATTTTTTTCAAGGCTCAGGGTCCCTAGCTGATGTGAGGCTCCTAAGTAATTATCTATAGGTACTTGTTCAAGCCAATCATATCATACTGATTGGATGATAGCTTGGTCATGTATGATTGACACAAGCAATGCACCTCTTGTGGCCCCCTAAAAAATTTATTACTAAAATATTTCATTCTACCACAGTGCAATTTTACATTACAAAGTTATGCCATCACCTTGTTCAATAAAGAAATCAGAAAATTTTATTTTATTTTCATAGCTCAGGGCCCCTAGCCAATGTGGGGTCCCTAGGCTACCTAATGGATGGTCCCATCCTGCTTACAACCATTTATATTGTAAATAACAAAAAGAAGAATGACAGTTTAGTTACATTTTAAATCAATCTCCTTATAAAATTAATTGCATCCTGCTTAATAGTACATTGATGTAATATAAACCTACATTATGCAATTGCAGTAAATTTCTATAGTAAATGGTTTAGATAATTATTTGTTATATATATTTTAATGCCTGTCTTGTAATGGTCATAAAATAAGAATTTATTTATAAGGTATAAGGTATATACCTAGGCAGTGATACTGATAAATAAAAAATATCTCATATTATTTTTACATACCTCTTTAATAAAACTATCTTCCTGACACTTGAATAACATTTTTACCCAAAAAGATACCTACAGGATTACAGTACGATTAAGATTAAGTAGGTAAGTGAAGTGAAGATTATAAGATACAGCACAAATAGAACTGTTTCAGGTTAGGTACCTATACTAAACTAATACTGAAGCTGAAGTATAATTATGTTTAGGCACAGCAAAATAGCAGGAAAGGCACAGAAAAATTTAGATAAGTGCCTATAAAATATTTTTAGAAACTGTGTTCGGGGAATCCCTCTTTTATGAAAAACTAAATATTTCATATTTACACTATCCCAGATTGTAGTTGCAGATTGTATCCCAAATATTATTCTTTTTTATTCTAGGTTATATTATAGAATTTAATACCTATTTAAAAAATAGAGAGAAGCTAATAAGGTATAATAATAGCAGGATGCTTCTTTTTAAAAAGTCCGTAAAAAATAAAGGGTAGGAGAGGGGGAACCGGAGAAGTCAAATGTCATATTGATTGTATAATTTTGCTCTAATTGCGCGCCTACATATTCGGCCATAGCGTTGGCCAACTATGATCGGCGAGCGTGTGGAGGGCGTATTTGCGTAGGTTGGCTTATGGCGCGTGCGATTGTCGTGGGTTGGCTTCGATGTCGGTTTTTCCGCCGCCGCCGCACATCAAAGGCAGTGGGCCAACGATGGCGGTACGCACTACACGTGCGTGGCCCATTCCTCAGTGCCTGCTCGAACGCGGTTGAGTGTGGACGTCACGCTTTGTTTATTAATTTATGAATTTTCTTAAAAATGACTAATACGTGCCCTCATAATGAAGTACCACACACACTAACACACACATGCACGCAATCACGCATAATATGTTTCTATATGTATGTATTTGCATATAATGTATTATAATATACATGTATCTATAATTATATAATCATATTATACATTATATGCAAACTTAAAAATTAAAAAAATATAACAATATATATATAATTTTTTAATATAATTTTATAATACAATTTTTGTTATAATTTTTTAATTATTCGTTTTTTTTTTAATGTATTTGTGAAATGTTACATGCTGTAACTATTACTGTAACTGTAACTGTAAAATGAATAAAAATATTGGGATAGATATATATCGGGATAGGTATAGATATATTGTCGCAGCGGCAAATGCTTCCACGTCCATCTCGGAAAACGTTAAAATCACAACTGAATGTCGCCATTGTGTAGTTGCGTATCAACCATCGCATGGCCATCTCGATTGGCGAATGTTCGCCGAATATATAGATGTATAACGTTCGCCGAATATATAGATGTATATAGAGGGCAATAACCAATCGGCATCAATCAGGGTGTTAAGTACTCTTTACTCTATGTCTATGGTCCTTACCCGAGTGACAATTACAGTGGCTTTGATATGATTTTGCAATGCCGCAATGGCTAGTGGGCTATTTGACTGGCTATTTGACAATTTCCCATACAAAAATTTTACGCTCTCGCTAGGGAGTGCGGGCGATTAAATAATAGTTATCAAAGAGTATATAATCACTACGTTTTAAATAGTTATAAACTCACACTAGAGCCACATAGTCCACATACTACTCCATACATTTGGCCAATGACTTACAATACAAATGTAACTTTGACAGTGAAATCAGCTGCTTAATGTTTTTTTTTTGGTAAACAACACAATTACACAAATCAGATTGCGATGGTATTTCCTTATTGGGTCTACCAAAGAGTGTATAATCATTTGGGGTCTACTTAACGTTAACTGTATATATTGAAAATGTTATAAAACAGAATCTCTTTCTATAAAAATAGTTACACACGATGGAGAAATATGATATATCTCAACTTACTGAATTTCCTCGATTCGAACAAGAAACAAGCCAAGGGGGTGTATCAACATTTTTGAACAAACTGTGGAAACTTCCTCTTTTTTCGCCTAATGATAGCGTTGATTCACAAAACAAAGCTATATCAGACGGAAAACAGCAGAGACATGTTGCTGACGACCAAAATAAACAAGATATTGATGACATTAAAACTGAAACAGGGAGTTATGCTGTTGAATATGAAGGTCGTAGTTTACCCAATATTTTGCAAAGAATAAGTAGTTTAACAGCCTTGGGGTCTGGTGTAAGTTTTTTTTTTAAATCTTTGAATCGGTCTATTTACTTGCAGTTGCTTTGAATTATGAATTTAATTTTTAGGGTGGTACCAAATACGCCGACACAGAATTAGCGCGTTACTGGATGCCTGATGATATCTCGCGTGAATGTTACGAGTGTGCAGCAAGATTCAGCACTTTGAGGAGACGTCATCATTGTCGTGTGTGTGGACAAATATTTTGTTCTAGATGCTGTAGTCAAAGAGTACCAGGTATCTACCAAACAAACTAGTACTTAATCTATTTATTGTTGGTTTTAGTATTTTTTTAAAGTTCACATTACTATAGTAGGATTAAGAATAAGAAATTGGGAGGGAGTGTCTCTTAAATTCTTCAACCAAGATATCTTTCTCTGCTATATTTGGCCTGTATTTTTTTCCTTGTATCAATAGAGAATATTGTATCATTCAACCGTCCTCTCCTTTATCATACTTATCTTTTCCGTTCTTTTTCTCAATTTATGCAAAACTTCAACATTTGTTCCTAAAGTATTCTAATTTCTTTCTATTTTTTTTTTCTAAAGCGAATAAATTCTTAATTTTATTAATAGATTGTGCAACGCCAGTTCGTCAATATGTGTTATTATTTATGTAACTTTTGTCATTTTATTATAATAAAGGTAAAAGAAATATTCTCTCTTTAACTACATACTTTTGTACCTTTCTTCAGGTCAAATCTTTGGTTGTGCCGGTGGTTTAAGAGTATGCAATTATTGCTGTAACATTGTCCTGAGTTATTTAAGAGAGAATGATATGACCGGGGAGATAGCTGACTTGAGAACTTTACAGGAAAACTTACAGGTGATTAAACTAAGTTGAGGTGTATGTGTAACTCAGGTTTAGGCACATTACAATACTCAAGGAAGACTAGTACTTATCCTAGGCAAGTCTCGAGGTTGAGTCTCCTAAGAGTATCTCACATATAATTATATGGTGTCCTATGCATCCGGGACTAGTTTTGCGATATCTGCCATGTTGGTTGCCCATGTATCCTCAAAATGGCGGCTAGGCAAGGATTAAATACTAAAATTACGCATATTTATATAATTTTTTTATAATCTTCTACCTTTTATTATATTGTTGTAATTCTTGCGGGGCGACAAAAGCTCTGCAAATTATATTTCTGTTAATATAAGAATAGTTAGAGACCTCATTTCAGTGCCATATGTCATCAACTCATCACTGGCAACACATTGAGCTGATTTTTTTTCTTCGCGTTATTACAGGTTAAATTTCCAGATAACAAGTCGGAGCAAATAACAAATAAGGGCAGGGATAATTTTATGTTTGCGAGTGAGCAGGATGAGAGATGCGAACTCAGGAGCTCACCCAAGGAGGCCTTACAGGATGTGTTTAGGCAACTGTCTTTTTCATTGCCCACACAACAACACAGGTATGAAACATAGGATTTGAAATTGTTGTTGTTGTCTATTGTTGTTGACGACTTTCGTTATGTATAATATATAACAACAGTCGTCGTTTCTCCGAGTTATATGTTTTATCGAAAAATTAAATTGGAAACCCCTTCTTCTTAATCTTCTTATGGTTGGCAGTCCACTTTCAGCACCTATGGAATTGCTTGTGTTATGTTATAGACATGATAGCCACCTATCATCTAGTGGACCGTCAGCCTTTCTAACAGAACAAACACTTTAGCTTAATTATATTAGCACACATTAAAAATATATAGATTCTTATATCCATAGTGTAAATAGAAATTGAATGATACTCGAAATTGCAGGTCTCTGAAGAAAATGTGGGACTCGATGTTGTGAGTTGTCATTATCAGTGTACTCGTACCTTCTTGTAAATAATCATCTGTTCAAAAGTATATAAAATGTCTTATGTCTTATAATAATTTAGTATTACAATATTTCAATCGCTACATAATTGTCTTTAAGCTTCCCGTAACATTTAGTATTTGTTTCATTCCATTCGGTTTATTAACAGAAAAGTTATACTGAATACAGAAATACCACACATAAGAAGTCGAGAACAAAGCTAGTTTCAAATAAGTGTAAAATTCCTATACTTTTAAGTGTAATCGTATGTTCTGTATTCTCAATTAAAAGGACAAAGATGATGATATATGATTTGTCTAACGAAATTTGTCGTTAGACATTAATACCCCATGAGCAGGGACTTGGAAAATAAAATGGGCAACGCGAGTATATAAACAGGTCGCTTCCCTTGCCGCTGCCGTTGCCGCTCGCGTTGCCCGGCTATCCCTCAATTGGCGGTTTTTCGTACGGACATCAAAGGGCCGGCAACGCGAGAGCGAGAGCGTTTGCTCTCGTATGCGCGAACGGATTGCAACGTGAGGGCAACGTCAAGGGCTATGTAAACACTCATAGCCCTTGACGTTGCCACAGCAGTATTTATGGGAATAAAAACGGGAACGCGAGCGGCAATGTCAATGGCCATATGTAAACGAGGAATAAGGGTTTTATTCGAACTCTCTCTTATGATTGAACATGTATCGTTTGTAGATATCGTCTCGTCAGATATAATGGCGTTTGGCGCGGTGCTGACGTCTTGCAATGGATTTTGGAGAACACTAATAACAAAACAAGGTAAGTGATCTAACAAGTTTCTTGGTTTCGACATAAAATATATTTTCTATTTTTGTTCCCTTGAATTATTCCTTGTTAGTGAAAACAATTCTTGGGCTTTGAAGACCAATAACACAAGGTTTTATCATTTAAATGTTGTGCTAAATATTGAACAGGAGAAGCCAGTGCTGCTTTATCTTATCATCCCATCAAGTTTTCAGATTATTGGCGACAATAGCCATATACCAAATTGAATTATGTGTTCAGCTATAATTGGCTTGCACATTAGACCTAGACGTTAGGCGATAGGGTTAGAATGTTAAGTGTGCTAGGCTTTTGCTGTTTTAAATAAATAAATAAATACCATCAAGTATGATATTAGTCATAAAAAGATATAAAAAAGTCAAAATTCAGATATATATTTTTTATATTTCTGTGTCATTTAGAGTTCAAGCTAGCGCAGTATGCCAAAGTTTCGTGAGCGCAGGTTATATGGAATGCACGAGCGAGTTGACCCAATTCGCAGACTACGCCCTCTACCGACCGCTCGCCAGCACCCAGCACGAACGCGAACAACGTAAGTCGCGTATATGAGCGAAAGAACTAATATTTTCTTTTACAAAAACAGATTTTCTGAGGTTGCAAGCACAGTGCCGGCGGCGGCGAGGCGATAGCGGTGGCGGAGGGCGGAACTTTATCCGCTTGTGTATGAGCACTGTGCGGGATCGTTAGTGGACGTCGAATCGAACTGAAGTTTATTTATTTTTTAAATGAAAACGAGCAAAAAATGCAAACTGGTTGGTTGGTGTCCCGTTTGCGTAATCCGCTTCCGCTCTGCTCGCTCAGTGCGCAAGCATAATGCTTCTAGAGTAACTGCAATTATTTATCTCAATTCTACTGACTATGGCCCACGTTATAGCCTTTTCTAAGCATTTTTAAACAAACATTTCAAATTTTAATACAAAAAAACCTTGTGTATTTTTTCTTTTTTCTTAGTAGGTAAATTAATTAATTAATTTGCTCAATTTTGTCATTTGAATTGTTGTTTTTGATGTTTGCTATTTTATGTTAACGAATAATATGCAAAATCCAAATTAATAAACTTAATTGGTACAAATATTCATTATGTTTTGTTATATATCATGGATTTCTTTTTGTGTTTCCCTTAATTTGTCCATGATTATATTTTATGTTCTATGTCTTGCTGTCTATATGTTAGTGTCAAAGTTTTTGATAGTGGTTATGGTTCGTTTTAATTTTCAGCCGAAGAATGCAATAGATTAGTGGAAAGTGTCTCCTCGTACTGCCTAGATCTAAATCTGGATGACAACTCGGCGAGGTTAATAAAAGCGCCCAAAACAGGTACATACATTAATCTAGTGTTCTATTTGCATGTATACACCTAACGTTATCAGTCACGATAACATTAACTAGCCTGGATGGTGATAACTAATCTAGTCAATAAGACTCAAGTTTGGCTAATAATTCATATAGAAAATAAAAGGAGTAAGTATGTATTTAAGTTTAGAAACATAGTATTTAAATTTTACCCTAACTATTACAGACGGTGAAGTATTTTCCGAAATATAATGACCATTCTATTTACACTTTTTTTTTAACTTTTTCAGACGTTAAGTCATCTCCATCAAGCGAGGAAGAAACAAATCATCCTATATTGGAACAAAGCGAAGGTGAGCTCACATTTTATGATTATGGCAATTTTGTATTCTTTGGCAAAGATGCGAGATTACAATTGGCAAAGAATTGTTTCAAAGTACTGTAAACTGCCTAACATATAGAATTTAAGGATGAGTTTTTAGATACACTTTGGCTGCAGCAAGTAATTATAATACCTGGCTGATCATAAATTCTAGTTACCAAAGGAAAAACAATAAAATACATAAGGTAAATAATACAAAAGAAAACTAGTTGTTAATTAATAGTACACTGCTTATTGTGATGCTGTTAATTAATAGTACAACTTTTTTTTATTAAATAAAAGTAGCCTAAGTTATTCCATATAACGTCAGCTATCTGTCAGTGAAAGTCTCGTAGAAATCGGTCCAGCCGTTTCGGAGATTAGCCGAAAACACGAAATAAGACTCAATGCTTGTAATACACGATTGTATTGTATATTCCGATTATTATCATTGTTACAATGTAAATTCGAAGGAGTGCAGGAACACAGCCCAGGCCTCTCCGACATAATATGTATGGATTATTTTATTTATTTTCCTAAAGGTACACCAACAGCACACACAAAAAAAACTTACAACAGGTATAGGTAACATAAGGCAATTTTAAGGCAGCATACACAGATAAAATACAAACTAGAAATTGAGACAAACGATGACACACGGCATAGCAACTGAAACAATAAATAACTGAAAGCAAACATAGAACGAAGACCAAAATCAAAAACAACTAAGGTGTTATAACTATATCAAAATAACAAGAATAAAAAATAAAAAAAAACAATAACAAAAAGTAAAGAAAACCGCTCAGCTAAACAGTGTATAGCCGTCAATTTACGCTTAACTACCGTCGATTTAGAATTAAATATATCAACTAGTGGCCCGCTCCCGGCTTCGCCCGGGGTGCTTTTTTGCAATCCAGCCGAAAAATTACTTTAAACCGCGACCTGTGAGAACCTTGTGGAACTCACAGATAAATAATTGCTGTATTGAATAAGTATCAACAGATGGCGCTATGTTAATAATATTATATAATTTAAAAAATAATAATAAACAAAATGAGATATAAACTATCCTATCTTTTAAATTGGACCAAATAACAGATACTTATGAAGTTTGATCAAAGTGGGTTCAGTAGTTTCAGAGTTTATCGCGAACATACATCGTGACACGAGATTTTTATATATATAGATAGATAGATATATAACCCAGCCCGCCGATTAGTAAATGCCCCAACACGTTGGTTGTTTGTAGTGAATCCCGAGGCGGAGGCCAGCGACAACAAGGTGTGCAGGGCGATAAGCAGTTCGGGGTGCGAGCACTTGAGGCTTCTGTTGCGCCAATGCCTCGCGCGAGAGGCTCTCCCTCCTGCCTGGCTCTTTGTTCTCTATCCGCTCTGTCAGCAGGCAGCCGACATCATCATGCCCGGTATATACCATTATTTACAGTTTCCTACATTACCAACAACGATAAGTAATATTTTATTTTAATTGAAGGTCGACCAGACAGGCTGAGACGGTCCACACAAAGGTAGGTGACACAATAGGCATGATGACTGATTTTGAAATTCTTTTCCATTACGTAGGTACATATTTACTATTTCCGAAAAAAACAATATTTCAGCAATAAACTAACTTTTAACGCAAATTATTGCATTTTTTTCTATATATTTTTAATTTAAGCGCAAAAACGCTTATAGGTGTCATGGCGTCCGCTTGTGACGTCACACCTATGTAAAAATATTTAGGTCTGTGTTCGAAACAACAACTAATAAAATTACGCAAAAATTAAATTGAAACGCGAAATCACAACAAAGGTTCATGGGCATAGAGTAATAGTTTTCTGTGGTATATAATAAGTTACTCTATGGAGTAAAGTAATATATATAGCGTAGAGTAAAGTAAAATATATTAATAAGGGCCTCTGTGAGATCTACATAGGTATGACGTCATTCGATCTGATTGGTGTTTCAGTTAACATGGCCGATTGCTGCATTTTATACTTTTATTTTATTGAAAATCTTATTAATCGTAATGTTTATATTAAAATTACGCAATTTTTTTAAACTTAACGTATATTTTTCTCTAAAATTATTTCTTCTGTGATTTTTTAACACCGTCATCATGCCTATTGTGCTGCAAATGCGCTGCCGACCTGAGTGGTATTGAGGATTGGGTTAGAAAAATAGATGGGATAGGAAAAAATGCCAGAGGCATTTACTCTCTCTCTTTATTAACGAATCACAATAGCAAACATACTGTTATTTCACGGTGGTCTTCTGTAAGGGGGTGGTTACTGCAGCCAGATGAGCTGCCCAAATGACTGCGAAACGCAGTGCGCCTTGCCACTACTTAAATTCCAATGATTACTTAATTTTCCAATGAAATGAGTTCATTGGAAAAGTCATTTCATTTGTTGGTCCTTCGAGCCGGATAAAAATATATTTTATATGCGACAGATATATACGGCGATGACATAGATGTGCGCAACTACGTGCAGGTGAAGAAGGTGGCGGGCGGTAGTATGCGAGACAGCTACGTCATCCATGGCGTTGTGATGACTAAGAATGTCGCTCATAGGTATGAAAAAATATATTCAACAATTCCTAGCCAAACTGCAGCTAAATGCAACTTTTTAAATTTAATTTTACAATGCTATAAAATTAGCTGAAGTCGGCCACGCTTCGCTGCGGCTAAATTATAAAAAGTATATAAAAACACTTAAATTTCATGTCAATCCGTCCGGTAGTTTTCAATTTTTCGAAGTGAAAAGTTCTTTAGGAGCGTTGGGCATTTTTGAGATGGGAAAAAACTATTGAAAAAGTTACCGTAACCGTGTAACCGACACCTCTGTTGACAATTATAAAAGAACACAGTAATTTCAAATAAAAATAGAAAACGGCCAGTGATATTCCAAAAAGGTCGTTAACATTTACACAATACCACTGAAACTAGAATATGTTACGTAATAATACAACCTTGCGAAAACTAATTGAATTGAAATAATACATCAATGCGCAGGGAGTTGGCGCTTACAGTTCAAAAAAAGAACAATTTTTGAGGTGGGAAAAAACCATTGAACTCGCGACCTTCTACCGTAATGTAACCGTGTAAACTACACCTCTGTATATAAGTATGTACTTTCCTGACGACTCAAAAATTACACACATAATTGTTCAAGTTTTCACTTCTGCCGGCACTCCCGGAGTCTCACTTTTTTTTTTGTTACATATACAGAACCTAAGTTTTTATATACGTATATAAAGATATAAAGATTCCCTATATATATTAATACCTAACCACGTTTATATGGAATTGTGTGAGTCCATTGGTAACCACTAAAGACATTTCAGTTAAGGCTCGTATTACATTATTCAGTACCTCTCATATATTCTGAACATCATGTTTTTTTTTATCGCGTTAAGATGACAGACAGGCTGACGGGCCACTTGAGGGTAGGTGGGTAGGTGGCTACCGCCTCCTATAACATAAGCAACCCTACAGGTGCTGGAAGTCCGCTACTGATCATTGATATTAAGAAAACGTATAAGGGATAGGCCAAGGGCTGGCATCCCTTACTCACCAACCGAAATAAAAATGCAAAAATTCTGTTATTCACGGTGGTTTTCTAATCTAACTTTGAAAAGTTCATTTCAATCCGCAACTCCTGAGATTGAGCATTAAGACATTCACCCTAACTACTCAGGGTTGTCACCAAGTAGTCACGTATTGGCAATTGTCACTACTCTTGGAAAGTATTAAGATAAATTTATTATTTTATTAGATTTTAATTGTCTCAGAATGTAGCATTTATAAAAAAATATAGGATTTTTTTTCCGAAATACAATTTTCAGAGGTATGCCGCAGCAAATATCCAATCCAACTATACTCTTGCTGGATTGCTCCATAGCATATCAGAGGGTAGAAGGAAAGCTGACTTCGCTAGAACCCGTTTTGTTACAGGTAAGAATTTATAGATAGATCAATCCCGTTGTTACTTATAAATATTAACAAACTATTTTTATGAATGTTTCACTACTAGATTAAATACGTGATACATGGCCTACGTGAGCCATGTAAATCTATTTTTCGACAACTTGGCTGTATAATATTGTTTTTATTTTTCTAATTGTAACCTTTCGTGAAAAATTGTCCAACTGATGGTGAAAACCGCATTAAAATCCGTTCCGTAGTTTAAAAGATACAGAGGGACAGACGGCGAGGAGCGACTTTGCTTTATACTGTATGTAAAAACACGCCTGTGGCAGGAGCGCGAGTACTTGGTGCGGTGCGCGGCGCGCATAACGGCGTTGCGGCCGCACGTGGTGCTGGTGCGGGGCAGCGCGGCGCGCGGGGTGCAAGACGCGCTGCGTAGGGAAGGAGTGGCGCTGGCGGTGGGCGCCAGGGAGCGCGCGCTGGCCCGCGCCGCGCGTTGCACCGGCGCCGACCGCGTCACCAGCGTCGACGCGCGCATCCACGCGCCCACTCTCGGCACCGCGCACCGCTTCGCCGTCAACAACTGTAAGTCGTAACTGGTTTAGATCCGGCTCGAAGGACTATCTAAAGGTTTGCTGTCTAAGGTGTTGCTGGTTTTCGCTCCATAGGTCGCTGGTTCAGATCCGGCTCAAAGAATCATCTAATGGTTTACAATCTATGGTGGTGCTAGTCTCCGTTTGTTTGAAACACAATTTTATCTAAACAAACACAGATTTATAACACAATTTTGTTTTATTTCAGATTCCGGTAAAACATTAATGATTTTAGAGGGTTGTGCGAATCCACATCTTGGGTGTTGCATCTTACTAAGAGGCGCTCCATTACCAGAACTCGTAAAAGTTAAGAAAGTAGTGAAATTCATGCTTCTTGCATTCTACAATTGGAAAGTGGAAAAAGCATTTTTAGGAGACATAGAAGCTGTCTTGCCAGAACCTGGAATGGAATTTGACGATGAAGAAACAAATCAAACGGAAAAAGATGACAGTATTGAACCCAAAAAAGATGACAGCGAGACGAAACTTGATGACCATGAATCCAAGGATAGCAACAGCGAAATTAAAAATAATAATAATGGACTGGGAAATAATATTGGTAAATCTAATGACGATAAGGAATTCGACTTACAGAGTAATAATGATCTGTTTTATGATCCTACTACAGGCGCAAACGAAAAGTTCAAAGAAAATATGGCCACCAAAATGAATGAACCGTTCAACGACGCGTTTAGTAACCCTAAATGTGATAAAAAACTAGACGAGGCAAATAAAATAAAGCACACAACCGGCGATACTACACAAAAAACAAAATTGTTCGTCCGTAAAGCTGACAGTGATAAGAATTTAAGTTGTGGTGTGCCAATAAGGGATTTCAGTGACCCATTAAGGTCAACTCTGTCTGTGGACGATGATGTGTTTCTACCTAAAGACGACGCCGTCTTAAAAGCAGACAGTCAAAACGATAGGTAAGTTTTGAGTGATAATCTTTTTTCATGGATTAAATGTGGTTTAATAATTTACAATTTTATTGACAATAAAGTTATTTATGTAATTATCAAAAACATGAAAGCAATAATGTTCCTTAACTATTTACAATTATACAACACACAGTTATGAAAAAAAAAATCAGGTTTTTTGAGTGTTGCCAATCGAGAAGTTTTTGGTGAACTTTTAAAAATTATAAACAGTGTATTGAAACAGTTACAATATTGGAATTTTGACGTCATTTCATAGGACACATTGTTATCATTGTTGGCCCTTTCCTTTTTTTTAAAAAAAGTAATAAAATATTGACTATTACAAAATACTGACTAATTCAGATGGTCAACGGATGACGTGGTGCTGTCGATGTCCCCAAACGTGGTGATACCGGCCCCGTTCCTCGAGACGGAGGTGGGACGAAAGTGCCCCATGAGGGAGTATTACCCCAGACCCCTCCTGGCAGTTCCGTCCCGAGCGCACGCCCCTCACACGCCCCGCGCCTACCACAGGAAGATCAGCAGGCCGTGTCAAAGTGACATTGTTCTGAAGGTACGTCGAGAGTCTAGACCTTTGGGGAGAGAGAGAGAAAGCGAATTTTGTAAATGCTATTAAGAGTCTATCTCAAAAGTCAACCGACGCAGCCTAAACGTGAAACAATGTAGTATATTTATACTAATACTTATTAGCAACACTTTTTCAAGTCGTCAAAGTCAATTATTTCATTAAATTCAGTTTTTAAGCATGTACAATGACTTGACCTGACTGTTTTGGACTTGACGGACCTGTTTTGGAAACTGAAAGAAAAATTGTGGACTTGACTGACTACTCTCGGGATCTGTTACTTTTGATTTTATTTTGAATTTAGCATTTTTAAAAAAAGCTATTCTAAATTGCTATTTTTACAAATGGCACTGGCAAAATCATCGGAAAAGATCTGATGGAGCCAAATAATTAAAAGAGAAGAAGAAGAAGAAGAAGATGCATGTCAATGAAAAGGAAAACATCGTGTAGTGCATTTTAGAAATCAATCGTCTTTCTTCAGATAATTCTTTTGTTTGCTCGAGAATCTAGTTAATAGAATGTCTAAATGGTGGCTTTTTGTTGAGAAGTGCATCACATTTTGGACAGCGATAGAGAAGAGATCGTTAATTTCTTTGCGATTGGGATGAAATTAATCACCTTTCTCCACATAAACGTTTTACTTATTTGTTGAAAAACTAGTTAATAAAATGTCTAAATGGTGGCTTGTTTGTTAGGAAGTGCATCCGTTCATAAGCGAGCCGATCCGAAGCAGCTTAGAGGAGGGTGCCGTGAGAGCCTCCTTGGCTCTCTACCGCGCCACCGGCTGTCGACTTGTGTACAACAATCATGCACGTAAATGCACCTTTTTTATTGTACTACTGCACTAATATTACAAAGAAAAAAGATTGATTTTTTTTCTATGAGTGGGAGAAAATGAGGAAGTCTCCTTCGAAATGATTTCTTCATATTGTTACATTTAGCATATTTCTGTTAACATGTTGAGTATAGCACTTTGAATAATTTCAAAATACCCAATGTTACAAGCAGTCACAGTTTTAATCATTTACGCAGCTTCAGAGAGGCGGCCGACGTCCGGGCGATTGGTGACGTCACGCATGTTGAGAGAGTAACTTTTTAATTTTAAATACAATTTATTTATATGATAAAAAATACAGTTTTCCTCATCGAGAAAACTAAAGGTAACAAAAGCGGGGTATACAGTTTAATGCTGTTGCTACATATCTATCTTATAAGTATATCCAAAATTTAATTACACCACTGGATAGTTGTGACGCACCGCCATTTTGAGGTCGTTTAGCTGCGTCACATAATGTCCGTTTAGTATAACTTTTGAATCGGAGAAGCTAGAACGTTCGTAGGTAATATTTATTTATTTTACAAAAGGTACACCAACAGCACAAACAAAAAACTTACATTAGGTATAGGTAACATAAGGTAATTTTAAGGCATACACAGATAAACTACAAACTAGAAATTGAGACAATCGATGACACACGCATAGCACCTAAACTATAAATTACTGAAAGCAAACAAAGACCAAAATCAAAGACAAATAAACTATTATAACTAACAATAAAGATTCTAATATTAATGTATAATAACACATACACACACGCACGCACGCACTCTCTCTCTCACACACACCACCACACTTACGTACACACACACATGCATGCACACAAGCGTCTCTTCCTTTGAAATTGTATTTGTTGTTTACTTATTTGGTTTTTCGTTTGTTTTTTATATTTATCTTTATTTAATATTGTGTTCATAGCTATTTTTATAGTAAAAATGTGGTCGTGGCAGTAGGTTTTAAGTATACATATGTATTTATTCTTACATTATTGTCGTATTGAGTGCTGTGTGACTGTGTTTCAATAAAATAAATAAAAAATATCTAAATAACAAGAATAAAATAAAACAAAAATAAAACCGCTCAGCTAAACAGTATAGCCGTCAATTTACATCAAATTCCTTTAAAAATGTTGCTTTAATTCCCTAAAAAAATGTGTTTTCATTTATTCAGTGGTGTCTATCTCAACATTTTTACCATTTTTTTTGCAAATTTAGTTGGATGTCCATCTTACAAGCCGTCTGTAGTGAAGAAATTGCCAAAAGAAGAGGACGCAAAAGAGTCGCGGGACGAAGCGAGCGAAGCGGACGAACCAGTTGATCCGCTCTCACCGGAAAACCATCAGAAGTTGAACCTACTACTCTACAGTTACAGCCATAAATCACCCAATGTACCCGACTTTTGTGTGAACCCGTGGTAAGACATTTATTTTTATTGTAGTGAAAAGTTCTTTAGGCGCATTGGGCACTTTTTGTATTGGGATATTTAGTTGACCTCAGTTAAACTATTGTTAGCGTCTGCTATTTATGTCGACTGAAGTTGATTGAAAAGTGCTCTGTGACGTTTCAAATAGATGTGTTCATTCGTTCAGATTCATTCGGTGGTATAATATTAAAAGGGTATCCAATCAGTCAGTTGAACGAACGCGTTCGCGAAGAGAGCTCGTCGTATATCCGCACATTTTAGTTGGAATTGTAGTTCTCATGTATCAGTCGGACGATAAAAGTATTTGGACTAAACATAAAGTGATTTAATTAATGTACCTGAAGTAGAGGGTGCTAACACTATATAATGTTTTTTCACCAGGACAGTGACAATGGAGATGTACGGCCGCCACGATATATCCTTGGGCGGATTCCTAGAAAAGTACTGCTTCAAAAGCGAGTACAAATGTCCATCGGCCAACTGCCAAGTGCCGATGAATATGCATGTCAGAAGGTACAGCAAAGCATTTGGTTTTCACTCATTACATGGGTATTTTATCTATACTAATTTTATAAAGAGGAAAGATATAATATTGTAATATTTTTTTCTAGATTTGTGCACGAGGACGTTTGTATTACAATAACTTGTAACACAATAGGACACAGCAATGTCGACAAGTTGAAAGAAGATAATAAACAGGTAATTTCTATTTTATTATTTGTTAATGGGTAGAAATGGACTCCAGCATTCCATACTTTCGCAACAAAACATAATGGCACAAGGTCGGATCGTTACTAGTGTGTCGTGGGTTTATTGAAGTAAAAATACCTGGCTGGTTTTTTTTAAAATGATTATTCATTTTAAAAGTGGGATATCACACCGCCCCTCCTCCTGTTAAACTTCTCATCTCAGTTAGATCGGTTTCTTCTGCTGCATACCATCTGTCTTATTTTGCACCGTTGCAAGGAAGGTTCGACTAAGTGAAAGACTCTTGTGGTACACAAAGGCTGATTATACTCGTTATTTTTTTTCTATATAATCAATTTTTCACCGCCGTAAACATACAATTTATCGAAAAGTGTTCGCAATGGACAGGTGATGTTCTGGTCGCGCTGCGAGCGCTGTAGCGGCGTTGCTCGCGCGAGCCGACTCTCGCGCAGCGCTCTAGCCCTGTCGCTGGCGCAGTACGTGCGGCTGCGCTGCTCGGCGCCTCGCTATCGGCGCGCGCGCTGCTGCGACCACGCCCTCAACGCTCACGCGCACGCCTTCGTCTCGGGCCTCACCACCGCCTACTTCAGGTCAGACATTAGTTCCACTTCACATTCCAACTCCCAGCTATATTAATATTCAAATAATTTATTTCGAAGTAAGCTCTTATAAGTTATTTATTTTATTGAAACATAGTTACACAACACTCAATACAAGAATAATATAAGAATGAATACATAATGTACGTTTAAAATCATATTGCCAATAACAGACTTATTTTTTTTAACCATAAAAATAGCTATTGAACATGGAACATTTAATACTATACATTAATAATAATATTATCACTTAATAGCTTTAATATAATGAAATATTTTATAATATTTAATAAAATAAAATAAACTATTAAAAAAAGTGTGTGTGCGTGCGTGTGGGCGTGTGTGCGTGTGTACATTACTATGTATTTAGAATGACGATACATTATTATTAAAAAAATTCTGTAATACTACCTTTTTAAATCTAAATAAATCGAAAGTTGCATATCTTTTATTGTAGTTTCTGTGCGTTCTGCAAACTATAGAATTTTGTGCATAGTTAGTAGACGACGTAGGGACGTAAGGAGTAAGACATGCAATAAAGGAGTGTGCTTGTTTTAAGAAGAGGAGCACACAGCTGGAAGAAAATAGTCTTTTAAGCTAAAAATAGCTGACACCGGTATAAATTGAGAGGTTTCATATGAATATAATTATAATTAAAAATATATCAATATCCTTGATTTTTTAATGTTACAGATACAGCAAAATATCTACATACGACATCGAATTGCCGCCAGAGATGATATCGATAAACTACGACACCAAACAGATGAGGGACGCACTTATCAACCAATTGAATGATCTAGTGTTGAAAGGTATTTTAATTTATTAATTCTGTCTATACATTAAATTAAATTATTAAATTTAAGCGTATGTCTGTGTATTCGTAAAATATTTTCCGAGCTAATCTCATGATCGCTTTAAGGAATTTTCGTAAAACGTGTATTTTGTTGATCTAAGGATTAGTATTCCAGAAATTTTTAGTGTAAAACTGTTAGCAATAGAAGTGGTATTAGTTTGCATGTTTTAAGTAAACTATACACACGAATTTATTCATTACCAAATCCAGCTCTATGGATCTATGCTGGTCCTTTAAAATACACTAGCTGGTGCCCGCAAAAATCGTCTGCCTTGAAAAATTACCTTAACAACGCATTATACCTTCATCGCTTCGACGATCCCTCAGGAACCTTATATTTTTCCAAGATAATATATATTAATCCCGGTGATAAACTATCTGTGTGCCAAATTTCATCCAAATCCGTTCAGTAGTTTTTACGTGAAAGAGTAACAAATATACATCCTTGCATCGATCCTGACAAACTTTTGTATTTATAATATTTTGCCGTAGGTCATGAAACATTCAGTAATCTGACCGAAGGCGATGCCGAGAAGGATTACCAGACTTTCAAACAGCACATGGATCAGATACACCTGGCCCTCACTTCCACCAGTCTTCAGGAGCAGAACAGTCTAGCTGGTGAGTATAGCTTGACCAATAAAACTGTCGTCTCAATAAAGAAGATCAATAAAGAAAGAAGTATAAGAAGACAACTGAGGTGAATGTTATGGGAAGTCTGCTTAAAACGTTTTGCCCTACACTTACTGGCCCATTCCTGTATATTAACCATTTCTTTAAATCTTTTTTTTGCATTACTGATAATATTTTTTCTAGTAGATAATATTTTTTGTTTTATATATATATATATAGAGGTTTTTTCCGTATATTTATAGGTTTTTGTATATGTGTGTATATATTTTCTCTTTCTAAACTATTTTGAGCTATTTTAACTATTTTATTTTTGAACTGTTTTTTTTTTTTGGAGCTCGTATATGTTTTTTATTAGTAAGTTCCGTTAGAGCCGATAGTATTACAGATAGTATTACAGTGCAGGTTTTTACAACCTGCATTATGCTGAGTTGGTGGAACCTATAATTATGTTATCTATGCGTGTTTTAATATGTCGTTTGTTGCAAATAAAATTTATTCTAATTCTAATATTGTAATAGTATATAGTCAGTTAAGAGCAATAACTTGAACTGTGTTTCAGCTGTGGTTCGAAGTCTGTGGAGTGTGTCCGACCGCATCATCACCGGCGAGAAGATGCTTCGAGACGCACAGGACAAGTGGTCCACTCCGCCAGCCAAAACCAATAGACCACAGCTCGAGAGCAACGGTAAGCCTTCTTTAATAATTCATTGTTTGACGACACGTTTGGTCTAGTGGCTAGTAACCCTAGCTGTTAACCAAACGGTCGCGGCTTCGAATCCCGCTAGGGGCAAATGTTTATATGTTAACATTTTACCTTTGTACCTGAGTCATGGATGTTTTGTATTTATAATATGTATGTATTTACAAAAAAAAGTAATCTACTATGTAATATATCAACTATCTGGTATCCATAATCCAAGCATTAGTTGCTTAGTGTGGAACTAGATGGTGCTGTGGAATGTGGGAAGATATTTATTTATTTATTGTAAACTTGTAATATTTACAATTTGAATTTAAACGACATTATCACTCAATGTTTCAGTGGAAGACAAATCCGATTTAGAAGACTTAGTGGAAGTTGGCGGCTCGGATATTTCAGGTAACACGAAAATTCTTTAAATGCGTAAGGTAAAGACGCCAGTAATGGGCACTTTAAGACTGTTCTGTTTTCGTTATATATTTTTGTGGAATCTCATACAATACATATTTTAGACTGCAACTTATTTTAATTTGTAAATAAATTCCTGTTTTAGGATCCACATACGTGTTTGCTGCGGATAATGCGAAGGATTCGGATAAAGAACATACAGGTTAGTACATATTGTATGAAAAATATATTTATATCATTCGAGAGTTTCTAGTCATTGTGTTGAAAGTAAAGATCTATTGTAAAATGCTATAAAGATCTATTGTAAAAAGCTGGCTGTAAAATCAAACAAACTAAAATATGCTATGTGAACTGCTATTGAAATTTCAACATTTTGACCTTTGTTAATAGTTCAGTCTTATCTATCGTATAAAAAGACGGATTAGTGCTTAATGAGCACATACCATGAAATTTTTCATACAAGTTGTCAGGGATACAGAAAGGGACATAGGGCACTTTGTATCCAAAAAAGTACTCTTCCCATGTGACAATTAAATAAAACAATACCAGAAAGATTAATAATAGATTGAATAAATGTTTCAAAACCAAAGAAAAAGGGGTGAGCGGACGCGGCCAATGGCTAGTTTATAATAAAATCAAATATAGAAACTTGATTGATAAAAGTTAATAAAAAACTGTGATAATAACAGGCGAAGAAGACGAGGAGAGAGGCGATAAGAAAACAGTGAAACAGATACTGTCTCAGTTGCTCTCTAATAATCAGCCTTCAAATCAGGTGAGATGAGATATGTATACGGTTTTATAATAAACTACCTGAGATAATCAGAGCCTTATCTATAAATAAATTTAAAAGTGTAATTAAAACCAAACTCCTCTCGAAAGGCTATTATAAAATCACTGATTATTTAAGCGACAATGAAGCCTATTGGATTTAAGCAATTCGGAGCTCTTTGATTTGTTGATTTGTTTAAAATAAAATGTAATTATTGTAATTTTATATTTTAAAGATGACAATTATTTATAGACAACAATTTTCACAGTATATATAAAAATTTGCTTTTATTTTACTTGTACGTTTTAATGCGGAATTGTCTACGATATATCATAATAATTAATGTATAATAATGTAACATATGGGTCCAGTTGCCTGAAAATATTATTATTTTAATATTCACAGCCTGACCTTATTTAGGCTGTTTAAACAATCAATTATAAGTATTTGCATATTTTTGTTTAAACAGTTACGTTTATTAATGATTTTGTATGATTAATTTGTATCAATAAATATTTAAATGTTCTTTTTGTAGTCCAAATCAAAATTAAATATTTTAATGTATAAATTAAAATCTAAGTACCAATACAGATAAGTACCAATATCATGACATAAGTACCAATACGGATTTTGGTCATCCTATTTTCTTCAAAAAAAAGTTATACTCTTTATTTTATAACTCGGACATTTTAAAAGTGTATTTATTCAATCATAAACGCGATTGACGAATTTAAATAAGAGTTAATGATTTGTGCTCTTTCGATGTGTAAAATAGGAATTGGTCACCGTCACCAGGATGTTAATATGGAATTATGTTGTTTTTGAAGAGCGGTATGATAATTTCGACCGGTTTCATACCGGTTGTCGTGATGGCTGGTGAGATCGGGTCCGTGATAGCAGCGACGCTTGCCTCCGTCACCTACCAGCGCTCATTGCGCGCGCAGCGACAAAGGTCAGCCCTTTGTTCAACTTCATCATGATTTTTAGTTTTCATTTGCCGTCTCTTTATGTATGTATGTTTACTGCTTTAAAACATAATTATTCTGAACTTTGTTAATGCATATATTATTTATTTTCTCATTATTTTGAAAAACTTGTAAAATGGTTTTAAGTTAAATTCGACCTGGAGTGTCTCAAGGCAACTTATTGGGACCTTTACTGTTGAGGTCCTGCTGAGGAGTATGTTTAATTATTATTATTATATTAATTTCAGTGTAAATCAAGCAGAACAAGAGGACAATGAAAATATAAATGCACCAGGCAAAGAGAAAACAGAAGCAGAGAAATCGAAAGCAGCAAAATGCAACGATCATATTGAAGTCTTATTAAAGGTATGTAAAATGTGTGGATGTATAATATTTTAGCGGCCAGTATATTCTGTTCTGGCTCTTTTTTTTATAATTGTTAGCACCCTCTACTTCGAGTACATTAAATAAACCACTTTATGTTTAGTCCCAATACTTTTATTGACCGAACGATACAGCAGAACTACAATTCAAACTATAAGGTGCGCGGACATACGACATCAACCTCTCTTCGCGAACGCGTTCGTTCAACTGACTGATACCCTTTCAATCTCATCAATCTTTTCAACTCTTTTTGCAACGTCACAGAGAACTTTTTACTATACTATCCGCCTTAATCAATCAACTTCAGTCTACACAAATAGCAGACGCTAACATAATATATGTGATGTTAGATTTATAATTGATAGTGTGGGAATATTTAGGACGGTCTGCTGTGTCGGGTGTACTACGCGTCGCAGTTTCACAGACTGCGGCACGCGTTGCTGCCACCGCTGGCTCGCAACCCGCACATCACCGACCACTTTGTCAACCACGACAACCGCCAGCCGGACGACTGCCGCTGTAGCTGCTACGACATCAAGGATAAGCCTGAAAGTATGGACTTTGATCATACTCATTCTTCTTACTCATTTTCACTGACCTGTAATATATACCACTGGACAACGCGATTTTGGCGCTGTAGGCTATAGAACGATTGTCTATGGAACTAAAATTAGTGATTATACATATCTATACATATACATATCTAAGGAATAACAATAAGTAAACGTCAAAATTAGTTCTCGGGACAATTTTGGGGGAGGGATTTTTGAGGGCGGCGTTTCAAAAAATTAGCTGTCATTTGTATGGGACAGTCTGTCCAGTGGTATATATTACAGGTCAGTGCTTATTATTATATGAATGAGCCAAAAAAGGTGAGGTTTTAGCCACATTCTTCTGAACGAACCATTTCTTTTTTCTGCGCCGAAAAATTCCAAAAGGTGGTGTTCTAATTTCAAATCACGCTCGCAGCAAAATCGATTAGGCACCAAAAGCACCCTTTTCGTGCTGGATAGGTGGAAAGTATATTTAATTAATTGTTATCTATGAGAAAATACATCGCGATTGTGTTGCCTATTAAAATATGCACATGGATATCCTTCATTTCACTACACACTACGATGCTCTACTGTCGCACATATTTGCTTGCTCTGATTTTCAGAGTAGACCATAGAAGAAGGGATAGGGAAATGAGTTCTGGTCATCGAAACACCACAGAACACATGCTATTATTTTACGGTGGTCTTCTATAAGGGGCTGGTAACTGCGAATTGCAGCGTGCCCTTTTTTTTGCCACTAACGAAATCCGGACCAGAGCCAACTTTAAAAAGTTTATATCCAAAGTTGAGAGCCGAAAATCGAACCCGAGACTCCTGAGCAGGCAAGCACCCTAACCACTCATCCAACAGGCTCGTCAAAAGAAATATTGTTTCAGATAAAAGCGTGTGTGAGATAGAGGAGGGATTCGTGAGGTCTCTAGCGCAGTGCGTGCCGTGGGCGGCTCGCGGGGGAAAGTCTGGGTCAACCTTCTGCAAAACTAAAGGTAGATAAAGTACTATTAGGGCTAAGAAAGTAATTTCGGTTTTTTAGCATTTTTTTCTTATATAAAGAACTTAACTTTAAGCAATTTAACTGTTTTGAAATCTCTCGGACGGGGTTATAGAGGCCATTCAGCCTCTACTGTATAACAATAAATAAATGAAAATGGTATGTCAGACGATAGATACGTGCTGAAGGAGATGACAAAGCCGGAGTGGCAGCAATTCCTCGAGTTTGCGCCGAATTACTTCAACTACCTCAGCAACTGTCACAAAAGCAAATTGCCCAGTTTACTCGGTAAACACATTTTCCTATAAATTTATTCTGTCTGTCTGTTAAAATTTTGTCAGATAAAATTATAGACAGAATTTTGCGGACGGCTTAGTTAAGCCAGTTTTATAACCATTTGTGCATATTAGGTCGTTCAGCGTCACCCAACAATGACGCTTAAAGTGAGGCGAAGCCATCGCCCTGAGCTGGGTTCGAAGAGAACGTAGCGGTGTATGGGGATCCGAGGATAAGGCCTCCCTGTGATCTTGGAACCGCACATTACCGCTGATGGTGGAATCCGGGGGGGTTTTAATGGGTATTCCCGCCGCCTTATTGTCTAACAGCAGACGATTTGCGACCAACATGCGACAGGCGAAAACTTTCTATCAATTTGTGCAATATCACACTTAAATCGTGTTTTTGGTATCACTTGGTTATCTGTCCTCCACTTAAAAAATGCATGCCTTCTCCAATCGAGGAAGTGATATTTGTTAACACGGAGGAGTTGATGTTGTTTTGTGCAGCTCGTATCCTGGGCGTGTTCAGCGTGGGCGGTTCGGGCAGCGGAGTGCTGGTGATGGAGAACGTGTGGTACGGATGCGGCGGAACGCGCTACGACCTGAAGGGCTCGTCGCGCCACCGCCTCGCGACGGACGAGGGCGCGGGCGTGCTCATGGACGAGAATCTGCTGCTGCTACGCTGGGAGCGGCCGCTGTACGTGCGCCAGCACACGGGCGCCGTGCTATCCGCCTGTCTGCAGCGCGACACCGCCTTCCTCGACCTCAGCAGCGTCATGGACTACTCGCTGCTGCTCGGCCTGCCCGACGATCGCCTCGTACTCGGCATCATAGGTACTTCTAATATGCACAAGTGTCGAGCTGCCTCATGCCTGCAGGCAAGAGAAGTCGTCCTACACCCAACTGTTTACCAGACGAAAAGTATATGTATAGATATGATATCCTTAATTTTAAAAAACTAGCGGTCATGCTGCGTCCTTCTCTATTACACTGGACAGTACGCTTAATGCTTCTCTGTCGCACATCTGTGTTTGCCTCAATTTTCTAATTATAAAATTATAGCTTCCATAGTAATGTAGTTGCCTGGGAAAATCCGTTCATACTATTGCAAGGCTTTGAAATTTATAGCAGCGAAGCAGCTATTATTTTTTAATTAAGGATGTCCATAAGCATATTTTAATACGCATCGCAATTTATTTTTTCATAGATAACAATTGATAAAATATGCTTTTAATCTGGTAAACAGGTGGGTGAACGACGACCTCTCTTCGGGTCTTAGACCAAATATATAACAGTTACAATTGAAGTCTTGTATTTTCATCACCACTACATATACCTAACCCCGGAACACGCAAGTGACGGACAGTCCAACATTTAAAATGCACGGGTATGTAATGGAGATCTTTGTAATGGAGACATGAATAATTGTTAGCTTAGCTCAGCTCCTGTCAAGTAAAGCTATTAGTTTATACTTTTTTTAAAATCTTTCATTGACTACCTACTTAAGGGAATTTAAACGCTATCATTATTCAATTATTATTATTATTAGAAATAATTTTACTCCAGACTACATCCGCACATTCACTTGGGACAAGAAGCTGGAACATCTGGTGAAGAAGAACCTCGGCTCCGGTCAGCCCACGGTCGTCTCCCCGGAGCAATACAAGCGACGGTTCCTCGCCGCGTGCCGCAAATACTTCCTCCAATGTCCTTCGCACTGGGACCATCTGTTGCCCACTGTTCAGGCTTGAACCATACATACACACCGGTGGCCATCGGTGCATCTTTTATGATGTCTTCTTCTGTTATAATTTAAGCATCCCAAAAGATCTGAGTAATTGATCTAGACGAGCCTGTCGGTCGAATATAGTTTTTAGCATTTAACACAACAGTTATGATATTCGTTTCCCAGCAATATCCATGGAAATTAAAATTTCAATGTTAGCATTGGTTTTAATTCTTCTTACAGTACAATTTGTGTGCCTAGTAAGTGTTTAATTTAGTACCATAATTATGAATGTGTACATATTTTAAGAAACTAACATTCCTTTGTAAATACATATATTATATGCCTACTTATTAGTTAAGTTTTGGTTATTTGTTTATTTTAGTTTTGTGAACAATGTGATTTTGCAATGTAAATAACACTGATATTTTTGCAAAGAGAAAATAAAAAGTAAGGGAAGAAAGTGTGTATTGTATTATTTGAATTATGATATCGGATTTTTTTTTGTAAATAAATTTTTCAACACATAATTAGTTTTAATTACCTTACTAGCGGCCCGCTCCTGGCTTCGCCCGGGGTCCATTTTTTTTACGTAAAAACCTTCCCTGATTATCCCTCTATCCATGGAGTGAAGACAGAATTAAAATCGGCCCAGCCGTTCTCGAGTTTTGCGCTTAAAACAACACATTTAGGGATTCATTTTTATATTATAGCACTACAATATACCAATCTTCGCTACCATTGTGGCAAGCCCTTTATAGTAATTAACCAAGAAATAAGACTTTCAATGTCACATACACAGCGTTTGTGTTCACAAAAATTATTAACTTGTAATACTTTTAAACGTTTCAATACAAATAAGTCATAATAAGTTACTTATAATGAAAAGCAAGACTTCCTACAGGATCTTTGGGGAATAAAAAATAATAGCACATTGTAAATATTATAAACGTTTATTTATGGCTACACACTTACTCTGAGAGTGGAGACGTCAAAAAAACGTTAAGAATATAATTCATAAATTATATAGCATTGATATAAAGTGATAACAGCGTCGATGTGTCGACAGTATCGATGTGGTACGAGGACAGCACTATGTTACGACGGCAGCTGCGGTGATGGTATGTGGTATCATGTGGGGTCCAGCCGCGAACTGAGAGATTTTAGCTGCTCTAGACCCGCCAGTAGCTCTCTGCAACACATTCACCAAATTCCTTAACATTTTAATATCACATCATTACGTCAATCAAAATAAAACACATTTTTTAGAATTCCCGTTACGGATAATCTTCGAACGTCTGTACCGATTTTGAGAAGACTCACTTGTAGAGAGCTGATTTTATAAAAACTTATACATTAGCTACTTTTATTTTAGAAAAAAAAAACGAAGTGAAGCGTGGCCGGGTTTAGCTATAGTAAAGCCAAGGAGACAACGCAAACAATGTAAACAAAGCTGGCCCTCTGTCCTATTCCCTCACACGAAGCGGCCGCCACTTCAACACTTCTTGACAACACTTCAAAGTTTGCTTACATTCTTTGCGTTGTCCCGTTGGCCTTGCTTTAGTTGACAAATCTTTACATATTATCTGACATACCTTTGTAAGGTGATAGTCCCTAAATTAAATTAAAAAAAACAGTGGCTTCCGCCGTCTGTCTGTATGTATGTGCGCTTAGATCTTTTAAACTAGCAACGGATTTTATTGCGCTTTTCACCAATGGAAAGAGCGTTAAAAGAGGAAGGAAGGGTCGCTAGTACCTAAATATATTTAAAAAAAAAGAGGATAAAAACCTGAGTGAGTGGTCTGCGACGAGTGTGGCCCGTCGCAGGTCGGTCGCGGCTGCTCCCTGCAAGCCTCTTAGCCTCGAAACCTCTTCTTGGCTTGCAGCCAATTCCTCCTGAACGGAGCAAACAAACCGTCAACCGATTAACTCTTTGGACTACCAAAGGAGACACCAAAGCAGACGCCAGTCTCGTCGTGCATTCGTACACAGACAGACTCGTTTGAGAAAACACTACAACAACTGCAAAGGAAGATGGCGCCACTGGCAGTTCAACTGCTGTCCGAGTGAGTGAGACGCCGTACAACGCTATACTATACATAATTAGTGGTTGCGCAACCAGCGTGGTGGAGTATTCCGTGCACAGGTCGATACTGGTTGCGCCACCAAGCGAACACCAAGTGACTGGGTTCAAAAAATGTGATTACAAATAATGCTATCTATTATCTTTCTTTACTTATAAAATTGTTTATCCTGACTGACTTAGCAACGCACAGCCAAAACTACAAACAATAGAAAGTTGAAATTTGGAATGTAGTTATATTTTTTAACGTAAGCATCTTCTAAGAAATAATTCTTGAAAATTTTAACTCCGTGCGGATCCGGGGTGGATCACTAGTAATATAGTAAAGCTGGAGAGTTTGTTACGCCTTTTTTTTTAATAAATTCGCTCGATTTCTCACCTTCAATTTTTTAATTTGATTCTTCAATTTCATGATCGTTGACTCCGCGTCCGTCGTTCTCGCCTGAAAACAATTACAAAATTAGTGCTCATCTACAGTACCACAAGCTATAATTAATATTATAGTCTCTATTGAACCCAAAAACGCTATATCTGCTGTAAGTTGCTGAGGAGATGGGTATCTTGCAGACTACTTGATGTTGCAACATCATATCAGGTTACCATTTCATAGAAATACCACCGAAGTAACACTAACTACCAAAATTCACATCAATCGAACCTGTGGAGTTTGTCAGATCCCTTCACTAACTTCACAGTAAATCCTAGTCAACTAGGAAATGGGCTGATGATCTTCATGAATTATAGCTACCATCTCAATCTCAGCTTTATATCATCTCTGCTTTCCAACAAAAAAAAAAACGCATCAAAATCGATGCATCTTCCAGCTATGATTCCATAGAGACAGACACAAATGCACACATCAAACTTATAAAAACATCCCGTTGTTGCGTTGAGCGTATGGTATGGTAACGCCCCTGTACTTACGGCATCCCCGCTAATCAGTTCGCATTGCGCCTCCGAGTGCCGGGCGCGCGAGGCTGCGTCCGCGCGGAGCGTCGCCACCACCGCGCGAGCCGCAGACAGCTCGCTCTCGGCACGCGACCGCCGGTTGCGCTCCGAGAACAGCTCCGATCTACACAAACAAGTGTACACCACTTCCTCATTTTCCTTTCGACCAATGTTGCCAGTAAACGACTATCAGGGCCTGTCGTCGCCCGTCGCGGCCTGTGTCACTTACCAACTTCCTACTATGGAGGGTAGAGGTAAGGAGGACCGACTTTATGTATTAAAAAATAGTCCCAGAATACCAGTAAATTGAGATGGCGAGTACTTAATAGAAATAGACAAAGATAGATAGATAGAAGATATGCTACACTAGCGCTTCAGTTTTATTGTCATATGAGTCTGTCCTCCTTACCTCTATTCTCTATGCTCCCGACGAAAACAGGCGACGAAGGACCCACGGCCTGTGTCAGCCTGGCGTACTGTTAATACAGCAGATAGGTACTGAGACTGACTGCATGAAATGTCCTTATATTTCTTTTTATCATTATAAAATATACCTGGCGAGTTCGAGCTCTGATATGATTTGCTGCAACTGCTCATCTTGATGCTCGGGCTCCGGTGATGTCCTGCCAGGGTGCACCGGTAAGAAATCGGGCAGACGCATTGACTCAGCACCTGAAATTTATTAACACAAACAGTTGTTTTTACGGTTTGAAGCAAAATTATTGTCTTCCTGTGATCTTTGCTATATCATCAAGTTATAAGTAAACTAGCTGGTGCCCGTGACTTCGTCCGCATTGAAAAAGAAAATATATGAGTGAGCAATAACAACCTGACGCGGTGACGCCCAATTATTTATATTTCTAGACGATCACTCGGGAACAGTACTTTTTTTCTGGAAGAACTTTTTTTCTTATCCCTAGACAGACAGAGTTACTTTCACATTTATAATATTATAATAGTATGGATAATAAATATATATATATATATATATATATATATATATATATATATATATATATATATATATATATATATAAGTACTATAATCACACTATTCATTCACACGTTAGAAGGGCCAGGCTAGACGGCACTTTGCTATTACTTATGACTTACTTCACAGATATGTTCATTGTTTATATACAGTATACTAGCTAGTACCATCTCATTAGTCAAAAATAAACTTTTTCATACATTTTTTTTTGTTGGGTAGTTTTTTGTACAAAACCCGTGAATTGATTGCTGTCAAATCCAAAATACTATGAAAAACTTGCACAGGCCATTGATGACAAGGCGCTTTGACACTATATTTTTTGCTATTTGATCAATTATGCTGACACCAAATTTTGTACAATTATAAAACCTGAGTTTCATCAATAGTTAGTATTTATTTATTTTTTTATTTAGTCAAGGAAGCGCTTGGCCGCGATCTCACTTGATGTAAGCTGCAGATGCGGCCGAAGGTGGACAACACA
Organism: Synanthedon andrenaeformis; assembly: GCA_936446665.2. NCBI lineage: Eukaryota > Metazoa > Arthropoda > Insecta > Lepidoptera > Sesiidae > Synanthedon > Synanthedon andrenaeformis. Next base: position 6,532,376 of record OW387789.2, read on the forward strand.
TACCTAGTAAGTGCCCATTTACTCTCGATTTGAAGACTTTCAATTACTTTTTTGCTTCTTCTGTATTGAGAAGAGTGAAGTAAGGTATCACCATCATCAATTAGCTGTAGGATATTCACTTCTGGACATAGGCTATTCCCTTAATTATTCAATAGGACAGTTCAGAAACAGCCTTGATCATATGTCTACCTGCTGCCCTTTTAATTCAGAACAGCCAGAAACCGGCTGGATTAATGTACCTATGTACCAGATATGCCAGATTTCATTCCTTCGTCCCTCATTCTATCAAGGTCATCACTGCACTTGCAAACCCTGTAGCGTTGTTTGTAACAGACAACACCTACCATCACCTACCTGTCAGTCAATATATAAAAAAACATAATAAAAAAATCGATTCACAATGTTTGGGTTGTATCGACAAGCTAATTAGAGTTATAAAGTTCCGTATTCTTAACATACAACTCTATAATTAAGTTGTTTACATTGTACATGCCATATAAAAATCCAATTGTCACCATATCATATAAGGAACATAATCTTTGAAACATTCTTTGCCTATGTTGTTTTGGCACTGTTTCATTAATGAGATTGAATAATTAATCAAACTATACTAATACTATAAAGAGGTAAAGTTTGTATGTAGGTGAAAATCTTCAAAAATACTAATCAATATTTAAAAATAAAGATCTAACACTTGGCAAAAGTAAGTCAGGCGTCATATATTTTATTTTTCAACATGGACGTAGTCACGGGCACCAGTTAGTCGATACTAACATTATAAAGAGAAAAGATTTGTATTTTTGTTTGTAATGAATAAACTAAAACTACTGGATCGAAAGACTGATAAAGAAAGTATATGAGAATAAAATAAATGTCAACTATTGTTTGAACAACCGCAATAATTACCTAACTCAATGACCATCTGAGACCATTTTGACTGACCCAATAAAACTACAGTTTTATATTTTTTCCGTGTACTGCTAATCATCTAATATTGATCAATAAATAATTAGAGTAACGCAACGGCACCGAATTCCGACCACTGATCGATATGGCTAAATGAATCCTTCAAAAGATAAAAAAAATACTCAAGAGTTCATAAAAAGAAATGCTTTTCTGAAAGATTATGTACTATAATTTTAAAAAATGTACATAATTGTATTTTATAATGGCTATTTTATTCCTATATTTGCCATTAAACTGTAAGGACTGGAATTAAACTGAAAGCACCGTTTTCCGACCGACCGACTACATATGTCCGTGTATCCGACCACTGAGTAGCTAGATTCCGACCAGGCATACGTGACCTACTAAAACGAACCTTATGGCTTAAAAAATACAGTGGAAATTCGTAAAACAACAACCATTTTAAATAACACTAGTATTTATTAGGAAAATGAAATAGTTATTACTTATGTAACATAAAAGAACGACTGTCAAATCAAAAAGTTATTTATTTATATATTTATTTATTGTACAAGGCCTCAAACGAGGCAGGCATCAAACAAAATCGTCATCATTCCAGTTAGGCAACACTTGGTTATGTCAACAAATGACGAACAATTAAATAAAATCGGCACGAAAATAACAAAAATTAACTTTCATTTAACAAAATGTAAATAACAGATTGACAGGATGTAAAATCAGAAAGGAAATCACAGTTTTAAAAAATCATTTATGTAAAATGTTGGTTCACATTTTCTATGAATTCAGCAATTTTTCTATACTCTAGGATCTCAACCGACCTAGAAAGACCTTTTTAAAAATCATGTTATCTCATCTGATATCATGTTAATTCATTTGTTATATTATAACAATAAAATAAAATTACTATTTCTGTCACACATATTATACACCCTAATCCTAGAATCTATTTCACCAGAAGCATTTTTTTTAAGCTTATCAGTACAGTGGGAGCCTATGTTGCCTGGATTTTTATCTTTTTCTTTTAAGGTGTCAAGTATCGTTGTTTTTGGAACGTTGATCAAAAAGTTGTTTTAGCATCCTGATTTATGCTCATCTTCTTCTCCCGTATGTCTTGTAGCACTTTCTCCATGTTATCTTGTGAATACTTTAAACCTCTTTTTTCATTCATGATGATGCACCTGAAATAAATACATGCAATCTCACTCAAGCACATGGAAACCAAAAGCCTCCGAGTTAGACGGAAACAGGAAAATGAGAAACAATTCAAATCCTGATTCCGACCAATCCTATATTTGCGTAATAAAGTCTCTAAACTAAAGTTAATAATGTATTTTTAGTGTGTTTCTACTTAAACACACTTATAAAGATACAATATCGTAATTATGCAATTAGTTATGTGTAATAAACATAAAATATAAGGTTTCAAAGTTACAGTGATCTTTGGAAATGAATTGGAAATTATCAGAAAAATAGTGGAAGTTGAAACTCATATTACAAAGAATCTATTAGTTAGCATAGGTCGCATACAGGTGTATTATATAAGGACAGCGTTTAGAACAAATAACTGAATACGAAACACTCATAAAACAATCAGTACAATAGAAAATTAGCTTCATTTACAAAGCGCAAAAATCCTGTTACCGACCAAGTGGTCGGTATCCGGAATGTTATTATTTTATAGGGCTCCGCATTCCGTCCATTATTATTAGCTCAATAAATCTACGAAAACACACAATTTTTGCTAGCATGCTGAACTTTTAAGATTTTAATAAACCAATAAAGCCTATAAAGTAAAAAAACCCTCGAACTTACCACAGTATTCTCCGAAAAAATCCAGATGTTTGTTTTCGCCAATTTATGTTTTTTTCGCATTCAATTCAATGCAAACTGTACCCTTGCGTAGGTTTTGTTGAAATTACAGATTTTCCGTTAATATTTGATAGCCAAATTCTGACAGGTGGGTAATGATGAGATATTGAATAGAATACATTCCGTTTCATAACATTCGTGCAAATTTTGAACATTTTAGCGAATAAAAACCAAAATGGTCGGATAAAGGAGGCCAGTCGGTAACCGGTGCCGTTGCGTTATTAATACATAATTATTACTTATTTATTAGGCTGTTATTAAGATTATTAAGAAAATATATAAACTACCAGCTTTGCCCATGGTTTTGTACACATTATGTATCTTAAAAATCCCATAGGAACCTAACATTTTTTTTTTCAGGAAATAAAAAAGTATCCTATAAAAGTAAATATTAATCCAGGTAATAAACTATCTGCGTGCCAAATTTCATACAAATCCATTCAGCCGTTTTGAGTAACATATAAACTTTCACATTTATATTAGGATTATTATTTCAAAATAAATCATTTAGTGAAATTCAAAATAAATGATTAAATATTTTCTAAATTGTATCTGAAATAAGCAACACTTTTCAACTGTAATTTATAATTAAATTATAGCCTAAGTTATCCTGAGATATGAGCTGTATTAGTTACTGTAAAGTTTCATTAAAATATGTTCCCTAGTATTTGTGTAAAAAGTGTAAGATCCTCCATACATCTATATACTAAATTTTCAGTTATAATATTTACTAGGTTATACTTTAGCCACCTGAATGGCAGAAGTTAATTCAAAGCATGCCTTGAATCCCACAACCAACTCTTTGATAGATTAGTGGCCTTTCAGTAGAGAATACATTTTAAAAAATCAATGTATTGTGAGAAAGTATTGTTCCCAATTTAAAAACAATTAAATAGAGTTCTGAGAATTTTAATTAACAGAATGTAAAACTGTCTAAACTGTCTGATAGCTTTCACAAATTAATGTATATATTCCTACATATTGGATTAAAGTTCAAATAATAAGTCACTCATTTGCTATTCAAATATATGATAAGTGATTTACCGTCAAACATTTTTTTTGTATTACACTTAATTTAATTTATGAGATTGTAACATGCCTCTAATATCTGGATGGACATTATTTTATATTTTAAGTGAATAAGATTTGGTCTAAAAAGATTTAAAAATATGACCATGATTTTACTTTTATTAGGATGTAATAAAACTGTATCAAATATATCAGACTCAATAAATAAGGTATTGTAGATGAAATAAAAAAAAATACCTGCATTTGGGGGCAGATCTAGTGGAAAAGTACTTCTTGGAGATACATTCCTCCTGTCTGTGGGGTTCAAAGACTCTGTGAGATCTAGACTCAGATAAGCAGGCAGATCTAGAGGCACAGGCCCAGAAGCTTCAGCACCCTCGGGCAAGTCCAGTGGTACCCGAGGACCGGAATCGCTGGATGTCGAAGCAGCACCCATGTGAAAATCATAATCATATCCCCTATTGCCATAACTATTTTTTCTTCGTCCCAATGAAGATGTAGATCCGACATTGTAATTAGTGTTGAAGGTGAAATCAGGTAAATTGTCCAAGTCAACAGAGATAGGGCCATTAGGGCTCAAATAAGCCTGTTCTACCAAAATGTGATCTTGAACAAAGTCTGGAAGTGAAGGCATGCCCAAGGGCTCAGATGCCAAATGTGGCTTATGGTAGAACGGTGCCTCGCTATTGTCCGTGAACAAGTTATGCTTAGATTCAGAATTATCTACTACACTAAAAGGTACTTCTATGGAACTACTCGAAGACGTATTGTCACTTATACGATGGCTTGGACCGTCGTTAGTATTCTCTTTGGTTTGTACGTCGTTCAGGCGACCCTTATCCCTTTTTATGTCAGCGTGAACGTCTATTTTAGTGGGTGAATGTTGCACTGTATTTGCGTAAACTTTAGGGCGAGCTCCTGTGTTAATGTACGTTGAATTCCCTGGTAACGATAAATCTCGTTTCAAGAAATGCCGGAAAGAAAACGGATTCTCTTCTTTGCGTGTCTGTTCAGTAGTTTCTAAAACAAAAGCAAAGAATTGTCAAAGAGATTCTTTATATTTAGAAGTTAAAAAAAACAACTCCGAAAAACACTTACTGGATGACGAACTTCTCGTGCCTTCAGGCGATGCACCTCCGTTTTCGCTGCCAATATACTTTGGTACCTCCATTCCCAGGTCAAGTTTCATTGTGTTTTCTTCATTGTCTTTAGAACAGCTCGCATTATTTGAATTTTGAGGCGATTTTTTGTTTGACAAACCATCTTCATCTTCCGCCATGATAAACGAAAATGACAATTTGTATGCGTTCGGAAATCACCACAACATTTGTTTTTTTATTATTATTTGGGGATTACATCTCAAAAAACATAATATACTGAGGAAAAAGTAATTTGTAAAAGTTGTATAAAAATTCATTAAATTATGAGGAATAAAAGTAATTATAAGTAAAAATTATTTTATCGTGAATGTAATATACGGCAAGGGCAGAATATCTGTAGGTGTGGTCTATGATAGTATATATATATGAATTAAAATTATAATTGATCTATACGAATTGCACTCTAGCTTTATTTTTATCATCTATACCTATACTCTTATTTAAATGCTCCAAATAAAGAAAGAATGATTTTTATGCTTGAACCACAAACTAGTGTTGAGTAGGACATACAAGAGGGGCGGTACATTTGTCCCATACATGACGTCAAAATGTAAGAGTAGCTCCACATTTCAAAATGTACTACTTTAAATTTTATGTCGCGGTCGTCGCGTTCGCGTCACAGAGTGAGTACCCACAACGTAAAGGGAGGATAAACTAGAGTTGTCATTAGAATAATAATAATCGTGAAAATGAGACGCATTTATGCTTTATTACCTTTGAGGGAGCGAGATACATTATTATTTTTTTGTCTCTCTTTGCGTATGCGTTTCTATTGTTTGCCACACTTGTCAAGTGTGGCAAACAAATCTCTTGGTGAATATACGAGCACTTTGTATTTTGTTGATTTTCATATTTCAAGTAGTTTTCTAAGTTCCTGGGTATTGTGTTAGGTGTGGTACGTGTTGGTGAACGTGGTGAAAATGGTGAACTGTTGTATTTTAGGCTGTAAAAGCCGATCAGAGCAAAATGTTGAAAACATAACCTTTCATATGTAAGTACTTTATTTTTTGGTTAAATGCAATAATTTTTGCATGCATGTTCAGTAAACTTCTAATTTATGTCTTGTTACACATTTAACAACTGTTTTAGATGATATTTTTACGATTTTTCGATCACAAAAGATCTTGTTTTGAGATTATAAACCGTACAAGTTGTGTAGCCATCTTAAATTATCGATGACATTTAGCAATTACATGTAACCTAATATAGTAGGATTATACACATTTTAGGGATACCAGCGCATGAATATTTTTTTTCCCTAAATGTTGGGTAATGTTTAGTTTTACGCATTATATTAGCACTATGTGTTTTTGTTTCTATAAGTAAATAGCGATTGCGTTTGGTTACAGTTTTCCTAAGCATCTTGGCTTGATGAAGAAATGGGTTGCTGCTACTGGTTGTCAAAATTGGAACCCTGAGTACACACGTATATGTTCGTAACATTTTGATGCACAGTGTTACCGGAAGATGAAAAAGTTAACAATTCTTCGACATTCTTCATTATATATGGTTTAGCGCGTACCCTTTGACTAAAACTCATGACATTTGTTTTAAGCAAATTAATTTTTAAATTATTGTTATTTAACCAAAATATAATCTTTCTTAAAGCAGCGTTATGTCATTATTATAGGTATCTTTGTCCCTGCATTTTATTATCATTGTGCTATGATCGGCAAAAAGACATATAGGATGTTCAACAGTTCTTGAACATTAGATTAGTACATTACCTCTTATTCCATCAATATTCGAGATTTTTGAAGAAGAATTGCATGGTCAAATGCTTCCGTCATATCCATGTATACAGCACATATTTGAGATTTAGTATCTACATTTGTCATAATTATATCTAAGAATTCAAAAAGTACCTCATTTATTGTTTTATGTTTCCTGTATCCATGTTGTTCATCTGTTAATATATTAAACGTTTTCATGTAGTTTAAAAGTTAATAAAAATGAAAATAAATTAATAAAAGTTATCATATAAATTGTTTTATTATTCATATTAAGTGAAATAACTACTACTGAACCGATTTTGATGCCGTTTTAAGTTTCAAAGAACAAGGTTTAACTTTAATACGGCTATGTAATACTTTTCACAGCAAAAAAATCTCTTCCCATGAGAAAAATTACGCGTTAGCAAAGTCACGGCCAAAAGTTAGTTACATAGTTAATACTATTTATGATTGTCATCAATGATGACTCATCATAAACCATATTTAATATTGCAAGAGTGAGTTTGTTTGCCATTCCGTCGCGTCGTATCGGAGTCAGAATGACTTGATTTTTTGAATAGGGATAATTGAAAGGTTGGAGAAAGAGGATACTTTTTACCACGGGAAAATGTGTTCCTGCGGGAAACTTACCACGGGAAAATGCGAGCGAAGCCGCGGGCAACAGCCAGTATTTAATAGTAAATTTATGTGATGATGATCAATGATGTAAGCTGTGTGATTTATAAACAGGGTAAGAAGTGTATGATGTGGCAACCCAAGAGTTCGTATGTACTGTGTCTCCATCCCTTTCCAGTGTACGCTCACCGCTTCTCTAGTTTATCCTCCCTCTACGACCCACAAACTTGTAGGCAAGGCGCTCTGTGGTCGCGGTAAGTAAACTATACTAATACGCTATGTACGCCTCGCCTCATTTGAAGTGGGACATTGTACTGGCTCAGTTGAAAAAAGAGGCTACTCTTACAAACTCTTTTTCATGACGTGTCCTACCCAACACTACCACAAACTAAATAGTAGAATACGTTAGTATCTACTATTTAGTTTGTGATACTAACGTATGTTTGAACATCTTTGGATATAGTAAAACGTAGTGATTATATACTCTTTGGGATATAGAGACAATAAAGCACACAGCCTATTATAGTTTTATTTATTCTGTGACACTAGCCGTATTTTGAGCGCGTACACTTAAAATTCCAAGTAGTACACTTTCAAATTAAAAATAAGCGCCCAAATTCTGCGATATAAATAAATAAGTAACTAATATCCCCGAGACGTGAATGACATTAGGATACTACTTCCATTTGGTTCAAATTCTTCAAAAATTGCGTTATATAATACTTACACGCCCCCATAGTACCTAAGATATGCCTATAGTAAGCGTTGTTTCAGTATTCGTCAGATTCGTAAGGTATAATAAGGTTTTGATATAATTGAAATTACACTGTAAATTGAGAACACCCTTTATTACATCTATTTGTAAGGCTCGTTTTATTTTGCAAATCGTGTAGATACATGACAACATAATTTGTGGTTTGTTACAAATTTTCAACAACAATAAAATTAATAATAATAATAACAAAAGGATTAACATACAAAACAAAGTAAAATAAATTCGTTATTAATAAATGCATAATTTATTTATATTCTAATTTGAATTTTTTTTTTTTTTTTTACAAAAATAGTGAAATAGTTAATTTAAGTAATGAGCATATAGTTTTTAAGCATCACACATTTTCAAAGAGTCCAAGTCATTAGTGAAGAGATACATTTTGTATACATTATTTAACAAGTAATACTTAGTATAAATAGACATTGAAGTTTATGGAAAATACAGGCTAATTTTACGATTAAGTTTTTAAACCCCCAAAGTGAAAACTATATATTTGGAGTTTATTAATGGTTTTTACAATTATGCTGAAAGCATAAAAATTAAAAATTAATTTGGCACAATTTAGTAAGCAAAACAATAATCGGACCGCTATTAGGGCGGTCACAGTGCAAGTGGAGAACGAGCGAAGCGAGAGAAAATATCATAAATTAAATGGATTTCATAATTAGTTTTTCAGGACACTTTATTTCAGAAATTCTGAAAAAAAAAGTCTGTCAGGGATTACAATAAGCAAAGTAGGCTGCTCCCATGAAAGACTACTTGCATGTGGGTAGTCCAAATCCTTTATTGGTGTACTTCATAAGTTTATTTTTTAGAAAAGTTTTAGATATCGCTGTTGTTCTGTGGCTTCCTTGCTGTTTACATTAATAATAATAAAAAAAAACCGTATAAAGGGAGGACTAAAAAAACAAAGCAAATGATAATTTAATACAGTCCAATAGAAGCTCTCGTTTTCACGCCTATTAAAAGTATTTTGTTTGACTGCCAAAGTAAATTAATACAATTTAGTCTGTATTGTAGACCCCGGAAAATTTCTTGGCACTATTTAGACGTAGTGGGGGAGCGGTTTGCGCAGGTATACTGGAGAGCTAATCGGACTGATGAACCAATCGGAGCCAATCGCTGTTGGCGCTATTCGAATGTTGAACAAAACGGAGCCAAACACTGTTGGCGCAATGCTACTATTAAACAATCGGAGCCAATCGCTGTTCGCGCAATGAACCAATCGCGCGCAGCTCCAAGCGAAGCGCGCCTGCCTCCTGTCCCTATACTCCACCACCATATAAACCTAAAATTTTGCTTCTGCGCAGTTTAAGTTTTGTGCCACGAAGTTTGCCGGTTGTTATACGTGATAACTGAAACAGACTGCCGCCTCGCATCGCTTCGAGTATAGCAACACCTTCATACAAACCAATTTAATTAAATAAAAAAAAAAGTCGTCGTTGGAACTTAATATATGAAAAAATATGGCACAAATCGTTGTAAGTTAGCAAAATAAATTGACTCTAAACAGGGCATTAGATAAAAAATGATTACAAATTACTACTGTGTCGACATAAGGTAATCTACACTATAATAAATAATGTATTTTATACATATATTATGTAATCAGAAAACCATATATAAAAATAAACCCCGAAAAAGGAAAATCAGTCTTTAGGGTGGTAAGGAAGAAGTTTAACGTGAAGAAATATATTTCCTCGGAACTGAGATCACAATCTCATAATATAATATTAAAATATTATAATAAACGACTAAGTATTTATTAGGGTCAAAGAAATGGTTGTATTATTCCACACATCTTTGAGAAATAACTTATCTCAATAAGAGTTAATAATATAACACAAATTGATTACACGTCAAACATTTAGCAGATAAATGTTTAAATGAATCAATTATATTAAATTTATTGAGTGTTTATCTAGCGAAACAAAACTTATCAACTAGAACGTAAGAATTATCACAAATCACTCTTCGAGAACATCGGGCGCACAGATTTATCGCTACTATATTTATCGATTTGGATAAATTTATTAATATAAAAACCTACATACAGTTGTAGGGTATTCCTTACACAAATTTCTTTACGCCGATTTTTCATTATTATATAAAAGAAATATCAATATTTTGTGTCACAATCACTGGTTGGGAAGTAGAAACTAGGTTTAAATTTTAGAAATTAAAACAATCATTACAAATGTACCTTAATATCCACTTCATTGAGATTAATATACAAAAATATATATTCAAACTGTAGGAGCAGATGATTTAATATTAATTTCCAAATTTCAACTCCGTGAAGGTTAAAATAATACAATCGTGAAACAAAGAATCAAAATGAACCCAGTCAGTATACATCGCCTATGTTCATTTGGTTGAATCTGCCCAATAACTTAACGGCTAGACAAACCAGTTAGTTATTTCTAGTGTTTATTTCAATAATTTACTCTTTAAACTAAATGACTAAACATTAGTTACATAGTTTGATGTGTTTAATATTTTGTACAGCCGAGATTTTACTTATATAACAAAAACAACTTCAGTTCGTGACAGAATAGTCACGTGAAAATTACATAATATAATGACAAGGAATGTATTTTCTAGATTTCGATATATATTTTTCTATTCAAATTGCAGTATGTCAAGTTTCATCAAAATCTGCTCATTAAATTTATGTGTGAATAAGCAACAAATATAATTTTAAAAAAAATTACAAAACAATTTTTCGCTATTTAGTAGTTCTTTTAATCAATTGAAGCAGCCATGGATAATATTAGCTACTGTAAAAAAAAAAAAACTATTAAGGCTTACATATAACTAACCAGCTAGCCATTTAACAAATGAGCTGATTCAATCATTTGACGACGACACCTAGGCGACTGAGCGCTAGTGCGTATGACCTACAAATATTAAAGTTAACTATGTAGAAAAGTAAAAAAAAAATAGTTTGTAAGCACAAACAATGTTTTCAAAAACACCTTGGTTTTTTTTGCAATGTAAACTTTGTATCAGATTACAAACAATGCAACAAGCCTAACCACATTTTGTTTATTTTTTTAATAAACGATTTTATTTATTAAAAGTACTTATTATGTAGTATTTTTTTTAATACATATTTAATTAATACCTACATAAACAAATATTTATTTAGAATAAATTACTTACAAACTATTGTTGAATTAAACTTAAATGAAAAGTTTCTTTTTATATTCCATGACTCTCTTAGTCTCCGTTTCATAAGAATAAATGCCAAACACGTTAATTTTAACATTAAGAGTGCGTTGGCATCGAAAAAGTGTACAGTCACAGTCGAAAGTGCTTTCAGTTTTTCAATCCATAAAAAATAAAACGTATTAAACCGACAAAACAAAATAAAACAAGTAAATTACTTTTTCGCATGGACAAGGTTATCTAAACACTTTCGAACTGGACTGTATTATTTGGCAACAATTTTAATACTAGCATCTTTTAACTTCAGTTCAATAAAATTGCAGTTTCTTATTACTTATATTGTGTATAGGTGTTTGAAAAATATTTTTGTTAAATAAATTTCTACGTACCTAATTCTTTATTTTATACCGCCTTCTCTATAAAAATTGCTGTACATACATACATTGACCATTGTTTAAATTTAACCATGAAATGTATGACAAAAATACATTAAATTTTATTATTTAAATGTGTACCAATTTATTTTTCATTTGATGCAAGTAGACAATTTATTTAAAAAAAATGAATTTTAGGAACACATAGTGCATTACAAACTTCTTTTTTGTGGGCTATTGTTCTACAATCTTCAAAAAATGTATTAAAAATAAAAAATATATAGATAATTTAATAATAGTTTTTTAAATCGTCAAAAATTATATGATTGCTAATAATTAATTTGATTTTGATTTTGAAATTTCATTTTTTTAACAAATTTTTAATTAAAAATTTATTTATTTTTAAACCTTTTTTTAATAAATTTCGTTGATATATTTTGATAATGAAATCATGAAAATAAATTGGTAACACAATTTTAATGGTGAAGGCGAAGTGTTTGCTGTGTGCATATCACTTATCGCTATTTGGTTCTATAACATATTGCGACCTTGTATTGTGTTTAGACAGTTTATCTAGCGATTATCTAATATATGAGGCGATAAAGTGTGTGACGGTACTTGGCAAATCGTTGAAATCAGTCTGTCAGAATTATATTTTAAAAAAATAAACTTAACTTGGGAGCTAAGTCGATTGAGCTGCAATTTATCAGGCTCGAAGGATCATAACAACAAAATCAACGCGTAACGATCAAATTATGTTTATTACATAGAGATTTTCAATGTCATTAGCATGAATATATTTTTGTCTTCAGTCAAAATTGTTAGCAGAAAGTTATTTTAACAAAGTTAAAAAAATGTGTAAGTACCTAATTTTTTAACCAATCTTCTAAAAAAAAGATAAATTATTTTTTATTACGAGCATATAAAAAAAATTAGTTAGCCCAACAGTATTCATAAATTTATACGCTCGGAAAACTTCACGTTGGATCAAGTCCAACTTTTCAAAGGGAAAAAAATGAACAAGCTATCACACTTCTATGAAAAAAAATAAAACGCACGCTGAGACTTTGTTTATTGTTTGCAAAGTAGACTCTATTCTTGGCATTTAACAACAATGCAACGAAATATGTGTCAATGAAATCTATATATTCTTTCGAAACAGAATTAAAAAGTTAAAATTTGGTAATCATTCAACGTAAATTTTTTTAAAACCTATTATGTATTATCCAACGAATTGAATATATTATAACAAAAAAATTTTTGATCTTTTATCTAACGAGTAGTGTAATTAAATTTTGGATGTAGCTGATAGCTACAGCGTCAAACTTGCCCCAATTTTGTCTTAGACTTATTCACGACAAAATAAATAAATAGACTCTTTGGCGTCTCCTCGGTGAGTTTTCGTTTCAATTAAACGTTTATTTGACTAGCACCGTCACCGCACCCATCGCACATTCAACAAAATAGTGGTGACGCTGGCGATAGCGGCTCTTGTGTTTCTATCACTAAATATCACAGGGTTGTCACCCTTCAATTTTTCAAAACAGGGTTTTCACAATCACACGTACGTCTCTTCTTCGAACGGGTCCGGTCCCAGACACCGATCGAGGGCTAGACCCTAGCTAGATCGTTCCTCAGACACGCTGTCCACGTCTGTGGACGCTCTCGGTGATGGCTAGCTGATCGATGAGCTGCTTGAAGTGGAAATCGTATCTCTTCCGAGTTCGGCCGCCATTATAGCAATTGTGAGCTCCTTGCGAGCTTTCTGAACTACCCACACCATCAGTGTTATGCCGATCAATATCTGAAATCAACAAATTGCCACTTAATATACTCAGACAAAATAATAACTAAGTAAAGATGCTTATTGATAGCTGAGTGAAGCCAGTAAAGCTACGCCTTCGCCGTGTACATACACGGTCATATACACGCAATAGGTCCGATGCCACAGCATCTTATAACATCCTCATTATGCATTGGGCGTCGGAGGTTAAAAATTGTTTGGGAGGTTTCGGGAATTAGCGTGAACATGGCGTGAACGAACATCTTGACACGCGATTTTATGTATTACTATATAGCAGCGAACCAATCCGGCTTAGCATGAATGCATTTTTTTCTGCAAATTATATACAGGTGTCTCAAAAGTAGTGAATCAAACGGCTCACCGAGATAGAGTAGGTCAAGACCTATCGAAATAAACCAACTTTAGTTCCGCGAAAATGTATAATTTTTGAGATATTTGAAAATGAGTGAAAATTCCAAAAATACCGATTTTTAAGTTTTTTTTTTTCAATAATTTGATCAATTTATGTTTTGGATCACCTATTACAATTTTTATTGTTACTAGATTATGGTTCTGATGACCACATATGGAAAACCAAAAATAAAAACAAAAAGAAATACAAAAAGTCAGGCTTCAAACTTTTAATTTTATTTCGACTTTTTCGTTAGTGATTATAAAACACCCCATATTTTTACAAAAAAACCCTTCCATTAACTGGCAAAGTCTTTCAAAAACTTCCCTGTTTCATACGGATTCCAAATTGGTAAGTAACATTAATAACACCCCTAAAACTAAATTATTATCGATGGGTCAAATGCGTCAGGTAGTAACAATAAGTGAAATCAACAGAAAACCTGTTTTTGTGTCGGCCGGAATCAAAGTAATTTCTATGGAATTGTTCGGGTCTATTGTTTAAACAATAGACTCATAGCTCAGTTATCTTGCTCTTACGCATGGAGTTAGAGTGGGATGGATAATTTCGTAACCTAACCTTTATTATGCCTTTGAAAAATAATTATACCCAATTTCCAAACTAAATTAAAATATCTTCCTAATAGATAATCAAATAAAACGAAGCATGTTGTAGTGAGTATTTTTTTATTATAACAATTACAAAAGATGCTCAAATTGGCGGCCATTTTGTCTAATACATAAGCGACAACGTTATAAAAAAGAGCGTTTTAGGCGCCTTAAACTATTTACATTTATTTCGTTGGCTGCTATTGTAAGTCTTCTACGCAATTCTTCCTGGTTTCTAATTGGTTTTTCATAAATTTTATCCTTTAAACATCCCCAGTAAAAAAAATCTAACGGATTTAAATCTGGTGACCGTGGTGGCCACAAAATTGGGCCCAGCCGACCAATCCATCGGTTCGGGAATCTTTCATTTAAATATTGCCGTACGGGCACGGCATAATGGGCTGGGCATCCATCATTTTGAAGCCACATTGTATTATGTAACTCTTCAGGAGTTCCTTCAAGCAGGTCAACCAAATCATTCCGTAGAAAATGTAAATAGTTCTCCCCATTTAAGATAGGAGGCAGTTCTACCGGTCCCAAAATTTTACCATTAAAAATTCCAGCCCATAAATTAATTTTAAATTGATATTGGGACCGTTCTTCGCGCATTTCATGCGGATTCTCGATACTCCAGCTATGCACATTGTGTAAGTTTAGGTAGCCATCCTTGCGACAGGACGATTCGTCGCTCCATAAAACTTTATCAAAAAAATCGGGATCTTCATTGATTTTTTTCTATCATTATGCGACAAAATCTCACACGAGCCGCGTAGTCCCTTTGTTGCAGTTTTTGTACTCTCTGCACATGGTAAGGGTGATACCCGTATTTTTTTAAAATTCTATGATTTGTTGCTCTCGGAATGCGGGTTCTACTCTCGATTTTTCTTGTTGATATGCCAGGTTCTTCATTCACCAATTCTAGCACTGTGTCCTCGTCAGTTGTTTGAGGTCGTCCTTCTCTAGAACGGCGTGCACCAGGCATCTCCCCAGCCCTATAAGCATTGTGGACTCTTAAAAATACTCCATAATCTGGATGTCGGCGATCTGGAAAGCGTTCGGCGTAGATCCTCGCCGCTTCGCTTGCGTTGTACGCTACTCCTCCTCTACGCGGCTCGTAGCGAGTTTCGCCGTAAATAAGATGCATGTCTGCATACTCTTGAGAAGTGTAAGTAGGATGTTCCATGTCAAACACAAAACACACAGTAAATCAGAGTCCAAAGTAAAGCCAAGTCAGTATTAAAAGTGGAGAAAACACAATACAGAAACAGAGCGCGCGTGTGTAGCAATAGCAAGTACGAAAAGTAAACTAACTGAAAGAAAAGTCTGACAACTGACAAATAAAAATAAAGCGGTTATCACACTTTACAATTTGAAGGAATCCAATCTAGGAACCTAAGTAGTGAACTAGTGATCACAACTACACTAAATTGATTTCTAAATCGAAGGCATAGAATTGAAAATAGATAAAATCTAAATTGGATCCAATCTGTTCTAACTGCGATTACACTTTCCAATTTCCTAAATTGGAATCCTTCAAATTGTAAAGTGTGATAACCGCTTAAGGGAGCAGTGCGTTCGCGCTTTGTACTCCACCGCCCACATACTTCCCTTTCGCCGCCAAATCATCCATCCCACTCTAACTCAATGCGTAAGAGCAAGATAACTGAGCTATGAGTCTATTGTTTAAACAATAGACCCGAACAATTCCATAGAAATTACTTTGATTCCGGCCGACACAAAAACAGGTTTTCTATTGATTTCACTTATTGTTACTACCTGACGCATTTGACCCATCGATTTCGATAATAATTTAGTTTTAGGGGTGTTATTAATGTTACTTACCAATTTGGAATCCGCATGAAACAGGGAAGTTTTTGAAAGACTTTGCCAGTTAATGGAAGGGTTTTTTTCTAAAAATATGGGGTGTTTTATAATCACTAACGAAAAAGTCGAAATAAAATTAAAAGTTTGAACCCTGACTTTTTGTATTTCTTTTTGTTTTTATTTTTGGTTTTCCATATGTGGTCATCAGAACCATAATCTAGTAACAATAAAAATTGTAATAGGTGATCCAAAACATAAATTGATCAAATTATTGAAAAAAAAAAACTTAAAAATCGGTATTTTTGGAATTTTCACTCATTTTCAAATATCTCAAAAATTATACATTTTCGCGGAACTAAAGTTGGTTTATTTCGATAGGTCTTGACCTACTCTATCTCGGTGAGCCGTTTGATTCACTACTTTTGAGACACCTGTATACACATACCTTCCTCGTTTATCGTTCTTTCCATTAGTGAAAACCGTATAAAAATGCGACGGATGGTTTAAGAGAAGCTAATGAAGAGCGAATTTATTTTATTACTAGTGACCGCTCCCGGCTTCGCCCGGCAACCAATTTTTTTTTTACGTACAAACCATCCATGATTATCCCTCTATTCATAAGTGAAGACAGAATTAAAATCGGTCCATCCGTTCTCGAGTTTTAGCGAGACAAGCGAACAGCAATTGATTTATATACATATTTTTATATATAGAAGAGAAATATGTATAAAATTATAGATAGATATAAATATAGAAGACATTAATCTTACAAAAAAAATTAAAAAATTTGAAACGCTAAAATAACTGCGCCAAAAGCATCCTTTTTCACAAATTAAATTTTCCAAATGAACACCGAAAATATCATGTATGTATAAAATAAAGCAGTTATTTTTAATGCGAGCGATTTTTAATGCCATCCGTCAACGCTTGCCAGTTATATCAATATCTCGTATATATACGTTTTGGATATAAAAAAGTAATAAAACTCAGCTTATCTGTTGATATTGCTAACGCCTAGCATAGGATCAATGACGCTCAGGTTGTTTACTTGTAAAAAATATCTATGAATGAAGCACATAGTTTTGATTTATCAAATTTATCATTACATTAATTATATGTCATTTCATTTGATTTTTATGATATCAACCACCCATTCACATGTTTTTTTTTTACTAATATAGTATCCGGAATATCCGGAGAATCCGGAACCTTATTAGTTAGTGGTTTCTTGTGGTCCGTAGTAAAAATAGGTGCGATAGCTAATTATATAAATAAATGAAATTAATTCCAGTAATAATATACATATTAATAAAAAATACGTAAAACGAAAACTTCGGATCTCTTTTGAATTTATGTTTTTGTTTAATAGCTTAATGTTATCCATAAAAAAATAATAGAAAAAGTAATATTTTTTTCACGCCATTTCGACCAGTGACAAACGCCAGTACCATTTCACCTTCAAGTTAACATTTCCGTGGTAGGTAGGTATTAGTCCGTAACAAATGTCATTAAGTTTTTATTGGATGATTCAGTTATTGAAGACGGGGAGTAATAAAATCCGACGTGAGCCAAATAATACCGACGTTAATAACAACGGCTGACATTATGGCGCGTTTGTCCTCGAGCATTGCCGTAAAATTTACTGAGCTATATTTTCACAGCATATTTATTTAGATACAGGGATTAAACCGATAAGTACTCGCTAATCAACACTTTAACGATCACAGGTTAACGGCCCAGTGGGCAATTTATATGATAAAATTAATTGCGTTGTAGTTATTATTAGCGAAGAAAAATATAATATTTGAATTTTTGTAACGAAGAAAAATTTTAAAAAAGTCATCACCGACAATTGTATTAATTTTTATATATAAAAATCGGATAGCGATCGGATAAACATTTTTTTGTTGGCAAATTGTTTTCCCTTCAAATCAATACAATAATGACAAGATGACAATAATGACAATCATAAAAATTTATTTATGAGCAATAATAAATATTCTAATGCCTATTTAAGATAAGAGATGCGGATGAAGTCGCGACAGTATATATTCCGTTTAAAGAAATCTATTCAAGGATTTATTATAATATGAAAATCAAATTATATGGTACAAAAGTGTATACAAAAATAAAATAATTGGATTTCCAAAAGAGCAAATAAGGAGGTTTCTACCAGTTTTTTTTCTCATTATATAAACAGCATTCAATCGAAAACTTCTATCGAAAACTCGTGAAATCATTTTCTTTGACCCAAACGACTTCGAATCTTCGTCTAAACTCATGCGCAAACAACGCAATGAATCGACATGTTTGTCGCTGTGCAGCATTCGGATCCTCGACCCTTCTCCGACGATTCAATTGTGTCAATTGGCCTGTCAGATCATCAGTCACACAAAACACTCCGCACATCAAAGTAACTAAGGAAAGGAAGCATGACGTTTCGCTCAAATGGCTCTGTATTTGAAATGCAAAAAAGAGAAATGTTACCAGGTGAATTTTGTCGACTCGTTACGATCTAATCTACTAGATATATTAGAAGTTCGGTGATCTAATCCTATTAAGGGCACCCTGTACGTACGCATGAAGTCAGTAATAGATATTTAAGTATATTTGTTGTCTCGACTTGCTCGACTTCAATAACTGAAGACAGAATGCGACGCAAGACATTAGCAGCACTTATTGAACTCGCGAAAAAATAAAATATACAATAGGAATTCCAAAATTTTAGAAGAGTCTAGATGGTAGGTATCCACATTCCATAACCTAATTTTAAAATAACTAGGATTAGAGCTAGGATGTTTTCATGCAAAAACTATTTATTGGCTTGTAGTCACTAATAACATTGACCTGATGCTGCAGTTTAAGAAGTCTACAGGATACCCAACTCCTCAGCTACTTACGGCAGATATAGCGCGTTCGGGCTCAATAGAAAGTCAGGAGTTAGTTTATAATTTTCAAATTATAGCTTGTAACAAATTATTTGAATTAATTTATTAATAGTTATTGCGCTTCGTTTAGTAACTTATTGTTACAATATAACTATATATAGATTTTTAAAATAATTACTTATTTACTGAGCTGAGCTTAGAACTAAGATCGAATAATATATTTTCCTATTTTTTAAGGAAATCATAGAAGCGTAAGGTCGTTGCAATCGACATTGACATAAAGTGCCGGTTTAACGACAAATCAGTGGGGTTTCCTTAAGCTCTTCATAAGTCTATCTGTGCATACAAAGAATACGTGGTTTGCATAATAACAAGTACCTAAACACTAAATAAAAAATAGTTGCTACGATGGCACTAAGGAATACTTAATCACTACTAGGAATAGTAAATCTATACTAATTTTATAATGAGGTAAAGTTTGTATGTAGGTGGTAATTTTGAAACACTTAACCGATTTTTAAAAAAATCTTTCACCAATAGATAAAATAGAATTTCAGGTTGAACATATAGGCTAAATATTACTCGCGGGTAAAGAGAACAAAGTGACTACGAAACGTAGTGTGCCTTGCCACTACTTTCCAAATCCAGACCAGAGACAACTTTAAAAAGTTTATTTCCAACTTTGACCCTGTCGGGAATCGAACCTAGGACCCCTGGGAAATAGCGTTAAGGCAACATTTAAAAGATGTTTTTGATTTAAGTTAAAGATATACTGTATTTATTGTTTCAAAATTTACTCATTTTTAAATTACTCAATTTAAAATTTACTCAATTTAGTCAAAACATTTAAAAAAAAATTGAAAAAAAAAAGATCCGACAATGAGACAAATCCGGACATTGGAAATATGAGACATGACCAAATAGCCTTATAAAATTATTATGATGGATTAGTAGTTATTTACACAAGCTAGTATAAAACAGAGCAATTTAAAGGGCTGATTATTAAAAGGGCACGCTGTTATTTTTTTTAAAAGAATTTGCATGTCGTTGAAAATTTAAATTGTGTGAACCGCATGTGAATACAGCGGGACACAGCGTGCCCTTAAAAATTTTACATTTTTGCATTCATTGGAAGCGTTGTGAATAGCAATTACATATTCCAATCTATTTTTTAAAAAAATACTATCAATTCTATAACCTTCTTGTATGCTCCTCTCGCATAATACAAGCTTGTTAGTTAACAGTATCAACTGAGAACCCATTTTTAAGTAGCTTAAAATAATACCCAGATTAAATCTCTTAAGCTGAAATATATTTTGGAAGCCAGTAGCGGTCGTCGAGACGCAGCGAGCGAGATAACTAATGAAAAATTCGGCCAGTTGCCAAATCTCGCTCACAAAAGGTTCTATGGTAAGTAACGTAATATAATATTTCAACTGTTCAACAATTTTTTTTTTAAGTTTTGTCCACTATGTGGTGAATATTAGATCCAAAATGGGTCCACGTGGCCCATGTGTTATTTTGACGTATAAACTACATTAGTGTAAAGTTCCATAAAAAACGTTCGGCAGTTTTTTCTAAACGGAGTAACAGTAGACAAACAGTCCATACAAACTCGCAAATTTTCTTTTTATAATATTTGTGCATACATAATAGATTATACATCGTTCCATTATTTCAATATAACATATCCTATCAAGTATTTTTTTAATATAAAAGCGCGGTAACTGCGTTGTATAAGCGCGAACAAACATCGTGTCAAATAAACGCGTCCTAAGGGTAGTTTACATCGGAACGCGACGCGGTGCGCTGTTTTTAAGATAGCAATAGTATATAGAACTTATTTACTACTAGCTATTGCACGCGACTTCGTTAGCGTAACTTTATAAAATATAGCCTATGTTACTCGCTGATAATTTAGTTTAATATAGGTGAAAGAATTTTTTAAATTGGTCTAGTAGTTTTTGAGTTTATTCATTACAAACAAAAATACAAATATTTTCTCTTTATAATATTAGTATAGATAAAAAAGGTATAGAATACAGTTCAGTGAGTAAGCGAGTGGTATAGGCCGTAGGCGGCTTAATGCTGCGCCATAATCCAAATGAATCATTGAACTGTGTACCTTTAAGAGTAGTAAATAAGTGCTATATTCTATTGTCATCTTGAAAAATACGTGCCGCGTCGCGATCCGGTGTGAATTGACCCTTAGGGTATTCACAAGTACGATATTATTGAATAATTACCTGAAAAGCAAACACAACGTATCCAGTGAGGTGAGACTCGTGCAAGACATCATGCATGGATCTCAAGGTGGAACCGAGGTATACGTTTATCACTTGGGCTGGCAGAAGACCCAGCATTGTGGCTAGATGGTAGCCACAACCGCGTACATCGCTCACCTGTTAACAAAAAAATATCAAATTAAATAGAGAAACAATTCTTGTGAATTTTCACCAAGATAAATTTATTGTAGATTTTCATACTCTATGAATTCTTTCAAATTTTGCCTTGTTTAAAAAAAAAGAAAAAGAAAGCCTTTTTTTCATGATATTTACCAACATTGGTATCGATAGTGTGACTCTTACAAAGGTATAAATATATATACACATCAGAATATATCTCAAATAATGTCCCATTTATCAAATAAATAAAAATATATAAAAGAATCTGCGAAAAATGTGTTAGTAACGGCAGGACCCAATGCGTTACGCAGTCATGAACTATTAGTCCCCAGTACAAGGACCTTAAATTGTTTTGACACATACAAATGTAAAACTTTGTGAGTGCCTTTTTTGCGATGAGTCCGACAAACTTTTCTAATGCGAAAAGTTTCGGCGCTGCTGCGTTTTCGAATGCTCGATTCCTGGAATTGTCGATATGACGTCACTATGACTCTCCGTATATACAACTTTGATTTTTGGAAAAAAATTAATAAAATTAATTTAAAAATTGTGGTCAACTTGTCCGACAAAAATCATGTTGCGTATGGGGTGTCCACGACCCCAAAAATGTCGATATGACGTCATTATGACTCCTCGTACATACAAGTTTCATTTTTTTGAAATTTGTTTAGTAAAGTTAATTTAAAAATTGTGATCAACTTGTCCGACAAAAATCATGCTGCGTATGGAGTGTCCACCACCCCGAAAATGTCGATATGACGTCATTGTGTCTCCCCGTACATACATGTCGGACAAAAATAACAATGATAGATAATAGTATTCTAAATGCAAATATCGACTTGTCCGACAAATATATTGAGACAAATAGTCAGTCCGACCAAAAAATGAAAAAAAAAAATCATTACTAATGGTAAAATTCTTTTTGTCAATTTCTGACTGAATAAACTTAAATATTCACGTATATTATTTAAATATATTAAATTGACATAAAATTTGTCGTATAAAATTACAATTACCGATAAAATAATTTCAATCGGAAAATCTGAAAAATTAAAAATCTGTTTTCTTTTATATTGATATTTTATTGTATTAAAAGGTAAAAAATACGTATTTTATTTTTTATTATGCCGCGTAAATTCAAATAAAATATGGGAATATTTTCAGATAAATTATTTTCAGTACTTAAATTTACAAATTATGAAAAATTTATTACTTTCTTCTTCTTCTTTTTTAATGTCTTGGCTCCATCAGGTTTTCTCCGATGATTTTGCCAGTGTCATTAGTAAAAATAGCAATTTGTAAGTCTTTTTTAAATAAAAAAGACAAAATTAAAATTAAAATCAAAAATAGCAGATCCCGAGACTAGTCAGTCAAGTCAAGTCTAATTTTTCTAGAGATTTCCAAAACAGGTCCGTCAAGTCCAAAGCAGTCAGGTCAAGTCATCATTTATTACTTTATAGTCTATAATAATATGTCATTCTGTCATATGTCATCAATAATATGTCATATGTCATTTTTTTAATATATCTGAGGGCCTAGTGCGAGTTTTACTCGATCAAACGCGTCGAACGCGTAAACATCAATTTGTATGGAAATGAAGCAGCGCCACCTAGTGGCTAACGTGTACATCTGCTTCATTCCCATATAAATTGACGTTTACGCGTTCGATGCGTTTGATCGAGTAAAACTCGCACTAGGTCAACTGATTAGGATAGCCAGGATTAAGTTTGTTAAACTACTACAATTTCTACTACTACTACAATACAATACATGAAACTTGTATGTACGAGGAGTCATAGTGACGTCATATCGGCCTTTTTGGGGTGGTGGACACCCCATACGCAACATGATTTTTGTCGGACAAGTTGACCACAATTTTTAAATTAATTTTATTAAAAAAATTTCCAAAAATCAAAGTTGTATATACGGAGAGTCATAGTGACGTCATATCGACAATTCCAGGAATCGAGCATTCGAAAACGCAGCAGCACCGAAACTTTTCGCATTAGAAAAGTTTGTCGGACTCACACAAACTTTTACATTTGTATGTGTCAAAACAATTTAAGGTCCTTGTACTGGGGACTATATGTATGTAGGTCGTCCGTCTAGCGCTTATAAGCATAATCGCTATATAGTTTACACGAGATTAGTAGCTAGTGCTTACTATAGTTTTTAACATTTTAAATGTAGGTAACAAAAACACTTGAGACAATACTTCAGGCGCTAGGCAATACAAAGTGATCTTGATACTTTTTAATATTTTAACTAACCTAGATTTAACACATCTGAATAATAAAAAACTAGTCACTTTCCTCATTGCTGTTATGGTGTGATTATGAGGTTCGTTTGACTTAACTATTCTGCTAAAGTATTACAAGGTTTCAGATATTATCTCATTTATGAGATTTAGCTTAGCGCTCTAGTTATAAAACCAGATTTTACTCGCGAATAAGCTGAATCTGTAATTAATAGGGGTTTCGCGTAAGTTTATAACTTTATGTTATCAACCAGGATCAGCTTATAATTTTTGTTACGATTACGAGGAAATTTCAGAAAAAATGCGAAAAATAAAAGCTATGGTTGAGTTATTATTCCTAAGACAAGTTTAAAAACAAATTTTATTGCTGTATTATCGTATTTTATGGAATGTAAGGTCAAATCGTAATAGTCGATAACAAAACTATAACAATTGTTAAGAAAAAGAAATTTCTCTTCGTTTTTGGAGTTTAATCTTTGAGAATCGATTTGCATCTATATATATATAAGCCCGTGGTATGAAAATTTATGGGAGTAAAATCAAAATAGTCACACAAATGCGTTATGTTATGCGTTATAGTTACATTCTATTTTTTGAATATTTTAGTATATCTCTAAAGTTTCAGATATTGCGCCATCTAAACAATATTATTTAAAAAAAGAACAATGTTGTTCTTTCGGCGTGTTCGAATTGTGAAAATTTAATTTTTATAATCGTTCCTAAGGAGTAAAGTCCAGTCGTGGAGCTCACACACATTTTGATTTCTTCCTAAACTTTCTTCAAACTTTTGGAAAATTTATAAAAACAGTTCGTTGGTCAAATTAAAAGCCCTCAGTTTGGACTTATATTGATAAGCGAGCTCACCCAGAAGGTGCCTATTAGCTCGAACTTTGAATAGATTCAGGTTATATGTGCTCGGAAATACAGACGCCGGCAGGGAGTTCCAAACCTTGGCAGTGCGCATTATAAAGGATGTTTTAAAGCGCTTGGTCCGAAATAGAGGGATATCGGCAAGATGAGCATGGTAACCAGCCGTATGTCTGTATGTCCGATGGAAGAAAGGGGAAGGCGGTATGAGTTCATGCAGCTCCAGTCTTATAAAAGACACATAGAGTGGCAATTTGGCGTCTATGTGCCAGGCTCTGCATCTTAGTTTTTAAAAACGTACTGCCGCCAATGAGTCTCCTAGCTCTGCGTTCCACCGATTCTAGTGCGGCAAGTTGGTATTTAGCTGAACCATCCCAAAGGTGGGAGCAATACTCCATGCAAGATCGAACTTGCGCCTTATATAAAGAAAGGAGCTGTCCAGGGGTAAAGTATCGCTTCACCCTATTTAAGATGCCCAGCTTTTTGGCTGCTGTTTGGGCTTTGGACTCTTAAACTGA
Source organism: Synanthedon andrenaeformis (assembly GCA_936446665.2). NCBI lineage: Eukaryota > Metazoa > Arthropoda > Insecta > Lepidoptera > Sesiidae > Synanthedon > Synanthedon andrenaeformis. Next base: position 6,557,591 of record OW387789.2, read on the forward strand.
GGCCTTTTAATTTTGGTGTTATTTGTGTATCGATATAATAAAAAAAGAACTTTATATTTCGGGTATAGCTCAGGCTTGAGAAGCAAAAATATTACCTATATCAATTAACACGGGCGCAATCAAGATATCTTACAACTTTATCCCTTGCACTGACGCGTGTAGCGCGAGTGTAGCGTTGAAACCTTAAAAAAATCAAGGACGACCTATTGTGCGGTGTTTAAAAATATCAGACATTGCGAAAGGTGTTTAACAGAGATAAAATAATTGTCAAATAAAAAGACATATTCGTAAGTAGTACAGACCCAATGATATTTTATGGATATGGCTTCAGTGGACGCTCTTGTTGAGCGTGTGGCGTGGCGGAGCGTGCAGTGTGCATGACAAAGAGACGCGCTTCTGTTAATTAAGTGTCCCAAGTGGTGGACGACCGGGCGCATGTGTTTGTTATGCACGCTGCACGCTCAACAATTAGAGCGTCCACTGAGGCCATAGCTTAATAGTTTTTGGTCACGACCTCTTTCGCGTCCCTTTTTCTAATGCGTTCAAAGAAGAAAATAGATATTCCAAAACGACAAAAAATCCACACAATACAAGTTTCCATCAAATACAATACAACTTCTCACGTGCGTATATTTAAACACTGTTTTATTTTTTAATAATACCAACATAATTAATCAACAGAGAAAGGCTAGCTTACAAATAGATGTCAGGGGGGTTTTACCGTCTACGGTTGAGTGGAAGCAATTATTTTTTAATGCCTGCCTTTAGCCTATACACGGAATCACGCACGTTATGGCCTTACTCACTTTGAACATTTTATATGAAGCGTGTAAAAGTACTTTCCCTAAATGACGTTATACTAACTCACATTTATTTCATCTGCGTAATAACCCCAAAGGGAAAAAAAACAATAAAGGAATAGGTAATAACTACCAAGTTTTTTTCTTATGTTAAAGCCGACAGACAGGCTGACGGTCCACTTGATAGTAGAAGTGATACTTGATACACTTGATACCGTCGCCTATAACACAGGCTTTGTTTCCTGAGTCGTATGTATGAGTTCTTTAAGTATATGACGGTCTATCTATGCAATATAATTTTTAAACTTTTAAATAGCCTGTAAATGCAAAATTTGTAGTAAAAAGATGTCGACGACCACATGGCATTGCGAAACCGAAGCATATGTGCCGAACATTTTATTGTAAAGTTACCAGACAGTGAACCCATTATTTTAACAATAGAACCTAATAACTCCTAATAAGTAGAATGACTGCACGTCATTCCGTGTATCATTAAAATTTACTTTCTGGTATGTAGTTCAACTGTCAATACACTTCACCCTCCCACCCCATGATTTATGTACGAAACCTTTTACAGTGCTATATTTGCACCCTGTGCATGTGAATACAATGTGACCCCTGGTGGAAATTTGGTTAAAAATTAACCTACTTACAATATGGTTAAAAATTAACATAAGATAACGAGAATAACCGATGCGCGTTATAATTTTTTAACCATAAAACTATGCAACTTTCTATGCCTCCTTATTTTGTGCCACTAAGTACAGTAAACTTTTAAAAATGTGCCTACTTTACAAAAAGAAATCGGGGTCGCATCGCCCCCATTACTAGGCCAAGAACAATGGCTTGGCGTAGCCTTAAAACAATATGATAAATTCGCATTTCTGACTAGCTAAGCATGTCTATGTATAGAGCAATTGAATGGTTAGCCAAAATTCCTGAAGATATGACTAAATCAGGTCAGATTGTTAAAGCTAAACTTTAAATATTTTATTTAGTTATTTTATTTCATTTTAATGATTACAAGAAGTAGAAGTGTATGAGTTGCGCTGCCTCTAAAAGAATAATAAACTATGAAAAAATTTTGTTGGGAAAGTAACAACTTTTTGTGTTTTAATGTAACTAAATAAAATTATTTAACATATTTGAACATTACTTTTCAACCATTTTATTTTTAATTTATTGTATTTCAGACACAGGAAATTTAATTTCCAGCCATTTGTACATTGATTGCAAAATTGGTGTTACTTATACTTATTCAATGTCTCAAGTAAGTATTCAATTAATATTTTTAAAAGTATGGTCAGCCTGTTTGTCGACTTTAACATAAAACAGCTAATTTTAAAAACATTTATTGGAAACACATTTTTATTGATGAGATATTAAATTAAATGTTATCGTTTTATTTAATTTAATGACTAGACAGACGTTAATTATTGAGAACAAAATTGTGGATTCGCCTTAAGGATAACAAAAATATGCTGTCTGTCCATTTTATTAGATTGGTGTTGTGCCAAGATGAAAATGTATTTTGTTCTGGGAAAATTTTTGACCAACGTCACAGGTATCTCCCCCATTCCGTCATAAAAACAAGCATCTTTATAACTTTAATTAAAATTACTGAATGTGCTAGATATTTATCTATTTGCCGCATAGCGATGTAGGCATTTCTCACGAGCATCTATCTAGGTATAGTGTGTGACAAAAGTTGTGTGCCAAGTAAACACTACAAGCAAAGGCTTCCGACAGTAGAAATGTTTGCATTTTGCACGGCGCTGACGTCCGTCATAACTATGGCCTTGGTTAAGGTGGTAAAGTAAATTCAGTTTAGAATAGAACTTTATTGAATTTATACTTGTGTTTGTATTAAAGTATATAAACTTTGACGTCAATGTTGTATTAAAGTCAATTTTAGAAATTGAGCCTAACTATGAGTTCCTTGATCTGCCTGCTGTCATATGATATAAACATAAAGTCCCCTAATTAGACAGGGCGAAGAAACACCGTGGGTTTTTAGTGGGTAGAAGTTTCAGCTACCCCGCCGATCTACTAGGTCGGAGGGGATCTGGTTTGCATTCTCTCACGCGAAAAAAAAGGGGGGGGGGGAACAGTAAATTCGGTCGGACCGACATACGACAGGCGAAATGCGAAGTGACATGCTCTGTGAGCGTCTCGCTCAGATAGGAATCTTGTATAAAATGTGTAAGGGATTTTGAGGAACCAAACGATAGCGCGTTAAAACCTGCCGGCGAGTGACATCTGAATAAAATAAACAATATAATTTTTTTGTTAATACACTTGTTTAATTTTGTTTTGTTACATATAAAAAGTAAATAATGTTATTGTTAAAAATGTATGAAAATTATTAATTACCTATTAAAATTTTATTTATTTATAGGTAACTATCTACTATACACGTACATTATTAATTACGCTAGCTTAGTGTTTGTAGAGGAAAATACAAAAAGCCATGCAACTCCTATGGTGTAAATAACAAAGAAAAACCATTCAATGAACCTCACAAGGGCACGTTAACTATACTTCCCACATATGTATTGTTTTCTATTCAACAAAAATGTCTTTTACACTGTTCTGTGAAGAAAATTGTAAAGGCTATTATTCAACAATAATGTCTTTTACACTGTTCTGTGAGGAAAGTTGTAAAGGCTATTTTTAATCCATACTTAATATTATAAATATGAAAGTAACTCTGACTGTTTGTCTGTTCTTTTTCACGCGTTAACTACTGAACCGATCATCATGAAATTTTGCAATACACGTTATCATGGATACAAGAAAGGACATAGCGTACCTTTCATCTAGAAAAAAAGTAACTACTATTCCCAATGGATTACCTAAACTAAAATAAAAAACTAACGCCTGGCCAAAGTGGACAAGTGGGAACAAGAGGACATTGTTACATTTTTTTTTATTTCTCAACGCGGACGAAGTCGCAGGCACAAGTTAGTCTTATTGATAGTTATATAATTATGTTGTTGATTTGCGTACGCTTCAAAAACTAGAATGGGTAGACCGATTTTAATTCGGTTTTCACATATGGAAAGAGAGATAAACGGGGAACATTTTTATATATAAAAATTGCACCCCGGAAGAAGCCATGAGCGGGTCGCTAGTTTATTATAAAAATAATTATTTTTACCACGATTAATTTGTTCGTCATAGAAGCGAATAATTTCGAACCTTTAACATTTAAAAGGTTTGCAATGGCATCTATCAATTATTTAGTTATTTAGGTAGCCTTTTGTGAACGCTTCAATCATCGGCTCCAATACATTGCGCTAGAATGTTGAAAACCAAAATAGCTAACCTCTTGACCTTTTACAAACCTCAAAGAAATCCAAAGATATTTGGCACATATTCCTACATTGCAATACCAGCTAATGCGTTTACAATATCCGTTTTGCCTTGGATTATTTGTTGGTGTAGGTATATGATTAAATAGTTGTAGTGGCACCTACAAAAATTTATGTTTGGTAAAAAGTTTTACCATAAAGAAAAATGTAAGAACAAGATGTATAAAAAGCTTCGCAGGGTTCGTTAAGTTCAGGTCCCCATAGTACTGTGCACGCTGCATTTCTTCTAAGTTATAAGCTGGGCAGCCCATATGGCAGCAGTAATTACGCCCTTACGGAAGACCGTAAGGTCTTTTGTTAATTTTTTCCGTACGTAACACATTACGAATTTGTCTTATCATGTATCCATTTAGGCACTCAGCATCCCTCAAGTGGACATATAAATGTTTGTACTGTTAAATTCTAACCACCTCAGGTTGCTGCTACCATCGTCATGCGGAATAGTTACATCAAACACTCGCGACTGCTCCCGGGCCATCAGCACAATACCAGTTCTATTTTTGCTAGATTAGTTTCTCTGGCTGTTATGTATCATTATTATGATTATATACGTATTTATTTCCTCTCTTAATTTTAATTATTTTTACAATATAACTGTATATACAAACAATAAATATTATAAAAAAACTTAAAACTAGTATTTCGCCGGTCCAAGCTACCGTTGGTTTAGAGCTCCAGGAGTGACAGGAGTGACGAACCTCCTGACAATACGTTCCGTATCAAAAAGAACGTTCACCAATAAAAACTATTGTTATTATTATTGTTAATAGGTTTCTTTCAGTTCCATTCGACTAATTTAGTTTTATAGTTCACTTTATTTACATCTAGCTCTGATAGCGTCGTCGTCGGCGCGGCGCGTCGTCTATTTAATATAGTGAATGTATAATTGATTTGCCCTGAAGTAAAGTTCAAAGTTATTTTTAGATTTTTTAACATATTTGTAGTCTTCGATAAATAAAATTACCATTTACCGAAAAGATAAATGTTAGAAACAACCAATTGGATTTCGTTATTTACTCATCTCAGCTCCGCACAGCTTCGGTGGAGACGGTTCAGCGGAGCGAAGAGATGTGTTAATATTTATATGGCAAACTATAACTCACAAGACGGCAACAGCGCACACCAGAGATGTGTTTTGAGTTGTCCATACTCATCTACGCTTAACATATCTACGCCTGACACTCATAAATTGGGTGCACAGGATGTTACTATCCTTAGTCCCAGAAGAAAAATACAATAATAAATAGAGTCACAACTAAGACCAGTAAAAAATAAGAAGAATTTTTAACCATCACAGGGACCAAGAAATAGGTAGTGTACATGTGCCTCTTACGAATGTAAAGTATTTTGAATTCCATTTTTTAACACTAATAACATAATTTGCATAACACAATACAATACCAAATTACTTCTTTACATAATCTTAATAGTAATGGTAAAGACTTTTTAGTTCCTTTTATTATCAGTAGTTAATTACTGTAAAAAGTGTATGAAGTACAATCTATAGAATCTATCTATAGAATAATAATGAATTGGTCATTGTAAGTTGAAAACAAGGTGCAGTATTTCAATGTTTGTAACTAACTAAGTATAGTTAAGGATTTGTGTTACAAAATCTAACAGTAACTTGACTTGTTTTAGATTTTTCTTCCAAAAAACAATATATTAAATACAACTACTATATTTACAGTTGTTAAATGGTAACATAACAGATTTTGATGAAACTTAGTACAATTTTGAATCCATAGTTAAGAGATAAGGCCATAAGGCTATTGTAACAGCAAATTTTAAATAATTTAAAAATAAATAAAATAGTTATTTATCATTTTTCCAGGATAAAAAGTATCATATCCAGGTTCCAGGTAATAAACTATTTGAGTGGTAAAATTCATCAAAATCCGTTAAGGAAGGAATCCGTTTATTTTTTTTAGTTTCAAATAGTTTATTTCTTTATCTTAAACCTAGGTACAAGTTAACATTGTAGGGGAGTGTATTACTACTATTAGTATTTTTATATTTAACACTCCTTGTAGGGAATGCGGTGATGGAGACCCCGCTCTCCATCACCACATTCAAAAGTTTGCTTTTAAGTATTCAAAGCTAGCTTGACTTGGTATCATAATCAAAAGCGAAACTTTTTTGTTTTCTTTAATAAAACTTAAAAGAGTATACCAATAAATAGAGCATAACATACTTATTCCAATGGCATCATAGCGTTTTTTTTTTAAATGAACTTTGGATAGTATGCCCCGGTATACAGAATTTAAATTAAGTATTCTCTTGAACTTATTACCTGATTTAAATGTTAACTAATTATTGTCTAAATAATCATCTGGACAAGGGTAATTAATTATTAATTAATTGACTACATTTTAAAAGTACTCACAGCGAATATAGTGTTTTGTAGTCCAAAAGGAATTGGAGTGAGTCTTGCAAAAAAGACTATCTTGAAGGCTTGAGGACCAGAGATGACTTTAAGCAGAGCTCTCGCCGTGTCATTTCTAAGGAGCCAATCCAGAGGTAGATAATCACGTAAAGCCTTCAATGTAAAATGAGCTATGGCCACACCAAAGTTCGCACTCACTAAAACTGTTCCCAAACCTTTCACAATCCCAAACAAATAACCACTTGTTATTATTAGCACTAAATATCCAATGGTAACCGGAAAACTTACGATTAAAAATAAACCCATAAATAACAGAAATATAATCTTAGGGTCCTGAGCGTCGACCCAATACAAAATAGTCTTTAAATACTCCTTGAAGAAATACAACAATAGAACGAGACACGTGAGCAATAAAATTGATATCACGATATTAAATAAATAGCTATATGTCGTCCTGTTGTTAATTTTAGCCCATAAAGTTTTCTTTCTTTGGACCGCTGAAGGGTCTGTTTGACATTCCTCCACGTCCACTGTTTCCATTGTCGTTTGTCTTATAAAAACTAAACACTTTTTATTTATGCAAGCGCAATAAAATCTTCGACAAAGATACACTCGCCATGGCCTACTTTATCACACTCGCATAACAAAGTCACAAACGCACTGTTTATATTTAAGTTTTACCTACTGTCTGTACGTACGTACAGACAGTGGACAGCAATAAACAGCATTGAGTGTGCATAGCCAATGCATAGCATCAACATAGCAAGTTGATAGCAAGCATAGCACAGGTAGCGGCTGGCTGTTAGCTTAGACGGAAGGCGCCAAAGGACAAGAAAAGAGCAGAAGAAAATTGAAATTGTTTGACAAAAGGACAAACGTCAATATGATTTGACAGTTGAAAGAAAGCCACAGACGCTATACTAGAAGTGGAACTGTGAGTGGAACAATATGGAAAACCACGTGGACTTTAAAAAAGTTATTAATAACTAGTAATATAAATTTTTTTATAAATTTATAAACACTACATACAGCAATTATTTTCATATTTTCATATTTTTATTTTTGAACGACAATATAGCCTGTAGTCCGAGATTTGACATTGATATACGAATGACAGATTTCGTGACATCCTCTGTACTATCTGCCATGCATTATACTACTACTCTGTTGTTGTGCTATTGATGGTTGGATGGATGGTGAATTGGTGATGGTCGATGTGGTTTTTTTTGGTTTTGTCGTGGCCCGCACGTTATTGTTATATTGGCCCTATTCATAAAAAAAATAACGTTTTTACAACAATTATAATCTGTTTTATTAACAATTGTGGTTGTAATACATATAGGTGTTTAACATAATTTTTTGTTGTGTTATAAAGAAGTTTTAAAAGAGCTAACCATGCCGCCTAAAAAAATAAGTGCACCTGCTGCTGGTAGCAAAAAAACGGAACAGAAGAAGAAGGAAAAAGTCATAGAGGTATAACTTTTTATAATATAAACAAATTTCGTACGGTTCTTTGGGTTACACTTGATAGGTATAGTTCCTTCCCTTTTTAAGAAAATCATCAGATTCAATTGAAATCCATAAGGCCTATCTTGTGATAAATGTCTTATAGCTGATTGTGATGTGAATACTTCGTGATACGATTTTAGAAATAAGGGCTGTACAGAAAATTCCTTTAAAATAGTTTTAATAGTATAAACATTTCATTTACTATTTTATTTTAAATTTACTTGTAGGTAGGGTAACTCCATAAAATAAAGAAAATTATATACAGATCCCTGTGGCATTGTGATAAAGAGTGTTTTAATAGGTTTCTTTCTGATTATTTACCTATCACAATAAAATAATAATTTGAAAAACAATAATAATGATATAGTCATTAAGTATGTTATATTTTCAGGATAAAACCTTTGGCCTTAAGAACAAAAAGGGGGCTAAACAGCAAAAATTCATTCAACAAGTTGAGAAGCAAGTAAAATCAGGCGGAATACATCCCGCCAAGCCTGTCGATGATAAGAAAAAGGAAAAGGAACAAAAATTGAAAGAACAGAAGGAGCTAGCTATGCTTTTCAAACCCGTCCAATCGCAAAAAGTTGAGAAAGGTATAGGCAGAGAAGTTTTTGTTTTTACTTTTATATCTTTACTTATCAAAAATTCTACATTGAACTTTCTTGAATTAAAATGACAGTTTGTATCTTTCCTTTATCCTATCAGGGCCAGCAGAGATCTTGTATCCCTCTGGTGTTACCTGTGTTTCTAGGCAAAGTTGCCTTCATAAATATAACCTTTATCTTTATAAGAAATTTTTAATTTATAGGAACGGATCCAAAGTCAGTGGTGTGCTCCTTCTTCAAACAAGGACAGTGCACAAAGGGTGATAAATGTAAATTCTCTCACGATCTCACTATAGAGAGAAAGGTAAATGAAAACATATTACTGGCTGTACTTGTAACATTTTAAAAGAACTTGTAACACTTGGAACAGTCTCTATAAACTAACAAAAGTTTGGATGATTTCCTACTCGAATCTCGTTATATGTTGAATAGTTTGTGGTTTGCAGCAATGGTTTTGATACTTCTCCATTTATAATATCGGGTTGGCACAAAAGTAATGAGATACTTGATTTACGTTTTATATTTTTTATTATTATTATAATACAAAAAGCTTAGTCAATGATGTAATCACCATTAGCATCTAAGACTTCTTGCCAACGATCCGGCAAAGTTTGGATGCCTTTCGCCCAGAACTCTCATGGCTGTGCCTCGAAAAAGTTGTTCAACTCCGCCTCTACATCAGAGAAATCATTAAATTGTTTACACCGCAAATGTTGTTTCAGGACTCTAAACAAATGATAGTCTGATGGGGCGAGGTCTGGGGAATAAGGTGGGTGGGGTATCGTCTCCCAGTTCAAGTTCTCCAGCTGTTGGCGAACGGCAGATGCGACGTGAGGTCGAGCGTTATCGTGTAGTAAAACTACATTGACTCGTCTTCGTCGTTTTTTCTTGATAGCAGCAGATAGTTTGGTGAGCTGGGTTGAATATTTGTCAGCGTTTATAGTTTCATTGGGTAATAGTTCATAAAACAGCATGCCTTGCGCATCCCAGAAACAGCAAAGCAGAACTTTTAAGCGGCTCTTTTGATTCAGCTTCGGTTTAGTTGGTGGCGTTTCTTCTCGAGGCAGCCAAAAAGCACGACGTGTGTCGTTCTTGTAATGAATCCATGATTCATCTCCAGTAACCAGATCAGACAAAAACTCTTTACGTCGGGGTCGCAGCAAAAGTGATTGACAGATAGCGACACGGACTGCACGACTGGCGTCTGTAAGGATGTGCGGTACCCACCGAGCCAAAACTTTTCGATACCCAAGATTATGCAGATGATATTCCACGGCGTGGTGACTGCAGTTAAGTGCTTCCGCTAATTCACGAGTGGTAGCATCTGGATTCGACTGCAGTTCGCGGCGTAAATCGTCATCATTCAATGCGGGTGGTCGTCCTGAGCGTGGCTGACTTTCAAGGCTCCTGATTTAAAACAGTCAAACCATCGGGACACCGTGGCATGGCTTGTACTTCCAGCGCCCAATGCAGTGTTGATATTGTCAGCCGCAGCCCGCGCACTGTGGCCTAACAAGTACTCGTATAAGTATAGTGTTCGAACTTATCGCTCGTCCATTTTTCTTCAAACTGACTAAACCGATCGCGAGGGCGGCTTTATATACCCCCACATTAGAAGTACCTAGAATGTTCTACAACATACTAGAATATTATCGAAAATAATTAACTTGAAAAAGGAAATGTATAGAGTTTTGTAGAGTGTCTCAATACTTTTGTGCCAACCATATATTTGTATATCGGAAGCAAACTATTCTAAGTCACATTTTGCAAATTATTCTGTTGAGAATAAGAAGTATAAGAATGTAATGAGATGGACTTGTAACATATAATCAAAAGCAAAACTTTCATTTATTTGATAGGGCATAAAAGGGTATACCAGTAAATTGAGCGTAAAAGTACTTATTCCAATGGCATAGTGATTTTTTTTAAAGGACAAGATAGTATACCTTTGTTATAAAGATATATAACAGAATATTTGGTTTAATCATCATAATACAGCAGAAAATGAATCATCAGCTACTGATTTCAATGATGAATTTGATTTAGAAGTGTTTATAAAAAGTATCCATTAAAAAGTATCCAGATCACACAGTACCTAACATAGAAAATTGTTGTTTACAATTTTGTTTAACTTGCATTATGAGTTTTGAAGTAGTTTTGTTACTTTTAAAATGTTACAAACTACGTTAATTTTGGAGGTTTTAATGTGTTATTTTTTTTGAAATTGAATTATATCACGTTATAATAACAGTAGCACAAACATTTAATATTTCATTCAAGTTATTTAGTAGGTGTTCATTAACATGTGAATTTATTGCAGCTACCTTTAATGATTGTACAGCTGTCTTAAAATGTAAATATAACTTAGATGTAGTATTAAATATATTTTAATGTCGAAAGCAGGTTGTGTGATATAAAGCTTATACAGCGAAAAATATTAATTACATTTTGATGCTTTCAAAAGCACAAAATATAATAAAATCCTAAACTTTCAATATTGATTACCTGATTACCCCTGAAACGCCACTTTGAAAATGACATTGATTTGTTTACATTTTTGTAAAGAAATCCTCATATCAATCTATTTCTGTATTTATTTTTTACATAACAAGAATCCAAAAGCACTTTTTACATAAATATGTGTTGCTCCTTTTTTTTTGCTTTATAATTTATAATTTTTATTTTCCCCTACAGACCCCAGGTTGAGAACCATTGGTTTAAAGTTAACTATGCATGTTTTTTTATTTTATTTTTTAATTATGGTTATTTATTTAAATCTCACTCTTAATTTCAGGCCGAGAAGCGATCTTTGTATGTGGACATGAGAGACGACGAAGACAATATGGATAATTGGGATGAAGATAAATTGAAAGAAGTAGTCGAAAAGAAACACGGAGAGGGAGACAAACAACGACCAACTACGGATATTGTATGTCTTTACTCAACTCATTATTAGCCCATTCACTATGCTCATTATTACCTCATAGATATGACCTTATATGACGCGACTCGGTGTTTTTTTGTATGATTATCTGCATTTGAATTTTCTTCCAATATTTAATTTAAAAAGTAGGTCCACATGATGATAAGTGGATATGTCACCTGTAAGCAAGCAGCACCAGAGAGGATGCCAGAGCTCTGTAAATTCTGTTGAAATATTAAAAGTAATGATTTTAAAATTTTATATATTATTGATAAATAATATGACATCTAAAGAATTAGATTAAATATCTAAAGATTGTATATTAATATTTATTGGCTTGGTTCAATAAACACATTAGTTAATGCTGTAAAATGTAACAGACAGACAGAGTATGGATAATGATTTATATGAACCATTTTTATGAAAACGGAACACAGTGTCCCGCTCTATAGGAGTTGATTTTTTCTTGCAGATTTGTAAACATTTCCTGGAGGCCGTTGAAAAGTCTAAATACGGTTGGTTCTGGGAATGTCCCTCCGGCACAAAGTGCATATACAGGCATGCACTGCCTCCCGGTTTCGTGTTGAAACGGGATAAAAAGAAAATGGAGGAGAAGAAAGAGGAACTGTCCTTGGTGGATTTGATTGAGAGAGAAAGAGCAGCCCTTGGCCCCAACCAGACCAAGATCACGTTGGAAACGTTCTTGGCGTGGAAGAAGAAGAAGATAAAGGAGAAAAAGGTGAGTGTCTACACCAATCTTACAAAATTTTGTAGATAATATATCGTCATTGTCAAACCAAAGTATTGCGGTTGTCTTGTTCTTGAGTGCTACTTACTGAAGGACGTTGTTTGTACACCCAAAACAGATTTCAAACGCGGGACCTTAAGTGATTTAGTAATGGACTCATCTATTATTGATGAGCACTTAAATGTGTTTTAGGACAACCTTTCTCCAAAACAAGCAATAGTTAATTAAGCCTTTAAATTTGTTTTTGGACAACCATTCTCCAAAACAAGGAATAATTAATTAAGCCTTTAAATGTGTTTTAGGACAACCGTTCTCCAAAACAAGGAATAATTAATTAAGCCTTTAAATGTGTTTTAGGAAAAGCGGTCTCCAAAACAAGCAATAGTTAATAAAGCCTTTAAATGTGTTTTAGGACAAGCGTTCTCTAAAACAAGTACAAGTTAATTATTGATGAGCCCTCAAACGTGTTTTAGGAAAACCTGGCCAAGCAAGAAGAGCAAAGGCGTAGCGACTTCAAAGCGGGTCGAGCCGTGGGTCTGTCGGGCCGAGAGATGTTCTCGTTCGACCCAACCCTGGCCTCGGACGGCGAGGACGAGGACGAAGGAGAGGCCTTCGACCTCGCCGCCTACGACAAGGACGACGACCGCGACACCACCGAGTACCGGGAGGTGCAGCTCGACCTCATCGGCATGGAAGCCTCCGAAGTATGCCTTACCTATGCCTACTGTAACACCCTACCCTTCCCTTTAGTGGGATATCTGACGTGGTGCAAACGAGGCAGTGCTTGTTTGTGTCAGTTAAAGTGGACAAGCGCAAGCGCATACACTACATATACAAACAGGAATGAATATTTTGATCAGCAATTTTTTTATGGCTAATATCTGGTAAACAGTTACCTGTAGTCATCGCAAATGAATTATGACTAAATAGGTTTCTTATCCGATCAATGATTTATCATTTAGGTTTTTTTTTTACTGATAGATTAAATAACAGCCTATCCAAACTTCAGCTCTGAAGAATTCATTAGTGCTGCAACTAGAGGTAGCAATGATTTTTTTTGTATGTTAAACTCGACAGACAGGCTGACGGTCCACTTGATGGTAGATGGCTACCATTGCCTATAACATTAGCAATGCCGTAGGTGCTGCAAGTGCGCTGCCGACCATGGAAGGATTAAGTCTCTGGAAGTTTTCTGGCATCCCTTACTCCCTTACATCGGTGGTTACTGCCGCCAGATGGGCTGCCCAAATAACTGCAACTACTAAATATTACCGTGTGTTCTAGTCTTAGATTAAATAATTGCCGCAGGTGGATGATAGTGGCACTATGGCCACTTCGGACCGGTTAACTCATTTGGGGTCGGGGCTACAAAACGGCGATGCGGGAGGCGCCGCGGTCCCGATCAACGAAAACCTCTTCCTCGACGAAGACCTGGACGAGGAGTTGCAGAATTTAGACCTGGAGGACTAGTATTTGCAAAGGGATAATTTTACTGTGAGTGTACATATATACATATATAGAGATTATTGAATAAAATGTATTTTCAAACGATGCCTTTTTATTGCGATAACCAATGTCACTTTTTAGAGGATTAAATTTTCTTGAGACACATTATTTTCGGCACATCACTACAAAAATAAACAGTTGATCTATCCTTGTAACAGCGTAGTATGGTTTTAAAAAAATGTTATTTTCTTATTTATTTAACATTAAATTTAGCACAAAAATATAACATTTATTTTAAGTTCACATAATGATTTTTTTTTTAAGATTAATTATTTGTTAATATGGCAAATAAACAATTTTTTTTTTACGATTTAAATTCAACGCCACTTCAAAGTTATGTCGTCTGTTCGATCACGACCTGTCAGGAGCGCATTCTTTCGCCGACTCCACTGTAAGTTTAGACCTTAAAGTGGAGTCGGCGAAAGAATGCGCAATTACAGAAAGCACCTACTCAAGCCAATAGAAAAGAAGAATTGGTGGCTTGGCTACAAACAAACGGCATTGACGCAAATATGCAAATGCTAAAAGCAGAATTAATCAAATTAGTTAAAGACAACAAGCCGGCAAAAGCGCGTTATGAAATAGATGAGTTGGCTCTGGAATATGGTCATCGCGTTCTCAGAATCCCTCCCTATCATTGCGAGTACAATGCGATTGAGCTAATCTGGGCTCAAATAAAAGATTACGCAGCCCGCCACAACACTTCTGCGCCATTTGGTACAAAAAAGATGATGAGCTTATTAAAAGAAGCCTGCGAGAAAGTCACAAAAGATGACTGGGCGAAGGTCGTTGAAAAAACGAAAAATGTTATTTTCGAAAACTTTGATCGAGATATCAGAATTGATAATATAATTAATAATAATGATATAATTATACAACATAATAACGAAGACAGCACTTCCTTAAGCGAATCGGAATCAAATTAAATTTGTTTGTTTTCCAGTCGCAACTCTTTCAAGATATTGTAATATTTTTTAGTAAATATTTCTGAATATTATTACTGCATTTTTATTACAATAATAATAATATAAATTTATTTGCTGAATATAGGTTACAACTTGTTACATTCAGAAATTAGAATCCAGATAAACAAGTATGTAATGAAACTTAGGTTACCTTTTTATTTAGTTTTTTATCAGTGTTATAACAGTGTTAATTATTTCCCATCACTAGTCATGACCAACTGACAGACGTCAGGATCGCATTCTTTCACCGACTCCACTATAATGTTAAAATTTTACAACATCCGGTAAAAGGAAATAGAAATTTACATAATTTTCTTTAAATGTCCTTGGTAACCAGATATTAATTGACACATATAGCGCAGCTCTATCTTAAAATAGGTAACCAAAAAAGCCTATCGTAAAATTGGTTTTGTGTTTAGGACTTGCAGTTTTCTTGTGTGTATCTATCTACGTGTATCCTATTTATCGCGTAAATTGAGATCCACTTTGAAAAACGCCTTCATGGTTACATATAATACATATTTTTTTGTAAATTAAGTGTATTAGCGCCTCCATCATATATTTCAATTCTTATAATCGAGGGATGGAAAGAGATCTATTACAATATTTTTGCTAAAACTTTTAACTAGGGTCGAGTAGGGTAATTGTAATATAATATAGGATAGTATTTGTGGATTGCTTTGTTTCTTTAAAAACTGGTGCAGTCATCTCTGGTTATAATAGTCATATTATTTATTTGGCACACTTTCAGGTGTGTTCGATTGTAATCAATTCTGCCGACCTTAACATAAAAAAAATTCTATTCCATTTGAATAAATTCGATTCTAATAGAATATTCAAGTCAATTCAGTTCGATTCAAGTCTAAGCTGCTTCTGACCAGTCTTACCTATTGGAAAAGTATGGGGGAGACCTATGTTCCGCAGTGGACGTCTTACGGCTAAGATTATGAAGATTCCTATAAAGCTGTGAATTTCTACCACTCCTGTCATATCGCTGCTAAAATTCAAAAGTACCACAAATCAAAATTACACTTTTTTACAGGAGCTAATCGAAAAAAATGAAATTATTTTTTGTAAATTTTTTTCTTATTACATATAATATATCAAATATATGCATATTATACATCGTTAGAAGCGTATTTTTAAGTAGCATTAAATGTTTTAAGTACTTTTATAATAAACTGAAAACTAGAGGATATATAAGCATATAAGTTACTCTTGAATATAAGAAAATTTATCAAAATATACTAAATATGGAATAAAACAACCATAAGTCTTTTTGCAACATACAATATGAAGGATTGTGATTGTATTTTTGCAATAAAAACATTTTTGGAATTTTTTGATTTGTGTCACTTTTGAATTTAAGCAGCGATATATTACTGCAGCTGAAACGGATAAAAAATATTAAAATAAACTAGCCATAATAATTTTGTACACTTTATTACGCTAACACAATCTTACAACTTAGCGATGACAACAGACATAATTAGATGGTAACTTCAGTTTTATAGCCAAAAAAAATACATATCCACACTAAACTTAAAATAATATGACGATTGATAGGCCTTCGCAGTGAAACAGTTACTGCATTTTCATAAGTCGTGAATTGTTAATGTTTATTTTTATTATGCTATTTATTATGTAATGTACTCAGAAACTAATATTCAGTGTTCGCGTGACACACTATTACACGGCTTGCGGTTTGGTATGTCTGAATATCATAATGTATATTCAGACTAAATTTATCAAAATGTATCAAAATTTAAAAAAAAACCTTTTCTATTATGATTACTGATACAAAAGGTAAGGTATATTATGTTATAATTATCACCAATACATATAATAAAATCGTAAACGAGCTGTATTTTTTAAATAATTTAAATTTTTTATTTGAAAAAATATTTCAAATAAAAAATTTGTATTTTTAAAATTTTGTTTGTTTGTACGTTTGTGCATTCTAATCTCAGAAACGGCTTAACCGATTTGAATACTGTTTTCACTTATTTATATTGAGCAAGATTCCCGTAATATAAGGAATTTTATTTTCATTCCAATCGGTGTACAAACAAAAAAAAAGAAATTAATTGAAATAATACGAGCCACGCGTACGAAGGCGCGTCGAATCATGTCATCAGTCATTTTGGGAAAAAGTTTTATTATTATTGAGTTTTGTTCAAGTAGGTCAGTTACATTATGATATTCAGACGTACCAGACAGTTTTAATTACGCATAACATTTCTTAATTATAAAATACAGTACATAAATCGTATATTGCAAATTGAATGAAAAGAAAAAAAAAACAAATTTCAGCACCAAAATACCGTAAAGTTTTTAATAAATATAGAAAAATTACTACTGTTCTTAAAATTTATTTCATAATAACCCTCACTTTAATGTTGAAAAATTCATAATTATTTTCAAAATTTTAGTTTCTACAAATTACATTTAAACTTTTGTTGACAAAAAAAAATCAATTATTTCAATTAAATTTTAAAAACCTTCTTGACGAAGACGTTAGTTATGTCTTAGTTATATTATACTGTTCGGTTATAAATACGTTCATATTTCTAAATTATTACAATACCAACCTTACAAGTAATAGTACGATAATATTGTGAAAATAGCAAAAATCGCAGAAAATTGCTCTTTTTAACCCTCAGATAAAATAAGAACTAAAGATAGAGCCCTGTGGACGGCCGAGTGAAGCCGGTCAAACTACGCCTTCGCCTTGTAAATAAACTGTTAAACGCACACAAATGCAATCAAACTACGCCTCGCCTCATTAAAACATTTGAGTTGACTACATACTTTCAAAGGCGGCAATCAAAGAATTTTTGGTGAACGTAAAAAAGGGGATCAATTCCTTGAATATCAGGTGTGATCTCAACTTTAGATTTTAACGAGTAATTTCCAGTTTTGTTACATAATGAATAAATAAAACGTCTTTGTTTAAAATTTATCTGTTTTGCCATACTAATAAACTCATTTTGGACGAAATGCACACATTGCCTGCCACCTTTGAAACTAATCGACTCATTTACTAGTGAAAATGACAAATGGCGTATGTAGTGCTTTCACTAAAACTAAGTGTAAAAATCAGGTTAAAAAAAAAACAAGCAGGATGGAAATCACATTTCACACATAAGTAAACATGGAAACCAATATTTTTAAAAAAAAGTGGAAATAAATAAAAATAGACATTATGTTGTCCTCAAAACTATCTAGTTCTTATTTGATCTGAGATTTAATGTAACAGAAAACGTAGTTTAGAGAAATGCTATTGAATGCATCTATATAAGGAAATCAATCATAACATTAATATATCTGTTATTTTATGTCAAACTTCTTTCTTTCTTTCTTAACGTTTTCATGGACCAAAACTCAAAACTAATAGCTTCAATACATTAACAAACCAATCTAAAAAATTTGAGATGGTTACGTGTTAGGGTCTCCCCATATTTAATTATATTCAAAAACCCAATATTCACAGCTAAACGTCCTATAATTTTCATTTTATTTTTATAAATTAAAAACAAAATTTTTGTTTTATTTTTCAATATTTTAATGTTTATTCATAATTGGCGGCAATAATCGCGTAAGGAAATATATAAATTATTGTTTTAAAAAGGATCTGATCTGTCATCTACATTTAAAATTTAATTACACCACTCGATAGCTAAAGGATCAAAGAATATTTTGGTTCATATGGTATATAAGAATTCGTTGGATATGTATACATATAATATGCTCAAAGAAAAATTGTTAGCAACTGTGAATCTTGGGTTTTTAAATATCATTGATTATATTGGATAAATTCAAATTGAAAACAGGAGCGAAGATAAATAAATCTTTTACGTTAACTCTAACTAAATAAAAATTGGCTCTTTTCCAACAAAATAAATTATTATAATTTTACAAATATTGGAATTGTACATTCAGGCTAAGGCCACACTATACGTGCCAAGCTAGAAGCTACGCTTGTGTACAAGATATATACAAATAGTCTAAGAATCACTCTCTAAGAAATTACTATTGATTGAAAATACAATACTTAAATTTAGTACTATTAAAAATGGATTAACAGTCTATTTGATGGGATCCCATAGTATTTCCTTTACAAAACAGCAGCATTTATAACTTGTTCCATTGTAAATTATAAAGTCACTAGGCGACTTTACCAAGACGTTCGTTCGCTACCAAGCGATAGAAGAAATGATTGAAAATAAGAGGGACAGATGTATTGCAATTTCAGTAATTTTCAAATAGGAAGTCTCTTGGCTCTTCACTGTGATTTCTTTAAACTCAATATCTATTCGAATTCGGATATTATCTATTCGAATATTTATCAAAAACTGTCAAAAAAACATTAAAACGGGAGTGTCTGTCTATTTGAAAACGACTATATGTAGAGTATCTTGACTTTTAGCAGTAAGCGTGAATGTTGTGTGACCTTCGCCTCGGAGCAGGTTGTCTAGCGGTAGGACTGTAGGGCCGTCGTGGTCGAGGCTAAATCGCGTCTCAACCAAGCGGCGTTCAGACGCACCGTCTCCAGGGCCTGTTGCACGGACCTCTCCGTTCCGGGCGAGTGGTGAGTCGCGAAGAACTCCTCGATCTCCGCTGCGGCGCTCTCGCTCGCAAAGTTTTCCGTCGTCGACTTGACCAGGCGCGACAGCAGGAACCCGCCCTGGTAGCGATCCATCAACTGCTGCCACTGCTCCTTGAAGAAGTGCCAGGCTAGGTCGCGACCGTGCTTGCTCACCGCCACAGATACAATTACGAAGACGGTGTCCTGCGATCGCACCTCGTCCGAGACGGCAAAGTTCAACACCTGTTGGAGCAGATTCGGGTCGCGGACGGCGCCGAGCGCTCGGCTAATGCGGTCCTTCTCCTCGTGAAGGTCCGCGGCGCGGTACAGTTGCAGGAAGCGCTCGAACGTAGCAGAGTCTGCGTCCGCAAGCACGGCGCGGTAGCAAGCCGAGCGGAGGTCCGCAGGCAGAGCGCTCGCACCGCTCATGTGCCGCTCGAACCTGTCAGTCACCGTTTACAAATATTATAATTAGACCCTTCGCACATTACGATTCTCATTAGATACGATATTCCAGTAGGATAATACTTGCGTACTCGTTTGCGACTCGAAGTACGAATACTTTACGTGATTGAAAATTAACCTAATTTTATCATTTCTGTACACAACATTTTAACGTCATTCATCTTTTTAATTATATCGAATGATTTTAGTAATGAAAAAACACTTGCGGTCTTTCTATTTTATAAAAATCAGAAGACGACTTCGAAAAAAAAACTGTATCTATCTCATGTAGTCTGGAAGTTTGTAATTGTATAACAAATTTAATATGTAGATCTTGCTCCGTCTGGCGGCAGTAACCACCCCTTAGCGAAGATGAAATAACAACACGATAACAACACATGTGCTGTTGTGTTTCGGTAAGTAAGTAAGGATGCCAGAGCCCATTTCCCTATTCAATCCCTTATCCGGTTTCCTTTATCCTGTAGTCAGTTCCAGATATCCAGGTGCGCGATTGCGACACATATGCCGTTGCTTGTGTTATAGGCGACGGTAGACAACTGTCATCAAGTGGACCGTCAGCCTGTGTGCCGACCTTAACATACAAAAAACTACTATTATCTTTTTCTGGTGCCGACACGCTGACAATTTGACATAGTCCAAATACAAACTAAAAAAATCGTATGCAACTTACCGAGCCTTAGCCTCCTTGATGGTGTCTAGATCTTCAAAACTAATCATTCTGTTGAGAACAAGACTCCTCAACAGAGTGTCCAGATGGCTCTCCTTCTCCTCGGCGTCCCAGCCCAACTTCTTGGTGATATTCGCGAACAGTTTACGCCCATAGTTCTTGAGCGGTCTGTCGAGTGCCGTATGCGAGAACAGACCGCTTAGTTTCGACATACAGTTGCATATTGACGACCAAACCGTGAAGTTCGTCTCGTTCGAGAAAGCCTCCATCAGTTTCAAGGACTGCGAAAAAATTTATCTCACTTAAGTAAATTGGTATAGAGAAAAAAAAAAACTGTAAGGACAACTCTGTAGCGACTCAGGCTAGCGTGTCGTCCAGATGTAACGCTAATGTGCGATCATCGCAAGTTCGTGCGAGTTTTATTCTTACGATCCCACAATCAAACTTACTGATCGCAAATAGGTGTTCTAATTGGGTGATAAAATGCGAATGCGCGATAAAACATATTGATGTCTCGCGCTATAATCGCGTTGTATCGTTGGGGAGCAGGGTGAGCGCATTGATTGCCGGCGTACCTCCACTTTCGGGTACGCCGAGGTTTACACGGGGAGGGTAGCGCTCCCCGCGCTGGATAGCCGCGGCGGGGCACCGAAGTCATGTCATCCACATATTTTCTAAAAGTAAAACGTCCATGGTAAGAGCTGATGCTATGCAAACTGCGAGGCGAACTTTTTTTTTTATTGAGTCAAGGCAGCGCTTGGCCGCGATCTCACTTGATGTAAGGTGGAGATGCGGCGAAGGTGGACCACGTTTACCTAGCTTAGAACTCCGAATCCGGGGGGGTATAACTACAATTTCGGATTATCGAGGCTCCACCGTAATAGGAGGAATATGAGGTAAAATACGTTACCTCAGCAGTGTGCGTGTGTCCAGCCTGCACGAGAGCGAAGCAGTCGTCGAGCAAGCCCAGTCGGTCGAGGGGCGGCAGTGAACCGTCGCGCACGGCCACCACCAGCCGGGACAGCATCTCCGCCGGGTAACGCGTGCGGTAGTATCCAACCTAAAATTAACATAGCCCTCTTACCCACTTTACCCACCTTCTCAATCGGTTAATATTTGTCCCTTTTTTTAAGATTTGAAAAACAAAAAAAAAATCAAAGAATGAGATATATAAATGAGCAATAATTAATTCAATCTTTATGGCTCATATATTTCAATCAGGCGTTGATTTTATTTTTATATGACCCCTAGGTACTTTCTTCTGGGTCAAAGGTACCCTATATCTTTTTGTATCCGTGACAATGTATGCATTTCACAATAATCAGTCGAGTGGTTAAAGCGTGAAAGTGTAACAGACAAGCTTTTCATTTATAATAAATGTCATGATTTTAAATGTCGCTAAAACAAATTTTGATAGATAAATGGGTGCACAGAACAAAAGATAAAATATAAAATTATTTTAAACTTACAGTGCCAGGGTTAAGTTTGACCCAAGAATCCTCGGCTACATTTTTTAATACCACTTCTTGTGTCTTTTTCTCTAAAACCGTCGAAAGGGCAACCTGAAAATTTTCAACATTCCGTACTTTGATCAATGCACAGTTGATTGCAAATGCAATTCATATTTGATCTGCGTTTTGGATGAAACGTGTATTGGACTAATCGCCCAAATTCGGAATGGGTCATTTAGAAAATGGACGAATTAAGACTATACTCTTTAGGAAGTGTACAACTTTGGAAATGGACAATTAAGTTAGAAAGTGGCCAGTCGTCAATTTAGTTTAAGTAGTTTTAGTAGTTTAAGTAGTAAGTGGCCAGTAATAAGTGGGTTCATATTTAAGTATTCTATAAAAAATATTTCAAATTGAGTTAGCTGACTCTCCAATTAAGAAAATTCTTTGTAAAATAGGTGTAAAATCTATTTTGTAAAATGTTTAAAAATTATACCACATCCTAGTTTCCCTAGTCTTTACCGAAAATATAGTAATTACAACATCTCAATAGATATTGTTTATGGCATATAATAATTAACATTTAACGATTTCGGATAAGATTTAAAAACAGTTTTTTTTTTAAATTATTTCTTAGTAGCAAAATGTAGAGATAGGAAACATACATCACGTATCCTCTTAAATCCCACTCACTTAAAAATTTCCTTTGCCCTTGACTCAACAGCTATAATTGATGTTATGTTAAATTATTTAATGTACGATTGATAGAAGCAGCATATTATATTGGTAACATTTCTTTTATTCTTGTAACAATTCTTGTTCCATTGAAGTTTTTATCAAATGAAACTATAAATATATTTTTTTACTGTGTCACGGGCCTATACTGTAATGTATATAGCATTATAGCAACGTGAACTTAGTAGAACAGTTGTAGTGTGATTGCTATAATATATCTTTATATTTTGGTATCAATACTAATAATAAATCTGTAAGGGTCGGTCATGGAGTAAGTTACTTTTTTTTTCAGAGATATCGTGTTTATAGGCTCTATACATGATACTGAAACTAAATTGACGATTTTTACAATTTTTTTCTGTATGTATGTATGTATGTTCCTCCATAACTCTGAAACGAATTAACTGATTTTCATGAAACTTGGTAGATAAACATTTGGACGTACGGGACACAGGATAGGCTACTTAATATTTTTCAACGCGGACGAAGTCGTGGGCACCAGCTAGTATTAATATATTATCACCGGCAACATTGCATTGCCTACAATATTTTCTCTCATACCTAATTATCCCATATTGGGGATTTTATATGGGGAATATTGCTGTTGCAACTTAAACTAAGGTTAACTTAAACTAGTTACAGTCATTCGCTTTATATGGCTACATCGACTGTATAGGCAGTTCTAGTAAGTATATGTATACTATTTAGCTAAATATGGCAATGAAGAGCGTAAATAAAACTTCATCGCTATATTCGATTAGATATAGAATAAAACCAAATCAATAACTTTATATGCAAATATATGATAACACAATAATAATAGATTTGTTATGACAAAATAAAATAAAAATGGGTCAATGTCATTTAGTAGATAAACATCCATCGATATGTCGAGATTAGTCAAGGCCGAGCCTAGAAATACATTACCTTTGCAGGTTGTTCCTGTGTTGATATTGTGATGGGCACCATCCATAGGGTATTGTCGGCTTGGCTGCCGTCGGCACAGAACTTCTGTTGCGTCAGTGTTAACACTCTATCTGAACCTCTCTGTTCAGAACTCACCTGAAAACTCATCCTGTATAGTTTGTTAACATTTTATAAAACTTAAATGCTATAATTAAAATTGTAAACTAACCCTCCCCCGACTTTCTATTGAGCCTAAACACGTTATATATCGGCTGTAAGTTGATGAGGAGTTAGTTATTACGCGGACTACTTGATCATGTCATGGAAATATACCACTATGTAACAGAATATCAAATTTCACATCAATGGAACATGTTAAAAGTTTGTGAAATCCCTTCGTCAACTGGTAAATGGGGTGACGGTCGTCACACGTTTGAATAGATTTTCATAAATTATAGCTAAGAACCATCCCAATCACGTCAGGATTCTAGCAAAAAAAAAAAAAACGGTCCATCCGTTCCACAGACACACATGTCAAACTTAACACCCGTTATAGGGTGTTGTAAGCAAACAAAAGGTTGGGTGATTTCCTACCTGACTGCCGTTATATTATTGAATACCATAGTTATCATAACGATCATAACGGTTTTGATACTTCTTACCTTTTTATAATTTAACACAATATTTGATTTAGTGAGTTAGAAGAAAATAAATTTTAGTCAAATGAACCTCAACATCATACAGCAGAAAATTAATTATCTTAAGAAACTGATTCCAATTAATAGTATCAAGACAGCACTTGTAGATAATTTAATGAATTGCTTTGTTGTAATATGAAGTAGAGTATCAAGTGACTTCGTTACATTTGAAATGTTGCAAACCATACTGTACTTTATTTCAATAATATTATGAAATGATCATTCACAAGATCTAATAATTATGTTTTTGACTTTTCTAAAACAACGTTTTTATTAATATTATATTTAAATTTTATTAATTGACTATAGTCATAAAATAGTTATTACGTACATTTCCCCCTAAAAATGAAGTAGCCAATAACAGCAAAAACATCATTTCATGCTATCAGTTAAACAAAGAGAGATTATTTACAGTAATAAACAAGTTAAAATAATTGAGATGTATGTCTTAATAAATTAATAAATAACATTTTATTATTTTATGACCAATAAAATACAACAGTTTTGAAGCACTGCAATAAATTCAACACACAAATAACCCATTGTTTGAATGTCAATTGAATTTCTAATTATTTCAACAATGGATCCATTTTACTAAATAAGTTAGTCTCATTTCCATCAATAAAAAACGTTCATTTCTACCTATTTTTTTTTATTTGATTGATTGATCTAAACTGTAATTTTTTTGACGCGTACCACCGATCAGTGGATGATTATTAGTATAATTAATATATTTGCCTTTACTAACCTGTACCATTGGAAAGCCCATTTGCTTAGTCCACGTCGACATGACAGCACCGACTGGTTTGTTTGAAGCCTCTTCTAAAGCAGCCCACAAATCCTCAGTGAATGTATTCTTGTACTAATTGATCAGAAATTATATATTTATATTTATTGATAATCAAAATTTCTATTTGAGTAATGCCTATTTATAAAAAGCAAGCATATTGACATCACTAACAGGTTGGTTAGGATGTAGAATTTTCAACATCTGCAAGTGCGTATTTTTAGATCACATCTAAAAATCTTTATATTTTTATAGATTTAATTTTTTTAATGCAGAAATTTAACGATTGAAATTGATATATTTTTTATTAATCAACTTTTAGTAGTAATCAAACTTTTAGTTTTGATTTTTGATTATAATTATTTTTTATAAAAAATACACACTAATTCATTTATTTATTAATTTAAAACATATTACTTATTTAAAAAAAATCGCATCTGCATAAGATGCATTTGCGGATGCGGTTATCCGCAAAAACCCTGGACCCTTAAATTTTACAAATATTCAAGTCAAAAATATAAACTAAAATTGAGAAACACCATTTTCTAGACAATATTTTTTTTAAATAAGATATGTCCTGAAAGTATAATTTATATAAATAATATTTATTTATTCATTTTGATAAACTAACAAAAAAGTGTGATACAAATTTAGCAGCCAATTACTAGGAAATTATCTCTATAGATATCATTGAAATAATTCGAAAAACACTTTTTAGGTAGGTACTTAATATATCCAAATTGAATAGGGTTTGTTTTATTTAGATAAGAGAAGAACATGTTTTATACTAAATATCAATATCTTCTTGGAGAAATACAAATTTAAAGCTAGTAAAACAGCAGAAAGATCACTATTATATAAAATAATTCCTAGACTTAATTATTTATATTAACTAAATGATAAAACCACTAGATAAGACAAATACTTAAATCAACAATTTATCATGGAGTGTAAGAAAGATTATTACATTATATATTAGTGTTTCTTTTGTTAACAAATTATTTTAAACATTCCAATTAGTTAGAGCAAAATTTTGTTTGTATTTATTTATTATTTTTAATATTGTGAACTGGCTCTTAAATCAAAATTACTATCAAAATACTTTAGGACTTGTTTAAACAGTTCTTAAAATTCTGAGTAAATTGGTCTGTGCTGTATGCTGTATGACCTACATAATTTTTTGACCATTTTTCAGGTACCCAAAAGTATCCTATATGTTATTAATCCGGGTAATAAACTATATATGTGCCAAATGATATCAAAATTTGTTTAGCAGTTGTCGGGTGATTTAAGTAACAAACATACAAACATATAAAATTCTAAACATTCTCATTTATATTACTAGGATAAAGGTTTTATATTGCTGTTGGGCAAAAAATATATTTAAAAAAAATAACAAATTACCTGATGCCTAGTGAGATAGATGTTCATGCCTTTACGAAAATCGTCATCGCCAATGTATTTATGCAGCATCCTTATAACCGAAGCCCCTTTATTGTAGGATATATCATCAAATATTTCATCAATTTCTGACGGATGACCGACAGGCACTTCTATCGGGTGGGAATTCTTTAAGCAATCCAATTCCAATGCCCTGGAAATAAGCATTCTTGTAGCATTCTCACATATACAGCTCAAAACTTAATAACTTATTTAGGTCGAAATAAATATGGGACTGGCATATTTTTGTATGATTTACAATCTCAAAAAATTAATAAACAAAATCCTCTTGGATGGTGGTTAGGGTGCTTAACTCAACAGTCTGTCCCAGAAGTTCCTGGTTCTATTCCCATCAGGGTCAACTTTGAAAATGAACTTGGCTCTAGAAAGTAGTGGCAGGGCACACTGTGTTTTGCAATCATTTGGGCAGCCCATCTGGCGACAGTAACCACCCTCTTACAGAAGATCACTGTGAAAAAAGATATCAGAGCCCATTTCCCTATCAGTCATCCTTAATCATGCTATGGTTGGCAGAGCACTTGCAGCGCCTGTAGCATTGCTTGTGTTAAAGGTGACAGTAGCCAAGTAAAATCAAGCCGTCTGTGTGTCAATCTTAACTTAAACAAAAAATAACAAATAACTAAATAGTTTAGTGGTAAGCAAACATGACAACGTGCACTGCTAATGTTCTGTTGAATAACGTTTACTCATTGTTGGCATGATTCCAAATCAGCAACTACAAACTGCATGTCATGAATCTTAATACAATGAAGGGTATTATTATTATTGTTAAGCTTTATTAACTCACCTTATGTACGTTTCAGTAACAAACTGTGTCCATATATCATATTCGGGGAAAAGATGATGGACACACAAGAACTCAACGAAGGAAGCATAGCCTTCGTTTAACCATAAATGTGTCCACCACTCCATAGTGACAAGGTTACCGAACCACTGATGGGCAAGTTCGTGACCCACCACCAGAGCTATCCATTGCCTTCTGACAGCCGATGTGTGCTCCTCGTCAACGAGAAGACAAGTCTCCCTATACGTCACTAAGCCCCAATTTTCCATGGCACCCGCAGAAAAATCTGCTATAGCGATTAAATCAATTTTAGGTAGTGGATATGCTATATCAAAATATTCCTTATAATAGGGTAGGACACGTGCCGCTACCTCTAAAGCAAATAACCCTTGTTTACTTTTGCCAACTGGCGTATAGACTCTTACCAAAACACCATCGCGAGATGTTTTCTCCACATAATCATATTCTCCAACAACTACTGCTACCAGGTAAGTAGACATTACAGGAGTTTTATCAAATCTCAATAGCTTCTTGTCACCTGCTGTCTTCTCTTCTTTGACAGGCATATTTGAAAGGGCTACCCGGTCAGCGGGTACATGAAGGGATATGTCGAATGTCGCTTTTATAGCTGGCTCGTCCCAGCATGGGAAGCATCTACGGGCGTCCGTAGCTTCGAACTGAGTGACCGCCGCGTATCGTTCTTCGCCACTCGGTGTCAAGTACTTACTACGATACAGGCCCTTCATCTTATCGTTGATTTCACCATTGAATTCGCAATACAAAGTCGCCTCGCCTTCGGGCAATGGCTCGTCGAAGGCGATCGTGGCGGTCTCCTGTTCAGCATTGAGCTGCACTTTCGCTGGTTGCCTAACAGAGTCGGTTCCACCATTATACTCCAATTTAACTCTGGTTAACTCTAAATCCAAACAATTGAGCACGATATCTTTGGTTGCATTGACGACCTGAAAGTGAATACGTTGCCATTAGCGCGTCACACACCAAACACACAAATATTCGCAACCTCGTTGTCGCTTGGTTGAAAACGAAAACGCGATAATAATTTTCTCTCCTTACCGATACATTGACGGAAGTTTTTCCCGTGAATGTTAATTTCTCGAGATTAGGTGTAAGCTCTAAGTCGTAATGTTTCGGTACGACATTTTTCGGGAGACGTTGGAACGGTTTGTTTTCGGATTCTGGCATTATCACTTTCTCGAACGCGAATGTGGGACGCACAACAGAGAAATACCGTAATGACCGAGTGACAGAGTGAACCGCACCACAGATACGCGTACCCCTCGCGCGTCCGTTACCCCTACTCCACCCGGTGTAATAACGGTACTCACTGGCACTACTACGTAACAACTTGCAATGGCGATCGAAATGCGTACAATTTTCAGTCCTCAATGCAAATGTACGTATGACGCGTACTAACGTAAGCGTCATGGGAAGCGATAAATGACGTGACGTGAAAGTGAAAGTTTGTGCGGCCCGCTATCGCACGTTTCCTAAGTCCTTAAAAATTTGAGGTTATTTTTTTAAGTAGTTCAAATTCGCAACTGGTTCTGGTTATGTGCAATATTGCTATTTTATTTAGAAGCTTAATTTGAACTTTGTTGATTTTTCTATAGACTTCAGTTACATAAAATTATGTACGTAAATAAATACATCAAAGTGACTATAGAACACAATAGATAAGATAGATTATGGACCATTATAGACAAAGAGTATATAATCACTACGTTTATTATAGACTCAGACCATGACATGACAATGACAATTATATATGGTGGTTGTGTCTTCTTACCTATAATTTGTGGACAGCTATATCGACATAGTAACATTTTTATTGATTTAGCACCTATTTTTTTATGTGTAGGTACATAAATACAACGGACTAATTTAAAAAATAATTGTTTTAAATGACAGGGGTTCCTCTTTAATGGAATGGCAAAATAAACCAATGGAAAACAAATTAAAGCCGATTTTTAAAAATTGTTGTGTATACACAATACATTACACCACAGACAAGTCTGACAAATTCTCCAATGAATCATAGGAACATCCCTAGGAGCTAAACGGCTCCACAAAAAATAGAGGTAAGAAGGCCAACTACACGAGAAAATGTTGGTCGGCTAACATTAAATGTGAGGCGCTGTAGTAGGAGCTTATTTACGGTGGTTTCATGAACTACGCAACCAATCAATGCTACACAAGCGCGATTCTGGCCAATTTATGAACAACCAATTAATGGTTGTAGCTTACCAAGTTAGTCCTCCTTACCTCTATTTATCATAGAGTAACTTATACATACAGGCTATTTATTCTCTACGCCTTGTTCCCAGGCATACTGATCCATCCATCCCCACAGAACCTGACTGTAGTCCTGTGGACAAGTTCGCTCATGGAGAATTTTTTACCAGGAAAGTTTTGGTACATTTTCCAATCATAAATTTTTTGTATGATTTTTTTTTATTGAGTGGGCTATAAAATGAAAGTTCCAGGAGCTGATTCCAAAAATATTCCACCATTGCATTTCAGCCAGTTGTCTCGCAAAAAAATTGTAACATTTTCAACACACCAAGTTTCTTTTCAGGAAACGGCTGCATGGTTTTTTCTAAAATATACGCCATATGACTGATCCTCATATTTAACGTACTGAAAGGAGTCGGAAAGCAAGGAGAAAATATCAATATTTACTATTTTTTTTATTCTTTTCCTATATAAAAAACACAGTCCCTTATGACTTTCCTCATAACTTTTTTGTATAATAGTAAATAAGTTCCATTTCTGTCTTAGTAACAGCGCGCCGCGGTGTAAACTAACCCCGAGTCATGGCGTAAAAAATAAAACATTCTTAGATTTGTTCCCTTTAATCCCATAAACAAGTCCCAATGATGTTAAAAAGTTACAGTAGTTAGGTCACAGTTAAGTAAGATAAAAACATCATATTAATAAAACCAAAACATATTGGAGAAATATTCTTTTATTAGTAAACATTACATGTACATTGTAATAACCGATTGTGCCTCAATATACTTTTTTCTTTCTCATAATTTACAAATACTGAAAGTTTCGACCAATTTACAACTCACATTCATTGAGATTATTGGTAAGGCAGATGCAGACTGATTATTATTGAAACTCGCTCTAACTAACCGTGTAATAAAGTTACTTGATAATAAATCGCTCAACTACAATGAAGGCTAACCTAAAACATGCCACTTCGGTTGCGGATATGATTAAAACTGCTCCACAGCTATTTTTGGAGAAAATATTCAAGAAGTCTATTTAGATGTTACATCCTATCGCGCCTTGCTGTTTACGCGTCATTGAAAATTATTTTATATTATTTGAAAACTACAAGAAAGTACAGTTAGCGAGTAACTTCATTAATTTGTTGTAATTCCGGTTTTGTTAGGACAAAAACTGAATTGAGCTGATTCAGAGCTTTTGTTGTAACAAAACCGCCATTTTCTATAGACAAAAACTGATTTTAGGTGTATTTTATTTATTTTTTAAATGTTATCATGGCAGGCAGGCTGACGGACCATTTGATGGTAGGTGGCTACCGTCGCCTAAGGGCACAGACAACACAAGTGCACTGCCTACCCTGCAAATAAGGGTTATGGGGAAAAAATAAGACACAATGTTAAAAAAATGTGGAATCAATTAATCAGTAAAAAAACCTAATTAAATGCACCTTTTTAAAACATTACATACAATGTTCTCTCTTCACTAACCGAGCCCTCTAACAACTGTTTCTTTGGTAGCCCTCATTGCATCATTACTTCAACAAAAGTAGCCATTATATACAGCAAATTATTTGTGCTCTAATTTTAAGCACTTAATTAAATTATCTACTAATAATAATAATATTAAAGACTATGAAAATTGAACGTCGCGGGTTCATAGCCAACAAACACAAATCAAACAAACTCAAGAATTCATTGCACGAGCTACTACTGATAGTATCTCGTGGACTATATACAATATAACTTAACAAACCTACTGTACTGTAAACTTTACATTCATTTTCTATTTACAAACGATCCCAAATAGACTAAACCCATGGCAGTACTCTATGTACTCGTTGACATAAATAAATAGCTTCAGTTTACTTGGACTAAAAATAAAAATAGCCACCACACCACGCACAATCATATATCGTACACTTTATAGTAATCGGCTACGATGTGGTTGCACATGTTTCGGTAGATTTTAAAACCATTAGAATAAGGGTTCATTTTCATTGGTACAGCATGCGAAGTACGGGACCGGACACAACTCGGTACACTCGCAAACAGTGAAGTTGTTTGAATCACAAAAATTTCTTTACACGACTGGTTTATTGTTGATATTATTGGTAAGTATTACCCATTGTTATGGTATTACCATACTTACCCTTATAACCATTATTTCGAAGCGAATTTCAAAATGTTGATGAACTTCTCGCACCCCGCATGCGTTGGAAATGAGCCCTAAATAGAGGTGCTAAAAATTTGTTACTTAACTACGAGAAAAGAAATCCTTGAGAATGAGAATTGGCACACTGGGAATATAAGGTGTTTTTAATTGTAATAAAAAAAATCATTAAAAAGTAAATGCCTTAAATAAAGTTTTATATGAACCTATACATAATTTATTGGAAATTAAATTTTCCTTTTATAAATGGTTATTTATGATCGTAGATCATCTATTGGGTCAAATTTAATTTTTAATTGTAAAAAGCGACTTTAAAATTTTGCATATAAAATAAAAAGACGTTAGAAGACTTAGACCTACTTGTGGTAAAAATCGTATGAAGATAAAAGAGTCCAGCACAGACGTGACTGTAATATATTCATATGCTAAAATATACTATATACCACACACGGTTTATATACATCTTTGTCCTACTAAGTTCACGTTTCTATAATCCATACTAATACGTTACTTATGTCTGTGCTGGGCTTTATTCAGTCAGAAATTAAAATTTTATGTATAAATAAGGCAAAATAAAAATATACTACACCTACTTGTGTAGATATTAATCAAATATTTTGATTAATAAATATGCTTTATTTTTATGCTTCTTTTTGCTATTGAAGAGCGCTTAAAACAAAAACTATCTTTTTTTTAAATTGTTTGAAATTAACTTTAACCGCCTGTATTACACGTTTTAAATAGAGTAATATTTTTTTCTTTGGTTTTTACGTATATCGAGTAAGTATACGTGTTTTAATACAGTATTTACAAAACAATCCTATTAGCCAACGCAGTTTTTGTCTAACAAAGAAAACAAAAAAACAAGAATAGAAAAGTGTGTAAATCACAAAAAAATCAATCGAATTATTCCAAATCCGCCAAAGAATAATAAACGAAAATTATATAAGATTTGAAGACCCAATTTGAGTAAAAGCTTAAAAAGCAACAGCGAACAGCGAACAGCTTGCAGACAAGTTCTTACTTGCAACTTGAAAATCTGTTTTGTGAAATATATTTGCGTGCATTGTGAACAAAATTGCAAGTACTTAAACTTGCGAGTGGACACATCGAATCGAGCTAGATTCAACAGCTTGTCGTTGTCAAATCAATATCTACAATGTATATAATATATGTACACTCTAATGAGATTGCAATTTGACCTTCATATAAAAAAAATCATTAGAACTTTTTTGTCAATATCTCAAAAGTATACTACATTTTGCACATAACATATTTTGGTTTGACAATGACGAGCTGTTTTGTGAAATTCCGAATTCGAAGCAGGCAAATACTCGAATTTGAAAATAAAGTGTATATTTCATACTATATTATTAAAAAAAAATTGTGATAGAAAATTACTGTCGGTGGGTGGAAGGAGCTATTGAGGGCGCGTGTTGTTATGGCTGGCATTGGTTATAAATGTTTATGTCACATAATATACGTCCCATTTTTGATATGATTGATCACAATGAAAATATAACTAATTAATTATTATGATATTGTGTTATTTTAAGTTCACTTATGCAAATTAAAAAATGTCAACATCCATCTTTCTCCTTTCTCACCATACCGTTTTGTGTAAGCCCTGTTTAAATGCAAGACATTGTTCCAGTTTTAATCAATTTAAAAATTAAATAAAAGTTATTGCTTCAAAAATTATTGCTTGAGCAATTTAACCCTAAACACCAAACTCTTTCAAACTCAAATGAATTAACTACAGTATAAGAATTACCATCTGAGTCGACTGGTAATTAATATCGACTGGTGCTCATCGACTTAGATGATAATGCGTCTACTTTAAACGATTTATCATTTGTTTGGATATATAAAAAAAAATAATGAAATGCGACGTTGCATTAAGAGTTGTTAAGAGTGATTTTTAGTGTAAATGACTTACTAACTAATAGTCGGACATTTTCTTAAACAGAACAATTATTAAACCACATCATAACCCAAGAGACAAAGAAAGGAAAAGGTTCTTTTTTCTATCAGAAATGTGATAAATATACAATATTTAGTCTACATAGTCAAAGGGTAGCGCGGTTCGATTACCAATTAACTAATAACTTATAATAGTGTCACTAAAAATTAAAAGTCCATAACTCTAGCTATACAAAACGAAGGTGAAAAGGGGGCCGGGGTCAATGATGTCTCTGGTAGTGATGTGCGTTGTTGTTGTATCTGAAAAAAAAAGAGTTAATTTTAAATATCTAGGGGTAAATTTGTAATGTTTTTTTAAGTATAATAATAACGATACAGATTTATTATAAATAAAAAATTTCACATTGATCTATTTCAAATTATTTTACTCATCATCAAGTTACTAATCCACCAGGGTCATGTCGGTCGAACTTTCGTTCGTCTACGGAACTCCTCATCCCTGATTAAATCTCGCAGTTTAACCCCGAGCGTAGCCCTTTCCATAGCTAGTTTAGTTTTCTTACGAGGCCCAGTTTGAGGCCACGTTTCAGCGCCATATGTCATCACTGGCAAAACATAGTGGTCAAAAACCATGACAGATTTTAGTGTAAAATATGTGATCGAAATTATTTTACAAAAAGGTTTTAATTTTGTTGAAATAATGGCATGCCATAGCCCGTTCCCCTATTACCACCACATTATCTAAATAACCACCTACCATCAAGTGAACCGCCAAGCTTGCCTGGCAACCTTATTTAAAAAAAATATTGGCACTCCGGGAGTGCCGACAGAAGTGAAAACTTGAACAATGACGTGTGTATTTTTTTAATCGTCAGGAAAGTACATACAGAGGTGTCGGTTACGATAACAGTGTCGCGAGTTGAATGGTTTTTTCCCATCTTAAAAATGCCCAACGCGCCTGAGGAAGTTTTCATTTCAATAATAAAATATCTCAAGCAGTAACTGTACCCAGCCTATTTAAAGCCAACACGTACCTGTTAAATCTCTTGTACTTATTGTTGTGTTTGGTGAAGTGGTGGCGGCGCTCGCCACGGTACTTGAACCCGCCACCCCACTGCGGCTTATTCTGCTTCTCCTGTTTACATATACTACCATTTACTATCTTTTGTTTAAGTCTTTTGTAAGAAATTTAGATTATTTAGATTCATTTTTATATTCTCTCGATATACTAATGACAGTGCACACTGCCTCGTGCAGTATTCGACTTCATTTTCACTTATACCATCAATAGAAAGTTTTTTGAAGTTTACTCCTTAAGAATCGATTTTCATATATGTATTAAGCGTGGGGTATGAAAATTTATGGGAGTAAAATCAAATGCTTTAATGCATATTAATATAATATATTTATATTTATTTGTGAATTAAGAAAATTAACAAAGTAATAAAGCTAAGAAAATGCATTCATTTACTCTCATTTACTAATCTATGTATTTTATAATCATTCGTAAGGAGTAAACTCCTGATGTGCGTCGGAGCTGACACACTTTTTTTATTTCATAATTGCTGTTTTAATAAGTTTCATGGGATATGAAATAAAGTGATCGTAAGTACCTGGAAGGGGTTGTATCCGTTCCTGTTGTTGTTGAATCTGTTGTAATGGTGGAACTTCTTGTGTTTCTTGCTCCGGCCGCGATCCATCTCATCGACGGCCTCCGAGGCGCGTTTTCGCTCTGTTCGACGTTCTTCGAACACCTAAGTACAAATTTAATACTTTGTTTAGTTCCAGGAATAGAATAATGAACACAATTACGAGAATGTATCGTGTTCATGAGTTTATTTTTTATTATTGCTATTGGTCCACTTAATCAACATACATCCGTTCATTCAATAAAAATTCGCCTAAGGTGTAGGCACACTTTAGGGAATATGAGAGAGAAAAAAATTATAGTCGAATGGAGACGAATGGAGGACTGATGAATACCTCCTGTATTCATCATCAGTCCTCCATTCGTCTGAGACGTTTCCCACTACGCTGGACCGGCAGAATTGACGGAAATCGGTGTCCGGTTGTAGGTGTTCACATTAAACCGGATCCCGCATCATCAAATTTTGATTTCAGTATTAAACATACAATCACGCCATGCTGCTAATTTTACAAAGCACCGAGCGCGAGCGGGGGACAGGATACCGTTTACATTACTCCTGTCCGGTAAAATTCCGAGCTCATCTTGCCGAATGCGGTATAGTGTGAACAGCTTCATATAAATTCTACAGACACTGGACTTTCCAGGAGTTTTGGCCCGGTAAATCCGCAGGTCCGGCATAGTGAGAACCTAGCCTAAATAAATACATTGAGACGTTATAGTTACTATGTCGAGTTCCATATTCCAATCGGAACATCGAGTGGAACTTTACCCCCGAGGGATAAAGTTCCACTCGGCGTTTAATAGAAGACTTACTTGGTATTGCTTTAATTTACTTGGTACTAGATAGTGCGGCACTAACCTGACGTGACATGTGCGAGTGCGTGCCAGTCCACGAGTCGACTGGCGCACCGTAGCCCCGATGGGAGGCGGTGAACAAGGCCCGCGCCGTTTCTACTCCCGCCGTTTCCGGCTTCGCGTTTGCCCCCGGCGCCGTTCCATTAGCCGTTACCCCCGCCCCGCCGTCGCTCGCCGACGACATACTACTCACGCTAGTGTTCGGACTCTGTTCGTCGCGCCCGTTCTCCTTTACTCTGTACAAAAAAAAAGTTTTCATTGAGACAAGTCTCTCCTCTTTTTCTTAGGCGTTAAACATCTATTCAATCTTCATTTCTCACTAGCTGTTGCACGCGATTTGGTGCGCGTAACTTTATAAAATATAGCCCACGTTATTCGTTAATAAGTTAGCTTTCTATAGGTGAGAGTTTTTAATATCGGTCCATTCCTATTTTCTTTAGTGTATCCTTGGGAATGGGTTGCAAAATTTCATTATGATTGGTTGAGTGAGAAAGGTAACAGACACAGAAAGACTTACTTTCACATTTATAATAATAGTATGGATAGTAGTTAGAATAAAAAAAAAAACAGACTTACTTTTTAGTAACAGTCAGACCGTTCAAGCTGGGACTGAGCTGGGATCCACTTTTCTCATTTGAAACGGTCCACCCATGGTGCATGCCCTTTGTGGTCACGACGAGGCCCTGAGGTGACTGACAGCGACTCGGCTTGGGCTTCCGACCCTCATCCTTCCACTTGCCTTTGCACTCGTTGCGTTCATCACCACTCGACTCTGAATCATATGGAACCAATTTTGAACTTGTGTTACCGTTTCTCAAGTGAGTCAAAGAATCACCCTTATTCATTTGCTCCTCTAACTTCTCCAACGGTGACTTTGGGATTTTCACGAGCTTACTAGTAGACGGTGACCTTTCTGGCAACCGTGTGGTACCTGCGACCGGCTTAAACTCCTCAACCTTTGAAACCTTCGTTCTCGTATACGAATCGTCCGATCTCTTGATGACAAAGTTGATTCTCTTGTCTTCGTCCTCTTTTGAACCATTGAGAATCTTTGGAGTCGTAACTTTGACAACTTCACAGTTCTGGTTCACCCACGGTACAGAATTATTCACCGAATCGGACAATTTACTCAGTGTGTTGTTCAATATTATAGGTTTCACTTCAGATTTGGAGGCCTCTGTGGACGTGCTGTTTAGTACTCTCCTGTTTTCGGTTCTATAGAAGGTAAGCTTAAGAGGACTCTTGTCCCTATTCAACATATTATCTGGAAGTTGAGGCCCGTAAACTGAGCTCGACGTGGACGCCGTTGGCGCTGCCATGTCTTCGTATAGATTCTCCTTTTCAAAGAACATGATGTACGCATTAAAACCTAGCACCGCCGATACCGGTAAAGGTCGCACACAGCTGTCGTCGAATTGATAATAGTTGCCGTTGGGGGCCTGACCTATGGCCGTATAGTGGCCGCAATTCTGAGTTTGACCAAGGTGTGTTACCAAACTGACCAGTTTATACGACTGGAAAAGAAACACAAAAAGTATATTAAAAAAAAAATTAATGTTAAGGATGAACAGTTGTCGATACA
Organism: Synanthedon andrenaeformis; assembly: GCA_936446665.2. Classification (NCBI taxonomy): domain Eukaryota; kingdom Metazoa; phylum Arthropoda; class Insecta; order Lepidoptera; family Sesiidae; genus Synanthedon; species Synanthedon andrenaeformis. The sequence continues at coordinate 6,595,382 of OW387789.2, forward strand.
CTTGATGGTAGGTGGCTAGTGGCTACCGTCGCCTATAACACAAGTAAAGCCACAGGTGTTGCAAGTAAGATTGGATAAGTGAAATGGGCTCTGGCATCCGTTACTCACTCACTGAAATACAACAACACATATGGGTGTTATATCATGGTAGTCTTCAGTTAAAGAGGTGGTTACAGCCGTCAGACGGCCTACCCAAATGATTGCAAAACGCAGTGAGCCCTATGACCACATTAGTATTTTATATATTACTAGCTGTTGCACGCGACTTCGTCCGCGTAACTTTATAAAAAATAGCCTATCTTACTCGTTGATAATGTATATTTCTATAGGTGAAAGAATTTTTAAAATCAGTTGAGTAATTTAGGAGTTCATCTCCGACAAACAACGTGACACGAAATTGTTATATATATAATATAACAATTTCGTGTCACGTTGTTATATATTACAAGCCTTCCCCATGTTTTTTCATCAGGCTTCGTAATAATGCATTTTTTTTTTTTTTGCAAATTATATGACACAAACTTTCCTCTTTAATCGCTCTTTTCATCAGTCTATCAAAGTACTTTGGGTAGATTAGAAGTAGTTAGCGAAAACACAGACAAACAAACAGACAGATGGCGACTTGGTTACAAAATATTGGTTTTTAAAAACTTAACCGTTGCATTACAGACAGGCAGAAGCGTCTTCAATTTATTACATCATTTTATTATTTATTAAGGACGCAAGTAAGAATGAAAATGAGAAAAATGAAAATATATACTAACCAGTTGTTGTTGATTGTTCTTGTTGTACATATATTTGTTTAGGGTAAGCTTCTTTCTGAACTGTACATGTTTGGACAGTTTTCCACCGACCAAGGAGAACCTTTTCAATGCTATGCACAGCACCATCGGTGCACGCTCCAAAAAGAACTGTTTCGTGGCCGACACCTACACAAAAACGAGACAGGTCAATTTTATGTTACATCTGTCAAGAAAAGTCCTGTGCACATTGACTTATATATTACTAGCGTAAGGACCGGGTCAACGGCGCGGCGAAATGGCACCAGTTCTTTGGCCCTAAAAAAAAAATCTCAATTTAGGGCCAACGAACGACAGTCGTCGTCCCGCGTCCGCGCAAGATTGTGGTGTTTGGTGTTTGTGATTGAGTGAACTTTTTTGTTAAATTATTATAAAAATGCCTAGTTGCGCTGTAAAAGGCTGCAAAAACTATGACACTAAAGTTAAAAAGGAACAAGGAATATTGTATCATCGGTAAGTTAATCTTGTTACTTGTTAAATAATTAATTTTAACACATTTCATTTTAAAGCGCTTCCTGTGGTGATCATACGAGTTCTAATGTTTTCTAACAGATGGCGCTACTTTTTTTTGTCTATAAGAAGTAAGTTATGTAAAATGTTCCGTTGGGCGTATCCTTAGTTCAAAACCATTGCCTGTGCATCATTGCACACAATGCATCAAATGATATGATTGAAATAAAAAGCCAAATTAATTATTTTTTTTTGAATAATTAATTATAATTAGATAAATACAAAATACATATTTATTACGAATACGAACTACATATTTATTGTTATTATTTTTGTTCTTTATTTAATTACTAGCTGACCTGGCTAACTTCGTACCAGTTCAAAATGAGAGTCAGTTCCATACAAAATGTATTTTACTCTAAATTTCTGTTTTTATAAAACAAATTAATTAATAAACTGGAGAAGGGACACCATAGTAGCAAGAATTAACTTTAAAACTTAAACTCCACACCTGTTAGGTAGTTTATGGCTCTCATCACCAAAGAAATGTGTTTTTACTAAAGAAAATTAGTGTGAAAATGTATGCTTATATGCTAACATAATATGCTGCTACAGAAAGGCATGTATTAGACACAACATAGCTATTAGTAATTTCAATGGACCAATTAAAAAATATATATTAAAACTTATCAAGTGAATGCAACTAACCTTTTTATTACACCCTTCACACTTATAACCTAAATCTTCTAATCTTTCTCTAGAAAAATATGTATCTAAGGCTTCTTCCAGTGTTGAATGTTTTCTTATATCTAATAGTAAATCCTGAAACAAAACAATATAATATAAAATAACATTTAAACTAGATAACGAATGTTGACTGGTAACAGTGAAGTTAATGATTTATTTAATGGGAAAAATTAGTTTTTTTTTTTAAAAAAAAAAAGGTATTTGTTGAACAAAACAATAATAATTCCAGTCACAATTAGAACATTTTCAAATACAAATATATTTATAATATATACTAGCGACCCACCCCGGTTTCGCATTGGTAGTAGAGCATATATGCCTACGTTTTTTGCTTCAGTTTGTTGCGTCGAGTATGAATTAGATTTAAATATAACAAACATATTACCACAGTAACCGTCGTGTCGCGTTGTTGCGAGAACGCTTGAATTTATTTTCTCGTGCGTAGTTTCTAATTTACGATAACTCCATGTTACTAGCTGATAATATCCTATATTACTCATTGAGAATGTAGCTTCAAATAGGTGAAAGAATTTTAAAAATCCATTCAGTAATTTTTTGAGTTTATCCATTATAAAAATACAAAAACATAACTGTAGAATATAACTTTAATAAAATTTTAAGTAATTAAAAAGGGGAAGATTTTTTTTAATAACACTATATTTTACAAATTCATAAATACATAGAGAAGCAAACTTTTGAAAAAAAAAAGGAATTGCTGAATTTGGGGTTTTTCTTTTACAATAATAATTTTTGAAAAAACAGAAAACGTTACCTGAAAATGCTGGTATGTGGTGGAGAGGTGATGGCAAGCGAGACAGCGCACAGTGGACCTGAGGTAACCGCCCAGTATTTGGTTGAGGGGAGTGCTCTCTTTGCTGTACTGGTCTAGTTTGTCGGCATTCATAAAACGACTCAGGTAACATTTCTCCATTGCTTCCACCAAATACCTAATAAAATTATGTGATCAATTATTTTTTTCATTTTCTTCATAACATATTAATAAAAAAACCCTTCACGGTGTTGCACAAAGGAAAGTACAAATGAAAATTTTAAATAAACTTTATAATAAAATAACAGAGTTTCTAGTATGTATGTTGAAGAGACTTAAAATTTTATCCACTATAAAATACTAGCTGTTGCACTCGACTTTATCGGCGTAACTTTATAAAATATAGGCTATGTTATGCACTGATAATGTAGCTTTGTATGGGCGAAAGAATTTTCAAAGTTGGTCGAGTAGTTTTTGAGTTTATTCATTACAAATACAAACACAAAAAAATACAAATCTTCTCTCTTTATAATATTAGTATAGATTGAGAGGTCTCTTTGGTTGACTATGTCCTAGCATTCATGCTTGCATGGTGCTAGGACATAGTCTTTTGTGTTTGCTTTGACCGAACACTTCTATAATAACTGAGATAGACATGGTGTACTCTACCAAATGTATGCATTTTCTATCTCAGTTATAATAGAATTCTTCGGCTTTGCCTACATAACAAAACAAAGCTTTCTTAAACCTTTCTGAACGAAGTTGTTACACTATGGCGCTAGTTTGCTAGTCGCCATGTTAATTTGTTAATTTTGGGTATTAAAAACAGACAATAGCAATAATTTTCAATAGTTGTTATATGATATTACGTGCATTACTTTTCTAGTTTATGTAAATTTTCCCACAGCAACAAGCAAAATACTATTGAAGTTGATTGGGTTACCTCAAAAATTCGTGTGCATCCTCTTGTCGTCCGTGCGTAAGGTGTTTGCAGATAAGACGTAATTTAGAGACAACTTGCCATGGCTTTATGGGGGCACCACCACTCTTTTGAGTAGACATCAAAGTTGTTCTCACACCGCAGATGACACATGCTTCTGAAAAATAAATTGTAAAATTTCATAAAATATTCAATGACATTTGAGTATATAAAGAAAAAATAATTTAAATCTTTAATTTGTCACCAACAGCCAAAAATATATTACATATTTATTGTAATGACATAAAACAACAGTTCACAACACTATCTGCAACAAGTATACTAAGGTCAAGTTTGTTTATGAAACACAAACTTATGCTAGAATATAAATCTATGTTTTGGCTATAAAATAAACATAGCTAGTTAAAAATATGGTACCTTGTTGGCTACATTTCTCAGCATGAGCAGACTCTGATACGAGCCAATTTGCAAAGGCGGGCACATGGAAAATTGCTTGTAAGGTTGAATTCAAGTAGCAACTGTTGCCGACATTGTGCATTCCCGCACCGGCAGCCCAGGCTCCTTGCCACCCCAACTGCACTTTCTCAACAGGAAACAAAACCCTTTTGGGCTTAGGTAAACCTTCTTCTTTGCTTCTGTTGCCATCTGAAATTGCATGTATATTATTCAGTACACAGAAAAGGACATTTGCAAGTGTGCTGCTGACCTTAGTAGAATTAAGGATAGAGATGGGAAAATGGTCTGGCATCACTTACTCACTCACTGAAAGACTGCAGCACACATTCTGTTATTTCACGGTGGTCTTCTGTAAGGGGATTTAAAATGCAAATATAAAGACGTATTCATGTCAAAGTAAAAATCCAACAACTGGCAAAAACTATAGAATAAATTATCCCTCATTTACTTTTTTAATTTTCAAAGCAGACGAAGTCGCGGGCACCAGCCAGTTACAAATATTCCAACAAATAAATAAGATGAAATAATGACAAGAACGTCCCGCGCAACAATAAAATAAATATTTACAAGATACGACAACTATAACCTCAAAATATCTTATCACGAAATGTTATCTTATCGTGAACGAATCAATTAGGATAATGTGATACGCGACAAAAGTATAACATTACCTGAACTCTCACTGTTGCCGTTTCCATCCTTTTTAAGAAGTTTGGTTTCAAGAGTTGGCTTTTTAGGCCGTATCACCACGTATTTAGACTTCAATCCATCGAGAACATTATTTTGGTAGTCACCTGATTCTTCAAAGTCTATTTTAGATAAGAGTACACTTTTCGAAGAAGAATAAAGTCTACTATCCAATACAGAGGTGTTTTGAGATTCATCGGCGGTAAGAGATAAACGCAATGCGCTTGACACTGGGTCGCAAATGGAAGCGGGCATTTTACCTCCAAAAGTTCTTACCACCACATTTAAACTACACTATAACTCATCATGCCGCGTCAACGAACGATAATAACTCATTGAATGCAGTTTTATTAAAGGCTTCGAATAAATTGTATTTGGAAATAGTATTTTTACACAGAAAATAGAAAACGTATGTAGTTATACACCGATATCATTTGTCACACGCTTACGAGAAAATTCCTAAAGAAACACGAGCTGAGTGAAGTGAAAGAAGAAATACGAGGCGCGCAGCGCAGCGCAGCTTGTAATAGACCACAGAACCAGATATTTTATAGACTTCTTTTCATAGACAAGTAGGGTTCGAGCAATAATTTCGATATCCATCCAGTATCGATACTTTTGTTTTCGACACTCGATTCTGAGTACAATTTACACAAGAGCCCGATACTTTCTCCCACGGTATCGAGTTTATTTCTCATATTTCAACACATTTTCTCATCGGGCTTATATATATAAAAAAAAAAAAAATTATTAAAAAATTATTAATGAGAAAATTTGACAAAGTAGAAAAATTTATAGGATTTGATTTTGATGTTAGTGTTAGACTTACATTGAACAAATGATTTCTAAATATAGTTATGATAACTTAAAAGAGTGTAATCATCCTGAAATTTTAATTAATGTACATCAAGAGGGGAAAGGGGTAAGTAGTGATGTACATAAATATAGACAATTTATTGGTTCTTTACTTTATTTGGTGAATAAAACAAGGTTAGACGTTTCATTTCATATAGGGTATTGTAGTAGACATCAGGAAAGTCCAAATTTAAATGATTTTTCTAATATAAAAAATATTTTTAGATATTTAAAAAATACTGTCTCTACGAGTATTAAATATGTTCGAAATAATGATTTGGTGCTTAGGGCATATTGTGATGCAGACTTCGCAGGTGATCCAGACACTAAGAAAAGTACAACTGGCTTTATTATTCTGTACAGTGGTGGACCACTACATTGGTGTTCACGTAAACAATCTGTAACTGCGTTGTCCAGTACAGAGCCTGAATACATCTCAGCATCAGAATGCATAAAAGATCTTTTGTTTGTTCAGAGTTTGTTAAAAGAAATAACTGGTAGGTACAACTCCTAAGACAGAACTGTATGTTGATAATCAGTCAGCAATTGTGTTACTAAAAAATGGAATTTTAAATAGGAGAAGTAAACATATTGATGTAAAGTTTCATTTTATAAAAGAAAAGATTGATCAAAATTCTATCGAAATTTTTTACTGTCCTACAAATCAGAACTTAGCAGATATATTAACAAAAGGTCTTGACAGAACTAAGTTCTTGAGATTAAAGAAGTGCATTTTAAGTGATGAGTGATTAGTGAGAGAATATTATAAAATGTTTTAATAGATGTTAAGGTAGTAATAAGTGGTTTGGATCTTAATTCTAAATTTAATATATTTTAGTTATAAGGTTTTGGAATTTAATTTGAAATTTAGTTCTTAAGGTGGTTATGATTATATATGTATAGAAGCTTAATAAGTTAGGTAGGGAATATAGTATTAAATGGTTTTAATGTTGTTGAGTAGAGGTTTTTGAGTTGAAGACTCATAGATGATGAGTATTTTGTTTTAATGAAGATGTTATAGAGTCATGAGTTATTAATTAGATTTAGATTTAGTATGTAAAGATTGTGAAGTATAGTCAGCCAGGTATTTAAGATTCAGAGGGGATGTTAATGAATTTTTGAACTTAAATACTGGCTGATTTTAAATAGGTTTGATTTCAAATATAGAAAAAGAAAAAGGTTGTTTAATTGACAGAGAAAAATTTAGCAGAAGTTGTTTGGATTTTTAATGAGATAGAATAATTTTATGTGTTTATTTTATATTTTGTATAGCTTTAGTTATTAAAATTATGATGTATTGAAAGAGTGAAAAATAAAGATGATGTGCATATCGAAACAAAACATTTTATTAAATAAATATAAATAAATAAATATAAATATCTTCACACATTCCACACAGCACCATCTAGTTCCACACTAAGCAACTTAATGCTTGTATTATGGATACCAGACAGTTGATATAATACATAGATTACTTTTTTTTTTGTAAATACATACATATTATAAATACAAACATCCATGACTCAGGTACAAAGATAAATGTTAACACATAAACATTTGCCCCTAGCAGGATTCGAACCCGCGACCGTTTGGTTAACAGCTAGGGTTACTAGCCACTAGACCAAACGTGTCGTCAAAACGTATTGTACAATTCATGGATCCCACAATTTGCATGAAGAGTTGTATTGTTATACAAATTTAAACCATAACAATTTGAAATGATACCTCGTAACTAATTTATTATAAATGATAGCCACAGCCCTTTGGGTATACCTACTAATACGATGTACCTAATTCGTCTTATGTTTATTCTTGAAAATTGACAGTCGCAATCAATGTCGCAATTAAATCGTCCGAGCCGAATGAAAATGTTAAAGACTAGAGGTAAGTTGCCCCCCACTCTATACATGAGAAAGTGTCCGTCAAATACGCTCAATTGGGCGGCGCTGTAGTAGAATTGGGGCGTGGCACTTTAGCATTTTATTTACGGTGGTTTCATAAACTACGAAACCAACCAATCATATCAAACAACAATGATACACTAGCGCCATCTGGTCAATTTATGAACCATTTAAAGCTCTTAGCTTGCCACTTTTTCATTTTAACACCCATGTAAATTGGTCCTCTTTACCTCCTTACCTCTAGTCTCCATGGTTAAGCCTTACATATCGATCGATAGTGGTATCGATACTTCGAACCGGACAGCAAATACAACAGAGCCAACAGAGTAATAAAGATAATAACAAGAAAAAACCGGATAACAGAGTAAAAGTACAGACAGTAGCAAGTTTAGCTAGTGGCACTAGTATGAGTTTATAATGTCCGCACTCGCCAGCGAGAGCGTTAAAATTTTGTACGGTATGGAAAATTGTAAGTTGTCATTTTTCCCATTTAAATGTTTTACGCTCGCGCTATCGAGTGCGAACTTCATAAACTTATACTGGTACCATAGGTCATCAAACTTGAATCTTTACCGCAGTTTTTTACAACAGTATTTTCTACTATTTAGTTTGTGGTTTAGTATGTATTCATATTGTACTATGTAGCGTTAGTATCTACTATTTAGTTTGTGCTATGTAGCTTCCTGTCCTGAGTGTATAATATTCTGTGTCCATTTCAATTACGCACAGAGTACTTCGTACATAGAGTATAATTAATTGAATGACATTTGTTTGTCAAAATCCAGTCAGCAAAAAAAAACTATAACCATCATCTTAGTAGAAAGAAATCTTGGGAAATAGATGTAAATATAGTTACATTTTATTTCCCACTTTATATTATTATTTTATTGAAAAACGCAATTACAATTTTTGTAGTAAATGCCGTCTTATTGAGACTGTGAACAAAGTATCTTTACTGCGGGCCGGTGAAGGAGTGATCATGGCGAATCCGTCATCAGGCGTTGGTAAGATTTTCGTTTATTTTTATCTAAATTGGTTTAAATATTTCCGAAAATATTAGGAATAATTTTGTTTAACAACTCATACTATATATGTAGGTAAAACTAATTCCTTGTTTTGTTTTAGTTGTTCCACGGAACTTTCGTCTTCTAGAAGAACTCGAACAGGGTCAAAAAGGCGTCGGTGATGGTACCATATCTTGGGGCTTGGAAAGCGATGACGATATGACTTTGACTCATTGGACGGGCATGATAATTGGCCCCCCTAGGGTACGCGTTGTTTTTAAAAAAATTACACAAAAATATGTAGATTAAAGCTTTGTATGTAATAAAAATCGAATTTTTTACAGACTCCTTATGAAAATAGGATGTATTCACTTAAAATTGAGTGTGGCACTCGTTACCCAGATGAACCTCCTACAGCTAGATTTATATCTAGGATCAACATGAACTGGATTAACAGTCAAACTGGACTTGTAAGTACTTACAAAATGTCAAATATTTTTTCTGTTTATTTTTAAAGGGATTATTAAAATTTAACACCTATTGTGCAACACACATTAATAATAGGACAAAAATTTACGGTATACTTACTGAACGAAAGTAAAATTGCAAAAGGGTCACATGGAGAGGTGATAAACTAGAAATAAAAAAGCACCCTTGATGAGGGTACCAGAAATTTTCTTTCTTCTCTTTTTCACATACAGAAATATGATTGAAGAAATGTTATTTTACGGTGGTCTGTAAAAGGGGATGTTAACGTAGTATTTGATTTTAGCAAAGGATTTGGAATTATAATTTAATTGAATTTTTTATTGTTAAAGTTGTCAGACAGGCTGATGGTCCACTAAGTTGTAAGTGGTCACCTTTGCCTATAAGACAAGCAATGCCACAGGTGCTGAGACTGCACTGCCAACTATAGTATTTTTTTTATTTTTTTTTATTTATAATTTTAACAATTTTAAGGGCTAATATATAAAATAACATGTAAAACGATAAAACTAAAAACCACTGAGGTTTAATCTCGTTTTATAAGTAGAGTTGAGGATAAGGGATTACGAAGGCATAGGGGAAATAGGCTTTCGGGGAAACACAATCAGACATGTCATAGTGGTCTTCTGTAAGGGGGAGTAAGTTACTGCGATAGAGCCTGCCTGCCACTACTTGTTAGATCCAAACCAGAGCTGACTATGAATTGTATACAATAGGATTATCTGAAATTACTTTGTTTGGACTCACGGTGAGTTCAGATTACAGTTCATGACTAAGTAAACATGTTTACTTGGTCATAAACTGATGTAATATTTTAGTCTAGCGTGTTTTATTTATAGACAAAGAAAAATCTTAATCTCTTAATTTACGACGCATTTCAAATTTTCGGAGTAGCAACCATATTTTTAACCAAAAAAACTATGGGCATGTGGTTGTTGGAGTTGGTAGTTTCGATTATAGCAACGTTCAAATTAGCTTGGGTATACAGACTATCAAGGCTCTACTGTACTTGTATCATTCACAATACTTAAAATAAAAAGAGGTTATTCTCTGACCATTTGTTTTTGTTGTAAATAAGTATTAAGAACATGCACTTTATTCCAATTAGCCAGGTTGTCAACTGACATAAGCTTCCTCTAATTCATGCTGTATAACTCTTCCCTTGCACTCCATCTCCAGCCCTTTGCTAAATCATCCTCCCACTCTTGTCTCCCTCTGCTCCTTTTACCATCTCTGAAGTACTAGACTGTGTCCATTTATTTCTTTTAGAATTTTTTGTCCATTAATTTCTTTCACATCTATTCCCCATTAATTTCTCTGAAGTACCAGACTGTGTCCATTTATTTCTTTTAGATTCTTTGTCCATGAATTTCTTTCACATCTATTCCCCATCAATTTCTTTCAGAATCTTATGTGCATCAATTTTTTTCAGAATCCTTTATCCATTAATTTCTTTCAGAATCCTTTGGCCATTTATTTTTCAGAATTCTTTGTCCATTTATTTCTTAAAGAATTTTTAGTCCATTTATTTACATTACTTAATGCTTATTATGTTGATAGGTGGACAGGCAAGTGCCAATCTTGGCCCGATGGCAACGCGATTACACTATCAAGACAGTGTTGCAGGAACTGAGGCGTCTCATGACACTCAAGGAAAACATGAAGCTGTCCCAGCCTCCGGAGGGAAGCACCTTCTAGTTCCTCTTGATGGCTCTCTCGTAAAGTGTCTCAACATACCCAATCTACTTTGAAACACTACATAAAATGTTTACATTCATTTTATGAAAAGGCAAAATTCTCAATTCAAGAATCATTAGTTTATCCTAAAGCAAAACATTACCTTCTCTATCCAGTGCATTTACATTATAAGAAATAAGTTTGTGTCACTTTCAATGTAGATTGGGATCTGTTCCTTTTCATACCGCTCTTAAAATATCTACATAAAGGGTTTACCATTTTTATTGTTTGTCATACTATCCAAATTACTGTGGCCTTTAAAAAAAAAGTTAAACTTGCTTTTTTGATAATGTTAAGGCTAGTTTTATCTGCATTTTTATTTAAAATAAGCTACATATTAAAGCTTGTATTATAAACAACTGTTTGGACGAAGAATAAAAGATTAAATAATCTAGATAATATTTAAGTTCATTTGTTTGTCTCTATCTTGGGTAATAAGAAAGAGACAAATAGATTCTCAAGAACCTGACTTCACATAGTGTCATGAGTAGATAGTTCTTAACAAAAATGTCTAATGACTACGTTTCTTTCCTTTACTTTCATGAGCATATTTTGTTTTAAGTTAATGAAGAGAGTTTTATAAACAGTGTGTATTAGGTTCTCTGTAAAATCTATCACCTGTCACAACATTACACCAACTGGTTGTTTATGAATACAAGCACTCTTATTATTATAATTTTTCATAGTGATGTCAGAAAATTATAGTTCTTTGAATAAATTAAAATATTTTTTTCCTAATGTCTTGATTGAAATCAAGTGTAAAAATAATTTAGGAAATATTTTATTTGATAGGCATATAAGTACTACTGAATTTTTGTGAAGCTTCGCGTACGTCTAAGTGTTGTCGAAAGGGAAAAGTGCTCTGGCACTGCTTGTCAATCTTGACCACAATTACAAACTTAGCTCCTATTTTAACCACTATGCGTTATATTAAAAAACCAATTGCTAAGTCAAACTGTTTCATAGCATTAATATTTTTACCAATGTATAAGTAGCAAAGGTAAATAATAAATCAATAATGTCATTCATATATAGAGATTTCATTTTACAACCAAATCTTTCCAGGATTAATTAAGTACCTGGGCTAGTCATAATGCGACTTAGTCCCTCCACGCATTAGGCGTTGAAAAATAACACCTGAGATTGAAAATGTATGAAGTAATATAACATCTGGTGTATTCCCAGTAGTTCGGTTAACAGTTCGGTTGACCGAACTAGTGAGACTTTTTTTTCCCAGTAGTTCGGCCGTACAAATCAACCGGAATAGTGAGACCATTTTTTTCTGGTCCATTCCCAGTAGTTCGGTTAACACTCCGGTTGACCGAATTATAGACTGAGACTTTTTTTCCCAGTAATTCGATCGTACAAATCAACCGGAATAGTGAGACGATTTTCTTTCATTCCGGTTGTAAATTCAATTATGCAGCCAGCATGCTTGGCACTCTGCCTAGGGGACCGAAGCTTAATATTATATACAATTTTATTTAAAGATTAATTGTTAATTTATTAATTAAAATTACCTTTACATGTCATATATATTAAAAAAAGAAACAAAATTATAAATAATTTATTCTTTTTTTGCCCGATGGTTATATTTAAGGAGTATATCCAAACCAGGGCCACCTCTGGCAAGTGGATTTACGAATTTGGCTCTGGCGGCGAAAGAACACTGGACTTAAATTAAAGGAAAGACGAGGAAAAAGGAGGATCGAATTACTGGGAAAAAAAGTCTCAGTCTATAATTCGGTCAACCGGAGTGTTAACCGAACTACTGGGAATGGACCAGAAAAAAATGGTCTCACTATTCCGGTTGATTTGTACGGCCGAACTACTGGGAAAAAAAAGTCTCACTAGTTCGGTCAACCGAACTGTTAACCGAACTACTGGGAATACACCTAACATCTGACAATTTTATCGTTGTGATGACGGTGGCGCTGAATTTTTTATATTTTTGGACGATCCCTCGCGAACCCAACATTTTTCCAGGATAAAAAGTATCCTATATGCTAATCTAAGTAATAAACTATCTCTGTGACCAATTTCACCCAAATCCAGCCGTTTTTATGTTATTGAAGAACAAACATCCAAACTTTCGCATTTATAATATAACTAGTTGGTGCCCCGCGACTTAGTTCGCGTTGAAAAATAAAAATATAACGCCTGACATCTTTATTGCTATTACACTTTTGCAAAGCTTTAGTTTTATTATTTTATTTTAGAAGATCCCTCGGGAACAATCGTTACTTTTTTCTGGATAAAAGGTACGCTGTCTTTTTTGTATCAAGGACGTGTATGCCAAATTTTATGATGATCGGTTGAGTAGTTAGGACGTGAAAAGGTAACAGACAGTTCCTTTCACATTTATATTAGTATGGATTCCACATATGTTTGCGGTGAGCACAAGGCTGGATTTCTAAATGGAAATGAAGACTAAGCCCAGGGTCATACAGTTCCAATCGAACAGGGAAAAAATCAAAATAGTGAGCACATTTTACATTTATTTGAGACACGTTCTATAAACAATAGATACACACAAATATAGTTGGAAACCAAAGATTTATCTATTTAATTCTCGTTGGCAGGACAACCCCTATGCACATTGACATATCTCAAAACCATCATTAATATAATTATTTGACAAACATAATGCAACAATATTTTATTTATTTATTGAAATACAAGTTTTAAATTTTATTCACTACAAATTGTGGACAATTTGAAAAATCCTTAATTAATGCCAAATATTATGGCAACCAGGTACACCGTTATTATATTTATAATACTTTTAAAACACTATAAGCGTTGAACAGACAAGTATACATATAAACTTTGTATAAACATACAAATTAGGTATCTACAAAGCTCTGTTTATATGGTGTGTTGTATTATGTACGTGGTATTATACTTTTTAACAACTATACACTTTTGTGTTACATATTGCTTTTGAGTCATCCACATTGGCCAGTAAATATGGCCTTTTAACAATAATTTTTTGTTCCAATTAAAACATTATATATTTATTCAATAAAAAATGACACCATTTTGTTAAATAGTACAGTCAGCGTCAGAAGTAGATGAGCATCTGAAGTAGGCAAATAATTGTTAGCATTTAATTTTTCAGAAACATCTACACAACAACAGATTTCAAATTGATGTGAGCTTCTTTGAATTCAAATATATCTAAACACATATGTCATATATTTCATTACAAACGGAAATTTTTTCTTATATACAATCTGATCGCCAAAAGTATCTAAGCACTAAAATGTTCAATTATATCTCAACACTTTTTGGAATAAACTTTGATATCTTTGTATTAAGGTTCATGTTTAGTTGGTCGCAATAATCACCTACTTACATTGTCTCATAATTACGCTTGAATGACATCATTTTCAACCGAATTCAAAAAAGGAAGACGTTATCAATATGATTGTATCTTTAAACTTTAACCGATCTTCCCTCTCGTCACTACTTTCTTACAAACAGCGTTGTCTCATTTGAGCAGCGCGTTTAGTATGCCTACCCATATTATATAATACACTTACTTAATTTTTAATGATTAATGCTTTACTTCAAAGCATAGCATTAAAGAACAATCAACGAAATTATTTATACTAGTTACCTATTTACATTTTATAATCAGTTAATTTTATAGTCTGAGGAGCCGCAGATTGAAACTGTACCTCTTGGCTGGCACCTTCGTTTTTAAAAATTTCTTATTCAAGTTTTATTAATACAAATACAATATTTTGTAATTGTAGATGTTTTGTACAATTACAAAACATTGTACAAATACAATGTTTTGTATGTGTAGATGAATACCTAATTGATTTTTGTATATTGTGAACTTATTTTTGTATTGTGTTGTGTTTTATGACTAGTCCATTGGATGAGTGGTTGAGGTGCTTGAATCCGGGTTCGATTCCCGGCAGGGTTAACTTTGGAAATAAACTTTTCAAAATTGGCTCTGGTCTGGAAAGTTGTGGCAGGGCATACAGATCACCGTTAAGACCATAAGGAGTGAATAAGGAATGCCAGAGCCCATTTCCCTATCCGTTATCCTAGTGTAGTCAGCAACGCTACTGCGGCACCTGTGGCGTTACTTGTGTAATAGGGACGGTAGCCACCTACCATCAAGTGGACCGTCAGCCTGTCTGCGACCGTAACATAAAAAAGTAAAGAATTATCAATCTTATTGTTACTTGAGTAATTAAGAATAATAAACCAGTAAACCTATTTAGATAAAATCGAATAGTACCAAGTCGCACGATCATGCGAGTCTTTTTCGTTCGAGGTGACGAATTTATTATATAATCAGCAACACACGTCCTAATACAAAGCACGGGGGCCATTCGAAATTCGAAAAATTTCGCTCATAATTTCTCTATATTTAAACTTAGATACGCCTCATTTGACAAATCAAAGATTTGACGTGTCTGCGTAATCCATCTGGCAGCTTAGTTGTATACCTAATTAAGTACAGAAAATAATGACATTCGACTGTTTAGATATTTTTGACGCGTTGAATGTTCACATTAATTAGAATACTTTGGAGTGCAGATATAATCGGTCCTCAAAGTGTGTAGTGTTATTTGAGTACCTAGACAGATCCGATATATCTGATGCTGACTGTACCTCTATCCTTCAAAGTAGGTTGATAGGGAAAAGAACATGAAAATTCAAAACGAAAGTATCGAGTCGATTTAATTTCTAATTATTGGGCATTAAGCGGTATAAAAGGTAAGAAATTTATATATAAAAAATAATAACATTATAGGTATTATGTAAATTTCTGTTTTGAACTTTCTGTAAATAAAAAAAATGATTACAAAATCAACCTTAAGGCTTTAATTTTGCAATCGGCCGCTATTGATATTTGAAACAGAAATAACATTTATTTGTTAACAAAATATAATAACATGAATTTGTGTCAGTTTTTTGTTTTAAGATTTTAAGTTTTATTCAAAAAGCTTTTAGTTTATTGAAATTAATAATACAATACATTTTTTATATTTAGATTTTAAATAAATTAATTACAATTTACAAATTAGAAGAATAAGGTAAATGGCCAGCGGTCGAACAACGAATAGATATTATTGCTCAAAACTAGTTTTATGTATTAAGTCTTTTTAATCCCCGATACAATAAAGGAGTGTTACAAAAGTTTAACCGGTGTCAACTTACACCTCTGGCATCGTAGTTCCAAAACGGATAAACCTATTTTGATATTTTTTTTTTGTTTGAAAGCTGACATGATCGAGATGGTTCTTAGCTACAATTTATGAAGATCAGTTCAGGCGTTTGAAGATAATCAGCCTATTTCCTAGTTGACGAAGGGATTTCACTAATTACCACATGTTCGATTGATGTGAAATTCGGTATACTGTTACTTCGGTGGTATTTCCATGGCATGGTAACCTTGACCTGATGCAGCATCAAGTAGTCTCCGCGATACCCAACGCCTCAGCAACTTACAGAAGTTATAGCGTGTATTGAGCCCAATTATGCATTTTTCAGTTGCATTACCAGCTTTGAATAATTTAGGTGTTATTTCAATTTGGAACGGACCCATAGTAGTGGTCGGCGGCTGCAGTCGGCGATATACCGCTAGTGTATACGAGCCCTAATAGATTAAAAAAGAAAATATTATTTTAATGACGCAGTTCCAATAATAAAATAAAGGTCTCGCCTCGAACTGAAGCGTCGTTTAAGGTGGAAACAAACTATCGTGGCGGCTGACTGGTTGGTATCTGGATAGTACAAATAACTAAGCTGTGCAAACTATCGGACGAAGTCGCGGACGTGACTTTGGACCGTCCTTGAGCGTTCGGATGTCCGATAGAAATCTGGGGCACATATGTCGGACGCGTCCGATAGTTTGTTTTCAGCTTTAAAAGCCACAATTTTACACCTGCGATAAGACGCAGAGTAGATAATTCAATTTTGAATTGTAAAAAAATATCATGTGTATGGTTTTATGCAACACGTAAGAAAATAACACGACCTTAACGCGGTAAGTTTACTATCAACATCAGTTCTGCGCTCAAAATATAACGAGCAGGGATCATAAGACAATATATAACATACTAGCTGACCCGGCGAACTCCGTTTCGCCACCAGATGGCTTCGTTCGTTCGGAAATTTTTCCTGAATTTTCCTTGCTATAAACCTCACGGAGCCCGAGACCTTTCCAACGAATGCAAAACCGTGGAAATCGGTTCGTGCGTTCTGGAGTTATAGCGTCAGGAAGGAAAACCCGACTTATTTTTATATAGTAGATTATTATGTAGGTATAAGGTAACTAATCATTACTTTTTACATACAACGGAGTTTTGCCATTAGATACATATCAAACAATTGTGAAAGAAATTAATGTACGAGCATTCATTAAAAGAACTCTCAGGAACATGTGGCTTGTCTGTCCACTGAATAAATTTTCTTCTTGTGCTGCTCTCTGTCTAAGAATTCGATCGAGCGGAACTTACTTACACAATTATTATAAAAAACGAACTTTTCATTGAAATCGTATTGTGCGATTCCACCAAACAATCCTTAGTAAGTGAGCAACTACATTTATTTAGCTCAATTCAGCTTTTCTCCCTTTTTTATGAAGACGCCAACAGGCGAAGCTGAATAGCGCTGTTCGGCCGTGTTCAGCGCTGTACGCGGCCGATAAAAGCGGAACTGTACAAGCGTAACGAAATTCGTTCAGCGAAACGCGAATGGAGCTGAATAAATGTAGTTACTCTTAATGCAGTTGAACAATCAGTTGAAATTTCTTAACATTCAATTAGTAGAAAAAATTGCTTTAAATATAATAAAAACTAAAGTAAAATACATACATCATGGACATTTAAAAATAAATATTATGTACAGTTGTAACAGTTAAACGACAGATGGCGTCAACGCCGCATCACTGATGAACGATATTAAGTGGAGTGAGTTGAAAATTGTGCGCTCAGAGTATTACACATTTGTGAGAGACGATGCGACGTAGTCGACCTCTGGCAACCTCGAATATAAGTTATACGATCAATGCGATGATGAGAACCAAAATTTCATAGATTTGGAGGCCGCACATTTGCTATTATAGCGCGAGCAACTGAGTTGCTTTGGCGGATTTGTACTGAGGTTGCACATAAACTAGATATTAACGAGAGGGCAACGGGGCAACGCGTTTCGTCTAGGTTCGGCTTCCATATTGTTGCTTGCGACAACTTTGCAACACTTGAGCGATTGTATAAGGGAAATTGATCGCTTTACCGACAGAATAGTCGTTTATGCAACAGTTCTGTCGTGTTTGCAGGATGGTCGCTTCAGCAACAATCGCATAAGCGATAGTAGCCAATGTGCGACCTTCCTTAACTGACTTCATTTGGATAATAAACATTAATCGTGTAAAATCTCTCTTAGAGGCGTCGAAGCAACATTTCAATTCAAACACTGCACTCACTCGCAATTCACACATAAATTACAAAAAAAATGTATACGTTTAGTTGTTGGCACCGAAAAGCACATGTATACGCAGAATTCAACAAACTCATAACGAACAGTCCACAATCTTTGGTCTTATCATTTTTTGTGTAATCAGAGCACTAGAACGGCGACAAAAACAAATTTGTACTATAGATATATCTAAAGCGAAACTGGGGGGTCTACTCTGAATGTCAATCGACCTATGTTTCAGCCAAATATTCGGGCATTTCGTACTCTGTAATCATTCTTTTGAGGTTCAATCCGACGTTCAGTCCGGTCAAATTTGACGTTTTTCATATATCATTTTGTAATATATGATATACAAAAAAAAAGAATGATACGAAATGCCCGAAGATTCGGCCGATTGACGTTCAGAGTAGACCTGTACCCTCGATTAAGATTTGGAGCTTTTAGCTCAATAAACATAATCAAATCAATGGACGTCATCTTGTATTGTTATTAAATTATTATCTCTTCTGTGTATTACGCCGTGTGCACACTGTAATACACTTCGTCACCCAGTATAATTTATTTATTTAGCCGTCCCTACCAGGACTCCCAAATTTATTTCTCAATTGAATTATTGAAGAAAAAAACAACATTTGAAACTCTTGAAGAGTAATAATTAAACTATTTATGTATATGTATGTACAGCAAATCCTAAAATTGTAATTATTTTATAAATACACAACATTTTGAACATTCTACAATACAAATTGTAGCGGCGCTGACACGGCACGCTACAGCGTGGCCAAGCACACAGGTCGATGCAGCCGGCAGTGTTCTGGTTGTCCCCACACGCGCAACACGCGTAATAAATAGTGTACATACATTCGCCTTTTATTTCACTATCACCTTAGGGACCCATAGCCAGTCACTTCATATTGGTGACCCCGACGTGATAGTGGAATAAAAGGCGAATTTGTATGTACACTATTTATTACGCGTGTTGCGCGTGTGGGGACAACCAGAACACTGCCGGCTGCATGCATAGAGCTCGACCTGTGTGCTTGGCCACGCTGTAGCGTGCCGCGTCAGCACCGCTATACAAATACACTTATAACATCCCGTTTTGAAAATGTAATCCTTAAACGAAATTATATCAAGTAAAGATTAAAATATACCGCTACAGTACATACAACAATGTTCTTCAACTAGTTAAATAAAAATAATTAACACCTATAAAATGCACGAAGATTAAATTGCTCAATTTTTATTTATGTGTGTAAAAAAGTCCTCTGTTTTCATTTCATTTTTTACTTTATTTGGACACATAGGATAGCGAGTCTGAATAAGGGAGTAATCACATTTATTCAGCTTTTGTCTATACGTTCACGACATATAGACATATGAAACTATTTTCTTTTTCTATGGCTAAAAGCTGAAAAAAATGTAATTACTCCCTAAATAATGAATGACATAAAAAAAATATATATTCCAGTTTTTTTGTTCATATTTACACAACTTTTTCTGTCCCCTCACAATTTTCGACAGATGTAGTTTCAAAGTTTTCACCCTTGAACTTTGTTCTAGTTAAAATTGATATTTCATAAAGATTGCATGTGTGTGTGTGTGTGTATAAATACTTAGTATAAATGGTTTCCTTTTGAGATGAGTTCTTCGTAGAAAATAGAAACCCTGTTTACCTATCAGCCACTGATTTGAACGAAATGAATAATACCAACTTCACAATGGCCCCTTATTGCAATGGACTAAGGTTCAATTTTAAATTCGTACAACAAAATCACTTGATACACGTGACGATCGTTTCAAGACTCAATTACATTATAGTTAGACGAGGAGAACTTGCCCGATTTTCATTTATTTATACTGTTATTGTATTATTTTTTTAAGTCGACGATTACATTTTATTAATGATGCACTTTTGTTATTCTAAGCGAAATAAATACAATCGCGTTCGAATAACGACTAACGATCTACATATACATTGTGTACATCGAATACACATACTAATAAATATGTTTTTTTTATATATATATTTATTTACATCAACGCAGTTAAAAACCCGCGTGTAAAGTTCGGAAGGTCAGTAACGTCAAATGTCACTCACTTGGTAAAATATTGCCTTCGTGTCAATAAATCGAAAGCCCGTCACACACGTAGCTATAATATATATTTTTATAAATTATAGCAAGGCATATTACGATATATTTTCTATACAAATATTGGAGTGACCACACGCGGCTATAATATTATATTAATATGACGATGACGTCACCAACATATACCGTAATTTATATTATTGCACATTATGGCAAAATATATATTATAGCACGGTATATTAATATATATTATAGCTACGTTTGTGACGGGCTTAAATTGTCATAAAAATAACATTAACATCATTGCTTCTTTAAATAATTATCATATTTTTTTTACGAGTAGCATGAGAGAATTAACTATACATTTATTCAGCTCAATTCAGCTTTTGTCCATAGCTTTTATACGTCCATACAAAACCGGTTTTTCTATTAATGACTTCTATCATAACTGATGTAGACGATGCATACGCACCAAATCTTGATTTCACTGTATTAATAATATTTAAAATCATATTATATTATTGTAAATAAACAATAAGTGTGTCTGTATTAGCCAGCGTTTGTTTCCGTATAGACTACTAGTCGAGAATACTTTTGTAATACTATCAATGTGTAGTTTTCAAATTTCATTTGGTAGAGTACTCCATCGCTACAGTTATAATAGAAGTCTTTGACGCGTACGCATCTCCATACAATTGCTGAATAGAGCTGAATTAATACTCCCTTAGATATAACATTTTTAGAAAGAAAGAGAAAAGGCTATTCCAACGTTTTACCAGATGAGAGAGATGTTGTGTGAGCGTTACGAGCGATGGCTGCCTCGAGACGCTGCGACGCCGCTGCGTTAACACAGTCCGTGGAGTCGTCGCGCTGAGGGGGCGGGGCGGGCCGCTGCTAACAACCTCAAGAGAGGGCGACCGCACAACGCCACGAGCCCCCCTCCCGCCCATCGCGTAGCCGCACCCGCCTCTTCAACCTCCGCGATGCGGTTCAGTGAGCGCGATTCGCGTAAACGAGACTCCTTGCGAGCAGCGCGACGTCGTCTACCTCCCCCCGCGCCCCCGCCTCCGCTCCCCGCGCGTGTGTCCCCTGCGCCCCCTCCCGCCGCGTTAGTAGCCGCCGCCGCCACCACTCCTCCAGTTGCTGTCCCTGCGGCGGTCCCTACGGCCGAGCCGCGACCCCCCGCGCCCCTCTCCTGGCTGTCGCTCGAGTCGTCGTGCGAGTCGCGCCGCGCCCTATCCGCCGGCGGGTCCATGTGGTCGGCCGCGCGCTTCTTCTTCTCCGAGTCGTCGTCGGACAGGTCTGAGGAGGAGCACGAGCCGGCGCGAGGCCTCCGCCGCCGGCAGTCGAGTCGCTGTCGGCGGGCGGGCGGTGGCGCGGGCGGCGGCGCGCGCGGCGGAGCGGGCACCGGTGAAGCGGTCGCCGTCTCGGTGACTGGCTCCGCAGTAGCGTTACCGTCGTCCAAGTTCACCTGAAACGCGTTTTTTAAAGCGTTAGATATTTATAACTCCGAAAGCGCTAAGATGAAATGAGTGAGAGGGGTGAGCGTCGTGTACCTTGGTGAGGTTGTCGGCGAGCGCGTGAGGTGGGACGCGCTGGTCGCGGCGCAGATGCAACCGGCCCTCGGAGCGCGAGGGCCGTCGGTCGACGGGCCGCGCGCGAGTCTCCGCCGCGCCCCCCATCCCAGCCTCCTCGTCGTCCTCCTCTTCGCGCACGATGCTGCACTTGCGCGAGCGCTGTAACAAAAACACAGCCTTCTTATATGCATAATTATAAGTGTTTACCTTTTTTTCTTGCTACAAAATGAACGTCACTACATAAATTGTGATAGTTACAACTGAGACGTTGAAAGCTGTTTGTTAAGACACGATGTTTACTAATAATGTCGCGGTCCTATGGTCCGCATTCTCGCAGGCTAGACCGAGCCAAGCCGGGCCGACAGGCCGTGGGAGCAAAATAATTAACCCCACCGCACTTGCCGAGTGCTCAAACTTACCGAGCGACCTATACAACAGTAGCTCGCAATAATAGTTACCGGTGGCACATCCTGTGGGGTGCGAGGCGCTGCGTGCGGCGGTGGTGCCAAAAGGCCGCAAGCGCCGCGGGCCCCTCCTCCGCGGGGAACCAGCAACGCCTCGGGCCTCCGCACCAACGACTCTTCTTGCCTGCTACACAAAACGACACCTCTATCTATAGGCTTCACCAAATTTCCTATTCGCCACTAAGTGCGACGCACCAACTAAAAATAACAAATTTCTCTAGGTTTATGTTAAAAATAAAATAAATAAGTACATTCACTTAGAAATAAGTGAACGTAAGTGGTTCCCACATAATAAAGTCAATTATTTTCCTAATCCCTTATCCTGATCCTAATAAAATTGGCAGTGCATTTGCAGCACCTGTGGCGATCGTGTTAAACGCGACGGTAGCCACTTACCACCAAGTGGAGGTAGCCAAAAAAAACTGACGTAAATGCTGATTCATTGGGATGTGTGATATTAATGACATGTAGATATTTTTCCCTTAATCAAGACAAATGGGAAAAATGGGACTAAAAAAGTGTAAAAAGTAGCTTGCCTTTTAGACTTTAATTTCCTTTCGGCCAACAAAAAATATGTAGCTGTAATGTGATTGTATTCATTCTTTTCTATCGCCTCCAAAATCTCTTCCTTTGTGGCAATCGAGCCATTCACCATTTTCTGAATAATCGTAGCACGGTCTTCCTCGGAAAGCTGCTCCTTGGCCACCAAAGGTGTGTCAAAGTCTTCAATTGAAACTCCCTCACCCGCTGTTACCCAAGGGTCTGTCGCTATTTCCGATAAGGTCGCTCGTTTCTCTGGTTCTCTTACTAACATTCTACCTATTAATCTCTTGCAAGAGTTCGATATATGTGGTGGAATATTGTATTTGCAATCCATGATCATCGTCAACGTTTCACTGTCATTAGCTTCTTGAAATGGTGCTTGCCCGCAGACCAACATATAGAGAATGACACCTAACGACCACACGTCAACGGCTGGAGCGTCGTACGAATCACCTAGAAGTATCTCCGGCGCTGAGTAAGCTAAAGAACCACATGACGTTTCCAACTTTTGTCCCGGACAAAATTTATTGCTAAACCCAAAGTCAGTCAATTTAACTACACCTAACCTCTCAAAAAATACTACATTTTCAGGCTTCAAATCCCGGTGCACCACATGTAATCTGTAAAACAATATATCCTTAATAAAAATGTACAAAAAAAAGTTTTTGCCACTAATACATATAAAACCAAACATACCTGTGGCAATATGATATTGCTCGAACTATTTGCCGAAAATAATTTCGAGCCAGAGATTCAGATAATCCAGTTTCGTGTCTCATAATGTAGTCATATAAATCGCCACCATCACCTAATTCTAATATTAAATATAATTTGGTTTGTGTATCTATTACTTCATATAACCGAACCACATTAGGATGTTGTACCAATTTCATGCAGCGAACCTGAAATCAAAAATAAATATTGCTTAAGAAAATTATACAATTTTGACAAATACTAAATAACACTTGCTTGTATTATAGGAGACAATAGCCACCTACCATCAAGTGGCCTGTCAGCGTGTCTGTCGTCATTGATATAACGAAATAATAATGAATGTTATTTACCTCTTGAAATAGATGCGATTTGGAGACATCGTCAAGCTTACTTTTGTCTATAACTTTTACTGCAACCTTTTCTCCAGTAAAAACGTGTCTCGCTTGTTTCACAACTGCAAAATGTCCAGAACCTAGTGTGTCCAGTAAATCGTATAAACCAGCAATTTTTGCTTCATATGGACCCCCGGCTGCACCTACCCCTCCACTGGCCACTGCACCACCACAGTTATTCATCGCAATAATCTGAAAACAAAACATATAAACATGGGACATATTTATGCCATTACAAAAACGTAATTAACCCATTGGTTGCCACACCGAAAATGTAGCGCTTACCACGCCATGCCACCGTTTCGATACGATGTATGCATAAATGCGTCAAGGGCACATGAGAATGAAATTATTGGACGCATATATGCGTTTTCGGCATCTGAGCAAAAATTCCTCTACAAAATCCAATATTTTTATGAATTTTAGCTACACTCGAGAGCAATGAATCCGGGTCACTTAAAAAAACCTATAAATCTCGGAAACTAAGAATGCTAGCTTAATGAAAAAATTGTGTTTAGTAGACAATTAAATACTCCTTAAATTAAGTTATTAAAACTTCTTAGTTACTGCAAGGTTATGTCATAAAAAAATCAAATTTGAAAAAGGGAGACTTTCGAAGATGGAACTACGAAATTACTGCATTTGATTTTGCTTTTGTTTCCAATCTGTCATTTAAGTGGGTATATAAACCATATTGATAGTGTTCAATATTTATTTTACAACCTGTAATCATGTCGCTTACAACTGAAGAATGCACCAGAATCCTCACAATGCTGGAAACCGGCCGGAGTCAGCGCGATACAGCCAGGACTGTCGGTGTGTCGCTGTCAACAGTACAAAGAGTTCTCCGACGTTACGAGGAAACTGGCTCTAACCTACGTAGACCAGGAACAGGCAGAACTAGGTGTACCACAGCACGAGAAGATCGATACTTGGTGAACACCATGCTTCGTAATCGCTTTCTCACAGGAACTGAACTTACAAATCAGTTTCGACGCCTCGGAGGAAGTAACCCAAGCGCATGGACAATAAGACGACGACTTGCTGAAGCTAACTTGAAACCACTTAGACCTGCAAATGGTCCTAAAATAAAGCGTGGTGATCGTATTTCAAGACTAAGATATGCCCAGAACCATTTAAATTGGACTATTGAAGATTGGTCGAAAGTTATGTTCTCCGACGAATCAAAATTTATGCTCTACAAGCACGATGGAAGACACAGAGTGTATAGAAGACCAGGGGAAAGATTCAAGCAAGCATGCATAGAAGAAAAAGTAGCCTACGGTGGTGAGTCTGTACTTGTGTGGGCCGGAATTTCATCTGAGAGTCGCACAGAACTGGTGTTCATAGAAAACGGCTATTTAACTAGCGGAAGGTATGTGGAAGAAATCTTAAATGAACACGCTGGGCCATTTATGGTCAATTTGGGTGAGGATGCTATTTTTATGCATGACAATGCCCGACCTCATACAGGTTTCATTGTGAATGACTACCTACAAGAGATGAACATTACTCGTATGGAGTGGCCAGCACGCAGCCCGGATATCAACCCGATCGAGCATACATGGGACGAGCTAGGGAGATGCGTAAAACAACGAAACCCTCCCCCAATCACGCTTCGTGGGCTCAAAATTGCTCTCACAGAGGAATGGGAGAATATTTGCCAAAATCGTATAAGAAACTTGGTGTACAGCATGCCAAACCGCGTAAACGCAGTAATGGAAGCACGAGGAGGCAATACAAAGTATTAAAATTCAAGAAAATCATATTGTTTTACAAAAAATGTCATATTTCCTATTTTTGTTTTAGGGCGAGATCAGCAGTTTTTTTTCTTTGTGTAATTTTTAATAAATAAAATGTAGTGACTTATAAATTTTATTACTTTCATTTAAGGGGTATTATATTGTCTATTAAACACCGTTTATTTTATTAAGCTAGCATTCTTAGTTTCCAAGATTTATAGGTTTTTTTAAGTGACCCGGATTCATTGCTCTCGAGTGTAGTAATACATTTCAAATCTAAGGTATAAGGTTATCATTTGTTTTTATTATACTTTGCATGTGTTTTCTAAGTGATTATCTGAAATGGACGGTAAGTTGCTTATTTTTATCAGATGTTTGAAACATTTTGTTAAATTTTTAAACACGTAGTGTTAACAGTCATTATCGTATTTCTAAAGTAAATGTTTTTTTCCCTAATTTATCAGTATGTTAGTATATTAGGTTAGGACTAGAAGTTTAAGGTTCCGAAAATTCTAAGAAAGCAGCCTGAGGTCCTAAACAGCCCCATTGCTTTTTTTTTATTGTTAATTGCCGTGAAGCCAACATCTGTGCTAATCTATAATATAAAAATGAATCCCTAAATGTGTTGCTAAGCGCAAAACTCGAGAATGGGTGGACCGATTTTAATTCTGTCTTCACTCATGGATAATCAGGGAAGGTTTTTACGTAAAAAAAAATGCACGCCGGGCGAAGTCGGGAGCGAGCTGCTAGTACAAAATAAATATTGATATAGCAAAAAACATCAGTCAAATTTAACAGACGATTTGTGTATGAAGTAATTTTAATTGTCTATTGAAATTTTGACTAAGTATTACTCAGTTTTTTATTATCTCAGTCACAGGACTTCCGCTGCTGGACATACATACTCCTCCCCCATAATTTTCCAATAAGAATCCAACACAGTTATTAGTAGCAGATAAAAGGACAGTTTAATGTCAACTGCAACTTAAAGAAAGGAATATTTTACTTTTCAATTAGTTTTCGCTTGTTCCTCAGAAATATGGTTAAACTATTCATGTATTAGCATCAGACGATTCTTTTACATCTATTTACGTGTGCATTATTATTGTATATTAATAAAAATAAGTCTGACACATACATATAATATAAAAATAAGTTTGAATTACAAACAATGCATTTATAGGGTTAATAAATGTAATTGTGAACTGTTTATTTTGAGGATTCAATAGATCCTGACAAAAAGAATTTCAAATAAAATACAAGGTCCATTACATTAATTATAAACTCAAAAGGTACTAACAAAGTAAATAAACAAAATACAATAGTAAATCAGTTTTAATAAAGTGGCTGACCTACATAGTATTTCTGAAAAGAGATATAGTAAAACAATAAACAAAACGATAAAACAATTTATGTACATATGTAAATATTTTTACGGTGGATACTTACCTAAAAGGGCAAATATGTATCATTAATTGAAAATTAGTAAAGAAAACGAAATTGATCACTGATAGGACTGCAGTAGAATAATGTCATATTTTTCAACGTCAATACTTTATAAACATATTTCTAGTAGCGATTGTTTAAAGCTGATTTAGAACTAGTAACAAAACACCATCATTTTAGTTAAAAATTAATAATTATTGAACATAAAATTGATTCCAAAGTCACAATTTCACCATTCCATAAAATTATATCGCTGTCAGTACAGGCGGCACAGTCTAACTAATAGAGATAAATGACAGAGGACTTGTTAGAATTGTCAGTAAACATATAGAACACTATATATTCCCAAGGAGAGTACATACAGTTTGTTGTGGTCAGGTCATAGAGGTATAATAACAAGAGCGCGCGCGGCGCTTGTTGTCCATTATGCCAAGTGTAAGCAGATGCTCTATAGATACTGATAGATAGTTGTAGCGGTTGAAAAGTGATGTGCCACGATTGATATCTGCTCGTAAATGTCAGTACTTAATTAGTTTAAGTATTAGGTAGGTATGTATTTTTTTGTATTATTTTGTCGTACGATCTTGGATGTATTTTATTATATATTTGTAGGTAAGTAATACTTACTTAAATGGCTTCATTTAAATGGTATTTACAATATTATTTATAAGTATCTATTATGTATGTAGGTAAGTATTTATAAATCTCATATTTTGTAAAACTAGAATAAAATAATGATTTCAAAGTAAAGAAAAATTTATATGTTAGCCATATTATCTTCAGACGTAAGCAATATTTAACAGTAAGTAACCCTTTTTTTTTTGTCGAGGAGAAATCCTTTTATTGATCCCCTGCCGCTTGCTAGGCGACAAGGGTATGTGGGGGTCGACCAGCATACTCCGCGTTGTCACATAGCAGGCGGAACTGGCTCCTACCCACTAAAACTCCCCGGTGTCTCCTTGCCCGTGAGTGGGGAGTGGACGGGCTCTGGCAAACCAACTGCTCCGACCCACCCCCCTCGGGCGGCCTAGCCATTGCCGGCTAGGCTAACGCCAACAGGTGGATTGCCCGGAGACACCCGAGCAATCCCCAGACGTAGGGGACCCGTGCAGGCACACACAGCTAGCAACTGTGTGCGCAGGTCCCCTAGGACATTTGAAGACGGGCAAATGCCCGCCTTCTCCTGCCCGACCGTCTACAAGATGTTAATTGGGGACTCAATGGACACCGCAATGTCCATTGGCTCCCCCACCTCCAAAGTGGGCGGGACAAGTCCCGCCCGACCGCCAAATAGAGCAGGGGAGCAGGGGCCACCCTCCATGGCCTCCCTATTCCCCTGAACTCAACAAAAAGGAAAGAACAGACGACACGGAAATAATAAAAGAACAACAACAAAAGCCCTGGCGTCAGGGGCGAGAAGGGCAGAGAGAGATACCAATCCCGTCCCAGTCGCCAGGGGAACGCCGATGAGGGCGGAACAAGTTCCGCCCTACCTCAACAAGGGCAGGGGACCAGGGGCCGGACCGGACGTAACCGTCACAGGACGTGACGGTTACGTCCGGTGACGGTTCCAAAGTCCCCTCAGGACTGAACCATACCCATCTCGAGATGGAGTTTTAGTGCGCTAAGAATCTCACATAACCTTAAGCCATTTGCATTGCATGCAGCATTTGTCATAAGGTACTTTTCTTCGCTCGTAAAAAAAAGTCAAAGAAGATTCCGTTCTACTGTTTATTCCGTGTTATTATTTATTCATATGGTCATAGATAGATATTTACTTAACCGTAAGTATTTAACTTCACTGAGTATATTACATACAATTCAAAAGTTTTATTTTAAATATTGATCCATAATTGGTTAGTAGATAATACAAACAATAGTTACATATTATTATAAAGGAAGAAATCATGTTATTACACAATATTCGAGTACAACGTGGTACAGCACTATCTTCACGGTTGAGGCGCGGAAACGCGTCCTGCGTGGACCCGCCCCCGCGCCTCCCGCAACCTCCTTTCTCGCCATGAGTAATTTTGTTAAAATCCGTGTTTTCTAATCAAAATATTACTTACCGATGAAAAGAAATATCATTGTTCTTTTTAGTTTGCTTCCGTGAATCGTTCTTACAGCTTGCTACTGCACATTCACCATTATAACATTAAATTTAAATAAATATCGGTGGGAGAAACAATCAGCGCGCGTGACATTTGTGACTAATAGCGTCGCCATTGCAATGTCGATACTGTTCAAACCCGTGCTTACAGTTCATACTCGCTAACTAGCACTCTATAGCTTGCTTGCTTATATAAACTCTATGGTTGTGGTACACACTTGACAAAAGGGACAACAGGTATTTTTGTGTCCGTAGCCACTAGCCCCTAAAACGTAGTGATTATATACTCTTTGCTAGCCCCTTCGAGAGAAGAAGATCAGAGGGCCTAGTGCGAGTTTTACTCGATCAAACGCGTCGAACGCGTAAACATCAATTTATATGGAAATGAAGCAACGCCACCTAGTGGCTAATGTGTAGATCTGCTTCAATTCCCATACAAATGGACGTTTACGTGTTCGACGCGTTTGATCGAGTAAAACTCGCACTAGGCCCTCAAGTCATTTTTATTCGTGAATAGTCGTATTTAGTGAGCGTAAATGAATACGAATATTAATGTATATTTAAGGTTAAAACTGGAAAATTATATGTGAATTGTTTGTTAACGTTTTTTTTTCAATAAAATAAAAACGGAGAATACTATTTTTTATCGATTTATAATTAGAATACCAATTAAAAAAAGTCAAAACATTTGAATTTTTTTTAAATGTATGGTGTATGATCAGCATTTTGATTGTGTTCTGTGGTCTGGAGCTTATTGGAGACATAGAGCAATTTTTAGTTATTTTATTGATTGTTGTCTAATTGTTGTGGTGTGGTTGTTTCAAAGAGTATGTAATCACTGTCACTGCACTGCGTTATAGTTCATAATTCATTATAGTTGTGTTTAGTTGAACAAATTGTGAGTTGTGAATTCAAAATCAAACACTGTGTTCAGATACATTGTTTTTTCATTCTTCAGCTTGCTTATGTTTTTATTCTTCAGTTCACACTGATTTGTCTTAAGTTTATCGTTGCCGATTAGATATTTATAAAATTTGATTGATTCTATTTCTATATAAATCTAAAAACACCGGCGACATACAAGTAAAACAATGAAGCTGGGTCACGATTTAAATGAAGGAAGAAGAACACAAGACATACGAATAAAAGCAAACGTAAATTTTGAAAGATTCCTTTTAAAACCATATATTTTGGAAGGACTCAAAGAATGCGGTTTCCGGACGCCATCACCGATTCAGTATCAAGCTATACCCCTAACATCATGTGGTTTTGGTATGTACGAAAAAAAAAATGCAGGCAAACATCCAAATTTTTATATAGTTATCTGAAACTTATTATTTACTTATAACTAACGAAAATTATGTTCTCTATTTCAGATATGTTATTGGAAGCTAAAGCAGGAACGGGTAAAACAGTTGTATTTTGTGTAAGAGCATTGCAATTGTTGGATGTTACAAAAGGGATACAGGCTATTATACTTGCCCCAACACGGGAGATTGCAGCTCAAATTTGTGATGTCATTAAACAAATTGGTTCCCAATGTGAAGGTAATTTTGAAATATATCTACTTATTCTTTTGTGTGTCACTGCACTTGTACAATAAAATTTCAAAATATGTAAGAACTAAATAGCAGCCCACACCCGATATCACCAGATGCAATTTTTTTTTCTGCAAGTTATATATGTGTTATACTATGCTAAATTATATTATACTTTGATATAAGTACATTTAGTAAAAAGCAGCTATTTTAACATAACACATATGCACACTTTAATCTTATTTATTAGTATATAGATTTGTTTGTGACATGTGTTTTTTCCAACATGTGTTTTTTTTGCAGATTTACGTGTTGCAGTAGTAATGGGGGGATTACCATTACAAGATGATATTGATAATCTAAAAAACAATGTACACATTGTTGTAGGTAGTCCAGGTCGTTTACAACATTTGATGAGAGATGGTCACTTAAATGTTACCACTGTTAAGCTCTTGGTCATAGATGAAGCTGATAAGTTAATGGAGAAAAGTTTCAAGACCGATATAGATTATATTTTTTGTGCATTACCTAAAGAAAAGCAAGTTATCATGAGCAGTGCTACATATCCTGAAGAGTCTATGTCCTTGATAAAAACCTATGTGCCTTCAGCACATCATGTTCGCCCAGAGAGTAACAGTATTTTACTGGGTGTGAACCAGACAATTACCACCGTCATTCATAATTTTAATGTTGTCGCTCAAACTCAAATAAAATTTCAAGAGCTCACAAAAATATTGAGCACAAAAATTTTTAAGCAATGTCTGATATTTTGTAATTATCAGGCCAGAGTTGTGGCATTGCATAAACTGCTTGTACGCAACAATTGGCCTGCCGAGTTATTACATGGAGGTCAGAAGCAGCCCAATCGCTTAGTTGCTCTAAAATCATTACACGAGTATAAATGTAGGATCTTAATTTCTACTGATTTAGCAGCAAGAGGCTTAGATTCGTCAAACCTCGATTTGGTTATTAATTTTGAAGCACCACAAGATTGGCAAACTTATCTACATAGAATAGGGAGAGCTGGAAGGTTTGGTCAGTATGGAGATGCTATAACTATAGTTAGTAATGGTGAGGAAGAAATTAATTTTCACAAAGTTATTGAACCAATCAAAGAATCTATCGATTTAAGGGAGCTGTGGTCCGGTAACATAGTTTCAGATAAAATTCGTGATGAATTTTTGACTGCAATAAATGATAGTGGGGAAGATGTTATAGATGGACAGATGAACAATATGCACTTAGAAGTAGATGAAAAATTGTGGGATGCAATCGCTTCACAGGATGAAAACACAGCCATTACTTGTAAAAGCTTAATTGAACTGCAAAACTCTTTGGACAAATTTGATATTAAAGATGACACAAATTGTCCACCAAGCAATGAAAAAACACAGGGTGATGCAAATTTAAGTATTCAAAGTTTCTTAGATCATATATATAAAATCGAAAATAAAATTGAAGAGGATTTTGTACAATGTACAAATAGCACCAAGGAATCAACAGGATCAAAATTGAAATTGTACAAAGGGCATAAAGAAAAAGCAAAAGAGCTTGATTCTGCAGAAATTCCCACTGGGAACCAAACTGGTTCAAATGAAGATAATGATACTGCAGTGACTGGAAAGGAATATTGGAATACGTATGCCGCTTTAATTAATGCAGGACTTCCCACGTCTTTTGCAAGTAAAAGAAATAAGAACATGAAGATGAAATATTCAAATGTAAAGAAATATGAGAAGAATGTTGAGAAAAATTTTGTAGCATCAGGAATAGAAAATTTGGTTGCAAGCGAGACATTAGCGCATCAGGAATTTGCAAGTGAAAAAAATAAGAATACTGCAAAAGTAGTTTCTAAAAAGAATAAAAACAAAGCCAAAAGTAGTCCAATATTAGTAAATGAAAATGTGGATATAAACGATGCTATGAGAGTTCCTAAAAGTAAGAAGGAGCAGAAGATTAGTACAAACAATGCAAGGGCAGTTCACTTTAAACCGACAATACTACGGAAATATCAAAAAGATTACGAAAACTTAGTCCAGCATATCAAGCAAAAAAAATTGAAAAACGCAAAAGACCTTATAGATGACGCTCGTTTTGTATTCAGTAGTGAATATTATAATGACAAAAGTGATGATCATAATGATATAGATGACGCTCGTTTTGTATTCAGTAGCGAATATTATCATAACAAAAGTGATAATGATAATGATGACGTCGGCAATGCCATCGACTATGATACATGGCTTTCAAAACTTAAATTTAACACGAATTACATAGAACGTGAACTCTATAGACAAATGTACGTTACATCAAAATTTTGAAAAAACTGTTTACTGGTAACTTAGCAAATAAGTAAAATGCGTTATTTTAAAAATTCGTTTTATTGATGTTACTTAATATACTTATTGCATTTTATGTTTCTAGCAAGAACACCTATAAAAATAATGTAGCACTGTTCCCAAATAAACTTCTTTGGACTTTTTTAAATTTCCTACATCAACTACACAATCACAATTTATCAAAGTTGTAACCTGTTAATTTAGTTAGATGCTGCAATCGCATCACTGATTGATGGGTTAATGTAATTGGCGCTAAACAAATTAATACTGTAATGTTACTTCTAGATTTATTAAGAAATTTTCTAATTACATATTGATTCATATGTATATGTCGTGGCCAGATCATAAAATTGATCACTTCATGAAATGGCCATTTAAAACTGGCCATATAAGAATAACCAGCGTTTATCAACGTGGCCAGGTTAAACTGGCCACATCAATAATGTAGGGTATCAAAGGTTTAATAAAAACTCCAAATAAAGAAGGAACCTATAGAAAAAATTATAGTTAAACGCTGGTTATTCAATGATATGGCCATTTTAGCTGGCCATTTCATGAAGTGATCAATTTTATAATCTGGCCACGACATATACATCGTCAGATATAATATTCGACGAGTAGTGGCAACTGGATAAAATAATAAAATACATATGCATTTCTTTAATCCGGAAGATAAACAAATTTCAATACAATACAATACATAATTGAGGTAATAAATACATAATCATATTTATGGATTTATTACATTTTATTTGTGTTTGAAATTACAAATAATTTAAAAATATTAAAGCAAGACCACAGAGAACGCAAAGAATGTAAACAAACTTTTAAGGGGTTCAAAACATTTTTAAACATAAGTATCTTTATTAGAGATTAGCTGGTGCCCACGACTTCGTCCGCGTTGAAAAATATTAAGTAGCCTATCCTGTGTCCCGTACGTTCAAATGTTTATCTACCAAGTTTCATGAAAATCAGTTAATTCGTTTCAGAGTTATGGAGGAACATCTAAAAATCGTCAATTTAGTTTCAGTATCATGTATAGAGCCTATAAACACGATATCTATGAAAACAAAGTAATTTACTCCATGACCGACCGACCCTTACAGATTTATTATTAGTATTGATAATAAAATTTCATAAAAATATCTCAAGATCGCTTGTAAAATTCAATATGGATTAGGTTTATTTATATTTTTTGCATTGTCTGTGGCTTTATGTAGAACGATAGTTTCACTATTTTAAGAACGTTCTTTCGTACTTAAGAGCATTCATCAATTAGAATCACGCTGGAGTCAAAATTTATGATTTCAGTAGGTTCAGATGTTTTAGTTTGCAGATAAGATGTTAACGTCATATTATTTGTAGTTGTATAATCTAGTAAATTGCTGAAAAATATTTTAAAGTGAATTTTCATTAGAACATTTTTAAACAACCCTTTTTTTAAACTAGCGGTCGACGGCCTACGCAGAAAATATACAAGTTATTAAAAAAATTATAACACAATCTTTTAGAACATTAATGACTTCACATACTAGGTCCAAAGAAAAAACAGAAATATCTCAAATTTGATCCTAAAATGACACGTTTAATATCACGAAAAATTACTAAAAGTGAAACTTGATTATACTTTTCTTGAATGAAAATTTACAGAAATCGTATGTTTTTTTCGACAATTATTTAATAAGCGATATGAATTTTTGGAAAATCAATATTTTTATAATTTGTCGCATATAATTTTACTAATATCTCGCTTCTGCGTCGACCGTCGACCGCTAGTTTTCAAAAAGGGTTGCTTAAAAACTGTTCTAATGAGAAAAGTATCCCAATATTTTAAAATATTTTTCGACAATTATCTAGATTATAAAACTACAAATAATATGACGTACAATAAATAATAATATCTTATCTACAAACTAAACACATCATGGCATTATGATCCACCGGGAATCATAAATTTCTGATTCTGACTGTAACACTTAATATTTTGTTTTCTCTCAGCTTGAATAAATTTTTTTATCGTAAAGTGGGACTAATGATTTCATTTATTTTTAAGACTGATTTACATAATGGATTCAAATACTCTAAAATAGTATTTTTCAATAAAACATAATCGGTAATGTGTATTATACTATACATAGGTTTTTACCCAAATACCTAGATATTTTTAGCGACTAGACAGTCTGCATACCTTAATTGGCAAGTCAACTAACTCTATTACAATATTTTTTTAGGACACACACTTAAAACGTCATAATAATTTTATGGACTAGGTACTTAATATAAAATTGTACATATCAAAAATAAAAGCAAACGATACTACCTACTAACGTAATTTTAGGTTTCCCCACAAGTGCTACTTATTAAGTTAGTACGACTTCACATGACATTTAGCTATTAGTTATCTTACATTTTAAACTTTTTTTTTTTGCAAATATTAGTTACTTATATATACAATACACACTTAAATTAGCCTACCTTAGGCTTAAAACTTATAACAAAAGTATTAAAAACAATTCTTACTTTTTCTAAATATGCATATAATACTATTTTAAGTACTGTATCAGTTTATATTTATATAGCATCCCATTGATGAGGGACCTCACAGATGTGTGGAGTTATGTGCTATAGGCAGGGTTGTTGCGGATATTCGCATCCGCAAATGCGGAACTTCCGCATTGCTTTAGACATCCGCCACCTTATCTGCACCAGCAATAATCAATGCGGATGTAGATATGGAGCTAGTCCTAAATCTGGGAGATTTCCCCAGTGCTCAAGAGTTTACGATATATGTTTTCGATAGATGGCGCTGCTAGTAATCGTTAAATCGCGCTAACGCTTCGTTC
This sequence comes from Synanthedon andrenaeformis, assembly GCA_936446665.2. Taxonomy (NCBI): domain Eukaryota; kingdom Metazoa; phylum Arthropoda; class Insecta; order Lepidoptera; family Sesiidae; genus Synanthedon; species Synanthedon andrenaeformis. The sequence goes on from OW387789.2 coordinate 6,631,464, forward strand.
GTCGTCATAATTACTTATTTAAATACATACAATGGTTTTGTTTTCTCTCTGGTTCTGTAATGAAGTATTATTTACAATAGATACCTACACACTCGCTTGTGTCTTTTATTCTAAACTTTCCACCTAATAACAAATCGTAGGCGGTTAAAAAGTAAAAGTTATAAAAATCAACTACAACAAATACACCTAGAATGAAGTCTATCAGCTCCTAGAGATACGAGTATAATTTGATATAATGTTTTAATTTTTTGAATTTAAATTGTTTAAATTTTCTACTAATTATCAATTCAATTTATTAATGATCAATTTCATTAATCAATTGAATTTATAATTTGAAATCCGCAACTACCCTATTTTGTAATACTACTCGAGCGGGTCAGATTTTTATACAGATGGTTCATCCTGAATTCCTGATCGTGCTGATTCTTAATCTGACGATTATTTGAAGGAATTTTTTTTAATACAGCGCCTACAAACTTTTGAACGTCTGTAGACGCTCACCCCATCGTTGAAAAGAAAAACATCATATAACCTTTTTTCCTTCCTACCATCTAATCTTCAAAATTCAATAGGCTCGAGTGACTCCACATTTAGCATCGTGGGCTCCCCTACCATTGGTAATCTACTTCGCCACGTATTTTTTTTTACCATTCAACATTTCTAATCCATGATTCGAAAAACACTCTTGATGCAGACTCAACCGGAGTTCAAACGTGTTCATGTCGTTTCCGAAGACGGGTGGTCGACCCCACTAGGCTTTCACTGTTATGTAAGCACACATTTGGCTAATGTGATATATCCGTGTTTACAAAGCTCCAAGAAATAAATGCCTTTTGGAATATGTTTGGTTAATCACTTAAAATCAAATGTATATGTATTTCTTATAATATTAGGAGTGAGGAGGCTTTTTTTCTCTGAGGTAACTTAGTCCTTCTTTTCGTGGGTTTCTGAAAAAAAAACAAACAAAATAGAAGGTAAAAAATACTTGCAATATTTTAAGTATTTAGATTAATGGACAACAATTTAGAATCAGTTACGTTAAGCGTCAGTTTACACCGAAACTCGACGTGACGAGAAGATACTTGAAGAGATCGTTGACATCGTGAGGCTATGTAAAGTAGCATCCAACCTGTTCTTTTATTTTTTTGGATTATTGGAATTGTAATGTAATCGCTTCAAAGTTCATATCATTATGCACTGAGAATCATTCATTATGCATGATGTTCATATCATTAATATACACACACCGGCATATTTAGCGGAACATAAAATAAAGGTTTGATATCAGTATCATATAAGGTTGCTGGCTGGTTTATACGTCATTTAATTTAAAAAGAAATATTTTCAAATTAAGAAAACAACTGAACATCACATTTTATGCAATTGTTTTAATTTTATTCAAATACACCTTATCTGGAGCGAACTTCGAGTATTTCTTCCTTCTGAGTTTGATTTAAAATTTCATTGAAATACTGTTTTTTGTTAGTTTTTTTTAATCGCGTATCTTTCTGGAGATGAGGACTGAATTATGCCTGACTTAGCCCCAACGGAGATTGCCAGGGCACTCGAAATGCGAAGAAATGGTCAAACCTACAGAGTGATATCCAGAGATCTTCGTCGACCAGTTTCAACGATCCATCGCAGTATCCAACGGTTCAGGGAGACCGGTACTTATGTGAGAAGAGCAGGACAAGGCAGAAAAAGACGCACTTCGAGTAGGGATGATCGTTTCATTCGGCTTCGTGTACGTAGGAACCCCCGTTTGACGGCCGTCCAAGCCCGACATGAGTTAGAAGCAGTGCGGGATGTAACCGTAAGTGAGCGTACGGTACGAATAAGGTTCGAAGAAGCTGGTTTGGGTTCATTTGTGCCCGCCAAGGCTCCAAGGCTCAAGGTAAATCATCGTAGAAACAGGTTAACTTTTGCTCAGGAACATCGACTTTGGAACGCGGACCAATGGAGTAAGGTATTGTTTAGTGATGAGTGCAGAATTCTCTTAAATCAAATTGACGGCAGGTAAAGAATATACAGACGCAAAGGAGAACGATACATTCAGACAAATTTTGAAACTACAGTTGCATACGGTGGTGGATCAATAATGGTTTGGGCGGGCATTTGTTTGGGAGCTCGCACAGACTTGGTAGTGATTGACAGAGGGAGTCTGACTGCAAACCGCTATATCAGAGAAGTTTTAGAAGAAAATGTCGTACCGTTTGCCCCATATATCGGTGACGATTTTGTTTTTATGCAGGATAATGCTCGGCCGCATACCGCTCGGGTAACTCAAGCTTATCTTAATGATATGAATATCACTGTTATGGAGTGGCCGGCGAGATCACCGGATATGAACCCAATAGAGCACGTTTGGGACTTGCTGAAAAGAAAAGTTAAGTCCAGAATTCCAGCTCCTGCCAACGTGGGTGAACTGCGAATCGCCGTAGTTGAGGAATGGCGGAGACTATCCCAGGAGACCTTCGATAACATCATTCTCAGTATGCCTAGACGGGTAGAAACTTTAATAAGAGCACGTGGAGGAAATACGCGATATTAATCACCATTTTTCTAATTTAATTAATTGTTATTTTAATATTAATTTTCACTTTTCCCGGTTACATGAAAAGTTCAAAAATGTACCATTTTTCACAAATAGCCTTTACTCGCAAAATCTGTTCTTAATGTGATCTCATTTTAAGTAAAACAAATGAAACTTTAAATAACAAAAGAAGTGTAGTAAATAGATTTTAAAATAAAACCATATTTTTTTAATTATGGACCTTTTTTTTGTGTTCCGCTAAATATGCCGGGTGTGTTTAGTTTTGTACGCCATAGGCCGACCGTAATTTAAATTTCATCTAATGTAAATTACATATGGTCACAAACAAAATAGATATATATAAATAAAAAGGTAATATTGCGAAAAGAGTATGTAAGTGACCTTCCGTTTCGTCGTCGTCAGCGTCGAGTATGTCGGCGCAGCAGACGGAGTAGCAGATGAGCGAGAGGAAGCCCAGAGGCAGGCCGAACACGAGCGTGGTGAGCACGGGGTTGCCGCGCCACATGGCGCCCAGCGTCGCGCGCGCCTCGTACGCGCCGCGGTACAACCGCACCGCCCAACTGTTGCCGCCGTACCTCTGACCAATTGAAAAACCTTTTCATTAATAAACAGAGTATGGCTAGGTTCCCACTACGCCTAACAAGACACGCTACTAATTTCAAAGCGGCCGGCGAACGGGGGGACATAGTGGGAACCGCTTCATATATAAATGTGGCAACGAAGCTACTTCCGATATAGACTGGCGGAAAAATCTCAAAAAGCGCCTGCTTTTAACAAATAACTCATTTAGTGAAACTTTTTGCCGTCTGGTCTTTTTAGACTATGCTAAACACGATTCTGCCCGGTGGCAACCTCTCCCCCGTTCCCTTCCGCCCCTTTCCTCCCCAAACGGAATCTATTAGAGATAAAAGGAAATTGTCCATGACAAAAATAATCTAAAATGCTAATGCATGCAAATACCAAATTTCATGCATATCGTTAGATCCGTTAGTTTAGAAGTTGTTAGAGGAAGTGTTTAAAAGTGGTGGAATATGGTTTCTGTTTAGATTAGACTAAGGTGGACAGCGACTTTATTTTATAACATTTATATACATTGAATAGAAATATATTAGTCCACTGCTCAGTAAATACTTGGGCTTGACTAAACAAAACTGTGCATTCTTACCGGGGCTGTTTGCTTATGAATCTCATCCAAAAATCTAGAAACCGCCTCCGGGGTCATGAGCACGGGATCGTCATCGGGTAAATGATGGTGGCTCGTGGTGGAGTTCAGCACCAGCAGATTGGGTACTGTGAGCTCCGACATGGCAATGGAGTTGGCCAACTCCGTGGAACCCATCCATCCGAACTGAAAGTGATGATGAAGGTCGTGCTTTCTTTGTCTGAAATGTAAAACAAATCACATCAAATCATGAACAATTTCTATGATATTTTGTAACATCTTTCTTTAGATCGGTCATATGAATTTTAAGACGTGGTAAAAGCTATAATTAAATCTTTACATATATATATTAAATTGAAATCGCTTTTTACATATAATTTTTTTTTGTATATCCATTAACTCCTCCTAAACCACGCAATGCATTTTAATGCGGTTTTCATCGTCAGTTAGATAATTTTTCATAGAAGGTTAAAATATATAACAAAACCTAATTAATTATTTATGTAAGTAGAAAAAACAATATTTTGCAACCAAGTCGCTGAAACTGTCCGCGTTTGTCTGTTTCTCCGCTAACTACTTCTAAACCACCCAACAGATTTGGATGCGGTTTTCACTAATGTAAAGAGGTTTAAACTAGGAAAGTTTGCGTAAATAAAAAATTTCATACCAGATGAAGTCGATAGTTAATTATACTTAAATTCATACATACCTAATAATACTCTCAATCATATCTTTGAAGTCTTGTTCAGTTTGAGATATTTCGTTTAATTTGTTCTCCGATACAACTGCAATCACTATATACTTCTCCGTGTCCATTAAGTGGTTTATATTTGATCTAGTGATTTTCGGGAACAAGCCAAACCTCTCCGCGTTGATCCATTTGTCTAAAGTAACATTTAATTCTTGTCTGTCACTAAGTAGTTCCGGTTCGGCTGCGGCGGGAAAAGTTCAACCAATCAATTGAGATAAATAATCACTAAATGATTACACTAATATGGGAATCAAATAATACTTTACCATTAAAGAAAAAAGCGTCATCATCTTTGTAAACAAACACCGCATTTTCACTCGGTGGTTTTACATTTCGCGCGGCGACTTCGTGAGACATGGCGTAAAACCACGAATGTGGCTGATACTTGTCTGCATGACTAGTAAATAATTCCTGTAAAAATATGTAACAACAATGGAAAACAAATGTTTATGTGGTACGTTCTAAATACGTACATTGTATTGGTATAAAAAAGTGTACCAAAATCGTCACCACTCAGCATGTATTGTAGTCTTGATGATATTGATCATGACGCTGATCTTCCCTGGATGCCGTTTTATTTACATTACTTACATACTAATTTATAGTTCCGTATTTTTTATTTAATGTAGATAATACATAATACACTATTATATTATGTAATAAGTATTATACATAAACAAAATAATGAAAAAGATATAGAGAAATGTAAAATTAATCTAAGATGTCATTTTTAGGAATATGAATCTGAAGATGAATGTGTTGGTTATGGGCTTTAGGCTAGCACATCTTTAAAATTAATTTAAAAATAGAACTCACCCAAAGAGGACCGTGTTGTTTTCCTATATAACCGAAAAATACTGGATGGGATTCCCTCAAGTATCCAATGCTGTCCGCTTGCGTCACCTTTTGTACGGCAGGCTGGGACATTCTCAGTGCGTAATTAACCATATCCTCTTTCACTCTTTCTCCTGTATATTCATGCTTGTAATTTCCTTTTATACTGGAATTTATAAAATTTATAACAATTACTATTATTGTTATTATAGCTAAACACACAGAAAAAAATATACTTGTAATGTTCAGAACATTAATTAATAAAGCTAAAATTTGCACACTTATTTCTGTCAGTACTGTATTGCATTTCTTTTCTTACTTTATTTTCCAATGTGAAGAGTTGAATAGCAATATTTTAAATTGATTTTAAAATATATAGAAGAATACTTACAACAATATAGTAGGATAAGCCCTGATATTAAAATGTGTTGCTACAGCTGTAAATCGGGTACAGTCCACTTTGGCCACTTTTATTGGAGTATTGTAAAGAGATTGAGCCACATGTGCCCAAACGGGCTCCAGTCTTCGGCAGTGAGCACACCATGGAGCATAGAACTTCACAAACCACAATCCGTCACTGCTTATTTCTAAATATCTATCACTCAATTCTAGAACCCGGGATGATAAAACAGCATTGAAACCTATTAAAACAACATTCACGCAATCAATACAATTCATGTTATTTATCATCATTATCGTTATTTTTTTTTATCATTTGACTGTAGGGGTAATAATTTAGATGTTACTTAGAACTTTCACTGGTGCATGCATGCAGTAATTACGGCGGCATCCACCAAGTGTTACCTAACTTGAACAATGATGATTTTGTTTGATGCCTGCCTCATTGGAGGCCTTGTAATATAAATAAATAAATCATGTTGAGTATTTTTTTAACCACTGACACCCGACGCACAAACTCAACCAGTTTGTGCGTATAACTTAGACATGTGTGTGTCTATGGAATCGTAGCTCCCAAACAGATTGACATATTTTGATCAATTTTTTTTGTTTGTTTGAAAGCTAACATGATTAAAATGGTTCTTAGCTATAGTTTATTAAGATCTGTTTAGGCGTCTGAAGATTATCAGCCCATTATCTAGTTGACGAAGGGATTTCACTAACTTCCACAGGTTTGATTGATTTGAAGTTTGGTATACTGTTACTTCGGTGTTACTTCTATGATATGGTAACCTTGATTTGATGCAGCAGAATCAAGTAATCTGTGGGACACCCAACTCCTTAGTAACTTACTGCAGATATGGCATGTCTTGGGCTCAAAAAGTCATTGTAGATATATTGGCCTCTCCCAAGGCTCACAGTCCTCTCTGCCCTTTTCTGTTGCCCTGCCCCTCTCTGTTACTTCAATGAAGTTAATTATGTGTACTGCGAGTATTTTTAAAATAACATTCATCTTAATTATTATAGTTACTTACATGTAAAATATGCAATAGCATATATTAGCGTGAAACTCCTCATTGTGATTTTGTATACACTTTTTAAAATCCTCAATTTTTTTCAACTAAACAATTATTTAATGTTTACCTCAAATAAAACTTATGTTCTACAGTCCAAATAGGAGCTTCAATGATAGTAATGTACTACTATATGGCTCCAGTAAACATAAAATAACTTATGGAAGTGTGACCCATTTCTCGAAATTTTAGTATCCTCCTTTAAACTGAAATGAATACGGTATATTTATTTATAAAATGCAATAATAAAACATGATATTACCTAAAGATATGTAAAATAAGTTGCGGGTCAACTCGAAAATACTTACGTCGCTAAAAGTTTACTTTGCTATAACATTATCAACACAATTAATAGATTAACCACTATTATTAACAAACTTAATTACTTCTTTGTTTTAAAATTATCATTTCTAATTCGAATATTCGATGAACAATTTATAGGTAATACCATACAAAATTCCACCCAAATTCCAAAACAATTCGTTGACATTACATGCCACAATGTCAAAAGCACTTCTTGTGAGTATATAGTGTTCTGTGGTCAAAAATACAGATTAATCTTTTATCTGGCAACATAATCTTTTATATAAAAAATATTTCATAGCTCCCGTTTTCGAGTTTAAATTAATGTCCACAAAACTCGACAACTAGCCCATGGATTGACTAGCTAAATTAGCTGTGTGCCATAGCGAAGCATACTCTTTCTTTTAGACATACGTAATGGCATCGAAAGAACACTTTTTTTATAAAGGTGGAAAGGATATAAGTACTTAAATAAAAGTCAGTTGTAAAAATAACATTTTTATGAAAATTGTTACAGTCTTATAATGAGCACATTTTCATAATTATTATTCTATTCTAAAACAAAACATATTCTAAACAACGTACCTTTGACAAATAGGTACATTACAAATACAAAATTAATGAAGACTTTTTTTAGTAGGGAAGATCACACATAATAGTTTGGTATACCATCCATGACACCTTCAAATGTAATGTGACCGGTGGTCATTATTTTTATTAAAAATGTACATTTACTAATGGCCCGCTCCCGGCTTCGCACGGGTGCAATTTTTTACTCAATCCAGCTGATAAAATTACCTTACAACGCTGTTAGAATCTTTTGGAACTCACAGATAAATAATTGTTGGATTGAATAGGTATCAATAGATGGCGCTATGTTAATAATATTATATAATTTAAATAAAAATAATAAACAAAATGAGATAAACTATCCTATCTTTTAAGTTGGACCAAATAACAGATACTTATGAAGTTTGATCAAAGTCGGTTCAGTAGTTTCAGAGTTTATCGCGAACATACATCGTGACACGAGATTTTTATATATATAGATTTACATTACACTTAAACAATTTTTTTTTCAGATTAATTAAGCACATATACCTAAGGCACATAAATCTTAGAAAATGGTAATACCTCGTTAAAAGCATATCTTCGAGAGATTTAACAGTTCAACAGGGTGTGATAAAAAATATTATGATGAATTTGTATACCAGCAGAATATGGTGTACATACACCATATTCTCGGTATGACATGTTTTTTATCCTAATCCCTTATCTTTAATCCTACTATGGCAGAGCACTTGAAGCACCTGTGGCATTGCTTGTGTTTTATTGGCGACGGTAGCCACCTATCAAAGTTGAAAAAAAAGTGTCGTAAGACTAAATTCGTAGGAATACACGACAGAAGTGAAAATTTAATGTTGCATAGTTTGCTATGCATCTTAACAAACTATTGACGAAGTTAAGCTTCGAAGATTTCACTAGTTTCCTCACCATAAAAATCATATAAAAATATCACCCCCTACCATCACAAAACAGCCTGTTCTTCTATTCAAAATATTTACCTTCATTAGTTAGTTCGCCGACATAGTTCAAAATCAGAATGTCCTTATATCTATCAAGTAATACTGACCAGATATCAGAGGGCCTAGTGCGAGTTTGACTCGATCAAACGCGACGAACACGTAAATGTCAATTTGTATGGGAATGAAGCAGCGCCACCTGGTGGCTCACGTGTAGGTCTGCTTCATTCCCATACAAATTCACATTTACGTGCTCGTCGCGTTTGATGGAGTAAAACTCGCACTAGGCCCTCTGATAACTATTCACTATCAAGATTAAACAACAATTTTACTTAATACAAAAATATAATTTTCCTTTTTCAATGAAGTATTAACCTTTTTAAGAAAAACCGTAAAATTATAAGTTTTCCACGTAATTTTTTTAAAATATTTATTCGTTTAAATATTCGCACATTCGAGCAGAGAGAGCAAACAGTAAAAACCAAAATGCAAAGAAAGGAGATACGAGATGACTAGTAGATAATCCGAGAGAAATTATATGTAAAACAAAATAATATCAATTATAATGACTTAATATTTAAAAATATTAATTAAACCTAAAATCATCTTTTATTTACATTTTTATGATCCAATGTTTACTGGATCTGAAAAAAACGGACATTACGGATATTTTTTTTTGGCGAGCCACTTTCTTTGCTATACATATTTTTGAAAAAGTTCCAACGAAGTACTACAAGTATGGAATTTGCGTCACAATTGCCAAAGAGGCACATAACAAGTAGGCCTAAAACCATAGAATTAGCGAAGCCCGCCGCCGCGTTATAATAGAAGCACTGTAAACATGCGGCGGTGTAACCGGCCATCCTCTCCTAAGGAGAGGATGTCATTCGCCGCTTAGTAGTCACGTGAGCGCTACGGTCGGAATAAGTAGGTACTGAGACAAATTTGTAATTTTTCTAAGTAACTATGCCTAGTTGTGCTGTAAAAAGTTGAAAAACACATTTAAAAATCAAAAAGGAATGTTTGATGGCGTTATATTTCACATGTAAGTTATAAATACTATTTAATTCGATATTTAAAGTTAACGTAATATTTTTGAGTTGGTCAAGTATGGCAACGTGTTGCGGCGATCGATAGTGTTGGGTATTGAACCGTTTTTGCATATCGATGGTTATTACAGCTATTGTATAATTCTGTATTTGTTGATATTGTTATCATGTGATTTTAATATATTATTTAATAAATTATTAGGTAATTAGTATATCTAAAGAAGAAATAACGATTACCTAAATATAACAATATTATTTTTGTGCATATTCATTAAAAGTGTTGTGAAATAGAACTACTTTTTACAATATGTATACCTGCAAATATTTTAAAATCCTTTATTAAGATAAAGATTTTTTTCTTGTTTTCAACGAAAGAATACCTGACATTTTTACCTGACATTACGTCTCCTTTATAACACAGTTAAATAAAGTACATTTTGATTATTAAAAGTTTTAATATTAATACAACATTTTAGTAGCAGGTCAAAAGGTTATTATTTCCGAATTAAAAATACAGGTAATAAAAATGTTTATTATTTATATTTTAGCTTTCCAAAAGACAATAAATGGAAAAAAGTGTGGATAGAAGCAATACAAAGAGAGGATAATTGGTTTCCTTCGAGTAAAACAACTATATAGTTAACATACGTTCTGACCATTTTGAGGGTAAGTTTATTGATAATAGTAAAAAACGTCGTTATTTATTACCAAAAGCAATTCCAACGTTAAAATTGAAGAACAATATTGTGGAAGAAAGTGATAAAGTTGTTTGTGAAATAAGGACTGAACACGATGACGTGGAAATGACGCCTAGGAAAAAAGACTTGTTTCACGAATTAAATACATTACAGAAGTAAATAAAAGAAAGCATAAATTATTGAAAATGCGTCAAAGACGTTTGACACGTAAAGTAGTTAAACTTGAAAATGTGATTGACCAAATGAAAGAAAAATTTTCTCTTCAAGGAAATCATGTGGAATTATTAAAATTAACTGGAGGTGCTTGTTCAGAACTCATGCAAAGAAGACTTTTAAAATTGAACAAATCTACGTTATCAAAAAAATATTCCGAAGAGTTGCGTACTTTTGCGCTAACATTACATTATTTATCACCTAAGGCATATAATTATGTTCGGAAAGTGTTAATTATTGTTTGCCACATCAAAACACAATATCGGGCTGGTATAAAACTATTAATGGAAATCCCGGATTAACACAAGAATCTTTCATTGCCATAAAAGAAAAGGTAAGAACGACAAATTATACTTTGATTTGCTCACTTGTTGTAGATGAAATGGCAATAAGGAAACATATTCAATGGGACGGTAGCCAATTTTTCGGATATGTCAGTATGGGTAGTGAGATACAAACAGATATAACTGAAAAAGCCAAAGATGCATTTGTTGTTTTGCTTGTTGCAATAAATTCTGACTGGAAAATTCCACTAGGCTATTTTCTAGTTAATGGCCTCAGTGGAGATCAGAGAGCAAATATTGTAAAACAATGCCTCATCGAGTTACAAGACACTGGAGTTAGAGTGGTCTCTTTAACTTTCGATGGTTGCCCAACAAATATTAATATGGCCAATGTGTTAGGATGCAACCTAGCTATTAATAATTTAAAAACGAGTTTTACTAATACTGCTAATCAAGAAGAAATCGCCGTATTTGTTGATCCTTGTCATTGTTTAAAATTAGTGCGGAATAGTTTCTGTGTAAAACAAGTAATGTATGATGTGAACGACGAAATGATAAAATGGGAACTTATAGAAAATTTAGAAAAATTACAAACGGAAGAAAACTTCGTTTTAGCAAATAAATTGCGTTTGTCACACATAAAATTTCAAAATAATATAATGAAAGTTAAGCTAGCCAGTCAACTTTTTAGTAAAAGTGTTTCTGTCGCTCTAAATTTTTGTGATAATAAATTAAATATACCAGCATTCGAAAATTCGCAAGGTACATGTAAATTTCTTAATATTATCAATGATTTGTTTGACATATTTAATTCTAGGAACTGTTTTCAAAAAGGATACAAGCAACCAATAAATATTAATAACTTTGACTCAATATTCACTTTCTTAAATTATGCAGAAAATTATTTAAATAATCTTCATACTAAGGAAGAAAAATTTGATAAAAAACGAAATATTTACGTTACTGAAAAAGTAATGTTAGTAAATAGTCAAAGAAAGACAGGATTTTTAGGTTTTATAATTTGTATCCAAAGCTTAAAGCTTTTGGTAAAAAATTTAATAAATAAATTTCTAAAACATATCCCAACATATAAAAACTCAGTCAAGATCATATTGAGATTTTTTTCTCTAATATTCGTGCGAAGGGCGGCCATAATAACAATCCTACTGCACTTCAGTTCCGTTCAGCATATAAAAAATTGTTAATACGAACAGAATTATATAATATTAGTCTTGGTAATTGCATATCACAACAAAATTTGTCTATTTTAACTTGTTCGTCAGTTGCACGATCCTTGGCCGTATTAAATTTATCAAATGAAAGGAACAGAATTAATACAGAAAACTATAACAGTGAAATTGGCATTTTGGAAAACGATTTTCCAATGTTCTCAGAATTTTCCCTGAATATAATACATTATATAGCGGGATTTGTTGTAAAAAAAAAATTATTATAAAATTTCTTGTGAAAACTGTGTATCTGCTTGTTCGGCGACAGAAAAATTTCGAAATTCAAAAGTATATAACGATTTTATTAAAATCAAACATCGGGGTGGGTTGATCTTTCCATCGGAGGACGTGTTTCAAATATGCACTAAAACCGAACAATTTTTCAGATCTTTCGTTGTTTTGAACAGTATTAAAAGCACTTTTAATGAAACTTATTTTGTGACCCGTTTAATGAGGAATTTGATAGGAGAAAACATATTTGTTAATTTATATGAACACCAGTTCGATCAAGAACCATTAAATAATCATGTGCATAATCTGACAAAATTAATAATTGAAATATATCTCAACATTAGACTACATTTTATATCAAAAAATATGATATCTGACATTTCTAAAAGGCAACGATATACAAAAACTATTTTATTTCAAGGACAATGAACAAACCTTTTTTCAATATATATAGAAGGAGGCAGTGGAGAGGGAGGAGCGGGAGGAGGATACTCTAGCCGCTCTCCTCCGAAGCCTTACATTTTTAATAAACTGATGTGTAGTCATTTGAGATTATTGTTCATTTCTTTAAGTACTTGTACCTAATTTAAATTAGATATTTTTAAATAGTTTTATTTCACACAATGCAATCCTTGAATATTCAATTTTACTAACATATAATTGAAATTGGTACCTAACTAACGTATCGATAATGTTAACGTGCGGGCGGTCGCATCACTACTCTATAGCGTCTCCCCCGCGCGGGTCGTCCGACCTCCCCGCAAAGTGGATCGTTGTGTTTCATAGAAATAATTTGTTACTATGCTTCTATTCTAAAGACGAGCGCGGCGGTGGGCTTCGCTAATTCTATGCCTAAAACGAAATCGTGGCGGATTCTTGTCTTCGCGCTTCAATGGTAACAGGTAGTAACGACCAAGTTGTTCCAATGTGTTGACATAGGTAATGTCTCATTTTCTTTAAATTACAGATGTTTGGTTGGTTTTAAATGACAGAGTTCATGCTCTACGCATATGTCACTTTTAAATGTTCCATAAAGTTCGTAGTGTTTTGTATTGCGTGCGAAATCCATAGTTGTAGTGCATTGATCAAAAGTTCCATTAATATCAATAGCGTGTTAAAAACAGTGACCTGTAATGGCTAAACTACAGGATAGGCCAGCGCTGTAATGGCTAAACTACAGGATACCCATCCAAATATTTTATTTTTATTTATTTAATAGTTACAGCATGTAACATTTCACAAATACATAAAAAAAGACATATTAAAATTTATAAGTACAAAAAAATACGTGTAATTAAAAATGCTTATATATGTCTATAATCATATAAGCATATTATACATTATATCCAAATACATACGTATAAAAAAATATGCGTGATTGCGTGCGTGTATGCTACTGCTCAGTGGAGGGGAACAGGTCATTTCGTAAATTAATAAACAAAGCGTGAACGTCCATACTCAACCGCGTTCGAGCATGCACTTTGGAATGGGCCACGTGTAGATGCGTACCGCCATCGCTGGCCCACTATCTTTGATTGATGTGCGACGGAAAAACCGATACCGACGCCATCCCACGTGCCATAAGCCATCCGACACCACTACGCCGTCCACACGCTGGCCCATCGCGATGGCCCATCCTGTAGCGGAGTCATAATATATCGCACTGGACAGGCTGCTGTGAAATTATTTCTATGCCTATTTGAAAAACGCCTTTTTGGCGCTGTAGGCTGTAGGCTTTAGAAGAATTGTCCATGGAACTAAAATTAGTGATTATAAATATATAAATACATATATACATGGAATAAAAATACACATTTTTATATGTGTCATTTGTATGGGATAGCCTGTCCAGTTGTATATATTACAGGTCAGTGGTTAAAAAAATCAGTTAATAATGTCAATTGGTCACGTGGGTGACACTGACACGCTAATGTACCGTAGAATTGCCTGGGAGTCGACGGAGGAAAGGGGCTGACACGCGCTCGCCGGCAACGTCCTGTACAGGTTCCGCCGTTTCGCGTCGTCTATCAGCGTCCGCCATTGATCGTTTTTCTATCAAATAAGCATAGAAAATACGTCATCACGTTATCACATTTGTTGGTTTTAGTCATATACTAGTCATAGAGAGATGGAGTGAGCGTTCCTTGTCCACCTGTATAATAAGTACTGGCAGAAATGAGAGAGAGATTGGCAATGATGGGCAATGCACTTACAGCACCTGTGGCTTTGCTTGTGTTATAGGTGACGGTGGCCACCTACCATCAAGTGGGCTGGCATCCTTAACATGAAAAAACAAAGATGAAAAACATGAACAACATGAAAAACATGAGCCGATGACCAGGCGATAATAGAAGAAAAGAGAGTAATAAAAAGCAACTGACTATGAAAGCGTTGGGGTGGAGCAGGAGATAGAGCGCGTGTCGTGCTCGCGTCAGCATCACGTTCATGCGGCCGACGTCGTTGAGGAAGCCGATGCCTTGCAGGCGCCCCAGCGACACCACTATCACGTCCCGTTCCTGCCCTTGGAAGCTGTCCACCGTGTTCACCTCCACCTCGCCCCCCGCGCTCTCGCTGCACAAGCAAATAATCCTCGGTCAAACGAAAATTATAACAGGCGAAACTATATTGCACATTAAGATGGTTTCACGCTCTTCTTAGAGGGCTCACATACATCATTTTAGTTATAGTTTACTAGCTGAACCCGACCACGCTACACTGTGGTTTTCTTTGACGTTCAACGGTCAGCGGCTGCCATGACAACGGCTAACTGAAATGTGACAGCGGTTATCGTTGGCGAGTTAGTTCTCCTCGCTTTCGGCAGACGGCGTCGTAAAAAAGCGATATTTTTTTTCTATCGCGATCGAGATTATCCTTAAAGCGGATTGCAAATTGTGTAAAAATTTCAAGTCAATCCATCGGGTGGTTTTCGAGTTTTTGAGAGATACAAAAACCAACACAACATTTTTATATTTATTGGGTCAAAATCAGAGAGGTGAGCATTTTACGTTTTCAAATATCTGAAAAATTAAGTTATCTTCTGAATAAATCTAAAAAAAGATTTTGATAGCGGTAAATGTTATTAAGCTATCCCCAGAAGAGCCACGAAGGAAAATTCATATTTTCATACGCCAAGTTCTGGCGGTCAATGAGAACTATGGCAGAGTCGGAAATCATTTTTGGAACATTTTTTTAAATTATTTAAAATAATATGTAATCGATGTAAAGCAGAATTGTTTTTAAAAAACTGTAATAAGCATGTTTTATTTTTTATTTATTTATTTAGATTACATATAGCCATTAATTTAAAAAAAATATATAATAAATTATTTACAAACAGGCCTTAAGAATCATAAAAACAATATTTACATTTATCTATTAATTAAAAAAAAGTAGAAAATCGAAAAAGAAGAGAATATTTTTTGATTATTTAATTTTTTAAAAGTAATTCGCCAATTTTATTTTTGTAAGAATTTAAATTATTTGAAAATATGTCAATATCATTCAGAACTTTATTGTAGTGATACTTGGAACGACGAAGGAATGAATATTTAGAATGATTAGTTCTACAATAGGGAATGTGAAATGTATCTTTTGACCTTGTCCTGAGTTTTGGTACATTGAAGTGAATACATTCTAAAAGTGAAGAAGAATCAATGTGATTATTTATTATTTTATATAAGAAGACTGCGTCAATATAAGTTCGTCTATCCTTTAAAGAATGCAGTTTGTGTCTTGAAGCACTTGTTTTATAGTCAGTGAATATATTTCCTTTTTTATAATCTTATGATTTTAAGAATATATTTTGTATTTTTTCAATTCTAGATATATGCTTCTCGTATTGTGGGTTCCATATTATACTTCCAAATTCCAAAATACTGCGTACAAATGAGAATCTGTTCTGATATAGAGGATAGAGCATAGATAGAGCATAGCAAATGTTACAACATAGAGCATGTTTCTGAATCATGCTCTATGATTTTGACCCATATAGATTACGTATCAAAACAACTATCGATCTGTGAAGTTGTCGCAAGTTGCGTCGTAGAGTGAGCTATAAAGTGATATCCCTACAAATATATTACAGCTTTAGTATATTAAGCGGTTTTAGCAGTCAAACGTGTTAAAAGTGTATTGGAAAGGTGAGAATATACTGACAGGTTGTGGTTGGAGGTGAGAGTGCGCAGATGTCGCCTGATGAGTTCTCTCTGCGCGACGTACGGCGTGATAACAGCGACGCTGAGACCGGAGTCGAGTACCGACGTTCTAAGCGACACAACCAACTGTGCCACAGCCCACGCTTCTAGTTCGTTGCTGTTCACCACAACTGCGCACGGACATAATCGGATTATGTAACAATCGTCTATTGGATCATAAGAATATTATTATTATTTTACAAAGGCGTGGCGTGTATTGGCTTACTTTGTCCCTTGTCGCCGCCGGGCACGGCCAGCATGCAGTAGGGCAGGAGGTTGAAACGGGCGGCCACACCGTCGCTGGGCGTCTCGGAAATTATTCGCTCATCGTAAAACGCGCGATTGGGGTACTCGGCGATCGCCGGGTGCATGCGGTACTGCCTCGTGAGTAGTACCGCTCCGCCGTTCGAGCCCTCCGCCGCTGAAGCAAGTCGCGCGAACAGACTTTCGCCAAGACCGTAATCGCGGGCACGCTAAAACAAAATACATGTTCATTCTACAGGTAAACTCATCTATTCATACCGGGTGTTCGGAATATAGATTCAAGGAGTAAAGGGGATGATAGCTTTAGACTATATTTTAGAATGTTTGAAAAATAGATGATAACAACTTTTAATTTTATGATCGCTGCCGTCTTTGTAACCTACCTGCGAGCTTATGAATCCCGGCAACTGTTGGGGGTCCCCGACGAGCACGAGTCGCGTCACGTCAAGCGTTAGGGGTATTAGCGCTTCGGGTTCCGTCGCCTGTCCCGCCTCGTCCACTATGCACATCGAGATCTGGCGCTTCAGCCTGCAAACCACAAAAATTCACATTAATTCAAAATACGAGGTTTAAAAGTTATTTGGCCTATACGAAGGACCATATTATTAATTTAATAATAACTTAGAACCCCTTAGTTTACGAAGACATCTCTCTCTTTGCGTATTTTACCGGCAGTACAATGTTTTTAAGGCTGTGTTTTTTGTAATCCGAGATATTTAGCACCGTTAATCCGCGGACGAGCAAACTTTAGAACAATCACTCTTCCGCCTTTCGCCCAGCCACAGTATGAGCTTCTTCAAGCGAGCTATAAACAAATTTCGGCATGCCTACCATGCCATATTACTATATTCTTGTCTTCTCATATTATTAAGTTGGCACACTTGTTGTCAAAGTCGATCTAGTTGCAAGTTGGTAATGCGCTGCAGTTAGCCGCTGCAATATGCAATAAGGCGCTCTAGTCACTTGACTTAAGGTTTCATTTTAAAGATGGGCAAGCCTAAGGAAAGTGAAAGTGTAAGCGTGAAGTGATGCGATTGGTTGTCCAGTACGGGGTCTACACGTTACTGAGACCAGGGGCCCTAGCCAAGATGCAAACGCAGTGCTTTCTACAGTTGTAAACGCTACGCTACACTGGGACAAAGCTTTGTGATTGGTCAAAATTTTATGTGAGCGTTACAACAACCAATCACCGGGCTTTATTTTGTTCGCTTCGTAAAGTTCGCTAGGGAGCGTTTCTTTAATGTACATCTTGGCTAGGCCCCCTGGGGCCCTAGCCAAGAACCAAACCAATGCAAACGTTTCGTTGCGTTCTTACGAAACGAAGAAATAAAGCCCGGTGATTGGTTGTAGTAACGCGCACATATATATATATATATATTTAATTGTCCGCCTTACCGTAGTACACCGCGGAAAAGATGCAACATTATAAAACATTAAAGGAACTTTTCCTTGAAAATTATAATTACCATTTCATTTTGAAAGTGTGCGCGCTCCCGAGGGTTGTGAGTATTAAGTCCGCGCCGCATAAGATGCGATGCTCCGCCTCCGTTTGGTTACCACCAGTTGGCGCAGCCCTACGTATCTACGTCAACAATTTATTTCATTTCAATAGAAAACCTTTAATAGTTTATTATGATACAAAGGCGGAATATAGGTCAAAGCAAGCTATATTGTCAATGAGATTTGTAATAACCTTTATAAGTATGTCACGCTAAATTTTTCAACAATTTGAAAATAAAATATTTCTAGAGCAATGTTTTTTACCTCATTGAACAAACCTTGGATTAGTTTTGATTAAAAAAAAAATATAGGTAGCTACTCGAATTATTTAGCAACTACAAAATAATATGTTCTTTTGTAAACAAATGTCATATTTATGAGTATAGAAGGCGAGGAATTTTTGCCCTTTTTGAACGGGGACGGCTTAGCCTTTGTTCTTTGTAATTTTTTATCACAGGTTACTCTTGTCATCATCTCAGCTGCAGGACGTCCATAGGCCTTCCTCACAATTTTATAATAGGACCAGTCAGAAAAAGTCTGGATACTGTTGTCAGTTTTCTTTTATTAACTTCTCTGTCATGTACGTATTTTATCTAATGAAATTTCTAAAGGACTTACCAGTGCTATCCTCTTGTTAAAATGGGCTACCCGGTTCTCACAATATGCGGCGCGCTCAGAGGTTTTAGCCTCTAGCACTAAACCGCGCCACATATTAACCTTCGCGACCAGTTGATCTACCTGTTCACATTACAAACACGTTTTGCTTTACTTGCCGACGTCAACAATACAAAATATTCAATAAGGTAGTTGAATGGCTGACATTGATAGTTATTATTGAGGTTTTATTGGAAAGAGATTGTAAGCAAATGAATGTAGCATGGATTAGAAACCTCTTACTTCGGGGTACATTAATTAAACCATTTTATGTTTAGTCCCAATACTTTCATCGTTCGACCGATATATCAGAACTACAACTCCAACTATAAGATGTGCGGACACACGATAACGATCACTCTTCGCGGATCACGTCACCGAATGAATCTGAATGAATGAGCACCTCTATTTGCAACGTCACAGAGCACTTTTTCTATACTTATCTGACACAAATAGGAGATGTTAACAATATAAATACCTACCTCGTCGGCGAGTTCCGGATTTTGCGTGTCATTCGGAAGCGCAATTGACCGCTCGGCGAGCGTTTGTAAGGATATGTTGCGGGCTTGTGGGCGCATTGCCTCTATGCGCCCCACGCGGACCATACGAATACGCTCAGCTGGAAAAACAACATTTGTGCATGAGCTATGATAATGATACATCAAAATCAAAATATTTATTCATCAATTAGGTTTCTCCGAGAAACTCTTATTGTATATTAGCTGGTGCCCACGACTTCGTCCGCGTTGAAAAATATTAAGTAGCCTATCCTGTGTCCCGTACGTCCAAATGTTTATCTACCAAGTTTCATGAAAATCAGTTAATTTGTTTCAGAGTTATACAGAAAAAAATTCTAAAAATGGTCAATTTAGTTTCAGTATCATGTATAGAGCCTATAAACACGATATCTCTGAAAACAAAGTAACTTACTCCATGACCGACCCTTACAGATTTATTATTAGTATTGATATAATTATGATCGTCAATATAAATTTAAATTAATTTATAAAGATGACGACAATCCCGAGAAGAAACTCGGGATATCATTCTTTTTGTCATCTTTAAAATAATAAAAAATAACAACAATTACAATCATTTCAATTCAATATACTAAAGGAGTCACGTTTTATGTAAATCTAAATCATCACTAATTGAGTAGCGTTTTGAGAATTGATGTTGATGGAACCTTTGAGATAATAATGTAATAAACAACAGGATTACAGTACGCTTTTGTGCTTGTGTTAATATTTCTTTACAGGCCGACATTTTGCGACTTAGTGCACATACTTACTGATTTAGCATCAGATTACTCCACTTATCAAATAATAGGGGTTAAAGTATGAAATTGCCGTTTTATTGTAATAGGTACTTCGAATTGACATAGAACCTTCATTGTTTGAGATTTTTGAGTGAAACTTTTTTCATACGGTACCTATGTAGTTCTTCTTTTAATAAATGTGCAACATTCGATTATCAACTTTCAGTTGTTTTTTTTATTCAGCTTAGACAATAAAGATGGATACTTCGAAAATTCGTGTGATTTTTGAATACGAGTTCCGACGCGGAACTAACGCGGCAGAAACAGCTCGCAATATTAATGTTGCGTTTGGAGAGGGGACTGCTAATGAACGCACTGTGCGATTTTGGTTTAAACGCTTTCGTGATGGAAACTTCGATTTGAAGAACGAACCACGTGGAAGACCGCCCACACAGGTGAATAACAATGATTTGAAAGAGATGGTGGAAGCCGATCCGAGCCAAACTACCCAGGAATTAGCGGCATGGTTTAACGTTACCTTACCAACAATATTGACTCATTTGCGTCAAATCAATAAAATAAAAAAATATGAAAAATGGGTGCCTCATGATTTGACTGATCTGCAGACTCTACAGGAACTGCAATTAGAAACCATTCGTCACCCTCCGTATTCGCCAGACCTTGCTCCAACGGACTACCATTTTTTTCGTGATTTGGACAATTTTCTGCGTGATAAAAAGTTTTCTTCTCAGGAGGCAGTGCAAAATGCTTTCACACAGTTTGTCGAATCTAGATCACCAGAGTTCTATCGCAAAGGCATAAATGAGCTTCCTATTAGATGGCAGCAATGTATAGATAATAATGGTAATTATTTTGATTAAATAAATATGTTAAATTAAAAAAAAAAAAAAGAATTTTTATTTTTCAGTACACATCGGCAATTTCATACTTTAACCCCTAATATTAGGTATCAAGAATCCAGGTATCGATTTGAGTATAGACAAACAGAAGTTCTACTTACATTTGGGTAAATCTTTACGGATATCTAGCAGCCGAACGAGGATCTCGTCTATGGCAGCATTGCTCGTCGCACATATTAATAATTTTCCTCTGTCTTGTCTTCTCCTGTTGTTCAAGTCATATAAGTACGCCATTACAATGGAGCATATGACCCTGGATTTGCCTGTAAAGATTATTATGTTTATCACATATTTGAAATATTACAAATGTGAAAGTAACTCTCTCTGTCTGTTACCATTTCACGCCTTAACTACTCAACTGATCATCATGAAATTTTATTTTGCATACAAGCATTGTTATAATGAGCGTGTATGAGTAAATTATTTAGCATTTGCGGCAATATGGCGACTGTCCATGTACATGATGATCGGTATGCATTTGGAAATTAAGTTCATTCTTCTCTGTAGAAATTACGGACACGTAAAGTGTGTATTACCTGTTCCGGGCGGACCCTGGATCATTTTTATGGTAGGGCGATCTGAGAGCGCAGCGGATAACGCCGTCCCCACGGCCACTTGCTGACTAGGATTTAGGGATTGACACCACTGAAAAAAATTTGATTTGTTTTCAACAAGATATTTATTGAAAATTAATTCGAGAAATATTCGGACAAAAAAAAAAAAGATTCTGTACATCAAACATAAAATGTATGAAAATTTGAATAGTCTACCTACAACATAAAAAAAAGGGTGTGTGTCAGCTCCGACGCACGACTAGATTTTACTTCTTACGAACGATTATAAAATACATAGATTAGTAAAATGCATTTTGTTAGCTTTAATAGTTTGTTAATTTTCTCAATTCACAAATAAATATCAATGGATCTTTATATATTATGTATTAAAGAATATTGGAACCTGTAACCTGTGACAATATGTGACATTTAATTTTACTCCCAAAAATTTTTCATACTCCGGGCTTATTATGAAAATCGATTCTTAAGGATTAAACTCCAATATGTTACAAAACAAAAGAATGTTTGGGCATCCCTGTTTGCAAAAAGACACAAACTTTGAGTCTATAACGCAGCAACTATAGTCTGCTGCTGTACGAGTAACTTAAGGGTACCTGTAGTTTGTTGAAGCTGCGTGTGAGTGCTTTGATGTCAACGGGTTGCAAGTGCGAAGGGGACGGATGCAAGATCGTCTCGGCGAGAGGCGTTCGCGCCAAATACTCGATGGCCTCGATCAATGAAAGTTCATTGTTGATGTACGCAAGACGTTTGCCTATCATCACTTGGCCTACCCGCAAACGCTTCAGTCGCTCGGAGGACGCCGTTTGCAGCGACACGTTGAAAAAAGCGTTCGCGTTATCTGAAAATATGACCAATCAGTTTTTAGACGTGAAAACTACTTTATGCCTGGGCCACGAAACCAAAGCTCGAAGCGAATTCACTTTACGTCGTAAGCGTTAAAAATTTCAATGCAATTTGCAGCTGTGGCCTCTTACATGAACCACAAGCATTTGTATTTGATGCTCGACGTTGACGCTTGCAGCGCAAAGCGAATTCGGTCCGAGTGTTGTTTTCGTGGCCCAAGGGTTAGGAAGCACATATTGCTGAGGAGTGAAAATAGCTGAATTACTCGGCTCCATTCAACATCAAACGCGCAAGGATTGGTGACGCGCTGAATTGTAGGTAATTAACTAAGGAAGCATTTAATTTCGTCTCTGGAAGCCGCGATTAATTTTTTGTGTTTAATTGTAATTAGTCAAATGTCAATTGGTACTAATTTAATGAACATCTCTGAGTGTGGCTGTTAGTGGTTTGGAAATGTGTTAATAATTCAATTACAAAATTATTACAAAGCAAACACTCACTCGGGGGCGATGGAAGAAACTTGACGTTGTGTACGAAAAAAAATCTCCTAGTTATCACGTCATCCTGTCCAAAGGACACCAGCATAATTTCCCCCACTCTTGGTATGTTTCGTGTGTCGATCTTTAGTACTGAAACTTAAACAAACTTTTAATGTTAAATATACAAAAGTATTGTTATTTTGTTTTTATGTTAACAAGTGGCTACCGTCGCCTAGCCTGTAACACAAGCAACGCCATAGATGCTGCAAGTGTGCCTCTGACCACAGTGGGGTATGGGTTCTGTCATTCCTCACTCACTCACAGAAACACAACAGAATACTTGCTGTTATTTCACTGTAACTAGTCTTTTATAAGACTGGGCGGTTACTGCCGCCATATAGGCTACCCAAAGGATGTACCTGCCACAACTTAAAAACGAGAATATAAATAAACTTATTCTTACCATCTACGCCAAAGTTGCATACATCACAATGAAGCTCCATTGAAGGAGTATAATTCAATCTCATTTCTAATCCATTTTCATCACAAACATTTAAATAAGAATTTGAAAGGGATTCCCAAGTTTCCATTAAAATTAAATCGCCCACTACTCTGAAATAATAATGGAAATGAATCGATTAGTTTCAAAGGTGGCAATCTGTGCATTTTGTCCAAAATGAGTTATTAGTATGGTAAAACAGATAAATTTGAATAAAAACGTTTTATTTATTCATTACGTAACAAAACTGAAAATCACACATTAAAATCTAAAGTTGGGATCACACCTGATTTCGAGGAATTAAAAGGAAATGATCCCCTTTTTTACGTTCACCAAAAATTCTTAGTCAGATTGCCGCCTATGAAAGTAGTCATCTCAAATATAATAATAAATAAATAAATATCTTCATACATACTACACAGCACCATCTAGTTTCACACTAAGCAACTAATGCTTGTGTTATGTATATGTTACGGCTAAAGATAGGTGTGAACATAAACTTAAGTTTAGCCGGCTAATCTTAAGTTTATCTTCGAGAGGCGGCTAAAGTTTGATATCATGTTAGTTTGCGTCGTGAATTTCCATCTTTAGCCGGTTAATGTGCACATTAACCGAAACAAAACGGCTAAAAATGTTTCGATGGATGCGCCGGGGCGAACATGTCGTTTGAGGGGGCGGAGGGAGTCGATGGGCGTAGACAGACAGGCTGACGGTCCACTTGATGGTAGATGGCTACCGTCGCCTATAACACAAGCAACGCCATAAGTGCTACAAGTGCGCTGCCGACCATAGAAGGATTAAGGATAAGGGGGCTTAATATTTTATTTTAATGACTAGATATTGTTTTAAGTTATTACTGCAGAAGTTTTATTTTGTAATTTTGTATACCTACATAAGTATGTGTAATGAGAGTGATTATTTTTTTAATAAAAGTTTTCGTGTCGAAATAGTAAACATTATTATACCGTTTCCTTTTTCATTTGCTTCTTCTACATTTTTAGCCAAGGGCCTGCCTTTTTTAACATTAACATCTCCTCGAAGATAAACCTAAGTTTAGCCGGCTAATCTTAAGTTTATGTTCACACCTATCTTTAGCCGTAACATATATACTACATAGATTACTTTTTTTTTGTAAATACATACATATTATAAATACAAAACATCCATGACTCAGGTGTACAAAGGTAAAATGTTAACACATAAAATATTTGCCCCTGGCGGGATTCCAACCCGCGACCTTTTGGTTAACAGCAACTAAACACACACTTAATAAGAATTAAAATATAGTGCTGAAAAATTAACCACTCTTGATTTTTCTCTTTTAATGTCTTGGCTCCATCAGATCTTCTCCGATGATTTTGCCAGTGTCATTTGTAAAAATAGCAATTTAAAATAAAAGAAAAGGCAAAATTCAAATTAAAATCAAAAGTTGATCCTGAGACTAGTCAGTCAATTCAAGTCCACAATTTTTCTTTGAGTTTTCCAAAACATGTCCGCGTCAAGTCCAAAGCAGTTAGGTCAAGTCAACCACTCTTAGTTAAA
The DNA here is from genome assembly GCA_936446665.2 of Synanthedon andrenaeformis. Taxonomy (NCBI): domain Eukaryota; kingdom Metazoa; phylum Arthropoda; class Insecta; order Lepidoptera; family Sesiidae; genus Synanthedon; species Synanthedon andrenaeformis. The sequence continues at coordinate 6,656,494 of OW387789.2, forward strand.
AACGTTAAGAATTTAAAAATATCATTAATACTAAATGTCGTTTTGATGAAATTGTCAAAATACTAATGTCATTACTATCAAAATTACATTAAACATACAGATAATTGCCGACAATTTTCACGGTGGTCTTCTGTAAGGGATGGCCGCCCGACAGACTGCTATATATTAAAAAAAAAGAAGTATAACAAGTACTCACTGCGTATATTGATTGTGGTTTTGAAACACTTGTAACATAGCCATAGGTTTTCTGTTTCCTAAAATAGGAGGTGGATCCTTATACTTTTGTTGCTCGTCCAGCCATTGCGGATTCCATTTGAGAATTTTCTGAAGTGCATTCTTTTTTGATGAAATAACAGGCTTGTGTTGTGAGTCAACCAACGTTGCATTTATTGACCTTAAGCTCTTCATTCTGTTTCCAGGCTCTATCTCAAATTCTTGCACATTAGGTGGCAAATCCGAAAATCGGACTGACTTCTTTCTCGGTTTAGTCGGTGGTGAGTGTTCTCTGGTTGAAGCACTGGTTTTTTTAAATTTACCATCCTGAGTATCTTTACCACTATTTGGTTTGTTGACAACTTTGCTTCTCGATTTTCTTTTAACATTTGATTTCTTTTTATCATTTTTTTTCATTTCATCTCGCGTTTTGGTTTCTTTTTTCTTTCTTCTTCCAGGTGATTTGTGTTTTTCAGATTTCTTTTGACTTTCATATTCCTTTTCATTTCTACTGTTGTCATCCTTTGTATTTATTTGGTTAACAACAAATTCAACTGTGTTTGTCAAGAATGCTCCCTGATTAGAAGTTGTTACCTTAATGACATTTTGGTGGATATCTTCATATATACAAGTTTCTGGTTAGAAATAAATAAATAAATTAGTATTTCAGAGTTTTTATAAATAAGTCCCCTAAGAGGGTGAAATGGGGGTTGAAAGTATAAACTTTAAAAATAAAATATAAATTCATATAAATGGATATACCGTCATTTTAGCAGTAAGAAGAATGATATTCAATATTAAGGCTTCTCAGCAAAAATATTAACATACATATTTCGTTGTTTTTGGAAATTTTAAAAAATACTATGGCTCCCAGTCACCTGTACAAAAACTTACTATAGGACCAAAGTGTCTTTTGTTTTAATACATGACATGCATGCACGATTCTGTCATATAGATAGAATATATGCATAGCGCTATTTATCATGAAATTCAACTTATTTGGTAAGAAAAAAATGTAAAGTTTGAGGAGTTAAAGTAGTTGTTTGCGATAAATTTGGTCTAGTGTACTCTAGTCAATAATGCTTAGTTTTTATGATAATTACTTATGTTTTTATTTTTAAACTAGCAGAACCCGGCCACGCTTCGCTTAGACGTGCGTGTTATAAGGTACTTAAGTAAGGTTAGGCTCTACTTTAAGGTAAACTTCATCAATGTATGGGAGGTATAATTTTAATTTCACTATAAAAACTAAGTCAACATTTCAATTTCCGAGAGCTATGAGTGTGATTCAAAATATCGTCAATTGTCACCCAAAGAAGGCATACATAATGTGCATGCTATCCATCCATCACGTCAGAGGGTATTAGGACACGACATGTACATTTTTAAATTAAATACCTGGCAATTTAGATGAAGGATGAGCTTTAAAAAAGTCAAGAACTTACTTTTTTTAACTGTTAAAGGAAGTGGTTCCGTATATTTTACTTTTTTAACATCGTAGTTTTGTATTTTTGAGGTAACAACGTTTAATGTTTTATGTGGTTTTATAGGAACATAAACGGATGTCTTTTCCTCCACATAATCTTTTATTACCATGTCTTGGTTTTTATGTGATTTATCAGATGGTGGCTCTTTTCCAACACTTGTCCTTAAAAATAATTCACTCTCTTTACAAAGACTATTGGATGTTTCTGGTTTAATTCTGATAAAATCATCTTTATCACAATAATCTTCATCTAAGTCAATAATTGGGTCATCAATTTGACTATATGAGTTGTCATTTGATTTGTCCTCTGTTTTAACTTTTGATTCCGTTTTGAAAAAAGGTTTACCAGGGGAACCCTGTGACAGCCTGATTTGCCAATTTTCTGCTTCACTGTCACTGTCATCATCAATTTCTATGGGCTCTTCATCATATTGAAAGATATCTTGTTTTATCGAAAATGGTTCATATTCCACATCATTATTCTCAATTTTAATATTGCCTAATGTATTGATCTTAAGGACATTACTCTCGCTTTTAACTTCCTCATGTTTTAGTTTCTTTACAAATATTATATCATCATTTTCATCATCTGATAAAATAGTAATAATGTTTTTGTCATTATTTCTATCAATTATACCAGAACTGTTTGTTGATTGCTTTTCTTTTAAAATTTTATCCGGCACCACATCAAGCTTTCTCTTCAAGCTACGTTGTGCACATATTACAGGAGAAGTTTCTTTAGTCAATGGTATATCGGGTCCACAACCATGTAATTTAGCAATTTCTATATCAATGTTGTCCTTTGAGTTGAAGATATCATTTTCATTTTTAAGTTGTAATTTATTACTAATATAATGCATTCGCTTTAACTCAAAGACAAATTTTCCTTCATCTTCAATGTTTGTACAAAACAATGTACCTATACCGATTGTGTTGGATTCCTCTAAAGGAACTGGTGTGTTTGGGGGAATTTTTGTGTTGCCAATGTATGTACCATTCGAACTCTGAAATACATAAATAACAATGTTTTATAATTTCACTTGTCTCCTAAACAATCAAATACTCAAATGTTAAAACAATTGGAAGCTTCTCAAAAACATTGATATTATTTGTCGTAAATAAATTAGTAGGTGTCTAATAAGTATAAAGTACAGAGGAAACAGCAGAATAAGTAAGTAAAAATTAAAATTTGGAAATATGAATACAATGTAAAAAAAATACAGTAAATGTTACCTTCAGATCCGTTACCAGTACGTTATTACTTTCAACTTGCAGTAAACAGTGTGTTCGAGAGACCGCACTCCCTTCGAGTGTAATGGAATTAGTGGAAGCGCGGCCCACTGTTATTTTGTCGCCCTCGGTTAACTCGAACTCTTCGTCACCATATTTTAGCCGAGTTAATTTCCATATAGCCATTTTAATAAATTCATATTCTAAAAAATTTACAAACGGTTACACACAACACAAAATAACAGACAGACAGACCAAGACAGACAGACAGACTATGCGCCACAGAACATTTATACTCTAGCGAGACTATGCGCTAGCATCAATGTATAGTCTGTGGACAGACTAGACTAGAAGAGAAAACAGCCGGCCGGCCCGGAACCGGATACTATGACTTAAAAGGGAAGTATAGTTCTGTGGCCGGCACGGGGCCGGATTAATAAGGTTGGCGCTAGTGTAGCTAAAGTGTAAATTTTAAAGAAAGAGACAGGTGTATTATTTTGTTTATTGTTCATTTATTGCTTTTAGTTGCCACCTTTTCAGTAATACCCATGTAAGATAATCCTTAATCTCCTTAATCCAAAATAAAATGGCGCTGTAATATGCATTTCACCCATTATAGAACACGATAATTCACGAACTAATGAATATATCATTAGTTCGTGAATTATAGATTTATTATAGCTTGATCTCTCTGACAGCTGTCAGAGTGACATACCTAGTGCTGCGCAACATGTTTTTATTTGTTCATAATTATCGATATCTTTAGTAGGACTTGACCTGACTGCTTTGGACTTGACAGACCTGTTTTGGAAAATTAGAAAAATTAGACTTGACTTGACTGACTAGTCTCGGGATCTGCTACTTTGATTTTAATTTCAATTTTGCCTTTTTTTTATTTAAAAAAGGCTATAACAAATTGCTATATTTTACTAATGACACTGGCAAAATCATCGGAGAAAATCTGATGGAGCCAAGACATTAAAAAAGAAGAAGAAGATATCTTTAGTACAATATTGTCATTGATAACACTGGTCAACAAAAAAATTATTTTTTTTGCGCATGGGTTTTACTTAATATATTCTAATTTTATATAAGCATATACATAAAAAAATGTGATTAGAATTTGAAAATATTTGCTTTTTAAGAACTTACAGTGATTTGACAATGTTTGATTTTCGCGCCCAATCAATGCCCAAAAAGCATGATGGGAGAATATATTTGGGGGTTAATAAGAGAAACTTCTACTGAACATGACAGAAAAAGTAAAAAAAAATCATTTTTAAATATCAACTCTATTTTAAAACTGTTGATTTTTGATATGTTTTAATAAATCATCTCTTTGTGGATTTTCTATGTATTTTCTATGATTTTAATTTTTCCATTTTATACTCATAAAAACAAATTCAGAAGTATTTTTTGTTCTGATTCTTATTTCTAGGTATAAAATCAATAAAAATAAATAATGTATAACCCGTGCTCAAAAATGCTGAAGACCGGTGTAATAAAAAGTAGTGCATTTATAAATAGTTGTAAATAATAAATATAAATAACTACATAATTTTTATAAAATAAAACAGGAGGATTAAGATGTTGCATTACTAATCGGATTCGGAGTCGCTGGAATAGGCCTATACAGGATGTCCTAAGAAGTAGTGATATAAAAAATCTAGGAGGTAGAGGACCTCGAGGGGTATCCGAATCACCCCCATGTATGTTCTGCGATTTTTCGTATTTTCCGAGTTCAATTTAAATTTCCGAGTTTAAAAATCTCGTGGTACTCAGCGTTAGGTAAAAATTTAAAAAAAAAATCATAACTCGGAAAATACGAAAAATCGCAGAACATACATGGGGGTGATTCGGATACCCCTCGAGGTCCTCTACCTCCTAGATTTTTTATATCACTACTTCTTGGGACAACCTGTATATTGTTAATTAATTTTTGGTCATGAATGTTATCAAAGTGAATATCGCGTTCCCAATCGTTTTCCATAATTTTTCTAGACTTGTTAATTACTTTCTTCCAATCTTCTGTCGTAACATGTTCACATGCATCTTGCAATAAAGTTAACATTTTATTAGCCGTAAAAGGCGGTTTTGTGTTGTGTTTGGCAACGTGAGATTTTTGTATTGTTGAAGAAGAATATAGAGAGGTAGTTTTTTGTATTTATGAAGTATAGAGAGGTAGTAGTTTTTTGTATTGATGAAGAATAGAGAGGTAGTAGTAGACTCATGGATTTGAGTAGTATTGAAGACTCATGTATTTGAGTAGTGTTGTAGTTGTAGTGGAGAGTTGTGAGTTGTAGGTTGAATAATTATTGTGTAGATGGTTTTATTTGTGGATGAGTTATTAAGGTCGGTAGAGAATGAGTATTGCTGGTTTTAATTATATCGTAGTTATAGATGTTGAGTAGGAGTAAAGTACAGTTAGCTTGGAATTTAAAATTCAGAGGGGATGTTAGAGGTTTGAATTTTAAGTACTGGTTAGTTAATTTCTAACAAAATTAAGAAACATCATTTAGAATGTAGTTTAAAAAACAAACGAAGGGGTTTTATATATATGTATGCAAGTTGATTTTAAGATATTGAGAAGTGTGTTTTTAGAAAGTGTTTTAAGATAAAATTAAAGAAGTTTTTATCTTAAAACACTTAATAGAATAAGAAAGTTTATTTAATTATCTTATGGGTCCTGTGACAAAAGTCGTAAAAAGAATACAGAATTAAAAGAATAAATTTTTATATCTTAAGATAAAGTGGGCCTTTTTCGGTGGTGTATGTAGAAGCGATTGAAAAGTCCTGTATCCCTATTGTAGCGCTTACTTATGGAGGCTAAGCCATTAAAAATACCCATTAACCGGCTGTTATAGCTCTTCTTATAACGCTTGTGTGCTAGTTGGGTGGTGACCGGTGAAGCTCCAACCGACAGTTTGAGTCTCCAAACTGATGCTCCGCCACGAGCTCAGATGATCGCTCCGATGAGCCCGCTCGGAGCACAAGCGCATGTGCTTTCTTTGTTCCCTAGTGACAATCTGATCAGCCATGCGAAAGCAGGTTTTTTTTTCACAGGATTACACAAGCCTCAACTTTTAATTAATTATTAATGAAAGTTTATGAAAAGAAAGAAAGAAGAAATTCTCTGATTTATATTTCTATTGCACTCATCTAAAAAATATATAATAAGAATAACAATACCCCATGACGCTGATTTTAAATTTATTATTGATTGATCTATTGATCTCACTAGTTGACCCGATAGACGTTCTGTGAAAAGCTTAGTGGAATGTGGCAAGTGATTGTACCTACATAATTTATATAAATATCATTTGATCAATATTTGATTCAAATGTTTGAATTGTTAGCTAAGAACTTTGAATTGGAAAAAATATTGTGTTTTACGTTTTTGCGGGTAATTTTTCAAAGGGAAAGGCTTTCCTAGGAATTCACTAATATTAAAAAAAACCGGATTGGTTTAACCGTTCTCGAGTTTTACGCTTGCGAAACAATTATTGATTCATTTTTATTTATAATATATAAATATATAGATTATCCTAAGAAATAAATATGTAGGTACATTTTGCATTATTGACTAGGTAATATTTATTTAAATAACCGTATAGTTCAAAACAGTAAAGACTAATAAAAAAAACCTAATACTTATATACTTAATACTAGGTTTAAAAGTAAGAAAATACTTAACTCTTTACTATAAAGTTATGATTGGGATATTTTAAATGTCGTTAATTCTACCAACGGGTATTTGACGCGACATTAGTCGTCATAATTATAATTTGCCGGACTTCGTGAAAGTGGGCCAATAATGTGAGCATGCATCGACTGAATGAACCCTGAATGGGTCCATTAAAAGCTATGACAGCTGAAAGAAAGTGTTTGTTGCGTTGCGCAGAGAAAGCTCTGGGCGGGCGAGCTTTGTGGCGGTGGGGCGGGCGGCCAAAGGAACGGGCGCAAATAACGGCAGCGCGCAGTCGGGACCGGTGCCGCTTGGATAGCCGCCGAGTACCTCACTCGCTGCACCTAACTGGTCCGTTCCCACGTCCTCCGGCTTCGATCGCGCGCGAACTACATAACTCGGTCACACTATTTCCATTGTCACCCGCGACGGAACCCATGCTCACTTATAAAATACCACTTACACCGTTTGAACTAACCGTGAACCTGGGGAATCCCCGGGTGTGCTTGTGAAACAGCTGCGTTGACCCACAGGAGCGAGTGATTCTGGAATCGATTGCTGATAACTCCTCTTTGTCTTAGCCTTCTTGTCAAGGTCACGCGGGAAGGTAAACATAAATACATCCATTAACTGTATCAATCAATCGTTAATATTCATGTGTATCTATTGATTTGTTTTCAATAACCGTTCAAATGACAACAATTTATTGGATCTGTTGAAAAGTGTCATAGTCCGTATAATCTAACCGGTATTGCTCTGAATTGTTCCCTCGCGTGTGCTTTACATTGATCTTTGCAAGTGGATGAACAAGTAGTGACCCATTTTCGCAACTTCAACATTCGACAACTCCAAGATCGTTTGCCAATAGGTAGGTGGAAAGTTGGCTGTGCACAAATTCTTTGATGATATTTTAAGAACTTTCTGTGATTTATCACGAATTCATTATCTGTACTTTCACCATTCTCTTTGTATCAATTTCTTAATTAAAATTTTTTATGTTACATAATGATTAAATTTGCTCGCTCATAGTCGGTTCGTAAATGTTTCTTTCATTTTAATGTTAACATAATAAAAAATTAACGTCTTCAAAATACTTTCCTTTGTTATTCTACAAAATAATGGATTCAATGAAATAATTGCAAATTTTCAATATTCTATGCACTTTACACATGGGCAGACAGTAGAACCTTTGGTATTTTTTATTTATTTACATGTATATTATAAGTACTCGTTTCGGATTGACAAATTTCAACAAATTGTTCGAGGATTTTACACAACGAAATTGGGCGCCCTTTCTAGCGTCAGTAATCACACCTGACAAAAGACCACCGTAAAATAAATAATACATGTGTAGCTCACTACCGCTGCCCCGATATTGCCACCGATTTTAGGGCCGTGTGTAGGCGCTTTCAGTATGCATTGCGATTGAAAATTTATAAACTCGACTTCTTTTTGTAAAACTCGTATTGTGCCTGTTTTGTTCAGTTTTTTGTATGCTTCCGTAGTATAGAATTAAGTAGGTTGAGAAAGTCGTATGAGAAACTAACAGACACGAGTATAGAACGAGATAAATAGGTATACTTTGTTGTGCTTGGGAGGTTTTTCCTGTAGCTAATACTACTACAGTTTGCAGCTACCCGACGGAACTGCAAATATTGTTGAATAAATACCCGCAGTTGAAGTTTACCAGACCGTTCTCGGTTTTCGTTTGTTTGTACTTAGTATATACGATTTGGTTATTTTATTTCAATTACTTATACAGTAACAATTAAAAAAAAACACGTCAGTCGTAGGACTGCAGAAGTGAAAACGTAGCTTCACAAAAATAATTGTATGATATTTAAATTCCTTGGCATATAGAATTAGCTAAATATGATTATTATTGATCGCAAG